>CM070575.1:29112457-29712457 GCA_036346355.1 Rhipidocladum racemiflorum | reverse complement strand
ATTAAATCATTGCTATTATTGCTAAAAATTGAGCTAGAACAAGAGCTAGAGGGCATGGCAATCAAATCATCACATGAAGTAGCTATGCTAGATCTAGAGATATTGCAAGAGGAATTATCTACTCTAGGCGTAGCATCAATTAGATCACAAAAGACTCCTACATCCATTTTGGATTTTGAATGGTCCTTGAGAAGGATACTCTCATAAGTATTTTTGAGCTCATTATAAGATTCCTTGAGAAAAGTAAATTTTTTTCTCAAAGCCTTATATTTAGAATTCTCCTTGCTGAGATACTCATTTAAATCCTCAAGCATATCTAGGAGCTCATCATAAGAAGGATCATCGTCATCCTTAGCTTTTACCTTATCTCCTTTTGCTATAAGGCAAAGTGGAGTGACGAATGGTGATGAAGCCTCCTTGATGGCGATTTCGGCAAGACCCTTCTTCTTAGAAGGAGTGTCCTCATTGGGATTCAGAATACGAATACTCCTATTCGGAATCCCACTCCCCAATGTGGGATTCACCCTTGCCATCTGTAACACCCCAATTTTTGCTTTTCATGCATTTAAATGGTATTTTGCACTTTTGAGAATTTTTAGAATTTTCTGGGATTTATTTGGAATTATTTGGATTTAATTTGAATTTATTCCCTTTAGAGATATATAAATAATTAAAATTTTAAATAAAGATTTTTTGGAAATATTTTATTTAAGTCCAAAATGTCTAAAAGTATTTTCTAGAATTTTTTGGAATTTTTCCGAGTATTTTGCTATTTCCCCGAATTAAATGAATTTCTAGAATTTTTTTAAAATATTAAAACGCTGGAAACCTAGCGGGTTAGTACTGTTCAACCAACCAAGTCGGACTCGAGTCCGACTCAAGCCCGACCGAACCGGACCCAAACCCTAACCGCGTGACCGTTGGATCTTGATCCGACGGCTAGGATTGAGCCACGTCACCTCTCCGTGTCGCCGCCGGATTCCTCCGCCACATGCGGGTGGGCCTCGTTTTCCGCGAATTTCATGGACGTCGAGGGCCGTATTTAATGCACCACCACCCGTGTCGTGTTCTCCGTTTTCCGTGTGCACCCGTTGCCCTAGGTCATCGAGCTCCAGTCGCCGCAGCCCCGCTGCAATCGCACGCCGAATGCTAGGGTTTCGTCACGGTTTTCCATCGTTGCCACCGTCCTCCACCGCGTTGGTTCCCAGATCCGAGACCGTCGCGACGAGACGCATCTGGGGGTACCATCCACCTCGCCGGAGCACGCCCTAAACGCCGTTCAGGAGGTCGTCGTCCTCAGCTCCGGCAGCCGCAAGCCACCGCGAAGCCATCGCCGCCATCGAGCTCTGTCAACCGTCCGATCGAGATCCTACCGCCACAGTGAGTCCACATCGCCCTAATCCCCGTAGAGATTAGATGCAATCTGGACCGTTGGATCCAGATCCAACGCATCAGATTAGGCCACGTAGGCTCGATAAGTTCGGACCGGTCCGATCCTAGTTTGATCCTGACCGTGAGATCAAGGTTGAATGGTTCAGATTGAATAGCACACCACAGCGAGCAAAATAGCACGTCATAGCACATTTGTTTTGACCGTCGGATCAAAATCGTACGGTTAGATTGAATCGCGTAATTTTGTTATTTCACGAGATTAGATCTATTACCAACCGTCGGATCTAGATTGGACGACCTAGATTGGGCCACGTCACAAATAGCACATCACGCGTGGAAGGTTAGCACACCTAGCACGTTCGTTCTTGATCGTCGGATTTAGATCGTACGGCTACGATTTAGCGTAAGTTCGGACCGCTCCGATCTAGCGTTCAGTTCGGACCAGTCCGATCTCGATTGGATCTGGACCGTTGGATTTTGAATCAACGGGTTAGATGGAATAGCACGCCCGTGCGTGCGTGACGTCAGCGATAACGTCATGATGACGTCATTGGTGGGTCCACTTGTCAGCGACACATTATTTTCTGAAAAATATATTTTTATTTTTATCGTTACGTTGCTGACGTCATGATGACGTCATAATACGGATTTTTCATTGGAAGAATAATCCAGCCGAAATAGAAATCGGCGCTGACGTCAAGCTGACGTCATATTTCCGAATTATCAATTCAAAAATAAATGAGTTAATTCGATTTATTATTTTAATTGATTTTTCAAACTTCAAATGCTTATAACTTTTGCATTTTAACTCCGATTTGAGTGATTCCAATTTCTAAAATTTTGTAAAATCAAGCTCTATTTGATTTAGAATTTTATTTCATTTTTGGACTCGAGTTGCTCTCTATTTTATTTATTTAATGCTATTCTCGTCCGTTACGCGTAGATGTTGAAGTGCCCGAAGGCTTCAAAGGTGAAGTTTTGACCCAGGAGCCAGCTCAAGACCAAGAACCAGTACTCTTTGAAGGCAAGTTATGCTTTGACCATATTGATCCCATTTTTGAAAATTATGTTGTTTCAAATTATTGCATGCTAATTTGATTAGAATTGATTTTAAATATTTCTGGGAATTAGTTAAATGCCAATTTTGCTGTATGCCACCTTGACATAAATAATTGTATGCCATGAACCCTTTGTCACCCTAGTTGTGAATTATTAAGTTGGACATTATTAAATTGCCAACATGGGTTAACTAGGACATTGTAGTATGCTTAGCCCTGCCATGTGTTAGTGACATGATTTTAGATAATCAATCATTAATGTTGACTTAATGAAATATGGAACATGTTTTGGAAAGTGTCATGTGTTATTGATGATGATATTGATGGCACGTGGTGCATGGTAATCAACTGGGGGTGATAAAATGCTTTAGACTGGGGCAAGTGGAAAGTTTGATCAGGTGGGCCAGGATTGGTATCGGGGAAGTCGTTTTGGTTCTTCGGGTAGTCTTGCCCTAGTCAATTAAGGACTTAACCTTGCAAGCCTTTTAACTGAGTCATTCATACAACCACAAGTCTGGAATGGGATGGACCTAGTTGATTAACTTGTTGATTATAAACTTTAGTACTATTGTGGTGGTGTGAGGCCCGAGTAGTGGTAACCAGTCCTCGCACGGGTGGCTCACATGGCGCAAGAGGGGGGCCTTGGATGTGGTAAGTAGTCCCACCAGTGTTGAAACCTTAGCGAGTAGTACTGGGTTTAGATAGGCATTGGAAAGGCTTTGTTACGGATACTCGCCTTTGTGGTGCTTGACTGTATCCTGTGGGTAAAGTGTATAACCTCTGCAGAGTGTACAACCTATTCGAATAGCCGAGTCCAAGGTATTGGACACTGCTTGGGGATTACAGTCAAGGGTTAGATTTTCATGAAAATAACTTGGTTTTGGTAAATGTTTAGGTTGGGATTGAGAATTGGACTTAGGTTGTAAAATGCTTTACTTGCGCAATGATTGCGAAAGTTATTACCTTTACTATTCTTTTACTGCTTTGCAATCTATTACTGTATTTATGAATGCTATTTTACTGCAAATGAACCATGAGCCTGTCCTTTGTACTAAGCCATGCATGTAGAATATTAGCTTGCATTCTGTGCATGACTTGATGAGTACCAAGTACTCACCCCTTGTAACAATACAACACCAGTTGAAGAAGAAGCGACACCAGCTTTGGAGGAAGAACTTCAGGAGGAGCCGTCTACCTAGGGAGCGAGCCCAGTCAATTGCCTGTGGCATATTGGTTGGCGCCATGCATTTCTTTACTTTCCTGCTGTAATTATTTCTTTTAATAAGTTTCTACCCTGCAAGGCATCCTTTTGTAACTTGACCATAAGGTCGAGCAACCAGTTTGGTTAACTAAATAAAGTACTTTATTATTTCGCTGAGTATGATTGTGATATTTACCAATGTTGAGACTGTGTGCACTAGCGTGATCCTGGACTAGTGCTGAATACACAGAGGGTCCGGATTTGCAGATCCGGGTCCCGACACCATCCTTATGAAGCTTCTTGAAGAGCTTCTGTAACACCCTAGCACCTAGTATGCTGCGAATGCTACCACAAACGATACTAGCCACAACCAAATCACATGATTAACATTAAATTACAGCAACTACGCTAGTAACTTAATCAAAAATTCGGCAGCATGTACTTTGTTTCTCCATGGTTCGAAGCATAAAAAATAGAAACATAGCAAGATAGCATAATTGAAGACTATTCTAACATGGCAACTAAGGATTTCAGCAACAATTCAAAACCAAAACATAACTAAACCATCACATAAACCAATAAGGAATAAACATGTACTCCTGCCAACCAACGAGGCAAATAAACCATAGGCTAATTCAATATGGTGACCATCCCAACTAAGGGAAGGGTTTGAAATTGTTGAATTGAGTGATGCTAAGTGAAGACGTGCATCTAGCTCCCTTTCCCACATGCCGAATTCAAGGTACCTAAAAAAACATCAAACAACAAGCGTGAGTTTAACACTCAGCAAAGTGTATTGCAATGGGATAAAGCAAAACAGTTTTCAATAACATCATCACTACATCTCATAAACATCATCATAAGCATCTCATAATCTCATCTTCATAAACATCTCATAAACCTCTTCATTCATGCAATGCAATGCACATGTCTCTTTGCTTAGCACATACCGGTATTGCCGAGTGCACACCCGTCGGCGTGCACCCTCTTTCCCTTCCATCCCGTGGAAGGTACCTACTCTTACTGACTCGCTCCCATTCATAATTGTGGATGGAACTACGAGGTAGGTATTTCTCAGTGGCGCTCCGGATTAGTCATAACTTTCTCACCGACCTTACCGGATTAGCTATGACTTTCTCACCGACCTGGCCTGTCCTCATGCCATGAATGCACACATGCCATAAACATGAATAAACTTGCATATGCACTCAATTCAACAATTGCATAGCCATAATTAGATACATAATCATCCTCACATCTATAACATAGCATTTCATAAATCATATAATCAATTGCAAGAACAATTCATTGTAAAGCAACACATCATAAAGTTGAATCGCAACTATATCAATTCATATGGCCACCAAGCCATATTCACCACAATACACTTGCCTCAACCTCCCGAAACGGTGTGGCGAGAAGTAGACGCCACTCCCGGGGTCGCACCATCTGTAATTATATACAATCCACTCAAAAACATGCCCGCAAAACAACACGAGAATAATCAACAACATCGACTTCGCAACCCACTTCTAAAACTCGAAAAACAGAGAATCTGTCCAACGGGATAACAGGATTCCAACAAGCATAACTTGAGTTCTAAATCTCCAAATCAGGTAAACGAGTACATTTTCTCGAACCTTAGGAAATTTTCCATCTTTTTCTAAGTATTCACGAAAACTAATTCGGCCTCTAAAATCCTCTAATCTATAGTTGAACACAATCTGTCCCAATCACGTCACAGATTGGACAACGCTCGGTGAAACAGCCATAACTTTTAAACGGTTGAACGTAATTTAACGTTTTTAATGTACAATTAAAGGTAATTGAGTTACATACAACTTTTGTAACATCCGGCCGACCAGAAAACGAATCTAAAATTATCTAATTTGCGTCCGAAAACCGACGACCTAATCTGTCTGAGGACAGAACGCATGACAGGATGCAATCTTCCTAGATCCATCTAGCCACAGCACCTAAACATCAAATTTAAACATGATCTTCCCATCTAACCAGCACCAAATCTCTACACACAAATTCCCTAAAGCATACCTCTCCTTGGCGAACCACCCGATCGACGAACAGCTCCTCCTCGCGATCCAATCTTCGTTCCACTCGTCGGAAACGCCGGAATCGCTGGATCTTCTTGTTCGCAAGGCTCCCCAACGGAAGGATCAACAGAGAGGGAGGTGTGGTATCCAAGGGAGGCGAGGGATCGTCGCTAGGGCCGGCTAGGGAGGAGAGGGAGGGGCGCATGGTGGGAGAGATGGGGAGAGGGGCGGCTAGAGAGGGAGAGGGGGGCGCAATGGCTAGGGAGGGGGCGCATGGGGGTGGGAACCCTAGGGGGTGGCAGGATTTTTCCCCCACATGGGCCAAAAACCCCCCACCAACGGCCCATTTAATTCTCCCAAGGCCTAAACTAGCTCCCGTAAGGCCCAAACTCCCCCGGAGAGGCCCAAACACCTGAAAAAGCCCACAAACACGGTATAAACTCGTACCGTAAAGCCTCATTCTATAATGTCATAGCTTCTTCTTGCAGTGAAATGGCTTCTTTGATGACTTTCCCTTGTCATCCTTCTTCTTAGGGCACTTAGAGGTAATGTGCCCCATCTCATCACACTCAAAACACTGAATGTTGGCGAATCGGTTGTTGCTTGAGTGTTGCTCCTTCTTGTACTTTTAAGGGGCGCTTGAACTTGAGTGCCTCTTCATGAATCTCCTCATCCTCCTCACGAGGAGAGCCATTTCCTCCTCCGTATCATCCTCAGAGTCATCAAGCATCTCCTAACTTGCTTCTCCTTGGCCTTAAAGGCAATGTTCTTCTTCTTGAAAGAACTTTGCTCCAAGAGCTCCTCCTTGTCCTTCTTGTACAACTCATTTGTAATGAGGTTGTTCAAGAGTGCGATTGGTGTCATTTTCACCAATACAGGATAGTTGAGGAAGAGCATCACTAACGTCTCATATTTACCCGGTAGAGCACTAAGCATCTTACGAACAACATCAAGATCGGTTAGTGAACACCCAAGGCCCTTGAGCTCATTCACTATGTTGTTTAACTGTGAATACATCTCACTAATGTTTTCATGGGGCAACATAATGAAATGTTCATACTTGATCCGAAGCTTATGTAATTTGGCCTCCTTAACCGCGGATGTGTTCTCGTGTATTTTGGAGAGGGTCATCCAAATATTGTGAGTTGTCTCAAGATTGCTCACGCGAATGCACGCAATTGAACTCATTCGCGTTCAAAGCTCCAAACAAAGCATTCATTGCTTAAGCATTGAGGTGGGAGTTTGCTCATCTTGATCTTTTATGAACATGGGATCAAGTGACATGGTGAAACCCTCACCGACAATTTCCCATATGCTTGGACTCTTGGCATTGAGATAAACAGTCATGCGTATTTTTCAATACACATAATTTGTACCATCAAAAAATGGTGCCTTGCCTGTGGATACAACCTCACTACCAATCCTTTTCTCTCTGGACGGTGAAGTCTAAAATAAGAGACCAAGCTCTAATACCACTTCTAGGATCAAGGATAACCGACTAGATGGTGGTGAATAGGAGGTTTTTAAATTCTCGGCTCTAATTGCAATAATCTAACCAAGTAAAACCAGAATCGAGAATTTTAACAAATAAGGCCTAAAAACACTAAGTTTTGCTAAGTGCACCAATACCCTAAGTCTAAGAAAATTATACAATCCTAGAACAAAGAACAATCACAAGGTACACTAGGAAAGTAAATGGCTCAAATAAATAAAGGAAAGTGAACCATAAGAAAGGTTGACAACAAGAATTTTTCCCATGGTCTCGGAGACTTGCCGGTCTCCCCTAATCCACGTTGAGGTAAGCTTGACCAACTCAAGCCAACTCCTTGCGCAAACTTAGCCTTCCTCGATCACTCATGGTAGCTCTTTGTGACACCACGGAGTGTCGTATCTTATAAAATGTGAATGTTGAGGTCAAAAACTTTATAAAATGTGAAAATAGAGGTCAAAACTTTACGTTATGCCATTTATAGCGTGTTTTTGGGCCGTTTTCGGGTGTTTGGGCCTCTCCATGGGACTTTGGGCCTTGGGGGTTGCATTGGGCCTCCGGTGGAAGGGTTTGGGCCCAAGGGGGGGACTTTTGGGTAGCCAAATCTGACCCCCACCCCTTGGTGCGCCCCCCACTCCCTCTCCCAACCCCAGCCGCCACCACCTAGCCCCCCATGCGCCTCCACCCTTCCCCTTCCTCTCTATCTTCCCCCATGGCGCCACCACCCCTCTCCTCCCCTCTCCACCCCCTTGCTGCCCCTAGGGGAGTTCTCCACCTCACCACCCCGCAGATCCGTCCATTGGAGCGCTCCGCGACGTGGAGATCCGGTGGATTTGGAGCAAGGAAGGAGATCGCGCGAACCGGGAGGAGATCCGTTGGGTTTGCGTTCGTCGGGCGAAGGTATGGCCATAGGGATCCTTGGGGTTGGTCTAGGATACGTTCTAAGGGTTATTATCATGTTTTTAGATCAATTGGTGGTGCTGGAATTGAGTATATTAGATGCAATCTAGAAGTTGCCACGTTCTCTGTTTTGGGCAGCACGAGCAGTCAACCTAGGGCTTGGATTTTCTCCAATTTAGAGTCGGAATTTAGTCAGCCGCCTATTGAAGAAGTTGTAGGTAATTTTAATACCTTTCAGTGGGTATAAAGAATGTCCAGTTCCGCCCAGCCGTTTGAAAGTTATGCTCGTTTTACCGAACGTATTAAAATATGTGACGTGATTGGAACAGATCACAGTATTTTGTAGATTAAACAACTTTAGATTCCGAATCAGCTTTTCCATATACTTAGAAAAAGTTAGGAAATTTCGTAAGCTACGCGAGGATGTACTCAATTATTCGATTCGGAGTCTTAGAACCCGAGTTATGCCTTTTGGAAGGCTGCTGTCCCGACGGGACAGAACCTCTGTTTTTGGGTTTTGCGAGTAGTTTGCGATGTCGGGGTAGAAGAGGGTTTGCGTACTGTTTTGTGGACATGATTGTGAGTGTGTGGTACCTATGTGCAGGTGGTGTGACCCCAGGAGTGCCTTCTACTTCTCTCCAATCCGTCTCCTGTGGTTGAGGCAAGTGTATTGGAATGGGTAGCGGGTTGTAGTTGCTAGATTGATTGAGATTGAAATTGGATATATAATATGTTCACATGCCATGCCTTAATGATTGCCAATGATATGATGAGTATGCTTATTATGTTTTGATGCCATGTGTTAATGTACAAGCTATTTATGATGTTGGCATGTTTGCATACATGGCATGATACATGGCCCGGGCGGTGAGAAAGTCATAACTAGTCCGGGGAAGGTCGGTGAGAAAGTTATGACTATTCCAGAGAGCCAATGAGTAAGTCCTACATCGTGATTCCATCCACCGCGGTGTTTGGAAGCGAGGAGTAGGCACCCTCCATCTTCGGGATGGAAGGGGGGAGAGGGTGCACACCGACGGGTGTGTACTCAACCATACCGGTATGAGTTTCCATGGAGACATGAGCATCGCATCGCATTGCATACATAATGATGATGATAATGATATGTGATCATGAATGAAATGATTTACATGGTGTGAGTTGTTATAGCCATGTAATTGTTCTTTTGTACCATTGCAATATGCTTGCTGAGTGTTGAACTCACGCTTGTGCTTTCTTGTTGTTTTAGGTACCATGAGACCGGCATGCGGGGAAGGGAAATAGTCACACTTCTACACGTAGCTTCACTCATTTGTTCCCACAAGTCATTCAATTTGGTTTTGATAATAAACTGCGTGTGATGCTTATTGATTTATGGTTTAGCTTCGCGATACGAGAGTATTCTTGTTCGTTTGGCCCTTGGAGACAATAAATGCTTGGAATTAGACTTATATTGCTGTCATGCCTTTAAATATTGCTATTCTAGATGCCTCTTATATTGCCATATGTTGCTATGTTGTTGTTGCTCCTTCAATTCATGTTAAAACAAAGGAAATGCTGCCGAAATTTCAGTTTTTAGCATTTACTCTTTTGCTGTAATTTATCTTATTTTATGGTATTTAGATGTTGTTTAACCTATGTTTGGTAGCATTCCGGCATGCTAGATGTCGGGGTGTTACAGTTGGTATCAGACCGGGCTGTAGGTCCCTGGAATGTGTATTTTTTTTAGTGTCATGCTATAGGGTACAACTAAAATGTGATGTGGAATAACTTAGAAATATGGCTTAGGATTTAACTAAAATTTTGTCATAGGATAGCAACATTAAAACTTGCAAAAGTGGTATAACTAATCTAAAATTTGACACACATGGATGCACAGTAGGAAAAGGGTATGGGTATCGTTGCTTACGCTTAAATGTTGTATTTAAGCTTTGATGTTGAATGCTAAAGTTGGTAATGTATGTTGACATGTTATTGAGAGATTTGATTGTATTGTTCTTGGTATTGTGATAAAGTGGGGTTGTGGTGCCGAAGGGTTTCGGTCACTTCTTTTTGTTCATAGTAAGGGTTTGGTTTGACGGTGTGGCCGGTTAGCGCCATCACCGAAGAATTATTAACCCCTGTAGGAGGAGTGCTTACCCTTTCTGCCGTAGATCGGGTAGTTGACTGGAGTCAAATAGAAGAGATTGGTGGTAGATTCCTTCGGATGTTCTTTATCGTTCTGACGGTCGGTTTTGGTTGGTTTTCTTGGCTCTGGTTGATTGAAGTCAAAACAAAAGTGTTTGGAACTGGATTTTCGCGGAGTGTCCCTTCGGTTTTTCTTGGTTTTGTCTTCTTTGGGTGAAGACAAAGAAGAAGAGTTTTGTGTTGCGCGTCTTTTGGTCGCCTTTTTGCTTTGACACCGGTTCTGTTGGTTGCCTTGCAAAGAAAAGTATAGTTTTGGTTCTTGTGTGTCTTACTCTGAGTTTAAAAGAAGTTATTGAAGCGTGTGCAAAAAAAAGGGGGTAAGTTGTGTCGATTTATGTTTTGTGCCTTTGTCCGTAAAGGTTTACTTGGTCGCTTGGTTCCCTCCTGTGGGAGTCTTTAAGATTTAAATGTTCTTTGGAGTCATGTCCCATTGCAACTTTGAGAGTCAAGCTTCTTTGTGAGCTTTGGTTGAGTATTAAAAGAATAATGCTGCAAATAAAGTAAGTATTCGTTTGACTGAAATTACTTGTCAAAAGTGAAAATTGTTGTTTACCATGTTATGTAATATGTAACAATGTGGTTTATGGAAATGATGTGCTCCTTAGTTAAATTGCGAGTTGAATCAACTAAATGTAATTGTTATCTTCAGCTTAAGATTAAATGAACTTCTAGTGTTGTAGATTACTCTATAGCAAGAATGATTAAAGGTGTTAATGTACATGTTTAGAATCTGTTGCTTTGCTTTAAAAGTGCTTATGACCCCCGATTATGTTTAAAGTTTTAAACCCTGATGCATAGTTAGAACATTAAGATGATGTAGACTGCTGTTATTGTTAAAGAAACTTTGCTGGTTGTTTAAAGATGTTCTAATCTAACGGGTTAATAGAGAAATTTAATCGTGTTGGCTAGTGGCCTTAGCTTGGAAGTTGATTCTTGAGATTCAATTTGTAACTCCATTTGGCTAGAGTTGGAGTTATTTGAAAATATGTGCGGTGTTTGAAAATGCTTCACAAGGTGGATTTTATGAATGGTTCATAAGTGATTTTTTTAGTAAAGTGTTCCCTTTTGAAATCAATTTCTCTTTCTCTTTGAAAAAAAAATTGCGGTGGTTGTGTGTGCAGACGTTTGACTTTGGAGTTGATGTTCTTTTCCAAAATGTTGATTTTGGTTAGAATGCTAGGTTTTGCAAGGTTAGCTTTAAATGGATGGTGGGTTTTGACACGACGTGGTGTTTTGCCGTTAACTATGTTGCCGTCATAGTTTATATGAATTAGCGCAATCCTCGATGTTATTTGAGTTTTATTCATGTGATACAGAGGAAGAAGTCGTCTTGTGAATGACTATTCGGTAATGTTGTTACATGATAAATGAATGGTGAAAAGTAATCATGACATCGTTTATAGATGTTAAATGATAAAAGAGTCGTTGAGCCAGGTCGGTGAGAAAGTCATATATGGATATATGACTAATCCGGAGTGCTCTTGGAAAGCTGCATGCATGTCCTGAATTGAGATTTCAATTGCCTTCTAGTACGAGAAGTAAGAATGAATATCTTCTGGTATGTTGGTTGTGGTTAGGGCTGCAAGAAAAGCTCGAGGCTCGCAAACTATTCGAGCTCGGCTCGTCAGAGACTCGGCTCGAGCTCGGCTCGAGCTATATTCGAGCTCGAATCGAGCCTGATCTCAAGCTCGCGAGCCCAGTCGAGCCGAGCTCGAGCCTACTCGAGCTTTGTTCACTAAATTGTTGCATGGGTTATGTGATTTTTAAGTTATGCAAATGCTCTCACTTGATGAAAATTATTGCATGCAAATGCTCTCTTGATGAAAATTGTTGCATGCAAATGCTCACTAAATTGGTGCATTGCATATCTCGCTCTGGATGTTTTGATTTGTTGCTTTTGTTTGTGCTTATCTGCTGCTGTTGTATATAAACAAATGTTATCGAGCTTTTTCGAGCCGAGCTCGAGCCTACTCGAGCTTTGTTCGAGCTCGAACCGAGCCTGCCTGTAAACTCGAACCTAATTTGAGGCTCGGCTCGAGCTCGGCTCGAGCTTGTTCGAGCTCGAGCTTCGTAGGGCAAGCTCGCTCGAGCTCGGCTCGTTTGCAGCCCTAGTTGTGGTGTAAGAGATCTGAGCTTTCTTTGCATCTTGGCTTAGGAAAAATAAAATGAGTACTCTTTGGTTGTTGCCGAACTCTTTCCAATGTGGCTTTTAGCGCTTTGGAGCTCAAGTTGTTGTATGTGGACCAATTGGGTTCATGTTACGGTTGGGCTGACTCATCAATGGTACTGTTTGTCCTGGTCCTTTAAGTGGAAGGATGTGAGGGCGAGGTTTTCTTAGTAAGAGAAATCTGGTATGGCTAGTAGTTGATCGTAAATGGTGTAGAAGTGAAGAGTAAAGGAAGGTTGTGTATGTCCCAATTCAAACCTTCTTGGAGAATTGTTTTCGTTTATGTGTCCCTTGGTAGGGTTGCTAGTAATTGCTTTCGGTTTTCGAAGAGTATTGGATCTTTTTGTCGCCGGGCTATTGAGCGTGTTGTGCCAACCAAAGTGGAATGTTCGGTTGTTATTGATTTTGCGGGTTTTCAGAACCCTGGCCATAAAGTAGGCTTCTCCTTTCGGTGGTAGTGGGGTGGGTGTTGGTCTTGTTGTAAAAGATCAGAATGTAACCCCGATGGTTCAAGCAGTTAGTAATCTTAGAGTGTTGTGTCTCACTTGGTTTGCGTCTTCGCGAATACAACAAACCACAGTTGAGAGGTTGAGACGTGAATCACTGTTGTGCGTGGGAGCGGAAGATGGATCTAGAAGTTGGTACCATGTCCTTCTGGAGAGTGGCTTTGGTTAAAGGGATCAGGCACTTTAGTGCCAAGGGATGTATCGAAGGAGGAGTGTGAGACCGTTTCCTTTCGTGGTCTGTTTGGGATTTTATCCTATCGCTTGGGTCATGCCGAGGCCTTGTATGGGTGCTTTGGGTTTCAATGTTGAGTAAAGTTCTTGCAAGAGGTTGATCGTGGATTATCGTTAGAACTGTGGGTCTTCGAGCCTAAGTGTCGGGACCCCGAATTTGCAAATCCGGACCCTCTGTGTATTCAGCACTAGTCCAGGAACGCGCTAGTGCACACAGTCTTAACATCGGTAAATATCACAATCATACCACTCGATACTAGTAAAGTACTTTAATTAAATAGTCAAACTGGTTACTCAACCTTATGGTCAAGTTACAATATACGCCTCACAGGGCGAAACTATTTAAGAGAGAAATAGTAGCAGCGGAAAATCAAATAACTTCGTGGCGCCATCCAGTATACCACAGTAACTGACCGGGCTCGCTCCTAAGTAGACGGATCCTCTTGGAGCTCCTCCTCCAAAGTGGTGTAGTCTCCTCTTCAACTGGTGTTGTATTGTAGCAAGGGTGAGTACTTGGTACTCGGCAAGTCATGCATGCAGAAAAGGCTAATATACTATATGCATGGCTTGGTACAAAGGAATAGCTCAAGGTATATTTGCGATAAAGACATTTGACAAATAACATAAGTAGATTCGAAAGCAGTAGAAACAAGTATAGCATAGGTAACTTTTCAATGAATTTAATAAATATCTTTCCCATCCTAATCCACATTCCCATCAACATCATTATTAATCCAACCCAACCTTTCAAATCCAAGTTATTTTTGAGAAAATCTAACCCTTGACTGTAATTCCCGAGCGATGTCCAATACCGCGGACACGGCTATTCGAATAGATTCTACACTCTGCAGAGGTTATGCACTTTACCCACAAGATACAGTCAAACACCACAAAGGCGAAGTTCAGTAACAAAGTCTTTCGGAAACTTCTAACAATACAAGTGGTCCTCCCGGTTATTGCACACTAACCCTTCCCTTAGCTAAGGCGAAGTTTAGGCCAATCAACCGTTAGATGGGTACTCGGCCTCGGCCAGACGCTCCCGTACAACTTACACAAAGGGTGTAGTTGACCTCTGAGGTCCCACAGTGCGTTATTAGCAACTTAATCAACTAGGTCCGTCCCATTACGGACATGTGGTTGCACGTTAGACCCAGTTCAAAGGCTTGCAAGGTGAAGTTCTTAGGGTGACCAGGGCAAGACTACCCGAAGAACCAAATCAACATCCCGATTACAACTGGCCCACCTGATCATTCTTGCCACATGCCCCTGGCCGAAAACTATTTATCAAACCCCGCTTGATTACCATGCACCACGTGCCATCAACATCACATGATACCTTTCCAAAACAGGTTCAATATATCATTAAGTCAATATTAACATTTGATTGTCCAAAATCATGTCATGAGCACGAAAGTGTGTCTAAGCAAGATACTACAACGGTCTAAAACCCATGTTGGCAATTTAATAATGTCCAACTAGTAATCCACAACTAGGGTGACAAGGGTCATGGCACATATTTAAATAATCAAGGTGTCATACAGCAAATTGGTATTTATCTAACCCCCATATTTAAATAAAGTATTTTTCTAATTGAACTAGCATGTAATAGGTTAAATCAAAATAGATTTCAAAATAGGATCAACATGGTCAAAGCACAACTTGCCTTCAAAAAGTACTTGTTCTTGGTCTTGAGTTGGATCCTGAGTCAATACTTCTCCTTCGAATCCTTCCGGCACTTCAACGTCTACTCGTAAAGCATGCAAATAGCAAATACACGAATAAACAATAGGCAAAAAGTATCTAAACATTCAAATAAAATCCATAAACAGAGAGAACATAATTTTATGAATTTTTAGAAACTGGAATCGTCAAATTTGGAGTTAAAATGCAAAAGTTATGATTATTTAAAGTTTAAATAATCAATTAAATAATTTTACAGAGAAAAACTTTAGTCCAAAAATTAAATAAAATTCATAATTAGGTAGATCTCAATTTTATACAAATTTAGAAATTTGAATCACTCAAATCGGAGTTGAAACGCAAAAGTTATAAGCGTTTGAAATTTGAATCAAATCTGAAATCATTATTTCGAATTAATAAATCATTTTCTTTTCGGAAATTAATTATTGCGTCGGCTGGACACGTGTCGACCTCGATTGGGCGGTGGCGTCGGCCGATCCATGGACTTGGTCCACGCTCGGCTCGGGTCTACCGTGGACTCGGTCCACGGCTCCGCGTCGGCCCGACATGTGGGCCCCACATGTCGATGTCACGCACGCAATTAACCCGTGCGGTCCAACTCGCTGACATGCGGGCCCCACCGTGACGTCAGCGGTGACGTCATGGTGCGGTTCGGTTGTCCCGCTGACACGCGGGCCCCGCGTGTCACAGACACGCGCTCACGCGCGCGTGGCGTGGCTTGGGTACACGTGGCACAATCTCGGCCGTTGATTTGAAAATCAATGGCCCAGATTGGATCTATGCTTCACGCGTTTGGGGTGAACGCGGTCAATCTGAGCCATTGGATCTTAATCCAACGGTTGGAAACGATCCTAACCCGTAACGTTATCCACAGTACGGGCGACGTGGCCGATCGTGGGCCGTTGGATCTTGATCCAACGGTCCAGATCTAATCTGGATTCTAGGGTTTGGGGGAGAACGTGGGCTCACCGTGACGGTCGGATCTTGATCCAACGGTTGTGCGAGCTCAGGGGCGGCGATGGCAACGCGGCGGCGCGGGCTCACCGGATGCGAGGACGGTGACCAAGCCGATGGCGCTGCGGGGCCTCTCCGGCGAGATGAGTCCTCCCTTCGGGTGCGCCTTGGCCTGAGGGTCTCGGAACTGGGCTCCAACTCGGCGGAAGACGGCGGACGGCGGCGGGACGAGGCAACAACATGGCGAGAGAGAGGACTCCGGCGAGCAATTGCAAGGTGACGGCGGCGGATAGGGCTCCGGGAGTTGGGGAAAACGATGCGCACGGGTCAGGCGAACCTCGGGCAACGATCCACGCCTTAAATACCGGCGCGGACGTCGAGATTCGCTCCGTTTCCGCGGCGGAGCCGGTACGGGCGGCGGAGTCCGTTTCGAACACGGTGAGATGACGTGGACGCACGATGGCCGTCCACGTGGCGCGATCGATGGCCGAGATTGGCTCGGGCGCGGCCGTGACTAGCGCGGATTGATCCTGACCGTTGGATCTTGATCCAACGGTTCGGATCCATCTGGGTCAGGGTTGGTTCGATCGAGTCAACTGGATCGGGTCGGACTCGAGTCCGACTCGGGTTCCGACTCGGTCGGATGAACAGTACTCGACCCGAATGTGTAACACCCCGGCATTTAATATGCCCGACTGCTACCAAACACAAGCTAAACAACAGCTAAATACCACATTTAACATAAAATTCCAGCAAAGGTGCATAGGCTAAAAACCGAGATTTCGGCAGCACCTCCTTTGTTTTATCATGAATTTAAGGAACAGCAACAATATAGCATTATATGGCAATAAGAGAACCATCTAAAACAGCAATAAATAAAGTCTTAACGACAATAAGAGACTAACATTAAGCTCTTAAGGTTCCAAGTGTCAAACAAACAATAGAACTCTCATTAACCAAGCTAAGACTTAATTTAAAGGCCATCACACGCAATTTATTATCCAACTAAATGAATTGACTTGGGGAAACATTAAGGTGAAGCAACGTGTGAGCGTGTGACTATTCCCCTTTCCCGCATGCCGTTCTCATGGTACCTAAAACAACAAGAAAACACAAGGGTGAGTTCGAAAACTCAGCAAGCATACTGCAATGGACAACAAGCATAACAACAAGTCAATAACATCTTTCATCATGTATAACATCTCATTCATGAATACTTATCAATATCATCATCAATTTGTATGCGATGTAATGCATTGCTCGACCCTCTGGAACCTCATACCGGTATGGGAAGTACACACCCGTCGGTGTGCACCCTTTCCCCTTCCATCCCGAAGATGGAGGGTGCCTACTAAACTTCCAAACACCACGTGGATGGAATCACGACATAGGACTTACTCAATGGCGTTAGGACTAGTCATAACTTTCTCACCGACCTTGCCGGACTAGCTATGACTTTCTCACCGCCCTCGCCCTATCTCATGACATGCATGCAACCATGCCAAATATCATATTCAATTCACATATTAACACATGGCATCATAATATGTTAAACATGCTCATCATATCATATCAATCCTTAAAACATGGCAAGTGGACATATATCATGTAGGCAATTCCATCTAATTTCAACATGCAACCTACAACTTGCTATCCATCACAACACACTTGCCTCAACCACGTGCAACGGATTGGCGGGAAGAAGAGGGAACTCCCAGGGTCACACCACCTGCACATAGGCATCACACACTCACAATCATAACCTCAAAACAGTACACACGCCCCCATCTAACCCGACATTGCCAACTACTCGCAAAACCTAAAAACAGAGGTTCTGTCCCGGCGGGACAGCAACCTTGCAAAAAGCATAACTTGAGTTCTGGGACTCCAAATCGAATAAACGAGTACACCGTCGCGAAGCTTAGGAAATTTCCCAACTTTTTCTAGTTATAGGGAAAGACTGATTCGGACTCTAAAATTGCTTAATCTACAGATTACCACAATCTGTTCCAGTTACGTCACAGATTTTTAGGCGCTCGGTAAAACAGCCATAACTTTCAAACGGCTGATCGGAAATTAACGTGCTTTACGTCCACGGAAAGTTAATTAAATTATCTACAACTTCCTAGAAGTCCGTACGGTCTGATTCGGATTCTAAATCGACGGAAACTCGAACCCTAGTTCGACTGCT
The DNA here is from genome assembly GCA_036346355.1 of Rhipidocladum racemiflorum. Classification (NCBI taxonomy): domain Eukaryota; kingdom Viridiplantae; phylum Streptophyta; class Magnoliopsida; order Poales; family Poaceae; genus Rhipidocladum; species Rhipidocladum racemiflorum. The sequence goes on along the minus strand of CM070575.1, from coordinate 29,694,432 downwards.
CAATCTGCCCGAAAACAGAAACGTGGACAAGTTTAGATCTAACCCAAATTACTTCAAACCAGCGCCTCCAATTGATCTAAAAACTTGATAAACACCCTAATAACAGTACCTAGATCATCCCCAAGGATCCCCAAGATCATACCTTTGCCCGAAGCGCAAAACTCCAATCAATCTCCGCGAATCTCCTCGCGAATCGCTCCTCGCTCCACGTTCCTCGCTCCTCGCTCCTTGCTCCTCGCTCCTCGCTCCACGGGATGACTCCGCGAGGTGCAGGGGTGGGGAGACCACCCTAGGGCAGCAAGGGGTGGAGGGAGGTGGTGTGGAGGTGGAGGAAAGGGAGGGGGGTGCGCACGGTTTTGGGGGCTAGGGCTTAGGGGAGGGGGAGGGAGGAGAGGGGCGCAAGAGGGGGAGGTGGGGGCGCAAGGGGCTGAGATGGGGGCGCAAGGGGGGCAGGGGGAGCCCCTTTTAACAGCCCTCAACCCAATCCTAGTCCGTTACGGAGTCCTAATCCATCCCACCAAAGCCCACCAAGGCCCAAAACTCCCCCGGGACGGCCCAAAACCTAAGCGGCCTAAAGCGGCCCTAAACGTTATTAACCCCCGATCCTTATGATCTTAACCTTATTTCCACATCTCATACTGTATTTAACCTTATCATGCTCAAAAATTAAGGATACGACACTCCGAGGTGTCACAGAATGATTTTCCAGCGATTTAATAATTAAAATAATTTCCAGAAATTCATTTAATTCATTAAAAATAGCAAAAGACTCAGAAAAATTCCAGAAAAATTCTGGAAAATATTTTGGATCATTTTGGACTCAAATAAAATATTTCCAGCAAAATTTTATTTGCAAAGTTTAATTCTTTAATTATTTCAAAATGGAATAAATTCAAATAAATTCCAAATAAATTCCAGAAAATTCCAAAAATTCACCAAAGTACCAAATCACACATAGATTTAAGAAGAGCAAAATTTTGGGGTGTTACACTAAGCATCTTACCATCGGATCTCGATCAGTGTAGTTCCAATGGCTTTAGTCAGAGAGAAGCGGTTTGGGAACTGGAGTCTCGCATGCGCGAGAAGTACCCCGAGCTTTTCGCCTCAGGTATGAGATGTGAAACCTAACTATCTTTTGCTTTGCTGGGTTGCGTATTGGTGTGTCTTGGATTCGAGGTCGAATCCAGTTGAAGGGGGAGAGAATGTGACACCACGGAGTGTCGTATCTTATAAAATGTGAATGTTGAGGTCAAAAACTTTATAAAATGTGAAAATGGAGGTTAAAACTTTACGTTATGCCGTTTATAACGTGTTTTTGAGCCGTTTTCGGGTGTTTGGGCCTCTCCGGGGGACTTTGGGCCTTGGGGGTCGAGTTGGGCCTCTGGTGGAAGGATTTGGGCCCAAGGGGGGGACTTTTGGGCAGCCAAATCTGGCCCCCACCCCTTGGTGCGCCCCCCACTCCCTCTCCCAACCCCTGCCGCCACCCCCTAGCCCCCCCATGCACCTTCACCCTTCCCCTTCCTCTCCATCTTCCCCCATGGCGCCACCACCCCTCTACTCCCCTCTCCACCTCCCTTGCTGCCCCTAGGGGAGTTCTCCACCTCACCACCCCGCAGATCCGTCCATTGGAGCGCTCCGCAACGAGGAGATCCGGTGGATTTGGAGCAAGGAAGGAGATCGCGCGAACCGGGAGGAGATCCGTTGGGTTTTCGTTTGTCGGGCGAAGGTATGGCCACGGGGATCCTTGGGGTTGGTCTAGGATATGTTCTAAGGGTTATTATCATGTTTTTAGATCAATTGGTGGTGCTGGAATTGAGTAGATTAGATGCAATCTAGAAGTTGCCACGTTCTCTGTTTCGGGCAGCATGAGCAGTCGACCTAGGGCTTGGATTTTCGCAAATTTAGAGTCGGAATTTAGTCGGCCGTCTGTTGAAGAAGTTGTAGGTAATTTCCATACCTTTCAGTGGGTATAAAGAACGTCCAATTCCACCCAGCCGTTCGAAAGTTATGCTCGTTTTACCGAACGTATTAAAATCTGTGACGTGATTGGAACAAATCACGGAATTTTGTAGATTAAACAACTTTAGATTCCGAATCAGCTTTTCCATATACTTAGAAAAAGTTAGGAAATTTCGTAAGCTACGCTAGGATGTACTCGTTTATTCGATTCGGAGTCTTAGAACCCAAGTTATGCCTTTTGGAAGGCTGTTGTCCCGACGGAACAAAACCTCTGTTTTTGGGTTTTGCGAGTAGTTTGCGATGTCGGGGTAGAAAAAGGTTTGTGTACTGTTTTGTGGACATGATTGTGAGTATGTGGAACCTATGTGCATGTGGTGTGACCCCGGGAGTGCCTTCTACTTCTCGCCAATCCGTCGCCCGTGGTTGAGGCAAGTGTATTGGAATGGGTAGCGGGTTGTAGTTGCTAGATTGATTGAGATTGAAATTGGATATATAATATGTTCACATGCCATGCCTTAATGATTGCCAATGATATGATGAGTATGCTTATTATGTTTTGATGCCATGTGTTAATGTACGAGCTATTTATGATGTTGGCATGTTTGCATACATGGCATGATACATGGCCCGGGCGATGAGAAAGTCATAACTAGTCCGGGGAAGGTCGGTGAGAAAGTTATGACTATTCCGAAGAGCCAATGAGTAAGTCCTATATCGTGATTCCATCCACCGCGGTGTTTGGAAGCGAGGAGTAGGCACCCTCCATCTTTGGGATGGAAGGGGAGAGAGGGTGCACACCGACGGGTGTGTACTCAACCATACCGGTATGAGTTTCCAAGGAGGCACACTCCAACTATTGAGAATAGATTGAATACTAGCATTAACACTGCCCTTAACAACATCATTAACAATAAGTCTTATGCCTTCTCAATTGATATCAATACTAGCATTGAAGGGACACAACTGCATACTTCCAAATATACTAATAGTTTGCAACAACGTAAATAGCAACTCTAATCAACTTCCAAATTAAAGTCACTAGGCAACACGATTTAATCTCTCTATTAATCCATTAGATTAGAGCATCTTTAAACAACCAGCAAAGTTTCTTTAACGGTAACAGCAGTCTACATCATCTTAATGTTTTAACTAGGCATCAGGGTTTAAAACTTTTAAACATTATCGGGGGTCATAAGCACTTTTACAACAAAGCAACAGATTCTAAGCATGTACATTAACACATTTACTCATTCTCGCTAAGAGTAAACTACAACACTAGTAGTCTATTTATTCTCAAGCTAGAGATATTAATCACATTGAAATGATTCAACTCAAAATTTAACTTGGCAACACATCAATCCATAAACCACATTTTTACCTACTACATAACATACTAAACATCAATTCTTACAAGGGACAAATGATTTCAGTCAAAAGACTAATTACTTTGTTTGCAACATTTTAGTTTTAAAACTCATCCCAAATTCGTAAGGAAACTTGACTCTCAAAATTGCAAAGAGACAAACCCAAACTTGGTCATGCAAAGGAATTCTCCAAAACACTTTTAAATCTCGAAGACTCCCACAGGAGGGAACCAACCGATCAAATAAACCTTTGCAAATAAAACCTTGGCACCAAACCCCAATCTTTCACGAAACAAGAAGAGTTTTTCAAAGATGATTTCTTAAACCAGTAAAATAACGAAATCAAACACCACGTTCTACTACAAAGCCATAGAACTTCAGCCCTGACAGCCAGGTCTGGAACAACTCCGCAACACTCCTTTAACCTCGGAGAAAGACAAACACAGTAATAAATTGAATGCTTCTTCCCCATAAAGCAACCAACAAACTAGGCATCAAAAATGGAAAGGCAACCAAAGAAAGCGCAACACTAGACTCATCTTCTTCGTCTTCACCCAAGGAAGACAAAACCACAAACTGTCTGTGGATCAATCAGCGAAAATCCAAGACCAAACACTTTTCTTTTGATTTCCATCGACTAAAAACAAAGAAGACCAACTAAAACCGACCGTCAGAACGGTGAAAAAGCATCCGAAGGAAACCACCATCAACTCTTCTATTTGACTCCAGTCAACTACCCGATCCACGACAGAAAGGATAAGCACTCTTCTCCTACAGGGGTTAATAGTTCTTCAGTGATGGCGCTAACCGGCCACACCGTCAAACCTCACCCTTACTATGAAATAAGAGAGGTGACCGAAACCCTTCGGCACCAAAACCCCACTTTTATCACCACAACAGGAACAATTCAATCATTTATCTCATAGACATAGCAACATGCATTAACATATGAAGCATTCAACATCAAAGCTTAAATACAACATTTAAGCGTAAAGAAACGATACCCATACCCTTTCCTCTTGTGCATCCAATTATTGTGTCAAATTTTAGATTAGTTATACCACTTTTGCAAGTTTTAATGTTGCTATCATATGACAAAATTTTAGTTAAGACCTAGGCCATGTTTCTAAGTTATTCCACATCACATTTTTAGTTGTACCCTATAGCATGACACTAAAAATTCACATTCGAAGGACCTACAGCCCGCTCTGATACCAACTGTAACACCCCGGCATTTAATATGCCCGAATGCTACCAAACATAGACTAAACAACATCTAAATACCACAAATAAACATAAATTCCAGCAAAGGCGCACATGCTAAAAACCGAGATTTCGGCAGCATCTCCTTTGTTTTTCCATGATTTGAAGCAACAACAATAATAACATGTCAATGTGGCATAATGAACGATAGCAATAATATGATCAAACAAAAAAACAACCGCCATACCACTAAGGATATAAATTCTATCCATCACATGAGAAATATGGACTAATCAATTACTCATAACGACCAACGAATCATCGAAGCCATAGCTTAGTTCAATGAATTAAACATAACCATAAGGGAAGGAACATGTCATTATTTAAATGTGTGATGCTAAGTGATGACGTGTGACTAGCTCCCTTTCCCGCATGTCGGATTCATGGTACCTAAAAGAAAACAACATAAACACAAGCATGAGTTCAAAAACTCAGCAAGCATATTGCAATGATACAAAAAGAACAATTCATGGCAATAATATCTCACATCATGTAAACCTTCTCATTCATAATCACATAACATTATCATCATCATTATGTATGCAATGCGATGCTATGCTCATGTCTCCTTGGAAACTCATACCGGTATGGTTGAGTACACACCCGTCGGTGTGCACCCTCTCCCCCCTTCCATCCCGAAGATGGAGGGTGCCTACTCCTCGCTTCCGTTCACCGCGGTGAATGGAATCACGATGTAGGACTTACTCATTGGCTTTCCGGATTAGTCATAACTTTCTCACCGACCTTCCCGGACTAGTTATGACTTTCTCACCGCCCGAGCCATGTAACATGCCATGTATGCATTTATGCCATCATCATCAATAACTTGTATATTTAACACATGGCATCATAGCATACTCATCATATCATAGGAAAACATTAAAGCATGGCAAGTGATCATGTCATATAACCAAGTTCATCTAGTTTCAACTAGCAACCCTACAAACCGCTATTCATTACAATACACTTGCCTCAACCACAGACAGCGGATTGGCGGGAAGTAGAAGGCACTCCCGGGGTCGCACCACCTGCACATAGGTATCACATACTCACAATCATGCCCACAAAACAGTACGCAAACCCCCATCTAACCCGACATTGCCAACTACTCGCAAAACATAAAAACAGATGTTCTGTCCCGTCGGGACAGCAGCCTTCCAAAAGGCATAACTTGAGTTCTGGGACTCCGAATCAATTAAACGAGTACATCCTCGCGTAGCTTAGGAAATTTCCCAACTTTCTCTAGGTATATGGAAAGACTGATTCGGACTCTAAAGTTGTTTAATCTACAAAATACCGTGATCTGTTCCAATCACGTCACAGATTTTAATACGCTCGGTAAAACGATCATAACTTTCAAATGGCTGGGCGGAATTTAACTTTCTTTATATCCACGGAAAGATATTGAAATTATCTACAACTTCTTCAACATCCGTACGGCCAAATTCGGACTCTAAATTGGCGAAAAACCGAACCCTAGGTTGACTGCTCATGCTGTCCGAAACAGAGAACGTGGCAACTTCTAGATCTAATCCAATCTACTCAAATCCAGCACCACCAATTGATCTACAAACTTGATAAACACCCTTAGAACAGTACCTAGATCAATCCCAAGGTTTCCCATGGTCATACCTTTGCCCGACGCGCGAAAACTCCAATAGATCTCCTCGCACCTCGCTCCTCGCTCCTCGGATGGATCCATGAGGATGCAGGGGTGGGGAGGCCACCCTAGGGCAGCAAGGGGGTGGAGGAGAGGTGGTGGAGAGGTGGAGAGCAATGGGGGCAAAGGGGCGCAAGGAAGAGGAGGAGGTGGGGAGGTGTGGGAGGCGGCTAGGCACTTGGGGGCGCAAGGGGCAGGGGGAGGACGCCCAAAAGGGCAGGAGGAGGCCCTCCAAACAGGACTCCTATCCTAAATGGACTCGAACACCATCCCACCAAAGCCCACGGACCTTTCCCTTAGGCCCAAACTCCCCCGGAAAGGCCCAAAACCCCGGAAACGGCCCGGAAACGCTATTAACCTCCATACCTTATGGTTTTAACCTCCCATACCATATTTCATAAAGCTTTTGACCTTAACATGCACCATTTAAAAGGTTACGACACTCCGTGGTGACACATCACTTCAAACGGCCCAAAAACGCGAGTAAACCTCAAGCCGAAAGGTTTTATTCTCTAATTTCACATTCTATAATGTCACATCATACCGTAGTGTCACATTCTTCCCCCCTTTAACAAGATTCGACCTCGAATCCGAAGGACGCCAATAAAACAACAACAAAAAAAATCCCCAAGGGACAAAAGTGTGACACTATGGTTTGGTGTGACGTTATAGAAGGTGAAACTAGAGAATAAAACCTTTCGGCTTAGGGTTTTCTCGCGTTTTTGGGCCGGTTGAAGTGTTATGTCGCCACGGAGTGTCGTAACCTTATTTAACGTGCATGATAAGGTTAATAACATTATGAGATGTGGAATTAAGGTTAAAACTATAGGATATGGAGGTTAATAGCTTTTCCGGCCGCTTCCGCCGCTGGGTTTTGGGCCTTCCTGGGAGTTTTGGGCCTTGGTGGGCTTTGGTGGGATGGATTAGGTCTCCGTAACGGACTAGAATTGGGTGTGGGGCTGGTAAAGGGTTTCCCTGCCCCTTTGGGGCGTCCACCCTGCTGCCTTTGCGCCCTTGAGGCCTTGGTGCGCCTCACCTCCCCCCACTTGCCAAGCCCTAGCCGCCCCTTCCCTTTGAGCCTTGCGCCTCCCCCTTGCTCTCCTCCATTGCCCCACCTCTCCACCACCTCTCCTCCACCCCCTTGCTGCCCTAGGGTGGTCTCCACACCTCTGCACCTTGTGGATCCATCCGTTGGAGCGAGGAGCGAGGAGCGTGGAGCGAGGAGCGATCCGCGAGGAGATCTATTGGAGATTCGTTCGTTGGGCAAAGGTATGATCATGGGGATCCTTGGAATTGATCTAGGTACTGTTCTTAGGGTGATTATCAAGTTTTTAGATCAATTGGTGGTGCTGGATTGGAGTTCTTCGGGTTAGATCTAGACGTTGCCACGTTTCTGTTTTCGGGCAGATTGAGCAGTCGGGCTAGGGTTCGAATTTTCGTCGATTTAGAATCCGAATCTGTCCGTACGGACTAAAAAGAAGTTGTAGATAATTTAATTATCTTTCCGTGGACATAAAGCACGTTAAAATCCAATCAGCCGTTTAAAAGTTATGGCCGTTTTATCGAGCGTGTTAAAATCTGTGACGCGATTGGAACAGATCTCGGTAATCTGTAGATTAGACGACTTTAGAGTCCGAATCAGTCTTTCCATATACCTAGAGAAAGTTGGGAAATTTCCTAAGCTACGCGAGGGTGTACTCGTTTAATTCATTCGGAGTCCCAGAACTCAAGTTATGACTTTTGCAAGGCTGCTGTCCCGACGGGACAGAACCTCTGTTTTAGGTTTTGCGAGTAGGGAGCAATGTCGGGTTAGATGGGGGTTTGCGTACTGTTTTGTGGTCATGATTGTGATTGTGTGATACCCCTGTGCAGGAGGTGTGACCCCGGGAGTTCCTTCTACTTCCCGCCAATCCGTTGGACGTGGTTGAGGCAAGTGTGTTGTGATGGATAGCGAGTTGTAGGTTGCATGTTGAGATTAGATGGAATTGTTTACATGATATATGTCCACTTGCCATGTGTTAATGATTGCTATGATATGATGAGCATGTTTAAGATGTTATGACGCCATGTGTTAAAATATGAGTTTTATATGATGTTGACATGCTTGCATACATGACATGTTACATGGCAGGCGGTGAAAGTCATTAACTAATCCGGGAAGGTCGGTGAGAAAGTTATGACTAATCCGGAGAGCCAATAGAGTAAGTCCTACATCGTGATTCCATCTACCGTGGGTTGTGGAAGCGAGGAGTAGGCACCCTCCATCTTCGGGATGGAAGGGGGGAGAGGGTGCACACCGACGGGTGTGTACTCAACCATACCGGTATGAGTTTCCAAGGAGATATGAGCATTGCATTGCATTGCATTGCATACACAATGATGATGATTTTGTTAAAGTGTTCATGATTGAGATGATATACATGATGTGAGATGTTATTTTCTATGATATTGTTATTGTTGTCCATTACAATATGCTTGCTGAGTTTCGAACTCACGCTTGTGTTTTATGTTGTTTTTTAGGTACTTTGAGATCGGCATGCGAGAAAAAGGGGTTTAGCTACACTTCTACACGTAGCTCCACCATCATAGTCTATGATTAATCACTTGGAGACATGATTTTAAGAGTTGTGCCATAAAGTTAATGTATGGTTTAATCTAGCATGCTTGTGATCCCTTATTTGCTTCGTTATAGTTTATGAAGTGGTTGAGCGTGGTATTATTGGCATAGTTTGATGATACATCCATTTATGTTGATGTTTTAGATGTCGTGTGCTATGATATATCTTGCCATGATATTGATATTGTGTTAATTCATGAAAAAACAAAGGAGATGCTGCCGAAATATCGGTTTTTAGCATATGTACCTTTGCTGGAATTTATGTTTAAATGTGATTTTTAGTTGTTGTTTAGCTTATGTTTGGTAGCATTCGGGCATATTAAATGCCGGGGTGTTACAAAAAGACTTCTCTGCAGCACAAAACAACCGCATGAAATCTCAAACCGGAACAAACGACAAGCGAGTTCTCAAAACCAACACTTGGCGAGAAAAGTAATGATCTAGCTCAACTAAGGGCAACCTCTCACAGGTCGACATTCACGTCCATTCCCAAACAGAATCTGCGTTTCAACCACAAAGGGCTCGATCAACCCAAAACGCTCGAATCCTCACGGCAAACACTTCATACTTCTATCACAACCAACCTGACTACCAAACTCCATTAAACTCAACATGACATAATCAAAGGAAGTCACAATTCCTTTAACGACCTTTCTACATTCCCGAAAATTTCCATCGAGGGGAAACTCATTAAGGCACACTTGCCCTTCCGATACACGATCATACTAACATTTTATTCCATCCTTTCCCAGACAAGACTCAAATCCAAGAACAACTAGTGATGACAATTGCTCACGGCAGGACAAATAACACCGAACTACCGTCAACTTCACTTCCACCCATCGCTACTCTTAATAATGGTTAAACCCAAACATCATCAACCTCCATCACAAACCACCCTTATACCACTAAGGTTCTACGCCTAGCCCCAAGCTAGGATCGTAAAAACTTTACCAAACCACAATTAGTTCCTTTCTTAAGAGGGTCTCGCCCTCACACAAAAACACTTAGCTATCAAGCCCAAGTGTACTCACGACAACTCAAACCCAAAGCGTTAACAACCATTTTGGGAATAGTTTGGCAACATCCAAGCCAAATCACAAAGGAAGCATAAATCTCCTACACCACAACCAAAATACCATAATTTCTTTATTCTTTCTTTTCATACTAGAGAGAAATGGACATCTCGATTCATGACATGGATGCACACTTTTCAAGAGCACTCCGGATCAGTCATATATCCTTATATGACTTTCTCACCGACCTGGCTCAACGACTCATTATCATTTAATATCTAAAAACGATGTCCTGTTTACTTTTCACCATTCATTCATCATGTAACCACACTACCGAAAAGTCATTCACATGACGACTTCTTCCTCGGTATCACATGAATAAATCTCGAATAACATCGAGAGTTGCGCTAATTCATATAAACTATGTCGGCAGCATAGTTAACAGTAAGGCACCACATCATATCAGAACCCACCAACGATAGATAGCTAAACTTTGCAAAACATCGCATTTTAACCAAAATCAACATTTTGGAAAAGAACATTGACCCCAAAGTTAGACATCTGCACCAACAACTGCCATAAATTTCATCAAAAGAGAGGGAAACTCAATCCCAAAAGAAAACTCTTCTCTAACCGAATTCACTTATGAAACATTCATAAAAATCCAGACTTGTGAAACACTCGCACACCAGACACATTTTCCAAATGACTCCAACTCTAGTCAAATAGAGTTACACATCAAGGGCTTAACTCAAAAGTTTCCAACACAACCCTTTATGACCATCTGCTTCCTTTGAAAATTAATTCCAAAGATAATTCAGTGCAAACGCGAAAGGAGCGCGATCCACTCAAAAACTTTTGGGGTGTAAATCCATACTCATAGCACCGACTAAACAAATTAGCCAAAACCAAATATTTGCATCAATTTCTATGAGTTTTAGGGAAACTCTGAAACACAACACATGAAACACCTTGACCGAAAACCCTTCAACCAAAATGAAAAACAACCAAACCAGTCCAAAAGCTTTTAAACACAAGCTCAGCATAAAAAGAACCATCTCTAGTACTCCACTACGCTTTCCATTAAAAGACTTCAATAATTACTATCTACTCCCTAAGGAGCCCCAACACAATACAACCAAAAGCTTCACAACAAATTCTTTCTCTTATTATCTTCCCCAATACTTATAAATAAGGTTTATGATGCTTACGAAAAGACATCCCACGAAGACTAAGTCAACAAGATACCCATTGACCAACATAACAAATAACATCATATTCTAGATTTGAAACAAGTGCTCCAACAAAACTTTTCAGCATGACCAACCAATAACTTTCATACCACGTATATGTAAACGTCTCGACAATCGAAACTCATTCAGTTAACAAACGACTTCAACATGTAAATATTATCTCCACAGGAAAGAATTCGTAAGTGAGACTCTAAGTTATACTTTCATCAAAGGTAAAACCATTCATCATGTTAATTATCCAAAGCTCACTCCATCGCAACATATTAAAATTTTCCTCTTATTTTAACCATGGTTTTCGACAAGTAATCTAAACAATTACCACCACTACTTAGTCATCAATAACAACAAACAGCATAATCATTAACCAACAACATTACTTTTAGCTACCCTATACATAGGTGATAACAAAATTACCACCACACAACATACTCCAACTATTTAAAATAAATTGAATACTAGCATTAACACTGCCCTTAACAACATCATTAACAATAAGTCTTATGCCTTCTCAATTGATATCAATACTAGCATTGAAGGGACACAACTGCATACTTCCAAATATACTAGTAGTTTGCAACAACGTAAATAGCAACTCTAATCAACTTCCAAATTAAAGTCACTAGGCAACACGATTTAATCTCTCTATTAATCCATTAGATTAGAGCATCTTTAAACAACCAGCAAAGTTTCTTTAACGGTAACAGCAGTCTACATCATCTTAATGTTTTAACTAGGCATCAGGGTTTAAAACTTTTAAACATTATCGGGGATCATAAGCACTTTTACAACAAAGCAACAGATTCTAAGCATGTACATTAACACATTTACTCATTCTCGCTAAGAGTAAACTACAACACTAGTAGTCTATTTATTCTCAAGCTAGAGATATTAATCACATTGAAATGATTCAACTCAAAATTTAACTTGGCAACACATCAATCCATAAACCACATTGTTACCTACTACATAACATGCTAAACATCAATTCTTACTAGGGACAAACGATTTCAGTCAAAAGACTAATTACTTTGTTTGCAACATTTTAGTTTTAAAACTCATCCCGAATTCGTAAGGAAACTTGACTCTCAAAATTGCAAAGAGACAAACCCAAACTTGGTCATGCAAAGGAATTCTCCAAAACACTTTTAAATCTCGAAGACTCCCACAGGAGGGAACCAACCGATCAAATAAACCTTTGCAAATAAAACCTTGGCACCAAACCCCAATCTTTCACGAAACAAGAAGAGTTTTTCAAAGATGATTTCTTAAACCAGTAAAATAACGAAATCAAACACCACGTACTACTACAAAGCCATAGAACTTCAGCCCTGACAGCCAGTGCAGAACGACTCATAACACTCCTTTAACCTCGGAGAAAGACAAACACAGTAATAAATTGAATGCTTCTTCCCCATAAAGCAACCAACAAACTAGGCATCAAAAATGGAAAGGCAACCAAAGGAAGCGCAACACTAGACTCTTCTTCTTCGTCTTCACCCAAGGAAGACAAAACCACAAACCGCCTGTGGATCAATCAGCGAAAATCCAAGACCAAACACTTTTCTTTTGATTTCCATCGACTAAAAACAAAGAAGACCAACTAAAACCGACCGTCAGAACGGTGAAAAAGCATCCGAAGGAAACCACCATCAACTCTTCTATTTGACTCCAGTCAACTACCCGATCCACGACAGAAAGGATAAGCACTCTTCTCCTACAGGGGTTAATAGTTCTTCAGTGATGGCGCTAACCGACCACACCGTCAAACCTCACCCTTACTATGAAATAAGAGAGGTGACCGAAACCCTTTAGCACCAAAACCCCACTTTTATCACCACAACAGGAACAATTCAATCATTTATCTCATAGACATAGCAACATGCATTAACATATGAAGCATTCAACATCAAAGCTTAAATACAACATTTAAGTGTAAAGAAACGATACCCATACCCTTTCCTACTGTGCATCCAGTGTGTGTCAAATTTTAGATTAGTTATACCACTTTTGCAAGTTTTAATGTTGCTATCATATGACAAAATTTTAGTTAAGACCTAGGCCATGTTTCTAAGTTATTCCACATCACATTTTTTGTTGTACCCTATAGCATGACACTAAAAATTCACATTCGAAGGACCTACAGCCCGCTCTGATACCAACTGTAACACCCCCGGCATTTAATATGCCCGAATGCTACCAAACATAGACTAAACAACATCTAAATACCACAAATAAACATAAATTCCAGCAAAGGCGCACATGCTAAAAACCGAGATTTCGACAGCATCTCCTTTGTTTTTCCATGATTTGAAGCAACAACAATAATAACATGTCAATGTGGCATAATGAACGATAGCAATAATATGATCAAACAAAAAAACAGCCACCATACCACTAAGGATATAAATTCTATCCATCACATGAGAAATATGGACTAATCAATTACTCATAACGACCAACGAATCATCGAAGCCATAGCTTAGTTCAATGAATTAAACATAACCATAAGGGAAGGAACATGTCATTATTTAAATGTGTGATGCTAAGTGATGACGTGTGACTAGCTCCCTTTCCCGCATGTCGGATTCATGGTACCTAAAAGAAAACAACATAAACACAAGCATGAGTTCAAAAACTCAGCAAGCATATTGCAATGATACAAAAAGAACAATTCATGGCAATAATATCTCACATCATGTAAACCTTCTCATTCATAATCACATAACATTATCATCATCATTATGTATGCAATGCGATGCTATGCTCATGTCTCCTTGGAAACTCATACCGGTATGGTTGAGTACACACCCGTCGGTGTGCACCCTCTCCCCCCTTCCATCCCGAAGATGGAGGGTGCCTACTCCTCGCTTCCGTTCACCGCGGTGAATGGAATCACGATGTAGGACTTACTCATTGGCTTTCCGGATTAGTCATAACTTTCTCACCGACCTTCCCGGACTAGTTATGACTTTCTCACCGCCCGAGCCATGTAACATGCCATGTATGCATTTATGCCATCATCATCAATAACTTGTATATTTAACACATGGCATCATAGCATACTCATCATATCATAGGAAAACATTAAAGCATGGCAAGTGATCATGTCATATAACCAAGTTCATCTAGTTTCAACTAGCAACCCTACAAACCGCTATTCATTACAATACACTTGCCTCAACCACGGGCAACGGATTGGCGGGAAGTAGAAGGCACTCCCGGGGTCGCACCACCTGCACATAGGTATCACATACTCACAATCATGCCCACAAAACAGTACGCAAACCCCCATCTAACCCGACATTGCCAACTACTCGCAAAACATAAAAACAGATGTTCTGTCCCGTCGGGACAGCAGCCTTCCAAAAGGCATAACTTGAGTTCTGGGACTCCGAATCAATTAAACGAGTACATCCTCGCGTAGCTTAGGAAATTTCCCAACTTTCTCTAGGTATATGGAAAGACTGATTCGGACTCTAAAGTTGTTTAATCTACAAAATACCGTGATCTGTTCCAATCACGTCACAGATTTTAATACGCTCGGTAAAACGATCATAACATTCAAACGGCTGGGCGGAATTTAACTTTCTTTATATCCACGGAAAGGTATTGAAATTATCTACAACTTCTTCAACATCCGTACGGCCAAATTCGGACTCTAAATTGGCGAAAAACCGAACCCTAGGTTATTTGCTCATCTGTCGAAGCAGAGAACGTGGCAACTTCTAGATCTAATCCAATCTACTCAAATCCAGCACCACCAATTGATCTACAAACTTGATAAACACCCTTAGAACAGTACCTAGATCAATCCAAAGGTTTCCCATGGTCATACCTTTGCCCGACGCACGAAAACTCCAATAGATCTCCTCGCACCTCGCTCCTCGCTCCTCGGATGGATCCATGAGGATGCAGGGGTGGGGAGGCCACCCTAGGGCAGCAAGGGGGTGGAGGAGAGGTGGTGGAGAGGTGGAGAGCAATGGGGGCAAAGGGGCGCAAGGAAGAGGAGGAGGTGGGGAGGTGTGGGAGGCAGCTAGGCACTTGGGGGCGCAAGGGGCAGGGGGAGGACGCCCAAAAGGGCAGGAGGAGGCCCCCCAAACAGGACTCCTACCCTAAATGGACTCGAACACCATCCGCCAAAGCCCACGGACCTTTCCCTTAGGCCCAAACTCCCCCGGAAAGGCCCAAAACCCCGGAAACGGCCCGGAAACGCTATTAACCTCCATACCTTATGGTTTTAACCTCCCATACCATATTTCATAAAGCTTTTGACCTTAACATGCACCATTTAAAAGGTTACCGCACTCCGTGGTGACACATCACTTCAAACGGCCCAAAAACGCGAGTAAACCTCAAGCCGAAAGGTTTTATTCTCTAATTTCACATTCTATAATGTCACACCATACCGTAGTGTCACATAATCGTTTTATGTTATTCATTAGTAAATGTTGCATTAATGCAAAATAACCAATTCATCCATTCATCTAGGATAAGCCAAGCATGCAGTATAACAGACTCTCATTCTGTGCACAACTTGTTGAATGCTTTATGTACTCACCTCCTTGCAATAATCTAAACACTAGTTGGAGAGGAGTCTACACGAGCTTTTGAGGAGTACCAAGAGGAATCGATCAATTAGGGAGCGAATCGTGTCAGTTGCCTGTGGCATATTGAAGGGTTGCTACGAATAATTTATTTCCACTGCAGTTTTATTTATTTATTAATTCAAGCCTTGCGAGGCATATTATATATGGTTGACCATAAGGTCGTTCAATAGGTTATATTAATAGATGAAGTAGTTTATATTATTTTTCGCTATGTATGATTGTGATATTTTATTTATGTTGAGGCTGTGTGCACTAGCGTGATCCTGGACTAGTGCTGAATACATATAGGGTCTAGATTTGCACACTCAGGTCCCGACAATGACGGTGAGATCAGCCGCGCGACATCGGAGCAAAAAATGATGACCTCGAAGGTAGTGGAAAAGCGACTCACCAGCGATGAGTTGATGACGGCGAACACAATGGTGGCCTCAAAGGCAGCGGTGGTCGAACGATGGTGACTAAATTTGCAAAAAACCACGGCGGCACCCTAATCCACTCCGGGGAGCAATAGCGGTGGCGCTAGAGCTTCTCGACGTGCGTGCGCTGGGGCAGATCATGTGGCATGAGACACTTTATTCAATGCGGGGGTTGGTCGCATTAAATACCCCTCGACGAGCACGAAATCCGTGGTGGTTATGGCCCAATGGCGAAGTCCGATGGTGATATGGCAAGGGTGATGTGGCTCCATCTCGACCTTACGCGCGACAGCGATCGGACGACCCACCTGAAACACTAACGTGGCTTGATCTTGACCGCATAATCAAAATCCAATGGCTTGATTTCTATGGTTAGGGTTTCATGCGATTGAGCGGGATTCATGGGCTGGCGACATGGGTTGAAGTGGGCTGGGCCCAAATGGTGTGAGACCCCGGATCAGCTATCCAACATCTCATGTGCCTTTCTATACTAGTCCTAGATCAGTAGCTAGTACACACAGTCAGACAGTGTTACATCTTTGCCGAACATAATGAAATTGTAATATAATCATAAAGTATTAGCCACATGGCCGATTATTACATACCATGGTCACATGATCAGAGTTCAAAGCAGCGGGAAAAAAAATGACAAGTAATGAAACCCAAAACGCCACAGGCGATGACTAGGAACGTGCGCCTATATGTCCTGGCGATCTTCGAACTCCTCGACGAAGTACTCACCGTCTTCCGCAGCGTCCTGATAGTTTTCTGATGGTGACAAATTGTGTAGCACGTGAGTACAAAAGTACTCAGCAAGTCGGGGAAAGTATGCACATGTAGGGCTTTCCAAGGAAAGGCTTAATATGGTTTATTTGCATAAAGCCAATTTTCATCAAACCATACTCGATTATAGTGTTCGTAAAGCACATTTTAACAATTCTTTTAACAATTGAATTATTTAATAATTTAGTGAAGGTTCTATCCACCACACTAATATAAAGGCTCTATCCGCCAGCTTTTGGAAAGACCAAGTTTAATAACACGTGACTCTATCCGTCATGAAATAAAAACAGGTTCCAACTACCTGGTTGGCTCAATCCGCCGGTTACACATTCAAGAGCTGTAACCACTCTCGAATCCCAAAACATCATTTATTTTTAAAACCAAAACCAAAGTCTACCAGTATGAAAGCATTCTTTGCTTTGCCCTTGACCGTAGGCACGTCTATTCGATTAGTTTTAACTCTGCAGAGGTGTACAGCTTTACCCACAAGACATGATAATCTCTTTAACGCCATGCAATTAACACACTTCCTTTGGTGTGTCGGCAGAGAGATCATGACAAGGCCTTTACAATGTATACGCCTAACCCGACTCACCCGCTGAGGTTTCACCGCTGTTAGGGTTCTATCTACCCAGTACAAAAGCCCCCTCTTGCGTCGTGTGGGGAGTACAACTGGCCTCTATCTGGCACCCACATTCCACCAACTGGCGAGTCTAAGTTAGGTTTCTACAAATTAGTTAGCCAGGTCGTACCATTATAGACATGTGGTAGTACGGTTATGCTCAGAATGGATAGTCATAAGCGTCGGTCCTTAATTGACTTGGGGTGGTACTTGCACATTGGAAACTAGTGCTCAATTCGCACCCACCCGACATTCCAATCCACCCAAGTCCAAGTCCAAATCCTTTTTCCTTTTTCTTTTTATTTTGGAAAAACAGTACCAAATACTTTGGAATAACTCCCAAATCACAAGTTAAATCACAACTTTTGTATAATCCCACCCATGGGTCATTTTCATCAATTCGGGTACTAAGCATATCTAGCGTTCTAATCAACCAATATCATTTTATAAGAAGGTCATGACATAACAAAGAATCCTAGGGTTACAATTAAGCATGGATAACAATAATCAAGGAGGTAATCGCAATTTGGATTAACTAATCATCTATATTTGACATAGGATGATAAAAGTAGCGATGCATGTTTATAAAGCATTGTAAACACATTTGCAAACATAGGATCAAAATGCGTCCAAGGACTTGCCTTTGGTCGCAGTGAGGTTGTCGAACTCGTGAAGTCCAGCGGGGTCGGCGTACTCGGACGGCTCTTCGGCTACGCGCAAAACGGTACAACAAATAAATAACAATAAAATAAATAAAATTCAAAAATTACAAAAGTTTTACTGGCAGGTAGGTACTGATTTTATATGAATTTAGAAACTTGAACGGGATCAATCGGAGTTCGGACGGAAAAGTTATGAGCCTCCGAAGTTTGAAAAATCATGAAAATGGAAAAACGGAATATTCCTTTGGCATCTTTTCTTTTTCCTCATTTTTCTGATTTTTCTTAGTCTATGCCAAGTGGGCCCCCTTGTCATAGACTCTTGCCTTCCTCTTCATTGGACTCCATGGCCAAGAAGCAGAGGAGGTGGAGGGGCTCAAGGCGTCGGCGGGGGAGGGTTGACCGGCCGGCGGCGAGTGGTCCGGTGGCGGTGGCGGCGAGTGGCGGCGCATGGCCGGCGAGAGGGGCCAGCGAGACGGGAGGGGCAGCAGCCACGGGGAGCGCGGTGGTGGGCTCGGTTGGGCGGAGGCGGCGGGCGGTGGACCCGGCGGCGATAGGCGGCAGACGGCACGGAGATGCCCGTGGCGGCGGCGGTGCCACGCCAGAGGCGGGCGGCACCGGTGGGACGCTGGGTGGTGGCCGACCGGCCGGGAGGGGCGGACGCGGCGGCCATGTATGGCGAGCACGGGAAGAACAGAGACATCCAAAAACGCCCAAAAATTTGAAAATTTGTGGAAAATTTAAACATGACCCCAAGAATTGATTGATGGACCACCGAGAGCACATCTAGAAGGACTTAGAAATGAAAGGAATTAAACAAATGCTCACCGGAGAGAATGAATTTAGCAAAGAACGCCGGTTGGACCGAAGTGACCAAAACCCGAAATTCGTCGACCACACTTGATGGAACCTAAAATTGATTGATGGGTTAGAATCTAGACACCCATATGCACACAAGGGAACGAACGGAAACGGATTTGACCCACCGATGAAGAAGATATGAGGATGAACACGAAGAACACGAAAATGTGGCTTCCTCGTCGGTTTTCTCGATCTACCGGATGAATGAGTTTGAGATGCAAGGGATGGGCGCTACCACCGGGAAGAGGGTTCTAATACGGAGATGTGAGAGGTGAAAGCACGCCGTTTGGGGAAGAAATGGCCGAGTAATGACCATTATGGTGGATTTCAATTTTTGGTAGATTGTTCCAATTTCGACGTGATTCCGGGCTGAAGATCGTGGGGAATGGAAGGGTCGCGTCGCTACGAATCCAACGGATCCGGCCGTTCGCGATTTGAGGCATTATTGCAAGAGTTATAGTGGTTTGAATGGATAAAAGCTTCTTTGCAACCTTCTCTATTCTTTCCATGGAAGCAGGCAACGGGAGGTTGAAGAAGCTGAAACAGTGTCGCCACGTGTCACTTCCTGATTAGCCGAGGTTTACGCGAAAGTGACGCCCTAGAGAAAAAATTAGCAAAAATGGTCTAAAAAATTCCGGAAAAATTCCTAGAACCATTTTGGAATACTTGGAACCCAATAAAATTGGTTTCGAGGAATTTGGATGAAATTTGGAGATTTGAATATTCTAGAGCGAATAGCGGGCATTAAACAAAAGCCGCACGAGATAAAATACCAGAGAGCCTCCAAAAATCCTGGGAAAATTCCCAAAATGTTTTTAGAATATTTGGAACCTAACGCAATAGGTTTCATGATTTTTGGAGCATATTCGGACTCGGGTGAAATTTCGGGTACTGGCGGGAATCTGGAAATTTGATTTTTCGAACGGAGGGGAATTGAATTCCGATTTTGGATGGAAAAGAATGCCAGGTTAAATTAAACACCAAAGAAAATCCAAAGTTTTGAATTTACTTAATTTAAATTAGATTTTTCCAGAAAGCCGAAAACGAGGATGTTACAAATGGGTTCCGACCCAATCGACTTTAAAGATTTTTTTGCTTTTCTTTTTTAGAAAATGCATTAAGCCAAAATTAGTAAAAATATTAAAAAAATTCTAGAAAAATTCTAAAAAATATTTTAAGAGATTTTGAATTCAAATAAAATATTTTAAAGGAAACTTTATTTGAACTTTTCTAAGTTTTAAATTGTTTTAGAAAAAGGCTTAAGTTAATCAAATTCAAAATAATTCCAAAAAATTCTCAAGAATATAAAATTCACAATAAACTCAAGAGATGGCAAACATTAGGATGTTACATTATAGGATGTCCACAAATCTATATATACTACTAATATTGGGGAGGTACGACAGCCAGCCGACATCCCCAACACGTGTCCCTTGTTCATTATAGAAACCATAGTAAACAAGAACAGTAACTGCTACTGTATTTTTTTAAAATAATTTTCTTGATTTTTTTTAAAAAAATATAAATTTCCCCTTTCAAATAAAATGGTTTTATTTTTCTTTTTTAAAGTATTTTAAATTTTTTTAATCTTTTATAACTTTTTTACATGAATATTTTTATAGCAATATTTTTAGAATTTCTTTAAAATAAAATCAGCAATTTTTGTTTCTTTTTAAATATTCCTAAAATTATTATTTTTTTTAAAAAAATTTAGGAATATTTTTAATAAAATATCTATACTATATATTGATCGAGTTGTTTCTAATAAGATTTTTTGTGTTAAAATATGTGTCTGTTTCATTAAATCTCAGCAATTTTTGTTTTTTAGGTATTCCTAACTTTTTTATTTTTAAATTTTTATAAGAATATTTTACCAAAAATATACACTATATATTGATCGAGGTGTTTTCTGTGTTAAAATATTTATCTGTTTCATTAAGGGTATGTTTGTTTCGGTTAGGGATTATAGAAAATCACTTTTAAAATCTGGAAGGTCAACAAATATGAAACTTTCAATATAGATTGTAACAATCTGGAGGTTAGATTGTAGCAATATCACAATCCACTCTAGAGGAGCTTTTTCTAGATTTTATTTTGCAATGCCCATCCAACTTCAGTCGAAATTACCCACCATTGCTCCTCACTGTTCACGCTCACGGCCCCCCTGTTTTGTTCACGCCCGAACCTACTCCTACTATAATCTAGATTGCCAAACAACCATCAGCTTTTCAACATCTAGCTTTTATAATCTAGATTTTAAAACTGCTTTCTATAGTCTCTAGCCGAAACAAACAGGCCTTAAATCTTTCTCACGGGCCGAATTGCATCTATTAAAAATAAAATCCACGAGTCCCAAAACCCAAATTGCGAGGAGAAAAATTCCGCACACTCTCCCCTGCCGCAGCCATGGCGTCCGCCGAAACCCTAGCCCGCTCCCCATCCCGCGAGCCCTCCTCCGACCCGCCCCGCGCCGCCTCCTCCGAGCCCCCTCGCGGGTCCTCCTCCGAGCCCCACCTCAACGGCGATGGCGCTGGGGGCAACTCCTCCAGCCGCCGCCGCCGCAGCCGGTGGGAGCAGTCCAACGACGAGTCCGCTGCCAACTCCGGCGGAGAGGGGGGAGGCCGGAAGCGGAAGTCGCGGTGGGCCGAGGAGGAGCCCCGCCCGACCATCGCCCTCCCGGACTTCATGAAGGACTTCGCCGCCGAGATGGACCCCGAGGTGCACGCTCTCAACGCGCGCCTCCTCGAGATCTCGCGCCTGCTCCAGTCGGGGCTTCCCCTCGACGACCGCCCCGATGGCGCTCGCTCACCGTCGCCCGAGCCCGTCTACGACAACCTCGGCATCCGCATCAACACCCGCGAGTACCGCGCCAGGGAGCGCCTCAACCGCGAGCGCCAGGAGATCATCTCCCAGCTCATCCGCCGCAACCCCGCCTTCAAGCCCCCTGCCGATTACCGCCCGCCCAAGCTCCAGAAGAAGCTCTACATCCCCATGAAGGAATACCCTGGGTACAACTTTATCGGGCTCATCATCGGCCCCCGTGGCAACACGCAGAAGCGGATGGAGAAGGAGACGGGTGCCAAGATTGTAATTCGAGGGAAGGGCAGCGTCAAGGAAGGGAAGCTGCTGCAGAAGAGGGATGTGAAGCCAGATCCCAGCGAGAATGAGGACCTCCACGTGCTTGTTGAGGCTGAGACACAGGAGGCTTTGGATGCCGCTGCAGGCATGGTAGAGAAGCTGCTTACGCCAGTGGATGAGGTGCTGAACGAGCACAAGCGGCAGCAGCTGCGGGAGCTCGCTGCCCTGAACGGGACAATTAGGGATGATGAGTTTTGTAGGATTTGCGGGGAGCCGGGTCACCGGCAGTACGCGTGCCCTAATAGGACAACGACGTTCAAGAGCGAGGTGCAGTGCAAGATCTGTGGTGATGGTGGGCACCCGACAATTGATTGTCCTGTCAAGGGCACATCTGGGAAGAAGATGGATGATGAGTACCAGAACTTCCTAGCCGAGCTTGGTGGGAGTGCACCTGAGTCAATGACAAAGTCTGGTGGTCCAATGTTGGCTATTACAGGGAGTGGTGGTAGTGCTAGTAACCCACCGTGGGCTGCAGGTGGCGGTGCAGCAGCCACAGGGGCAAATGGGATCAAGAAGGAATATGATGAGACCAATCTGTATATTGGGTACTTGCCACCTACGTTGGATGATTCAGGGCTGATCAGCCTATTTTCGCAATTTGGGGAGATTGTCATGGCGAAGGTTATCAAGGATCGTAACACACAGCAAAGCAAAGGATACGGATTTGTGAAGTATTCAGATGTCTCACAGGCTAATGCGGCAATTGCTGCGATGAACGGTTTTCATCTTGAAGGGAGAGTGATCGCAGTTAGAGTTGCTGGCAAGCCACCGCAGCCAGCTGTGCCTCCTGGCCCGCCCGCAGCTCCAGCACCACCAGCGTATCCTCCTACAGATCCTACTGGTGGTGGCTACACCTCACAGCCCTACATGGGGGCACATCCACCACCACCGCCGCCTCCAGGGAGCTATGCTCCAGTGCCTTGGGGGCAACCATCATCATATGCTTCGTACCCTCCGCCACCGCCACCAGGCTCTAGCATGTACAATCATGCACCTCCTGCACCAGGCCAGACTGCTCCACCTCCATATGGTGTGCAGTATCCACCATTACCAGCTCCAATCCCTCCACCAGGCACTGCTCTATCAAGTGATGGAGTGCAGAACTACCCGCCGGGTGTAACGCCACCGAGTTCTGGTGCACATACGCAGCCTGTCCCAGCTCCAGTATATGGAACCTCTGGCGCACCAAATGTGCCACCTGTGTACCCTCCACCACCTTTTAGTTATGCCCCATATTATCCATCGGTCGCACCACCAGCTAGTGTTGATCCCTCGCAGAGCATTGCAAGTGCACCTTGGGCCACCCACAATACACCGCCGCCGCCGCCACCACCACCACCACCAGCTAGTGTTGATCCCTCGCAGAGCATTGCTAGTGCCCCTTGGTCCACCCACAATGCATCGCCGCCGCCGCCACCACCACCTCCACCTTTGTCCTCCTCCATGGACCAGCCTACTGCTACCTATGGTGCTGATGCAGAGTATGATAAGTTTATGTCAGAGATGAAGTGATGTGAGCCAAGCTGAGGCAATTCTTCCAACAGTCGGAAAAGGTAACTTAAATGATCTTTTTGTTTCTGTTCCATTAATCACAAGCGGTATAATTAGGGTCTATATATCAATTAATCACAAGATAATATTGAGGAATATGATTAAGTAAATATTTGACGAGGAAACTCATATTTCAGTTATCTCATGTCCTCTTATTACATTATTATTGTATAAACTTGATTACAGACTTTCTCAAGCATGGGGTGCTTGCTCATGCCTTTTGAATGTACCCACTGGTTGCATTGCTCTTGTCTAGTGGGTGTGCTACAGCCTTGGTTATATCTAATTGCTGTAAATACTTTTAGAAAGCTATTCAATCTTTAGACCATTTGACTTTGCATGCTAATTGAGACTTGCCATCCAACTTGACGTATGATATTATGGTTCAACCTTAATGACATTTATATTAACAAAAAAACAAGTCTATGCATGATACTGACCAATTTTATGCTGTTTTTGTAGTCAAGTTTTATTGAAGTTCCATTTAGTTGTTTTCTTTTTGGATAGTAACGATGTTTCATGCTTGATTCGAGATGTTTGTATATGTCAATTATCAAACCATTTTGTACCTAGTGTCAATTTTTTGTGCACCATCTTACCAAGGATATTTAATTCCTATCTCCTGTTTTTACTGAGATCTGGACTAGTGGATTGCTTGTTTTGGATGATAAGAGAGTCGATGAAACACTTCTACTTTGCAAGATAGCTGTCTGTTTCGATACTAAATGATGTTTTCAGGTTTTAATTTTATCTTGATGGAAAACAGATGACACCAGTGTTCCCCTAGGCGCTAGGTGGGCAGCACACTGGCGCCTAGCTGCCTAGGTAGGGTAAATAAGCTTGGCGGGCTAGATGGGAGGGTGTAGCCTAGCGCCTAGGCGGACTAGGCAGCCACCTAGGGGAACACTGGATGCCACTTAGATAAATCTTGTACCTGTGATGTAGATTCAGCCAGTAGCATTGAGTGGTTCTTTTATGTCGTTAACTTTCTCATCCAGTGTAGTTCATGCAAAACTTGTTTTAAGAGATTATCTGTGTATTCTCTGGTTGTGCTTTTGTTGTCTTGGTATGCAATTTTGTGATGAACTAACATGTTTGATTCTGTCTCAACTCTTTTGGCAGGCTTAAGGTTTCTTGGAGCTAATGCCAACCTGATTTATTTCTTGTTGGAAGTTTGGGACTCACACCTTTAACCTTGCTGTGCTGTTATGACCATTGCAGAGGTTGCGTGATTAAGAAGGACGTTAAGCATTACCGGCTCATCGGGCAACATAATATTTCGATTTATCTTCATCTTCCAATACTGTTTTAAGGAACCCTTTACTAATGCTTTTGTTATGGTATTATTCTTGTTATTACTTGATATTTGCCATTTGATGTCTCTTTAATGCTCTGTTGGCTGTGACTTTAGTTTTATTCTCACCTTTACTATTGATGTTTTCCTTCTCCCCTCGATTTGGTAAGTGCTGGCGGTCCTCTTCGTTCAGATACCAGAAGCCTTGCTGCCCCCTTGGTGGTTGGTATAATGTGTGAAATCTGAAATGTATGTTTGGCTTCTAATGAATCTGTCAAGACTGCCCATCTTATGTCTTGTGCCTAAGTTGTTTGGCAGTTTGCTCATGACAGCTTGGCACAGGCAGCCAGAGTTAGTGCTTGCTTATCAGGTATCATTGAGATGTTTTGAGTTGCTCATTGTGGAACCTACTAATTTTTTAATTTGGTTTCCTTTTTTCATTTTCTACTGACAAACAGTAACAAATTTCTGCCTTTTGGTAGTCAATGTATGCATTAGGGTGTCGAAGCATGCCTGCCACGCTGGAAAGTCATCGATGCAGAAAACAGTAACAAGTTTCTGCCTTTTTGTAGTCAATGTATGCATTAGGGTGTCGAAGCATACCTGCCACGCTGGAGAGTCATCCATGCTGAACTTCCGGATATATTTTATGTTGCTATTGTTGCTCTTAACTTGTTAATGAATATTTGTTTGCAACTGAACTAGGACATGCCAGCATGCAGATCAAGTCATTAGCCTGGAGGCTATGCTCATACTGACACAATGATATGTTGTGAGCACATCTGAAGGTTTGGAAGCCAGTTAGCTGAGACTGAGTAGGTTATAGATGTATTGGGAGGAATGGAGAGATACGATAGATAGTGAAAAAACTTCATAGTCAATCATATAAACTGGCATTAGCTACCTTTTTTATTTCGTTGCAGATATACCAGCTATCACGTCTTTGCCTCCATAGATTTGTAGGTGCTGTTGGATGTTCTCTTGTTTTCTCTTTTCAAAGAAAAAAGGTTTTTTGTTTTGAATGTGCTGCAGATGGAAACAAACTATATGATGTAAGGATTCATGAAACATTTTTTTATTTGTTACCTTTCTTCTTTACTTTTCTTCTTTTTTTTGGTTGTCAGGTGGGTCCACTCTTGTCAAACTAATTTCAAGATGGTTCATCGGTGAATAGGGTGTTTTAAGCCTACATTAAAAAGAATCCGATTTCATTGGAGTTGCTCCAACAATACGTAATTGCATATAGGTTGACTATTTAGGTGGTCTATTAGATGATCCACTTTGCAGCATTGGCCACCTCAACTTGGCGCAAACAGATGTGCTTAGCTTATTTAGTCTTTCATCTATTTTCGCTTGGAACATGAGATGCCACAAACTTATCTGCATTGTCATTTGGTTTGTTTTGATCAAATTCTCGATTATTGAGTAATAGAGTTCATGTTGTGTTTTTTCTAAGTGGTTCAACATGTAGTTGGTAGTAACCGAAACGTCAATGGAGTAATTTGTGGGTTGTTTAGTGGTAAACAATGCAGTAATTTAAAGGTAAGGAAGGATTCAATCTGGGTGTACTATGTGTTTTCCCCCCACTCCGATGGTTTTGTTTGCGTTGCCTTGCAAATGCATAGAAATCATTTTGCATTATGCATATTAGTCATCATTGGACCTTGGTGATTTGCAGGACTTGTAGACATAGGTTTGTTTATTTTATTGGAATTGATACATTAACGCATCTATAATGTGCCTGCATGCAATGATCGTTGAATCCTGCATTTGATGACTACACTAATGTCGCATATTTGTCTTATGCATGTCTATTTGATTAGTGGCTTCCATGTGTTTGTTCTTTGTTGGTCTTAGGATTAGTTGGATCAGGCATAGCGCCGTAAGTTGCATGGAACACTGCTTCTGTTTATGAGAGCTGTGACTGGTAACCCCTATCGGTCCAATGAACAATGTTGCCTGAATTGCTGATGCTCGCTGTGTCGTTTCTTTGGTTAGATGTACTGATTGTTAGATTGTTTTACTTATCTATGTTCATGTAGTTGGGCACAAGTCTGCAAGACTGGCGACGTCGTCCAAGTGGCCAATTCTTTCGTAAGAACAAAATAAACGCTAGTGTGTTTTAAGTGGTTTGTTTATGTATTGAAGCTACGCTTACGTTCCTGAGTTAAACTGCAGAGTAATGTTGGAAGAATGTGGCCATTTATTGAAGGGAGTATGTAGCGCTTTGGTAATTTACAGCTGTTTATGCTGATCTTGGACACTGCTGCTGAGAAAAGTACCAATCAAGTGAAGTTACTGTTGCGTGTATGCGTACATGAGATAATTGTTTACGAAGTTCTTGCACCTGATAGTTGCGAGTAAAAGAGAAGTGTGTACCTGATTGCATATGCGGTTCATCAACAAATGTTTGTTGGTTTTGGCTGGATCACTCAGCTGCCGACCTGCCCAAAAGGCCTGAAACTGGACGCTGCGTGCCTTTACATTAGCCTCTTTTGTGACGCGTTTACCACTCCGGCGGTAATTGAACCGCCGGAACCCATCTTGAGTCCCACATATTGAATCCATCAGGATGGAGCCTGGATGGTATAGCCGCCCACAGCAAACGCTCGTGGAAGCCGATTTGTGCTTGAGCCTTGGTGGATCAAGCCATTAAACTCCTATCGTTATGTATGAGCTATGCGAGTGTCAAGATCGAGTTTCAACCAAGTTTTAGACCAAAAAAAAAAAAAAAAAGATCAGATGATGTGAAACAAGTTTAAGCATGTTTCAACCGAGTTTTGTTAGAAATCATTGAAAGTTCCGAGAAGTTTTAGAAAGCTCAACAACATTACAAATTTCAAACAAAAATAGAATCGAGTTTCAAACAAATTTCATGGATGTTAAAAAAGAGATTTGATTATTTGCCACAAAGTTGATGTGCATTTAATGATTATCACGCCATGGCAATTTGACATGTGGCCTCTGGGCCCAAATGTATGTGAGATATGGCGTGGTGAATCATTAAATGCACATCAAGTTTATGACAAATAACCAATTATTCATTTAAAAAATTTGGGTGAGTTCCCATATATTTTCAGGCAACTGAGCTTGACGGTGGCCACTCGGGTCGGCCCGCCATTGCTCAGCACTTGCCTGGTCTAATTCGCAGCACCTGCAATCGCAACCTCCACCATCCATTGCCACTGTGTGGCCAAGCGTTGTCGCTACTGTTGCGCCCTCGCCTGGCACCTCGCTGTTGTTGCTTGGTTTCATGAATTGTCGCTAGGGGTGCAATCGGTTCGGAGGACGACATTGCCCCCCGACATGGGACTCGACCGGAGCGGAGGATGGTGTCGGCCTAGAGGACGGCGCAACCCATCGTGGTACGCGGAAGACGGTGAAGGCGGCTGCCAAGAGATGGCGTTGAGGCCGGCGTGGGCGAGTGCCGACATCGGGCGACCGGAGGATCCGCTTCTTGGGAGGTGGTCGCGGCACGGATGGTGGTCACCGTGGTGGGCCCACAAGGCAGGGGTCGGCGCTGGCATCCATGCAGGTCAGCTGAGGTCCAGATAATATAGGAGGTTTCTTTGGGCTGTGTTCGGTTAGAGTCTGCCCAGACTAAATTCGATATCCGATGGGTAACTGTTTAGAAATATCCGAGAGTACTCTCGGAAAATCCCAATCCGACGGATAGTATTCTCCTGAATCAAATACCGACTCCGAATCAAAATATCCAAAACCAAATCTGAATCCGACAATTATCTGACTTAATGAGTCGAATTCGATCCGAAGATATCCGGTCGTGAAAGTGCATCTAGGCCCCTCATTTTGTTTTGGTGATTAATGATGACACAATTAAAGAGATCTAATGTTTCAACTAAGAATAATGCAGATCTCGAGATCACATCAAGCTCGGAATGAGATTGGACACTCCTACGTACATTAAAATTCAAGAAAACGGCATCAAGACGAAGACTTGTAATTTCTATTTTGATTTGAGTCTTAAGGATAGCCGTACTATTAAGAGGATACTACGGAAAATCGTTTTTAGGATGTGCATGTGCTCAAGGTCAAAACTTGCATACAAACTAGCACTCAAATACTTGCATTTTCCAAAAACAGTAATTCCAACCGAGCCATCTAACTCGGAGAGTCCGGACATTTAGTCCGGAGTATCCGGACTCAGTCCGGAGTATCCGGAGTCTCCGGGTTAACACCTTCGGCCAAAATTTGAATTCCAGTGAGTCTGGAGTATCCGGACATTTTTTTCGGAGAGTCCGGACCATCCGGAGTATCCAGGTTAATTTGTCCGGAGTCTCCGTACAGTTCAAAAAGGGGAATAACGGCTAGTTTTCAAAAAGAATATTTAAAGCCACCACTCCCCTCCAACGGCTAGGATCTCTATTGAGCTCATTCATAGCAGCATTCAAGCCATTCCTAACCTCTTCCAAGCATTCAATAGAGCTCATACTTCCCCCCACCTCTTGATTTGTTGTTTGATCTCATTTGGTGTGGTGGGGAAGAAAAGAAGTGCTAGGTGCATTCAATTCTAGTCCTTGAGCACTAGTTCATCCTCCAAGCGACCTTCCGTGGTGTTTTTACTCTTCGAGGTTGAAGGTCTCCTAGACAGCTAGGAGTCACCGGGAGCGACCGACACTTGTGGTGCGCCCCGGTCGTTTGTGAAGGCGAGTCTCGCCTCCAAAAGGAAAGAGACAAGAAGTGAAGCCGGCGAGTGCATTTGTGCAACACCGGGAGGAAAGCAGGTTGAAAGAGACCCCGGCTCAAGTGCGACCGAGCCACCTCAACGGAGACGTAGGATTCCCTTCAAGAATCCGAACTTCGGTGAAAAATCGCGTCTCTCACTTTCTCTCTTACTTCCTAGCTTAGCTTGTGTGGATTTGTCTTTGTAAAGCTTAGATCTAGCTTGTTGCTTAGCTTTAATTCAAATCCATACTAGCCTTTGATCTAGGTTGCTCTTGTTATCTATTTGTTGTAATATCTTGTGCTAGATAGAGTAACTTTAGTTGCGTTCCCGAGCTAGCTAACCCGGAGTATCCGGATAAAATACCGGACACTCCGGACAACCCGAAGTATCCGGATAAAATACCCGGATACTCCGAATTGACCTGCTCGGCCAGTTTTATTCCGCTGCGATTTTTTAATCTGCCTATTCACCCCCCTCTAGGCAACATCTTCGGTCCTTTCAATTGGTATCAGAGTCTAATCTCCTTTATTTTGGCTTAACCGCTTGGAGAATCAAAGATGTCAGAAATAGAGAAGGTTACCGAAACCCATGCCCAAGAGAAGGCCACGGGTTCCGGTATAGGGGTTGCAATTCCTTTAGATTATTCCTCTTTTGGAGTCTCAAACTCCTTATCTTATGTCTCCGTCTCGTCCGGCCGAGCGCCTCATTTCGATGGCACTCGGTATGCGGCATGGAAACATAAGATGAAGATGCATTTGAGATCACTTCATCCTTGTATTTGGAAGATTGTTGAAATAGGTTTCAAGCCCGCAAATCCCAACAATCTCACCTCCGAAGAAGACAAAGCTCAACACTTCAACGACTTGGCCGTCAATGCCTTATTCAATGCCTTGAGTGATTCGGAGTTCAACCGAGTAGATGGTCTTGACAACGCCAAGGATATTTGGGAAAGGTTAATGGTAACTCATGAAGGTGTGTCAAGTGTCCGTGAATCCAAGATCGAGCTTATCATTGGAGAGCTAAGCCGATTCACTTTGGAAGAAGGAGAATCTTACACAAAGATGTTTGACCGGTTAATGGTGTTGGTGAATCAAGCTAAAGGACTTGGAAGCACCGAGCTCACCGACAAAGCTATTGTCAAGATCATCCTCCGAGTGATCACCCCCACCAACCGCAATCTCGTTCAACTCATTCGCGACCGGCCAAACTTCGATACACTCACTCCTCATGATGTGATTGGCCAGTTGATGATGGATGAGATGATGGTCAAAGAAGTGGAAGTGGTAGAGGAGCTCAAGTCCGGCAAGAAGAAGGGCATTGCTTTGAAGGCCGTCAAAATAGCTCAAGAAGTGGAAGAAAGTTCAAGTGATGAAGAAGAATCAAATGGGCCGCTCACAAATGAAGACATGGCCCTACTAGTGAGAAGATTCAACAAGTTCTTGAAAAAGAAAGGCTACAAGCCAGGAAGCCATTCCAAGAGCTTCGGCAATAAGTCAAGAGGGAGACACTCGACAAGAAAGTGCTATGAGTGTGGTGAACCCGGCTATTTCATTGCCGAGTGTTCGCACAAATAGAAGAAGGAAGAAAAGCCGTACAAGAAAGACAAGTACCGAAAGAAGGACAAAGACAAGAGCAAGAAGTACAAGGGCAAGGGTCACGCTTACATCGGCAAGGAGTGGAACTCCGACTCCGACTCCGAGTCCGAGTCCGAGTCCAACTCCGACAATGAAGGAGGACTTGCCACCGTCGCCATTGCTACTCCACCGACAAAGTCAAAGAGCCTCTTCGACAACTTAAGCGACGAAGATGAAGATGCTCCAATGTGCCTTATGGCAAAGGGGCACAAGGTATCATCTAAAAGTCCTATTCATTCCATTGTTGATTATGGTTTAGATGATTGCGATGATGCTAGTGATGATGAGGAAGTAGCATTTAAGTCTATAAATAATTTTGATATTAAGAAATTGACTTGCTACTTAAAGATATTGAAAGATTGGAGGAGGTTGTTGAGCAAAAGGAAGCTATTCTTGAAGCTCAAGAATATCTCCTCATTTTTGAAAAGGAGAAGAACCTTGAGCTAGAGAAGAGCTTAGCTTTTGAAAGAAAAAAGAATGAGGACTTGGTCAAAAGCTCAAATTTGACCAAGAATGAAGTAGTTAGTCTTGAGATCACCAATGCTTCACTCGTAGAGCAACTTGCTCAAGCAAAGGATGCTTGCAAGGCTCTTGAAGTGAAGCTTGTTGATCTCTCGAATAACGCTTCTACCTCAATCAACAACTCCAATATTTCATTACCTTTAACAAGCAACGGTTGCGCTAGATGCTATAATGTTGATGTTGCTACTTGTGCTACTAACCGTGAAACTTTGAAAGTCTTGGCTCATGAAAATGACAAGCTTAAGGTGATGCTTGAAGATGGACTTTAAAAGTCCTACAAGGCTAGCAAGGGTTTAGAGGAGTATCTCGGTAAGCGCCAAGGTAATCCTAAGAGGCAAGGGCTTGGGTATGTTCCGCCAAAGGGCAAAAAGAGCAACATTGTGGTTGCTCCTTTAAGCGAGCCTATCCACTTTGTAAAAAGTGAAGGAACATCCAAGCACAAAGCTCACTCCGAGTTCTTTGCTTCTTATGTGCTTAAAAAGACTAACCTTGGTCGTGTAGTTGCTTATCATATTGGGCGCAAGCCGAGAAATACTTCTTT
Organism: Rhipidocladum racemiflorum; assembly: GCA_036346355.1. Lineage (NCBI taxonomy): Eukaryota > Viridiplantae > Streptophyta > Magnoliopsida > Poales > Poaceae > Rhipidocladum > Rhipidocladum racemiflorum. Next base: position 29,661,985 of record CM070575.1, on the reverse strand, counting down.
TGTTCGTTCTATTTGGGTTCCAAAATCGCTTGTTGCTAACGTGTGCGGACCTAACCAAGTTTGGGTACCAAAGAGCAAAAACTAAATGTATTTTTGTAGGCCTATGTCTCTGGTGGAACGAGTTAGATTTTGGATAGCGGATGCATGCATCACATGACCGGAGAAAAGGCAATGTTCGCGCATTTGGATGTGAACGGATCTAATAGCGAAAGTATTGTCTTTGGAGACAATGGAAAAGGAGAAGTAATTGGTTTGGGTAAAATCTCTATCTCAAATGATTTCCATTTAAGTAATGTTTTACTTGTCGAATCATTAAGCTACAATTTGTGGTCCGTTGCACAATTATGTGAAGCGGGCTACAATTGTTTGTTTAATAAAAAGGGTGTGGAAGTCATTAAGAGGCTTGATGGTTCAATAGCCTTTAAAGGGCGTATGAAGGGTAAGCTCTATCTCGTAGACTTCAATACGGATAGACTTAATCTTGAAACGTGTTTAATGGCTAAATCTAGCATGGGTTGGCTATGGCATCGCCGACTAGCCCATGTCGGTATGAGGAACCTTCACAAACTCATTAAAGGCAACCACATTCTTGGACTAACCAATGTTGTCTTTGAGAAAGATAGGGTTTGTAGCGCTTGTCAAGCGGGTAAGCAAGTCGGTGCCTCTCACCCCACCAAGAATATGATGACGACCTCAAGACCGTTGGAGATGCTTCATATGGATCTTTTCGGTCCGGTCGCCTACATAAGCATCGGGGGAAGTAAGTATGGTCTAGTAATTGTAGATGATTTTTCTCGCTTCACTTGGGTATTTTTCTTGCATGACAAGGGAGAAGTCCAAGTGACATTGAAGAAGTTCATGAGAAGAGCTCAAAACGAGTTTGAGGTGAAGATCAAGAGAATTCGAAGCGACAATGGTACCGAGTTCAAGAACATTAGTGTGGAGGAGTTTCTCGATGTAACACCCCAGCATCTAGTATGCCTGAATGCTACCAAACATAGACTAAACAACATCTAAATACCACAAATTAACATAAATTACAGCAAAGGAGCAAATGCTAAAACCGAAAATTTCGGCAGCATCTCCTTTGTTTCTCATGCTTCGAAGCAACAACAATAGTAAGACAAGATATAGCTTGGTAAATGACAACTAAAACAGCAATAACAATTGATATGGCAACACTTATATCTACAAACAGCGAATTCAACCATTTCACCAATTATAGTGAAGCAAAAGATGAACTTAAGCTCAAAACCAAGCCGAGCACCAAGTTTCATGGCACAAATCTTATTATCATGTCTCCAAGTGATTAAACATAGACTATGAATGTGGAGCTACGTGTAGAAGTGTAGCTAAACCCCTTTCCCGCATGCCGGTCTCAAAGGACCTAAAAACAACATAAAACACAAGCGTGAGTTTATCACTCAGCAAGTATATTGCAATGGGCCAAAAAAAAACAATTCAATGTAACATCACTACATACCATGCTCAACTTCATGGTCAAGTCATAATCTCATATTCAACATCATATTCATGTCTCAAAATCATTGTTCACATATCATCATCATCATGTATGCAATGCGATGCAATGCAATACTCATATCTCCTGGAAGCTTATACCGGTATAGCTGAGTGCACACCCGTCGGCGTGCACCCTCTCCCCCCTTCCATCCCGTAGATGGAGGGTGCCTACTCCTCGCTTCCATTCACCACGTGGATGGAATCACGATGTAGGTCTTACTCAATGGCGTTTCGGACTAGTCATAACTTTCTCACCGACCTTACCGGACTAGTTATGACTTTCTCACCGCCCTCGCCATGCCTCATGCCATGAATGCAAAGATGCAACATCATAAAATAATTTGCACATTTACTTAAACCAATCATGGCATAGAATCATAATGGATCATTTTCATCATACCAATAGCAAGCATTAAAGCATGGCATGTTATCGCATCATAAATTCAATTTCAACTCATCAAAACTAGCGGTCTACAACTCGCTATCCATTCCAATACACTTGCCTTAACCTCCGGCGATGGATTGATGAGAAGTAGTGGGCACTCCCGGGGTCACACCACCTTCGCCGACGCACAAGAACTGAATGAATCTCCTCCCGGTTCGCTCCTCGCTCCTCGCTCCAAAGGATGGTTCCTCGAGGTGCAGGGATGGGGAGACCACCCTAGGGCAGCAAGGGTGGTGGAGAGGGATGGAGAGGAGAGGGGCACAAGGGTGGCGGCTAGGGGAGGTAGAGGCAAGGAGGTGGAGAGGTGGGGGCGCATGGGGGCAAGGGGGCTGGCGCAAGGAGCCCCACTTGCTGCCCTCCTCCCCCTCATGGGCCAAAATCCCCCCCTCGGCCCAAGTGGGGATCCCCCCTTAGGCCCAACTTGCCCCGGAGAGGCCCAAACTCCCGAAAACAGCCCGAAACGCGACCAAAATTCAAACCGTAAAGTTTAAAACTTCAATTTCACATTCTATAATGTTTTTGGACATCCCGTGGTGTCACATTCTCCTCCCCTTCAACAGGATTCGACCTCGAATCCTAGACACAACGCTATGCAATCCAGCAACACAAATCAAAGGGAGCTAAAGTTCATTTCTCAGAACCTGCTCAGAACCCCTACGGATTGCACTACCAGAACTTCAGAAGCAGGGAGCTAAGGCTCGAAGACTAACAGCTCTTACGATAACTCACAATCAAAGCTTGCTAGAATCTTACTCAATAATGAATCACAAAGCGCTAACCTAAGCACTCAGAACGTCCCGAGAAATAGGATCAATTCCCATAAACATTAGCGAAAGCCAACCGAAGTCCTCGATTTCACCCACTAAAAGAGCTCAATCCAATTATCACGCCCAAGTCCTCACATCAAACAGTTCATACTACCATCACATCCAACCTGATGAACTCGGAACAACTTCCCTTTTCAACTTCATTCACAAAGCCTTAATTTCATTCCTCAACCTGTCTACCACATCTCATTAATCTCAAGATGACACGATCAAGCGAAACACATCTCTTTTAACAACCTCTCAACCAACAAGTCACCAACGGTGTCTTATTAATAGCTGGGGTTCTAATGAGAAACTCCAAGGAATCAATTACACAGAATCCCATCTCTTCCAATTACTTGACCTTTTCATAAAGAACCACAATTAACCAATGTTATTTACATACATAGTCCACATCGACAATAATTTCCTTTTCCAAACACAAACCATGCTTTTTTTTCTATCACCTTCCGGGCATAACTCATACTCAAGGACACTAGCCAAGACAATGTTCATGACAGAACATCTTACATCACAATTTCTATAACCTTCACTACCAGCCAACGATATTCTCAACAAAATTTAAACCACAACATCTATAGCCTCCATCATAACCACCTTTTAAACCACAACCAAAGTTCTACACCTAGCCCAAGCTAGGGCTAAAAATTACTACCAAACCACCATTGGTTCTTTTCCTAAGAGGGTCTCGCCCTCACACAAAAACACTTAGCTATCAAGCCCAAGTGCACACACGACAACTCAAACCCAAAGCGTTAACAACCATTTTGGAAAGAATTTGGCAACAACCAAGTCAAATCACAAAGGAAGCATAAATCCCCTACACCACAACCAAAATACCATAATTTCTTCATTCTTTCTTTTCATACTAGAAAGAAATGGACATCTCGATTCATGACATCCATGCACACTTTTCAAGAGCACTCCGGATTAGTCATATATCCTTATATGACTTTCTCACCGACCTGGCTCATCGACTCCTTTATGATTAAATATGCATAAACAATGTCTCGTTTTCCTTTTCATCATTCATTCTTCATGTAACAACAATACCGAATAACCATTCACCAAACGACTACTTTCTCGGTATCACAAGTTTGAAACACACATAACATTGACGGCAGCACCATTAACCGTAAAACACCACGTCGGGTTAGAACCCACCAACGATAGAAAGCTAAACTTGCAAAACATCGCATTTTAACCAAAATCAACATTTTGGAAAAGAACATCAAAATTTCAAGTCGAGCATCTGCTCCCACAACCGTCACAATTTTTTTTTAGGGAGAGGGAAACTAATTTCAAAAAGGGAAGCACTCGCAAACAACACACACATTTTCCAAATAACTCCAACTTTAGCAAAAAAAAGAGTTACAAATTAAACCTCAAGAGTATCCAACACAAACCACTATGTCCATCTGCTTCCTTAAAAACTTATTCCAAAGATAATTCAGGGTGAACACGAAGGAACGCGATCCACTCAAAAACTTTTGGATGTGAACTCAAACTCACAACACGAACTAAACAACTTCGGCAAAACCAAAGGTCGACACCAAACACTACAAGTTTTGGGGAACTCTGAAACTCAACGTAAGGAACACCTCCACCGAAAGCATTCAACCGAGATGGCAAACAACCAAACCAGTCCAGAAGGTTTTAAACACAAGCTCAGCATGAAACCCTATTCTTATCTTTTTAAACATTCAAATTACACTTTTTTTTTTACTCATCGAGAAACCCATCATAATTCAACCAAAAGCTACATAACCAATATTCCTCTAGTTACCTTTCCCATCACTTATAAATAAAGTTCATGACGATTATCAAAAGACAACTAACCAATACTACCTCGTAAAGATCCCCACATACCAACACATCATATAACAACGTATTCTCTATTTCAAACATGGCACTTCAACAGGTACTTGAGCATGCTCAACCTACCAATTTTATACAATCCATACGTCAATTTCTCGACAATAAAACTTACTCAATTCAATAAATGACTTCAACACATACATGTTATCTCTACAAGACAAAATTCGTGAGTATGATTCTAGGATATACATTCAGCAAGAATAAAATCCTACATCATGTTAATTATCCATGGTCCACTCCATTACAACATGTTACAATAACCTCCATTTTTAACAAGGATTTTCAACAATTAATCTAAGCAATTACCACCACTATTAAGTCATCAATATCAATAACTTGCATAATCATCAATCAACAACATTACCTTTAGCTATCCTATACATAGGTTATAACAAAATTACCACCACACAACATACTCCAACTATTTAAAATAGATTGAATACTAGCATTAACACTGCTCTTAACAACATCATGAACAATAAGACTTATGTCTTCTCAATTGATATCAATACTAGCATTGTATAGACACAACTGCATGCTTACAAATATACTAGTAGTTTGCAACAACATAAATAGCAACTCTAATCAACTTCCAAATTAAAGCCACTAGTCAACATGATTAAATTCCTCTATTAACCCGTTAGATTAGAACATCTTTAAATAACCGGCAAGGTTTCTTTGACAGTATCATTAATTTACATCATCTTAATGTTCTTACTATGCATCAAAGTTTAAACTTTTAACATTAACGAGGATCATAAGCACTTTTAAAGCAAGGCAACAGGTTCTAAGCATGTACATTAACCCATTCAATCATTCTCGCTAAGAGTAAACTACAACACTAGTAGTCTATTTGTTTTCAAGCTAGAGATAGCAACCGCATTGAATTGTTTCAACTCACAAATTAACTTAACAATGCATCATCCCATAAACCGCATTGGTACATGCTACATAACATGCTAAACAGCAATTCTTACTAGGGACAAACGATTTCAGTCAAAAGTCTACTTACTTTGTTTGCAGCATTTTAGTTTTAAAGCTCAACCCAAATTCATAAGGAAACTTGACTCTCAAAATTGCAATAAGACGAACCCAACTTGGTCATGCAAAAAGAATTCTCCAAAACACTTTTAAATCTCAAAGACTCCCACAAGAGGGGACCAACCGATCAAATAAACCTTTGCAAATAAAACCTTAACACCAAACCCCAATTTTTTACGAAACAAGAAGGGTTTTTCAAAAATGATTTCTTAAACCAGTAAAATAACGAAATCAAACACCACTTACTCCTCCAAAGACACAGAACTTCAGCCCTGACAACCAGGTCTGGCATAACTCCGCAATAACTCCTTTAACCTCGGAGAAAGACAACCACAGGATTAAATTGAATGCTTGTTCCCCGTAAAGCAATCAATAGGCATCAAAACTGGAAAGGCGCCCAAAAGAAGCGCAACACTAGACTCCTCTTCTTCGTCTTCAACCAAGGAAGACAGAACCACACCCATAAGCGAGACAATCGCGCAAGATACCCAACACTTTTCATTTGATTCAAATCAACTAAAGCCAAGAAAAACAACGAAAACCGACCGTCAGAACGGCAAAGAACATACGAAGGAACCCACCACTAACTCTTCTTTTTGTCTCCAGTCAACTACCCGGTCTACGACAGAAAGGGTAAGCACTCTTCTCCTACAGGGGTTAATAGTTCTTCGGTGATGGCGCTAACCAGCCACACCGTCAAACCTCACCCTTACTACGAAATAAGAGAGGTGGCCGAAACCCTTCGGCACCAAAACCCCACTTTATCACAACAACAAGAACAATTCAATCAAATCTCTCAATAACATGGCAACATACATTACCAACTTTAGCATTCAACATCAAAGCTTAAATACAACATTTAAGCATAAACAACGATACCCATACCCTTTTCCTACTGTGCATCCATGTGTGTCAAATTTTAGATTAGTTATACCACTTTTGCAAGTTTTAATGTTGCTATCCTATGACAAAATTTTAGTTAAAACCTAAGCCATGTTTCTAAGTTATTTCACATCAAATTTTAGTTGTACCCTATAGCATGATACTAAAAATACACATTCCAAGGACCTACAGCCCGCTCTGATACCAACTGTAACACCCCAGCATCTAGTATGCCTGAATGCTACCAAACATAGACTAAACAATATCTAAATACCAAAAATTAACATAAATTACAGCAAAGGAGCAAATGCTAAAACCGAAAATTTCGGCAGCATCTCCTTTGTTTCTCATGCTTCGAAGCAACAACAATAGTAAGACAAGATATAGCTTGGTAAATGACAACTAAAACAGCAATACCAATTGATATGGCAACACTTATATCTACAACAGCGAATTCAACCATTTCACCAATTATAGTGAAGCAAAAGATGAACTTAAGCTCAAAACCAAGCCGAGCACCAAGTTTCATGGCACAAATCTTATTATCATGTCTCCAAGTGATTAAACATAGACTATGAATGTGGTGCTACGTGTAGAAGCGTAGCTAAACCCCTTTCCCGCATGACGGTCTCAAAGTACCTAAAAACAACATAAAACTCAAGCGTGAGGTCATCACTTAGCAAATATATTGCAATGGGCCAAAAAAAAAACAATTCAATGTAACATCACTACATACCATGCTCAACTTCATGGCCAAGTCATAATCTCATATTCAACATCATATTCATGTAACAAAATCATTGTTCACATATCATCATCATCATGTATGCATGTAACACCCCGGCATTTAATATGTTCGAATGCTACCAAACATAAGCTAGACAACATCTAAATGCCACATTTAAACATAAATTCCAGCAAAGGGATATATGCTAAAAAACCGATATTTCGGCAGCATCTCCTTTGTTTTTCCATGAATTAACACAATATCGAAATCATGGCAAGATATATCATAGCACACGGCATCTAGAACATCAACATAACTGGACATATCATCGAATTACGCCATTAATACCACGCTCAACCACTTCATAATCTATAACGAAGCAAATAAGGAATCACAAGCATGCTAAATTAAACCATACATTAAGTTTAAGGGACAACTCTTAATATCATGTCTCCAAGTGTGTAATTATGGATTATGATGGTGGAGCTACGTGTAGAAGTGTAGCTAAACCCCTTTTTCCCGCATGCCGATCTCAAGTACCTAAAAACAACATAAAACACAAGCGTGAGTTCGAAAACTCAGCAAGCATATTGCAATGGACAGCAAGATCATTTACAAGACAATAATACCTCACGTCACATATAACATCTCATACTTGAACACATAACAACATCCTCATCATTTAATATGTATTGTAATGCAATGCAATGCTATGCTCATATCTCCTTGGAAACTCATACCGGTATGGTTGAGTACACACCGTCGGTGTGCACCCTTTTCCCCCCTTCCATCCCGAAGATGGAGGGTGCCTACTCATCGCTTCCATTCACCACGTGGATGGAATCACGATGTAGGTCTTACTCAATGGCGTTCCGGACTAGTCATAACTTTCTCACCGACCTTGCCGGACTAGTTATGACTTTCTCACCGCCCTCGCCCTATCTCATGTCATGCATGCAACTATGCCAATTATCATATTTCACATGTACATAAACATATGGCATCTCATCATGACAAATATTAACACATGGCATCGAATCATGATAATCATACTCAATATATCATTGGAAAACAGCAAGCATGGCAAGTGATCATAGCAAGTATTCAATCTTTCATCTAATCTCCACAAGCAAACTACAATTCCGCTATTCATTACAACACACTTGCCTCAACCGTGGGCGACGGAATTGTGGGAAGTAGAGGGCACCCCCGGGGTCACACCACCTGCACAACGGCATCACATACTCTCAATAATGCCCACAAAACAGTACACAAATCCCCATCTCACCCGTCATTGCCCACTACTCGCAAAACCTAAAACAGAGGTTCTGTCCCGGCGGGACAGCAGCCTTGCAAAGGCCATAACTTGAGTTCTGGGACTCCAAATCGAATAAACGAGTACACCGTCGCGAAGCTTAGGAAATTTCCCAACTTTTTTCTAGTTATAGGGAAAGACTGATTCGGACTCTAATGTTGTTTAATCTAACGTTGAACACGAACTGTCTCAATCTCATCACAGATTTGACAACGCTCGGTAAAACAGCCATAACATCCAAACCGCTGGGCGGAATTTCAATTTCTTTATATGCACCGAAAGATATTGAAATTATCTACAACTGCCTAGAAGTCTGTACGGTCAGATTCGAACTCTAAATTAGTTTAATCTAATGTTGAACACAGACTGTCCCAACCTCGACACAGATTGGACAGCGCCCACCAAAACGGCCATAACTTTCAGACCGTAACTCCAAAAATTCTCAAAAAAATACACAAAATAGGTCTTGACGATACCTACAACTTCTTCAACAGGAGGTCTGCCAAATTCCGACTCTAAAATTGCGAAATCGCACCCCCTAAAACGGACTCCAAATCTGCCCGAAACTGAGTACAATACGAACTCTAGTTCTTTTCAGATCTACTCCATGGCAGCACGTCCTCTTGATCTAAAAACTCCAAATCTACCATGAGAACAGCACCTAGACCTTCCCCAAGGTTTCCCCAAGATCATACCTTTGCCCGATGCACAAAACCCCAATGAATCCCCTCGCGAATCGCTCCTCGCTCCACGTTCCTCGCTCCTCGCTCCTCGCTCCACGGGATGACTCCACGAGGTGAAGGGGTGGGGAGGCCACCCTAGGGCAGCAAGGGGATGGAGGAGAGGTGGAGAGGTGGAGAGGAGAGGCTAGGGGGGGCGCATGGCCACAAGGGGGAGGTGGCGGCTAGGGCTAGGGGGGGGGGAAGGATGGGGCGCAAGGGGGCTGAGGTGGGGGCACAAGGGGGCAGGGGGAGCCCCTTTTACCAGCCCCCACACCCTGTCCAAGTCCAAAAAGAGTCCTCCTCAATCCCTCCAAAGCCCACCAAGGCCCAAAACTCCCCCGGGAAGGCCCAAAACCCCAAAAACGGCCCGGAAACGGCCCGGAAAAGCTATTAACCTCCAATTCCTATGGTTTTAACCTTATTTCCACCCCTCATACTGTATTTAACCTTATCATGTTCAATAATTAAGGATACGACACTCCGTGGTGACATAACACTTCAAACTGCCCAACAGTGCGAGTAAAACTCAAGCCGAAAGGTTTTAACCTAAATTCCACATTCCATAAAGTTTTTGTCCTCAACATTCACATTGTATAAGGTTGCGACACTCCGAGGTGTCACAATGCAATGCGATGCAATGCAATGCTCATATCTCCTGGAAGCTTATACCGGTATAGCTGAGTGCACACCCGTCGGCGTGCACCCTCTCCCCCTTCCATCCCGTAGATGGAGGGTGCCTACTCCTCGCTTCCATTCACCACGTGGATGGAATCACAATGTAGGTCTTACTCAATGGTGTTCCGGACTAGTCATAACGTTCTCACCAACCTTACCGGACTAGTTATGACTTTCTCACCGCCCTCGCCATGTCTCATGCCATGAATGCAAAGATGCCAACATCATAAAATAATTTGCACATTTACTTAAACCAATCATGGCATAGAATCATAATGGATCATTTTCATCATACCAATAGCAAGCATTAAAGCATGGCATGTTATCGCATCATAAATTCAATTTCAACTCATCAAAACTAGCGGTCTACAACTCGCTATCCATTCCAATACACTTGCCTTAACCTCCGGCGACGGATTGATGAGAAGTAGTGGGCACTCCCGGGGTCACACCACCTTCGCCGACGCACAAAAACTGAATGAATCTCCTCCCGGTTCGCTCCTCGCTCCTCGCTCCAAAGGATGGTTCCTCGAGGTGCAGGGATGGGGAGACCACCCTAGGGCAGCAAGGGTGGTGGAGAGGGATGGAGAGGAGAGGGGCACAAGGGTGGCGGCTAGGGGAGGTAGAGGCAAGGAGGTGGAGAGGTGGGGGCGCATGGGGGCAAGGGGGCTGGCGCAAGGAGCCCCACTTGCTGCCCTCCTCCCCCTCATGGGCCAAAATCCCCCCCCCCTCGGCCCAAGTGGGGATCCCCCCTTAGGCCCAACTTGCCCCGGAGAGGCCCAAACTCCCGAAAACAGCCCGAAACGCGACCAAAATTCAAACCGTAAAGTTTAAAACTTCAATTTCACATTCTATAATGTTTTTGGACATCCCGTGGTGTCACACTCGATGAAGAAGGAATCAAGCATGAATTCTCGGCTCCCTATTCCCCTCAACAAAATGGGATGGCCGAGAGGAAGAATTGAACCCTCATCGAGATGGCACGGACGATGCTTGACGAGTACAATGTTTCCGACAGCTTCTGGGCGGAAGCCATCAACACCGCATGCCACAGCACCAACCACCTCTACCTCCACAAGATCTTGAAGAAGACGGCGTACGAGTTGCTCACCGGCAAGAAACCCAACGTATCCTACTTTCAAGTCTTTGGGAGTAAATGCTATATTCTCAATAAAAGAGCTAAGTCTTCTAAATTTGCTCCTAAAGTAGATAAAGGTTTCTTACTTGGTTATGGGACTAATGCTTATGCGTACCGAGTTTTCAACAACACCACCGGTGTGGTTGAAATCTCGCGTGACGTAACTTTTGATGAGACTAACGGTTCTCAAGTAGAACAAGTTGATCGTGCCGTGATTGACAGGGAAGAACCACCGTGTGAAGCTATTATGAAATTTGCAATTGGGGACGTAAGACCTCAAAATCTGGAAACTCACCCAAGCACCCCAACCCGGAGTCTCCGGATTGAAACCCGGAATGTCCGGACTGGTCCGGAGTCTTCGGGTCCAATACCGGAGTCTACGGATGGGAATGGCTCAAGTGACGTTCCCTCCTCGTCCAAGCAAGCTCAAGATGGTTCGAACGCGTCCCAAGATGAAGAACCCATCCAAGCTTCAAATTCAAATGTACCTCACCCAAGAGTTCATCAAAGTATTCAACGAGATCATCCGGTCGACAATATACTCGGAGACATTCACAAGGGAGTATCTACTAGATCTCGAGTTGCAAATTTTTGTGAATTTTACTTGTTTGTGTCTTCTCTTGAGCCTCTTAAGGTAGAAGAAGCACTTGATGATCCGGATTGAGTGATGGCTATGCAAGAGGAGCTCAACAACTTAAAGAGAAATCAAGTCTGGGAGCTTGTCGAAAGACCAAATCAAAACGTGATCGGTACAAAATGGGTCTTCTGGAACAAGCAAGACGAAATGGAATCGTGACAAGGAACAAAGCTCGATTGGTTGCTCAAGGGTACACTCAAATCGAAGGTTTGGATTTCGATGAAACATATGCTCCAGTAGCTAGGCTTGAATCTATTAGAATATTACTTGCCTTTGCTACTCACCATGATTTCAAGTTGTACCAAATGGACGTGAAAAGCGCCTTCCTAAATAGACCACTCTCCGAGATGGTCTACGTCGAGCAACCACCCGGGTTTGAAGATCCAAGACATTCGGATCATGTCTACTATCTTCACAAGGCGCTTTATGGACTTAAGCAAGCACCAAGGGCATGGTTCGAGTGTCTACGAGATTTTCTTCTAGAACAAGGTTTTGTAGTCGGAAAGGCTGACCCTACTCTCTTTACTAAGAATATTGACAATGATTTATTTGTGTGCCAAGTATATGTCGATGACATTATATTTGGATCTACTAATGAACATTTGTGTAAAGAGTTTAGCAAGATAATGACTAAAAGATTCGAGATGTCCATGATGGGAGAGTTGAAGTTCTTCCTCGGATTTCAAGTTAAACAACTCAAGGAAGGAACCTTCATTTGCCAAACCAAGTACATCAAGGACATGCTCAAGAAGTTAGGAATGGAGGATGCCAAGCCTATAAAGACGCCTATGCAGGCCAATGGGCATCTAGACCTCGACAAAGAAGGTAAACCGGTCATCCAAAAGGTATATCGTTCGATGATCGGTTCTCTCTTTTATCTTTGTGCATCTAGGCCCGATATCATGCTTAGCGTTTGTATGTGTGCACGTTTTCAAGCTGCTCCTAAAGAGTGCCACATGGTGGCCGTTAAGAGAATCTTAAGATACTTAGTGCACACTCCTTATTTTGGACTTTGGTATCCGAAAGGATCCTCCTTTGAATTAGTTGGCTATTCCGATGCGGATTATGCCGGTTGTAAAGTGGATAGGAAGAGTACCTCGGGGACTTGCCAATTCTTGGGTAGGTCTCTAGTCTCGTGGTCTTCCAAGAAACAAAATTCCGTAGCCCTATCCACTTCCACAACTATAATTCTTCCAACCCTTTATTGATAACAATACTGACGATTACATCTTACAGACTGAGTCAGTACATAAACTCTTTTATTTTATTCCTTAAAAGAGGTAGGGTACTACTGAAAGTACCATCTACTAACATTCATTGATAACATCAAGTTTCAGTTGTCTCTTCTTCAACTTCATGGATCATAGGCAGACGTGATGTCCTATATCGCAGAACCTGTGATAGAAGTTTCCGATTGCGTCTACCACCTGCTGCTGGGGTTATGGTCAGAAGAAGAACAGCATCCGGGATGTGGGGGTTTGAAGTAGGCGTCTGCCATCCTTGCATTATTGGTGGTATTCCCGATCCTGGGGTCTTGATTAAAGTTGCTTCTTGTGCTCGGTTGAGTTGAACTGGGTTCACACGAAGCCGAGAACTACTGGTAGTATATTGATCTTGACTTACTACCTTCCTTTTATGAGAATCCGGTTGATGACAGTTGTCTTCCAGGGAAAGTTCTTTGCCTTTGCGAGCTTGAGGAATCTTCGCTACTTGGTGCAGCTGTTGAGGTACTTCTCCCCTGACTTCTGATGCTGGAACTGTTTGGGGTGCCAAGAAATTTTGTTTCTCCAAGGGACACTATTTCACATAATGCCCTTCCTTGCCACAAAAGTTGCAAACCTTGTACTGAATCTTCTTCCTTCGAGGGCACCTGCGGAATTGGTGTCCATTTCTGTTGCAGTGCCTACAATGGGTGTCTTCTTTGGCCTTATCCTTTTGAGGACATTCAGAGGCAACATGTCCTTTTTCACCACATCGATAACAGATGACAAATTCCCCTAAGTGAAGGTCTACCAGAGGGGTATTGCTAATGCCATCGTCTCCACATAATACTGCTGGAGGGTTGGTCTTGATAACTCATCGAAGAAGTGCTACTGAGGAGTTGTAGGTGAAATGACCATCGGGGCTTGGTTGATCAGTTGTTGTATCATCAATTGCATGAGCTGAGTCTGAGTCACCATGAACTGATTCATATTCTGAAGAAATGTTGTTATCACCTTGGATGGTTGCTGGTTGAGCTCGGTAGTAGCCCTGACGTTGATAACCGGAACTTCACTGGGGTGGCCATTGACGTTGACCGAAGGATTGGAACTTGATGCATCAGCTTCTTTGTTGAGGTTAGCACGGCAATTCTTCTCCATCTGACGGCAGAACAAGGCTTCCAGATGAGAGGGAACCGCACAGACGAGCGAGAAAGGGGAGGTTCTAACAACACCAGAAACCAACTACCCCGGCAAAGGACACCCCAAACGACGAAAAGCAAAACATTTTTAACACCAAGCAAATCAACTCGTCTACTCGATAAACTACGCACGCTAACCAAACCAGGCGGCTCCAACCCAGACTGAATCTTGGCCAACTTAACCTATAGGGTGAGTCTAAGATCAGCCTTGCTTCCTTGGTCTTCGACGGTCAACGGTTGGATCCTCACCATGAAGACGCACACTTCAGTAGCAACTTTCCGAATGGCTCTTCTTTAGTCCTCCAGCCTTGAAGTCGAAAGGGAGAACTCGATTATCCTAATACAGAAGTTGTTAAGGGAGGTATAGTCCAATTTATATTCCAAAAAGGTGAAGAAGCAAGCGATACGGGGAAGATAGGAATAGAAAGAGAGAAAAGACGAGAATAGCACATTATTTGATTTTTCTTTTTAGAACATAAGTTTTGAAGCTTCCTAAAACGACCATTCTAACTAAGGGCACGTCCTACAGTCGATATGGCTCTGATACCACCTTTGTAGGCCCCCAGATCGGCTATCCGGAGTCCTCTGTGTATTTCTGTACTAGTCCCAGATCAGTAGCTAGTACACACAGTCAAAAGTGATGAATCAACAACCATATCACGAATACAAATAACTAAATAAGAATAATACCAAATGAAAGCAAAGACCTTATGGTCAAGGTTTACCATTACGGCTGAGCAATTTGAACAACTTGAACAACCGCAGCGGAAGACGAAAACACCAAAGCGACCCATCCAAATGCCCACAGGCAATCGAGTGGAGAACGCACCCTAGTCGTTGGAAATCTTGAACAGCTTCTTTCACTTCTGAGATAGGATTAGAATGTAGCACGTGAGTACATAAAGTACTCAGCAAGTCTGGGAAATTATGCACAATGTAGGCTATCCAAGGATGGCTTAATATGGTTCTTTTGCACAAAGCCAAGTTTCAACAAAACATACTTGATAATAATTTTCACAAAGCATAATTGAGCAATTCTTTTTAATAATTGAATTATGTAATATTGTAGTGAAGGTTCCAACCACCACTCACTAATATACAGGCTCTATCCGCCACATCTCAACAAAATCAGGGTTCCATCCAATCACATGGCTCTTTCCGCCATGGTTCACAAAATCAGGTTCCTTCCACCTACCTGGCTTTAGCCGCCAGAAGCACACCCGAGAGTTCTAACCACTCCCGGATCCCAAAACGAAACATTGTTTAACTTGAAATCAAAACCCAAAGTCTACCAGTATGAAAGCATTCAGCAAGCTTTGCCTTTGACCGTAGGCACGGCTATTCGAATAGTTTTAACTCTGCAGAGGTGTACAACTTTACCCACAAGACATGATATTCCCTTGATGCCATGCAATTAGCACACTTCCTTGGGTGTGCCGGCAGGGATATCATGACAAGGCCTTTACAATGTATATGCCTAACCCGACCCACCCGCTGAGGTTTCACCGCTGTTAGGGTTCTTTCCACCCAGTACAGAAGCCCCCTCTTGCGCCGTGTGAGGAAAACAACAACAACAACAACAACAATGCCTCTTTCCGGCTCTCACACAACCACCGAGTGGTGAGTCTAAGTTAGGTTTCTACAAATTATTCAGCCAGGTCGTGCCCACTTTGACATGTGGTTGTACTGTAATGCTTAGAATGGAGACAGTCATAAGCGTCGGTCCTTAATTGACTTGGGGCGGTACTTGCACAAAAGAACCAAGGCTTGGTCCGCTTCCACCCGACATTCCATGCCGCCCAAGTCGAAATCATTTTTCATTTTATTTTTATTTTGTAAACCATTGGCAATACTCCTTGCCTATAACTTCCAATACAAGTTTTCAAGAGATAATTGAAAGTCCCACCCATAGGTGAATATTGACCGACAAATGAGGCTAAGCATTTCTACCGTACTATTCTATTCCACCAATAGTTTATTTTATAAAATACAAATCTCGGTGTTTGATAAAAATTATGATAATCAGTTCTATCATCTCCAAAATTCATGAGACCACCAAGATTCCCCATTATTATCATGGCACTATATAATCCAATCCAATTTAGTACTCCAACAAGTAAAATCTATACCATGTGCCATCATAACTCCAAAATCATGCTAAGCTACTGACATCATTGTATATGAAACAATCTCCTCAAAATATAAGTCTTCTTTATTGATCACCCATCATCCACACATCGATTAATCTTTTAATCTACTTGATCCACCGAGAATAATTCATAATCTCATCCCGAGCATATTTCATGAAAGATTCTACAAATCCAAGATTTCATTGATTCATTGCCTATATTTGTTTCCCTAAACAATGACACCAAGTTGACTAAACAAATCACACCTAATCCACATTATTCATAATCCCACATAAATGATTATTGTAAAACCATACTTCACAAAATCATCTACTAAACCACCGAGTACAATTCTCAATATTATTCACTTAATCCATGGAATATATTTGATAATATCATTGACTAAATCATCGAGAATACTTCACAACATCAACTCTAATCATTTAGGCTACAATCCCCCGATAGCACTTCATAACGTCATGTATTTAATCCTTCACATCATCACCTTTAATTCATCTACTTTAATCCACCAAGAATACGTAATATTATCATTCACTAAACCACCAAACATTCTGGATTATTCACAATCTTCATAAATGATTATCACATAGTATTCTTGTTAAAATCCACCGAAATATAATTCACCACTTATTCTATTTGATCCACAAGTATGCCTCCCAATATTATTTACTTCTACCGACTATTACTCTGGATATCATACATCTTCCAATATTCTCCGAACCCATACATGTTATATGGCGAACCACTATCACAATCCAACTCCTTAGTAATTCAACTAATCACCAATCATAGATCAATTTCATAACTACTGCACCCACATCATCACTAATAGTAATCTAACTCCAATTTGCATTCAATACTATTTGATCCATCAAAAATGTCTGCCAAATAGTCTTTTCCCCTAATTAAAGAATATTTTATCAAAAATATTTAATATGGTGGATCACTGTCCTAAGGCGACAAAGGATTACGGACAACAACATCAAGGAGGTATACGCAACAGGTATAACTAACAGCCTAACATTTGACATCATCATTTTAGGTAAATAGCAATGCAATTTATAAAACAGTGTAAAACAGTTATAAAGGGTAGGATCAAAATGCGTCAAGGAGACTTGCCTCGGTCACAGCGAGAAGGTCGAACTCTAAGAAGCCCGTCGGTGGGGTCGGCGGACTCGGCGGAATCGTCGACTATGCGCAAAACGAGGCAATAAATAAATAAAAGAAAATAAATAAAATCCAAAAATTATAAAATTAGTACTGGCAGGTAGATCTTTATTTTAGATGAATTTAGAAATTTGAATGGAGTCAATCGGAGTTCGGACGCAAAAGTTATAAGCGTTCGAAGTTAGAAAATGATAGAAAATCAAGAAAAAGAGAAAAGTTACTATTTGCTACAGTAACTCGCGAGAGGATTGGTTCCCGAACTGAACCAAAACCAACAGAGCCCTCTTTTGCTTCCAAAAAAATGGATTTTTGCCCCATTTTCGCACGGATTTGGATCAAACAAAAGCCTAGAACCTCAAGATAACATCCTTAGGGACATCTAGGAGGAAGGGATTGAACCAAAACTCACCGGAATCGGAGAAATCGACGAAGAACGGAGGTTCGGCCGAAACGACAAAAGCTCCAAATTCGTCGCCCACGGTTGAGAAATCCTAAAATTGATGATTGGGTTAGAAGCTAGACTCATCCACGGTCACAAAGAACCAAGTGGCATGAAGAATGGCTCACCGGAGAAGAATCTACAAGCATGAACTTGAAGAACACCAAAAAAGTGTGACACGGCTTCGGTTTTCTCTATCTCACGGGCGCACGAGTGGAGTAGAGGGAAAAAGGAATACACCACCGGAACGGGGATACTTATACGAAGAGAATGGAGGTGGTGGTGCGGCGTTTGGAGGTGTAACGCCTGAGTTAATGGCATTTTAGTGCTTTTCGGTTTTTCTTGAATGGAGCCGTTTCCGGCGGGATTGATGGCGCACCGAGGTGGGGAATGGCAAGAGCTCGTCACCGCGGATCCAACGCAACCGACGGTTCGCGTTTTGGAGTTAATTTGGTGGAGTTATGAGCAATTGAATCCAAGCCCTAGCCATTGGAGCATTTGCAAGCTTCTCTGTAACTTGGAGTTGGCTGGAGGTTGAAGAAGGCTACTATTCACGTGACACGTGGCAAGCCCCCATTGGCTCTCTTATACGCAAACGATTCGCCCTAAAGAAAAATAAGGAAAAATGGTCTAAAAATTCCGGAAAAATTCCTAGAGCCATTTTGGAATATTTGGGACCCAATAAAATTGGTTTGGTTGAATTTGGACGATTTTTGTGGAATTGAATATTCGGGCGCGGATCGCAGGCATTAAACAAAAGCCGCGCGAGATAAAATAGGAACGGAGGTCCAAAAATCCGGGGAATGATTTCTAAAATAATTTTGGAATATTTGGAACACATTTGAAGTGGTTTGGGGATTTTTGGAGCACTTTTGGACTCGGGTGAAATTTCGGGTACCGGCGGGAATCTAGAAATTCGATTTTTCGATCGGAGGGGAATTAAATCCCGATTTTGGATAGGAATGGATGCCAGGTTAATATAAACACCAAAGAAACTCCAAGTTTTGAATTTAACTTATTTAAATTAGGTTTTTCTCCAGAAAGCGAAAACTAGGGTGTTCCAAAATATTTTAGATTCTCGTAACGTGGCTTGATATGTGCTCTCATATTGTTTGTTGAATGAAAAATGAATTTCAAAATCTTATTCATCTTTTTCTTTGAATTTATCCAATGTTTTTGGCTCTTGATCCTCTGATCTTGTCATTGCTGTGTGACCATAGCCTGTTTGCTTTATTGTTCACTGGTCACATATCAAGTTGACGTCTTAGGGTCTCTTTCTCCCTCTCTTTCCGCCAAATTCCTTGGTTCATCGTGCGAACTCTTTCATTCCTAAATGAGCTGGGTAACCCGGAGTATCCGGTATTTAATCCGGAGTCTCCGGATCACCCGGAGTATCCGGACTAATTGTCCGGACTCTCCGGGTTGGGCCGGAATATCCGGACTAAATGTCCGGACTCTCCGGGTTGGGGCGGACGGTTAAATCCCCTCAATCCCGCGCGGTTTCTATTTCTTTCCTATTCCCACCGTGCCTCTTCCTCTCCCGTGCTCTCCTCGTGGCTAGGGCGTGTTCTCTCCCTTCTCCCCATCTCCAAGGGTTCTTGGACCCTCCTATTCCTCGTTATTGGAGATCTAGGTAAGGAACACTTGCCCTAATCTATTTCTTTTCGGGTTTGGACTCTTTCCTCCGATTCTTAGGGGATCTTGTGTGCTTCATCTCGTTTAGGGTGCGGCGCTTCATCCTCTAGGTCTTCAAATTTCGGAGGAATCTCCCTCACTCACCCGCGTTCTTCGTTTTCAAATCTCTTGAGGTGAGTTCCAATCCGTGCCCTATTCCCGCGAAATCTTTTGCTAGATTGTGCCCTAGTCTTCACTCCTTCATTCTTGAGGCAATCTAGATTCATTTTTTGTCAATGTGCGGGTTGGTTTCCCCGATTTTCGCTTGCCCGTGCGCGATTTCTGGCGCATCCGGAGTATCCGGACTTTTGGTCCGGAGTCTCCGGGTTGGTCCGGAGTATCCGGACAATTTGTCCGGAGTCTCCGGATGCAATCCGGAGTATCCGAACAATTTGTCCGGACTCTCCGGGTTGGGTACCTCGGCCAGAATTTTTTTCTCATTGTATTTCAAGTCGCCTCGCGGCTAATCTTTTTCTCTCGCTTTGTCTGGTCAGATGGATCCTCCTCAGGGGACGTCAGGTGGTGGTGATCCTCCTCGGGACTCTCCTCCTCTGGATACACCCCCTGGTTCTCCGTCTGCAGCTCCGGCACCCAAGAGACAGAGACGCGCTGTGATGAAGCGGCCTACCTCAAAAGGTCCGCCGAGGGTTGGGATCCCCTTAGGCTCTCAGTCCCAGTCTCAGCAGCAGCCGCAGCCTCAGCTTCAGGCTCAGTCTCCTCCTCTGCCTCAGCCTGATCCAGATGAGCACCCTGCAGATACTCATGCTACCCTGAGAGATCAGAAGAGGAGAGACTACCGTGCTTCAGGTCATTTCATTGGTCCCTTGGCCAAAGCCAAGCCCGTCTGGAACTATCCCGGGTCTGTGAACCCGATGAGAGTGATCGACTACTGGACAGGCTCTGGCAAGGGCAAGGCCATTGTTGAGCACAGGAAAAGGATCCGCTTGAGTTCCATCAGGACGAGTACGTGGACCGACGCTTCTGAAACAGATTCCAGTCTAACTACTATGAGACGGTCCCCTACCTGCTTGAGCATCCAGTTGTTAGGATGAAGACCATTGACTGGGACTACATGGCAGCTGCTGAGAATCTTGTGTTTCAGCAGATCATTCAGATTTGTGAGCTGCATCAGATCAAGGATATCATGTCTTTCAAGTATGATTGGAACAATGAAGTGATCATGCAGTTCTATGCCACCCTCTACTTTGACAAGAACGAGGAAGCTATTTGGTGGATGACTGACAGAGTTTGGTATACGACCAATAAGAAGAGATTTGCTAGAGTGCTTAGCCTTCGATACAATGACAGCCCGAAGCTTCATGCGAAGAAGGTCATGACTCCTGAGCAGATTGAGGCACTGTATGACACTTCTCAGCGCTTCACAGTGGGGACCATCAAGGGTCTGAGAGATGTGCCTGCTGTTCTTTACAGGTTGCTTAGGGTCACTCTTTGGCCCAAGGAGGGAGATGCTTCTGCCATCAGTTCCTATGGAAGGAACCTACTGTACCATCTTGTCGAGCGCACCTACTCTTTTGACATTGTCGACTTCATGTGGGAGACAATGAGGAAGAACGCGCAGAGCAACATGAGTAGTTGCAGCTATGCTCCTTTTGTGATGGCTATGATCACTCATGTCAGTGGACTGAAGTTTGTCAGGGATGTGGAGCACTTGTCCTACAAGGTCCGACCTCCTTCTGCTCCCCTCGCTCCAGCACCCACTGGCCCTGCCACCAGAGCTCGCAGAGGTCGCCCCTCCAGTTCTACGTCTGCTCCTGCTGTGCCTCCTGCAGTTTCTTTTGGGCAGACTGAGATCCCGAGCAGCACGCTCCAGAAGATGTTGAAGCACATCTTCTGTCTTTGCCGCGACATCTCCACTAAGCAGAAGGAGATGCGCAGGGAGATCAAGAAAAATAACAAGGGCATTCGTGACATCCGCCGCTACAATGGCGAGGCGCTCTCCGCCAGTGACTCCTCCGGATCTTCTGAGGAGAGTAGTGATTCTACTTCTGCTGATCAGCTCTTTGGCATCACCTCCTCTGCACCGCCTGCTCCTGGAGATGACCCTGGCAGCGAGGGCTCGTAGTACTCCGCGTCCGACGATGAAGGCGACGACGAGTGATTTCCCGTCTCCTCCTCCTTTTGGTGTCTTGATGCCAAAGGGGGAGTGATGTCTTTTGTTGTCGTGTCTCTCGTTTGTCGTATCTTGTGGTGGTGGACTCGTTTTCGTTATCTTTCGTTTGTTGTTTGTGAACTTCGTTTATTTGTTGCTTATTATGATGTGTTGTCGTGAACGTTGTTATCCCTGTTCTCCATGTAATGACTCTTCATTTATCTTATGCATGGTTTACATTCTATTATTTGTGTTGAAATTTCTCAGATGCAATGTTCTAGGGGGAGCTCTTGGTTATTTCTCGTTAAATATGTGCATTTGATTCCACTGAATACTTCTAATGCACACATTTAGGGGGAGCTCCACCGTTTATCTGATACGCTAAGTCAATTTCATATTATATTCTATTTGCTTTTAATTGTGTTGTCATCAATTCACCAAAAAGGGGGAGATTGAAAGTGCATCTAGGCCCCTCATTTTATTTTGGTGATTAATGATGACACAATTAAAGAGATCTAATGTTTCAACTAAGAATAATGCAGATCTCGAGATCACATCAAGCTCGGAATGAGATTGGACACTCCTACGTACATTAAAATTCAAGAAAACGGCATCAAGACGAAGACTTGTAATTTCTATTTTAATTTGAGTCTTAAGGATAGCCGTACTATTAAGAGGATACTATAGAAAATCGTTTTTAGGATGTGCATGTGCTCAAGGTCAAAACTTGCATACAAACTAGCACTCAAATACTTGCATTTTCCAAAAACAGTAATTCCAACCGAGCCATCTAACTCGGAAAGTCCGGACATTTAGTCTGGAGTATCCGGACTCAGTCCGGAGTCTCCGGGTTAACCCCTTCAGCCAAAATTTGAATTCCAGTGAGTCCGGAGTATCCAGACATTTTCTCCGGAGAGTCCGGACCATCCGGAGTATCCGGGTTAATTTGTCCGGAGTCTCCGGACAGTTCAAAAAGGGGAATAACGACTAGTTTTCAAAAAGAGTATTTAAAGCCACCACTCCCCTTTAACGGCTAGGATCTCTATTGAGCTCATTCATAGCAGCATTCAAGCCATTCCTAACCTCTTCCAAGCATTCAATAGAGCTCATACTTCCCCCCACCTCTTGATTTGTTGTTTGATCTCATTTGGTGTGGTGGGGAAGAAAAGAAGTGCTAGGTGCATTCAATTCTAGTCCTTGAGCACTAGTTCATCATCCAAGTGACCTTCCGTGGTGTTTTTACTCTTGGAGGTTGAAGGTCGCCGTCTAGGATTCCCTTCAAGAATCCGAACTTCGGTGAAAAATCGCGTCTCTCACTTTCTCTCTTACTTCCTAGCTGAGCTTGTGTGGATTTGTCTTTGTAAAGCTTAGATCTAGCTTGTTGCTTAGCTTTAATTCAAATCTATACTAGCCTTTGATCTAGGTTGCTCTTGTTATCTTTTTGTTGTAATATCTTGTGCTAGATAGAGTAACTTTAGTTGCGTTCCCGAGCTAGCTAACCCGGAGTATCCGGATAAAATACCGGACACTCCGGACAACCCGGAGTATCCGGATAAAATACCCGGAGACTCCGGATTGACCTGCTCGGCCAGTTTTATTCCACTGCAATTTTTTAATCCGCCTATTCACCCCCCTCTAGGCAACATCTTCGATCCTTTCAGGTCGGTCGGTCGGTAAATATCTGATCCGATTGCACCCCTAATCGTCACTGCGTTCTCGTTGTCGCTCATCCTCCGTGCTTGCCCATGGCTTGCCCAAGAGTGCTCGATCCACCGCGGTTGCATGCCTCCTCTTGCTTGTATGAGTCCGTTGCACTTCTGTCGCAACTTGTTGAGGGCTTTAGAGAGAGGTGCTTGCCACAGCTCGCTAGCCGCTAGAAAGAGATAATGGATATAGATGATGTTTAGAGTAGAGTAGAGATTGAACTCAAGAATAGAATAGAGAATAAATAATGAATAATTTATTGCATAAACGCTTACATATTTATACAAAGGAAAGGATGTGTCTAAAAGACACATATTTTAAAAGGCATCTCTTCCAAAAGACACCTATTCATCCACTTAACTGCATTATGAATTTCTTAACACTCCCCCTTGGGCGAATAACATAGCCTTCATGTACTTCGTTAAGCTCCTCCAAGAACACCGTGGGAAAAATATGAGGAGAAATTCGTTCTCATAATTATATGCCATTTAAAACTCCTTTAAAACCCAATGAAAAAAATATAAGGAGAAACTTTATGGCATAAGTTCATATTCAATGTTGCCGCATTAAAAACCTTCTATGAGGAACCACTTATGTAAAACTCATAAAGGAAAAGAGTGCAACATGCTCTAGTTCAAGGGTTAACTCCTCCTGAACCTTGCAACTCACGAAGCCATCTCATACCAATCCCCTGGACACATTTTTGGAACAAAGACATTGGTAAAGACTTAGTGAATAAATCGGCTAGATTTTCACATGACTTTGTTTGCAAGACATTTATCTCACCACTCTTATGAAGTTCGTGAGGATAAAATAGCTTAGGAGAAATATGTTTTGTTATATTATTCTTTATATAGCCTGTTTGCATTTGACCAACACAGGCAGCATTATCTTCATAGATTATGGTAGGAGATTCCAATGAATTAATACTACATGACATTTGTATGTGGTTAATTATTCTGCGAAGCCATACACATTCACATGATGCTTCATATAAAGCAATTATTTCAGAATGATTATTGAAAGTGGCTGCTAAAATCTGTTTACAAGACTTCCATGAAATAGCCGTACCACCATAAAGGAAAACAAATCCAGTCTGTGACTTGACACTGTGGGGGATCAGACAAATAGCAAGCATCTGCGTATCCAATTAAAGTCATATATTGGTTTCTTTAAAATATCAAACCAAGATCTTTTATACCATAAGGTATATGAGGAGTTGTTTAACACCAGTCAAATGTCTTTTTGTTGGTGATGTGCTGTATCTAGCCAATAGATTGACTGCAAATGCAATGTTAGGCCCAGTGCAAATTGCAAGATACATTAGTACTCTGATGGCACTAAGATATGGATCATCCGGTCCCAATATCTCTTTATCCTCTTCCCTAGGTTTGAATGGTTCTTTATCCACATCAAGGATTCTCACGACCGTAGGTGTTTTTGTTGGATACGATTTATCCATATTGAATTTCTCTAATATCCTTTGGATATATGAAGACTGGTGCTGTAACACCCCGGCATTTAATATGCCTGAATGCTACCAAACATAAGCTAAACAACATCTAAATACCAAGAATTAAGGTAAATTACAGCAAAGGAGTAAATGCTAAAACCCGAGAATTCGGCAGCATCTCCTTTGTTTTAACATGATTTGAAGGAGCATCAACAGTATAGCAATATAAGGCAATATGAGAGACAACTAAAACAGCAATAATTAAAGACTTAACAACAATATAAGTCTATTTTCAAGCATTTAATGTCTCCAAGAGTCAAACGAACAATAAGACTCTCATTTAGCAAAGCTAAACCTTAAAGCAATTACATCACACGCAATTTATTATCAAAAACTAATTGAATGACTTGTGGAATCAAATGAGTGAAGCTACGTGCGGAAGTGTGACTATTTCCCTTCCTTGCATGCCGGTCTCATGGTACCTAAAACAACAAGAAAACACAAGCGTGAGTTCGAAACTCAGCAAGCATATTGCAATGGTACAACAAGAACAATTACATGGCAATAATATCTCACATCATGTAAACCATCTCATTCATGATCACATATCATTATCATCATCATTATGTATGCAATGCAATGCTATGCTCATGTCTCCTTGGAAACGCATACCGGTATGGTTGAGTACACACCCGTCGGTGTGCACCCTCTCCCCCCTTCCATCCCGAAGATGGAGGGTGCCCACTCCTCGCTTCCGTTCACCGCGGTGAATGGAATCACGATGTAGGACTTACTCATTGGCTCTCCGGAATAGTCATAACTTTCTCCGACCTTCTAGGACTAGTTATGACTTTCTCCTTGCCGGGCCATGTAACATGCCATGTATGCAATTATGCCAACATCATATTTAACTTGTACATTAACACATGGCATCATAACATAATAAACATGCTCATCATATCATTGGCAATCATTAAAGCATGGCAAGTGATCATATCATATAGTCAATTTCATCTATTCTCAACAAGCAACCTACAAATCGCTATCCATTACAATACACTTGCCTCAACCACGAGCAACGGATTGGCGGGAAGTAGAAGGCACTCCGGGGGTCACACCACCTGCACATAGGTACCACACACTCACAATCATGTCCACAAAACAGTACGCAAACCCTCATCTACCCCGACATTGCCAACTACTCGCAACACCCAAAAACAGAGGTTCTGTCCCGTCGGGACAGCAGCCTTCCAAAAGGCATAAATCAGGTTCTAAGACTCCGAATCAATTAAACGAGTACATCCTCGCGTAGCTTAGGAAATTTTCTAACTTTTTCTAGGTATATGGAAAAGCGGATTCGGAATCTAAAGTTGTTTAATCTACAAAATACCGTGATCTGTTTCAATCACGTCACATATTATAACACGCTCGGGAAAACAGGCATAACTTCCAAACGGCTGATTGGAATTGGACGTTCTCTATACCCACGGAAAGATATTGAAATTAACTACAACTTCTTCAACAGGCGGACGTCCAAATTCGGACTCTAAAATGGTGAAAAACCGAACCCTAAGTCGATTGCTCATGATGTCCGAAACAGAGAACGTGACAACTTCTAGAATTCATCTAATCTACTCAATTCCAGCACTAACAATTGATCTAAAAACATGATATTGATCCTTAGAACAGTACCTATCCCAACCCCAAGGAGTCCCTTGGCCATACCTTCGCCCGACGCACGAAAACCCAATAGATCTACTCCCGGATCGCTCCTCGCTCCTCGCTCCTCACTCCAACGGATGGATCCTCAAGGTGCAGCGGGTGGGGAGGCTACCCTAGGGCAGCAAGGGGTGGAGGAGATGTGGTGGAGTGGTGGGGAGCAAAGGGGGCAAGGGGAGGGGGCGCACGACCACAAGGGAGAGGGGGAGGTGGGGGGTGGCGGCTAGGGCAAGGAGGGAGGGGAAGGGGGCGCACAAAGGAGGGGGTGGGGCGCATGGCAGCAGGGGAGCCCCCTTTTTACCAGCCCAAACAGGATTCCTAATCCTAAATGGACTCATACTCCATCCCACCAAAGCCCACAACCCTTTCCCCTAGGCCCAAAACTCCCTGGAAAGGCCCAAACTCCCGGAAACAGCCCGGAAACGCTATTAACCTCCATACCCTATGGTTTTAACCTTAATTCCACATTTCATAATGTTTTTGACCTCAATGTTCACATTTTGTAATGCCACAATCTCTAATTTCACATTTTATAAAGTTTTGGTGTTCCGTAGTGTCATAATCTCCCCCCTTAAACAGGATTCGACCTCGAATCCGAAGAACGCCAAGGTCAACAACAAAGTCCCCAAGGGACAAAAGACTTCTCTGTAGCACAAAACATCCGCACGAAAACTCAAACCGGAACAAACGACAAGCGAGTTTTCAAAACCAACACTTGGCGAGAAAATGTTGATTTAGCTCAACAGAGTGCAACCTCTCACGGTTCCATCTTCACTTCAATTCCCAAACAGAAACTGCGTTTCAACCACAAAGGGCTCCATCAACCCAAAATGCCCGAAACCTCACGACAAACACTTCACACTACTGTCACCACCAACCTGACTACCACACTTCATTAAACCCAACATGACACAATCAAAACGAGTCACAATTCCTTTAACGACCTCTCTACATTCCCGAAAATTTTCATCGAGGGGGATAACTCATTAAGGCACACTTGCCCTTCCGATACACGATCATACTAACATTTTATTCCATCCTCTCCCAAGCAAGACTCAAACCCAAAAACAACTAGTTAAGACAATTGCTCATGGCAGGACAATTATCACCGAACTACCGTCAACTTCACTTCCACCCATCGCTACTCTTAATAAAGGTTAAACCCAAACATCATCAACATCCATCACAAACCACCCTTATACCACTAAGGTTCGACACCTAGCCCCAAGCTAGGATCGTAAGACCTTACCAAACCACAATTGGTTCCTTTCTTAAGAGGGTCTCGCCCTTACACAAAAACACTTAGCTATCAAGCCCAAGTGGACCACACACGACAACTCAAACCCGAAGCGTTAACAACCATTTTTGGAAATAATTCGGCAACATCCAAGTCAAGTCACAAAGGAAGCATACATCCCCTACACCACAACCAAAATACCAGAATTTCTTCATTCTTTTCTTTTCATACTAGAAAGCAAGGGAAATCTCGTTTCATGACATAAATGCACACTCTCCAAGAGCACTCCGGATTAGTCATATCTCCATATATGACTTTCTCACCGACCTGGCTCAACGACTCCTTTATCATTTAACATCTAAAAACGATGTCATGTTTACTTTTCACCATTCATTCTTCATGTAACAACAATACCGAATAATCACTCACTAAACGACTACTTCCTCGGTATCACAAGTTTGAAACACACATACATTGACGGCAACACCATTAACCGCAAAACACCACGTCGGGTCAGAACCCACCAACGATAGATAGCTAAACTTGCAAAACATCGCATTTTAACCAAAATCAACATTTTGGAAAAGAACATCGACTCCAAAGTCAAACATCTGCACTAACAACCGCCATAAATTTTCTCAAAGAGAAAGGGAAACTCATTTTCAAAAGAGAACACTTCACTAACAGCATCGCCGATGAAACATCCACAAAAACCACCTTTTGAAGCACTTGCAAACTCTACACAGATTTTTTCCAAATAACTCCAACTCTAGCAAAGAAAAGATTACAAATTAAACCTCGTGAGTTTTCCAACATAACCCTCTATGTACATTTGTTTCCTTTAAAATTTATTCCAAAGATAATTCAGGGTGCACGCGAAAGGGCGCGATCCACTCAAAAACTTTTGGGGTGTAAATCCATACTCATAGCACCAACTAAACAAATTAGCCAAAACCAAATATTTGCACCAATTTCTACGAGTTTTAGGGAAACTCTGAAACACAGCATATGGAACACCTTGACCGAAAACCCTTCAACCAAAATGGCCAATAACCAAACCAGTCCAAAAGCTTTTAAACACAAGCTCAGCATAAAAAGAACCATCTCTAGTACTCCACTACGCTTTTGTAACACCCCGGCATTTAATATGCCCGAATGCTACCAAACATAAGCTAGACAACATCTAAATGCC
Source organism: Rhipidocladum racemiflorum (assembly GCA_036346355.1). Lineage (NCBI taxonomy): Eukaryota > Viridiplantae > Streptophyta > Magnoliopsida > Poales > Poaceae > Rhipidocladum > Rhipidocladum racemiflorum. The sequence goes on along the minus strand of CM070575.1, from coordinate 29,632,931 downwards.
ACATTTAAACATAAATTCCAGAAAAGGGATATATGCTAAAAACCGATATTTCGGCAGCATCTCCTTTGTTTTTCCATGAATTAACACAATATCGAAATCATGGCAAGATATATCATAGCACACGACATGTAGAACATCAACATAACTGGACATATCATCGAATTACGCCATTAATACCACGCTCAACCACTTCATAGTCTATAACGAAGCAAATAAGGAATCACAAGCATGCTAAATTAAACCATACATTAAGTTTAAGGCACAACTCTTAATATCATGTCTCCAAGTGTGTAATTATGGATTATGATGGTGGAGCTACGTGTAGAAGTGTAGCTAAACCCCTTTTTCCCGCATGCCGATCTCAAGTACCTAAAAACAACATAAAACACAAGCGTGAGTTCGAAAACTCAGCAAGCATATTGCAATGGACAACAAGATCATTTACAAGACAATAATACCTCACGTCACATATAACATCTCATACTTGAACACATAACAACATCCTCATCATTTAATATGTATTGTAATGCAATGCAATGCAATGCTATGCTCATATCTCCTTGGAAACTCATACCGGTATGGTTGAGTACACACCCGTCGGTGTGCACCCTTTTCCCCCTTCCATCCCGAGATGGAGGGTGCCTACTCATCGCTTCCATTCACCACGTTGATGGAATCACGATGTAGGTCTTACTCAATGGCGTTCCGGACTAGTCATAACTTTCTCACCGACCTTGCCGGACTAGTTATGACTTTCTCACCGCCCTCGCCCTATCTCATGTCATGCATGCAACTATGCCAATTATCATATTTCACATGTACATAAACATATGGCATCTCATCATGACAAATATTAACACATGGCATCGAATCATGATAATCATACTCAATATATCATTGGAAAACAGCAAGCATGGCAAGTGATCATAGCAAGTATTCAATCTTTCATCTAATCTCCACAAGCAACCTACAATTCCGCTATTCATTACAACACACTTGCCTCAACCGTGGGCGACGGAATTGTGGGAAGTAGAGGGCACCCCCGGGGTCATACCACCTGCACAATGGCATCACATACTCTCAATAATGCCCACAAAACAGTACACAAATCCCCATCTCACCCGTCATTGCCCGCTACTCGCAAAACCTAAAACAGAGGTTCTGTCCCGGCGGGACAGCAGCCTTGCAAAGGCCATAACTTGAGTTCTGGGACTCCAAATCGAATAAACGAGTAGACCGTCGCGAAGCTTAGGAAATTTCCCAACTTTTTCTAGTTATAGGGAAAGACTGATTCGGACTCTAATGTTGTTTAATCTAACGTTGAACACGAACTGTCTCAATCTCGTCACAGATTTGACAGCGCTCGGTAAAACAGACATAACTTCCAAACGGCTGGGCGGAATTTCAATTTCTTTATATGCACGGAAAGATATTGAAATTATCTACAACTTCCTAGAAGTCCGTACGGTTAGATTCGAAATTTAAATTAGTTTAATCTAATGTTGAACACAGACTGTCCCAACCTCGACACAGATTGGACAGCGCCCACCAAAACGGTCATAACTTTCAGACCGTAACTCCACAAATTCTTAAAAAAATACACAAAATAGGTCCTGACGATACCTACAACTTCTTCAACAGGAAGTCGGCCAAAATCCGAATCTGAAATTGGGAAATCACACCCCCTAAAACGGACTCCAAATCTGCCCGAAACTGAGTACAATACGAACTCTAGTTCTTTTCAGATCTACTCCATGGCAGCACGTCCTCTTGATCTAAAAACTTCAAATCTACCATGAGAACACACCTAGACCTTCCCCAAGGTTTCCCCAAGATCATACCTTTGCCCGATGCACAAAACCCCAATGAATCCCCTCGCGAATCGCTCCTCGCTCCACGTTCCTCGCTCCTCGCTCCTCGTTCCTCGCTCCACGGGATGACTCCACGAGGTGCAGGGGTGGGGAGGCCACCCTAGGGCAGCAAGGGGCTGAGGTGGGGGCGCAAGGGGGCAGGGGGAGCCCCTTTTACCAGCCCCCACACCCTGTCCAAGTCCAAAAAGAGTCCTCCTCAATCTCTCCAAAGCCCACCAAGGCCCAAAACTCCCCCGGGAAGGCCCAAAACCCCGAAAACGGCCCGGAAAAGCTATTAACCTCCAATTCCTATGGTTTTAACCTTATTTCCACCCCTCATACTGTATTTAAGCTTATCATGTTCAATAATTAAGGATACGACACTCCGTGGCGACATAACACTTCAAACTGCCCAACAGTGCGAGTAAAACTCAAGCCGAAAGGTTTTAACCTAAATTCCACATTCCATAAAGTTTTTGTCCTCAACATTCACATTGTATAAGGTTGCGACACTCCGAGGTGTCACATTCTACCCCCCTTAAATAGGATTCGACCTCGAATCCGACGAACGCTAAAATCAACAACAAAGTCCCCAAGGGACAAAAGACTACCTTACAACATAAAACATTCACACAAAGACTCAAACCAGAACAAACGACAAGCGAGTTCTCAAAACCAACCCTTGGCGAGGAAATGTTGATTTAGCTCAACAAAGTGCAACCTCGCACGGTTCCTCCTTCACCTCAATTGCCAAAAAGACCACGAAAGAAAACGGTCTCACACTCCTCATTCGATACATTCCTTGGCACTATAGTGCCTGATCCCTTAAGCAATGCTACTCTCCAGAAGAAGACGGCTTCAACTGCTAGAACCCTCTTCAGCTCCCACGCACAAAAGTGTTTTCACACCTCAACCTCTCTACTATGGTTCGCCGTAAACAAGACGACGCGAGCCAAGAGAGACACTACACTCCAAGACAACCCACTGTTTGAACAAACGGGGTTTAAAACCAAAGAGCATTCAGTTTAACTTTCTAAACCATGATGCAAAGGAAACACAAATCTCCTTCATCACAACCATCATACCAGAAATTCTTTATTCTTTCTTTTCATTCTAGAAAGAAATGGACATCTCGATTCATAACATGAATGCAAACTTTTCAAGAGCACTCCGGATTAGTCATGTATCCATATATGACTTTCTCACCGACCTGGCTCAACGGCTCCTTTATCATTAAACATCGATAAACGATGTCATGTTTCCCTTTCCACCATTCATTCATCATGTAACAACCAATACCGAATAGTCATTCACCAAACGACTTCTTCGGTATCAAAGAATTGAAACACCATTAACATCGAAGGTTGCAGAAATTCAGATAGACCATGACTGCAAACCGTTAGCAGGAAAAGACCACGTCATAACAGAACCCTCCATTACTTGAAAGCTAAACTTGCAAAACCTCGCATTTTAACCAAAATCAGCAATTTGGAAAAGAACATCGACTCCAAGGTCAAGCATCTGCACACAAAACCGCCACAAACTTTCTCAAAGAGAAAGGGAAACTCATAGCACAAACTAAACAAGTTAGCCAAAACCAAATATTTGCACCAATTTCTACGAGTTTTAGGGAAACTCTGAAACACAGCATATGGAACACCTTGACCGAAAACCCTTCAACCAAAATGGCAAGCAACCAAACCAGTCCAAAAGCTTTTAAACACAAGCCCAGCATAAAAAGAACCATCTCTAGTACTCCACTACGCTTTCCATTAAAAGACTTCAATAATTACTATCTACTTCCTGAGAAGCCCCAACACAAATAAATCAGAAACTTCACAGCAAATTCTTCCTCTAGTTACCAATCCCAACACCTTTAATTAGGGTTTAAGGTGCTTATCGAAAAAAAGGCACCCAACCAAAACTATATTGACATGACCCTCACGGGTCACCGAATCATAATACATCTTATTCCAAGTTGGAAACATAGTATTTCAATAAATCTTTCTAGCAAGATCAGCATATAAATTTCATGCCACCTATATATTCACGTCTCGACAACCGAACCTTATTCAGTTAAACAACGACTTCAACATGTAAATATTATCTCTACAAGACAAAGTTCATAACTAGGATTCCAAGGCAATCATTCATTAAGGATAAAACTCTACGAGATAAAATTCGTAAACATGATTCGAAGGTATACACTCATTAAGGATTAAATTCTACATCATGTTAATTATCCATGGTTCACTCCATCATAACATGTTATAATAACCTCCACTTTAACAATGGCTTCCAAGAAGTAATCTAAACAATTACCACCACTACTAAGTCATTAATATCAATAGATGGGCATAATCATAAAAACAACTTTAATCAACTTCCAAGTTAAAGTCACTAGCCAACACGATTAAATTTCTCTATTAACACTTTACATTAGAACATCTTTAAACAACCGGTAAAGTTTCTTTAACAATTTCAGCGATTTACATCATCTTAATGTTTTAACTGTGCCTCAAGGTTTAAACTTTTAACATTAACAAGGATCATAAGCACTTTTAAAGCAAGGCAACAGATTCTAAGCATGAACATTAACACTTTCAATCATTCTTGCTAAGAGTAAACTACAACACTAGTAGTCTATTTATTCTCAAACTAGAGATTTTTCTCATATTGAATTGATTCAACTCAAAATTTAACTTAGCAACACATCAATCCATAAACCACATTATTACCTACTACATAACATGCTGAACAACAATTCTTACTAGGGACAAATGATTTCAGTCAAAAGACTACTTACTTTGTTTGCAGCATTTTAGTTTTATAACTCATCCCAAATTCGTAAGGAAACTTGACTCTCAAAATTACAAAGAGACAAATCCAAACTTGGTCATGCAAAGGAATTCTCCAAAACACTTTTAAATCTCGAAGACTCCCACAGGGAACCAACCGATCAAATAAACCTTTGCAAATAAAACCTTAACTCCAAACTTTCACAAAACAGGAAGGGTTCTTCAAGGATGATTTTCTTAAACCAACAAAATAACGAAATCAAACACCACTTACTCCTACAAAGCCACAGAACTTCAGCCCTGACAACCAGGTCTGGCATAACTCATAATAACTCTTTTAACCTCGGAGAAAGACAACCACGAGAATAAATCGAATGCTTGTTCGTCAAAAAGCAATTAACAGGCATCAAAGTGGAAAGGCGCCCAAAAGAAGCGCAACACTAGACTCCTCTTCTTCGTCTTCACCCAAGGAAGACAAAACCACACACCGCAAACGGAATGATCCGCGAAAACCCATCACTTTTCATTTGATTCAAATCAACTAAAGCCAAGAAAAGCAACGAACACCGACCGTCAGAACGGCAAAGAACATACGAAGGAAACCACCACCAAATTCTTCTATTTGACTCCCGTCAACTACCCGATCTACGACAGAAAGGGTAAGCACTCTTCTCCTACAGGGGATAATAGTTCTTCGGTGATGGCGCTAACCGGCCACACCGTCAAACCTCACCCTTACTATGAACAAAAAGAGGTGACCGAAACCCTTCGGCACCACAACCCCACTTTGTCACCACCACAAGAACAATTCAAACATTTATCTCATAGACATAGCAACATGCTTTATCAAAGGAAGCATTCAACATCATAGCTTAAATACAACATTTAAGCATAAAGCAACGATTCCCATACCCTTTCCTACTGTGCATCCATTGTGTGTCAAATTTTAGATTAGTTATACCACTTTTGCAAGTTTTAATGTTGCTATCCTATAACAAAATTTTAGTTAAGACCTAAGCCATGTTTCTAAGTTATTCCACATCACATTTTAGTTGTACCCTATAGCATGACACTAAAAATTCACATTCCAAGGACCTACAGCCCGCTCTGATACCAACTGTAACACCCCGGCATTTAATATGCCCGAATGCTACCAAACATAAGCTAGACAACATCTAAATGCCACATTTAAACATAAATTCCAGCAAAGGGATATATGCTAAAAAACCGATATTTTGGCAGCATCTCATTTGTTTTTCCATGAATTAACACAATATCGAAATCATGGCAAGATATATCATAGCACACGACATCTAGAACATCAACATAACTGGACATATCATCGAATTACGCCATTAATACCACGCTCAACCACTTCATAATCTATAACGAAGCAAATAAGAAATCACAAGCATGCTAAATTAAACCATACATTAAGTTTAAGGCACAACTCTTAATATCATGTCTCCAAGTGTGTAATTATGGATTATGATGGTGGAGCTACGTGTAGAAGTGTAACTAAACCCCTTTTTCCCGCATGCCGATCTCAAGTACCTAAAAACAACATAAAACACAAGCGTGAGTTCGAAAACTCAGCAAGCATATTGCAATGGACAACAAGATCATTTACAAGACAATAATACCTCACGTCACATATAACATCTCATACTTGAACACATAACAACATCCTCATCATTTAATATGTATTGTAATGCAATGCAATGCAATGCTATGCTCATATCTCCTTGGAAACTCATACCGGTATGGTTGAGTACACACCCGTCGGTGTGCACCCTTTTCCCCCCTTCCATCCCGAAGATGGAGGGTGCCTACTCATCGCTTCCATTCACCACGTGGATGGAATCACGATGTAGGTCTTACTCAATGGCGTTCCGGACTAATCATAACTTTCTCACCGACCTTGCCGGACTAGTTATGACTTTCTCACCGCCCTCGCCCTATCTCATGTCATGCATGCAACTATGCCAATTATCATATTTCACATGTACATAAACATATGGCATCTCATCATGACAAATATTAACACATGGCATCGAATCATGATAATCATACTCAATATATCATTGGAAAACAGCAAGCATGGCAAGTGATCATAGCAAGTATTCAATCTTTCATCTAATCTCCACAAGCAACCTACAATTCCGCTATTCATTACAACACACTTGCCTCAACCGTGGGCGACGGAATTGTGGGAAGTAGAGGGCACCCCCGGGGTCACACCACCTGCACAACGGCATCACATACTCTCAATAATGCCCACAAAACAGTACACAAATCCCCATCTCACCCGTCATTGCCCGCTACTCGCAAAACCTAAAACAGAGGTTCTGTCCCGGCGGGACAGCAGCCTTGCAAAGGCCATAACTTGAGTTCTGGGACTCCAAATCGAATAAACGAGTACACCGTCGTGAAGCTTAGGAAATTTCCCAACTTTTTCTAGTTATAGGGAAAGACTGATTCGGACTCTAATGTTGTTTAATCTAACGTTGAACACGAACTGTCTCAATCTCGTCACAGATTTGACAGCGCTCGGTAAAACAGCCATAACTTCCAAACTGCTGGGCGGAATTTCAATTTATTTATATGCACGGAAAGATATTGAAATTATCTACAACTTCCTAGAAGTCCGTACGGTCAGATTCGAAATCTAAATTAGTTTAATCTAATGTTGAACACAGACTGTCCCAACCTCGACACAGATTGGACAGCGCCCACCAAAATGGCCATAACTTTCAGACCGTAACTCCAAAAATTCTCAAAAAAATACACAAAATAGTTCTTTATAATACCTACAACTTCTTCAACAGGAGGTCGGCCAAAATCCGAATCTAAAATTGCGAAATCGCACCCCCTAAAACGGACTCCAAATCTACCCGAAACTGAGTACAATACGAACTCTAGTTCTTTTCAGATCTACTCCATGGCAGCACGTCCTCTTGATCTAAAAACTCCAAATCTACCATGAGAACACACCTAGACCTTCCCCAAGGTTTCCCCAAGATCATACCTTTGCCCGATGCACAAAACCCCAATGAATCCCCTCGCGAATCGCTCCTCGCTCCACGTTCCTCGCTCCTCGCTCCACGCTCCACGCTCCTCGCTCCTCGCTCATCGCTCCTCGTTCCTCGCTCATCGCTCCTCGTTCCTCGCTCCACGGGATGACTCCACGAGTTGCAGGGGTGGGGAGGCCACCCTAGGGCAGCAAGGGGATGGAGGAGAGGTGGAGAGGTGGGGAGGAGAGGCTAGGGGGGCGCATGGCCACAAGGGGGATGTGGCGGCTAGGGCTAGGGGGGGAGGGAAGGATGGGGCGCAAGGGGCTGAGGTGGGGGCGCAAGGGGGCTGAGGTGGGGGCGCAAGGGGGCAGGGGGAGCCCCTTTTACCAGCCCCCACACCCTGTCCAAGTCCAAAAAGAGTCCTCCTCAATCCCTCCAAAGCCCACCAAGGCCCAAAACTCCCCCGGGAAGGCCCAAAACCCCGAAAACGGCCCGGAAACGGCCCGGAAAAGCTATTAACCTCCAATTCCTATGGTTTTAACCTTATTTCCACCCCTCATACTGTATTTAACCTTATCATGTTCAATAATTAAGGATACGACACTCCGTGGCGACATAACACTTCAAACTGCCCAACAGTGCGAGTAAAACTCAAGCCGAAAGGTTTTAACCTAAATTCCACATTCCATAAAGTTTGTCCTCAACATTCACATTGTATAAGGTTGCGACACTCCGAGGTGTCACAGCTTTCCATAAAAGACTTCAATAATCACTATTTACTCCCTGAGGAGCCCCAACACAACTCAACCAAAAGCTTCACAACAAATTCTTCCTCTAGTTACCATTCCCAACACTTTTAATTAGGGTTTATGATGCTTATCAAAAAGGCATCCAACCAAGACTACATTGACATGATCCCCACGGATCACCAACACATAATACATCTTATTCTAAATTTGAAACATAGCACTTCAACAGATTCTTAAGCATGATCAATGTATCAATTTTATACCATCCATACATCAACATCTCGACGATTAAAACTCGTTCAATCAATAAAATGACTTCAACAAATATGTATTATCTCTACACGATAAAATTCATAACTATGATTCTAAGACATACATTCATTAAGGATAAAATTCTACATCAGATTAATTATCCAAAGTTCACTCCATCGCAACATGTTAAAATTTTCCTCTATTTTAACCATGGTTTTCCAACGAGTAATCTAAACAGTTACCACTACTACTTAGTCATCAATAAAAACAAATGGGCATAATCATCAACCAACAACATTACTTTTAGCTACCCTATACATAGGTGATAACAAAATTACCACCACCCAACATACCCCAACTATTTAAAATAGATTGAATACTAGCATTAACACTGCTCTTAACAACATCATGAACAATAAGTCTTATGTCTTCTCAATTGATATCAATACTAACATTGTAGAGACACAACTGCATACTTCCAAATATACTAGTAGTTTGCAACAACGTAAATAGCAACTCTAATCAACTTCCAAATTAAAGTCACTAGGCAACACGATTAAATTTCTCTATTAATCCATTAGATTAGAACATCTTTAAACAACCAGCAAAGTTTCTTTAACAATAACGGCAGTCTACATCATCTTAATGTTTTAACTATGCATCAGGGTTTAAAACTTTAAACATAATCGGGGGTCATAAACTTTTAAAGCAAAGCAACATATTCTAAGCATATACATTAACACATTCAATCATTCTCGCTAAGAGTAAACTACAACACTAGTAGTCTATTTATTCTCAAGCTAGAGATAACAACCGCATTGAATTGTTTAAACTCACAAATCAACTTAACAATACGTCATCCCATAAACCACATTGGTACATGCTACATAACATGCTAATCAACAATTCTTATTAGGAACAAACGATTTCAGTCAAAAGACTACTTACTTTGTTTGTAGCATTTTTGTTTTAAAACTCATTCCAAATTCATAAGGAAACTTGACTCTCAAAATTGCAATGAGACAAACCCAAACTTGGTCATGCAAAAGGAATTTTCCAAAACACTTTTCAATCTCAAAGACTCCCACAGGAGGGAACCAAGCGATCAAATAAACCTTTGCAAATAAAACCTTAACACCAAACCCCAAACTTTCACGATACAAGAAGGGTTCTTCAAAGATGATTTCTTAAACCAGCAAAATAACGAAATCAAACACCACTTACTCCTACAAAGCCACAGAACTTCAGCCCTGACAGCCAGGTCTGGCACAACTCCGCAATAACTCCTTTAACCTTGGAGAAAGACAAACATAGGAATAAATTGAATGCTTCTTCCCCATAAAGCAATCAATAATCTAGGCATCAAAACTGAAAAGGTGCCCAAAAGAAGCGCAACACTAGACCCTTTCTTCTTCATCTTCAACTAAGGAAGACAAAACCACACACCGCATACGGAACGATTCGCGAAAATCCAATACCAAACACTTTTCTTTTGGTTTCCATCAACTAAAACCAAGAAAACCAACCAAGACCGACCATAGAACGATAAAGAACATCCGAAAGAATTCACCACCAAACTCTTCTATTTGACTCCAGTCAACTACCCGATCTACGACAGAAAGGGTAAGCACTCTTTTCCCACATGGGTTAATAGTTCTTCGGTGATGGCGCTAACCGGCCACACCGTCAAACCACCCCCTTACTATGAACCAAAAAGAGGTGACCGAAACCCTTCGGCACCACAACCCCACTTTATCACCACCACAAGAACAATTCAATCATTTATCTCATAGACATAGCAACATGCATGATCAAATGAAGCATTCAACATCAAAGCTTAAATACAACATTTAAGCGTAAAGAAACGATACCCATACCCTTTCCTACTGTGCATCCATTGTGTGTCAAATTTTAGATTAGTTATACCACTTTTGCAAAATTTTTTAATGTTGCTATCCTATGACAAAATTTTAGTTAAGACCTAAGCCATGTTTCTAAGTTATTCCACATCATATTTTAGTTGTACCCTATAGCATGACACTAAAAATACACATTCCAGGGACCTACAGCCCGATACCAACTGTAACACCCCGGCATTTAATATGCCTGAATGCTACCAAACATAAGCTAAACAACATCTAAATACCAAGAATTAAGGTAAATTACAGCAAAGGAGTAAATGCTAAAACCCGAGAATTCGGCAGCATCTCCTTTGTTTTAACATGATTTGAAGGAGCATCAACAGTATAGCAATATAAGGCAATATGAGAGACAACTAAAACAGCAATAATTAAAGACTTAACAACAATATAAGTCTATTTTCAAGCATTTAATGTCTCCAAGAGTCAAACGAACAATAAGACTCTCATTTAGCAAAGCTAAACCTTAAAGCAATTATCATCACACACAATTTATTATCAAAAACTAATTGAATGACTTGTGGAATCAAATGAGTGAAGCTACATGTGGAAGTGTGACTATTTCCCTTCCCCGCATGCCGGTCTCATGGTACCTAAAACAACAAGAAAACTCAAGCGTGAGTTCGAAACTCAGCAAGCATATTGCAATGGTACAACAAGAACAATTACATGGCAATAATATCTTACATCATGTAAACCATCTCATTCAAGATCACATATCATTATCATCATCATTATGTATGCAATGCAATGCTATGCTCATGTCTCCTTTGAAACTCATACCGGTATGGTTGAGTACACACTCGTCGGTGGTCACCCTCTCCCCCCTTCCACCCCAAAGATGGAGGGTGCCTACTCCTCGCTTCCGTTCACCGCGGTGAATGGAATCACGATGTAGGACTTACTCATTGGCTCTCCGGAATAGTCATAACTTTCTCACCAACCTTCCCCGGACTAGTTATGACTTTCTCACCGCCCGGGCCATGTAACATGCCATGTATGCAATTATGCCAACATCATATTTAACTTCTGCATTAACACATGGCATCATAACATAATAAACATGCTCATCATATCATTGGCAATCATTAAAGCATGGCAAGTGATCATATCATATAGTCAATTTCATCTATTCTCATCAAGCAACCTACAAATCGCTATCCATTACAATATACTTGCCTCAACCACGAGCAACGGATTGGCGGGAAGTAGAAGGCACTCCCGGGGTCACACCACCTGCACATAGGTACCACACACTCACAATTATGTCCACAAAACAGTACGCAAACCTTCATCTACCCCGATATTGCCAACTACTTGCAACACCCAAAAAACAGAGGTTCTGTCCCGTCGGGACAGCAGCCTTCCAAAAGGCATAACTCGGGTTCTAAGACTCCGAATCAATTAAACGAGTACATCCTCGCGTATCTTAGGAAATTTCCTAACTTTTTCTAGGTATTTGGAAAAGCTGATTCGGACTCTAAAGTTGTTTAATCTACAAAATACTGTGATCTGTTCCAATCACATCACAGATTTTAACACGCTCGGGAAAACAGCCATAACTTCCAAACGGCTGATCGGAATTGGACGTTCTTTATACCCACAGAAAGATATTGAAATTACCTACAACTTCTTCAACAGGAGGATGTCCAAATTCGGACTCTAAATTTGTGAAAAACCGAACCCTAGGTCGACTGCTCATGCTGTCCGAAACAGAGAACGTGACAACTTCTAGATTTCATCTAATCTACTCAATTCCAGCACCACCAATTGATCTAAAAACATGATATTGATCCTTAGAACAGTACCTAGCCTAACCCCAAGGAGTCCCATGGCCATAACTTCGCCCGACGCACGAAAACCCAATAGATCTCCTCCTGGATCGCTCCTCGCTCCTCGCTCCAACGGATGGATCCTCGAGGTGCAGCGGGTGGGGAGGCTACCCTAGGGCAGCAAGGGGTGGAGGAGAGGTGGTGGAGTGGTGGGGAGCAAAGGGGGCAAGGGGAGGGGGCGCACAGCCACAAGGGAGAGGGGGAGGTGGGGGTGGCGGCTAGGGCAAGGAGGGATGAGAAGGGGGCGCACAAAGGAGGGGGTGGGGCGCATGGCAGCAGGGGGAGCCCCCTTTTTACCAGCCCAAACAGGATTCCCAATCCTAAATGGACTCATACTCCATCCCACCAAAGCCCACAACCCTTTCCCCTAGGCCCAAAACTCCCCGGAAAGGCCCAAAATCCCGAAAACGCTATTAACCTCCATACCCTATGGTTTTAACCTTAATTCCACATTTCATAATGTTTTTGACCTCAACATTCACATTTTGTAATGCCACAATCTCTAATTTCACATTTTATAAAGTTTCGGCATTCCGTAGTGTCATAGGTGCACAAATGTTCCTTCAAGAATATGCTCAAGCTGTAAGCCTAAGCAAAATTTGGTCTTACCCAAATCTTTCATCTCAAACTCCGTCATAAGATGGTTACTTGCCTCTTCTATGTCCCTTTTTGTTCCGATGATATTTAAATCATCAACATATACTGAGATGATACAGAATCCACTTTAGAATTTCATTATAAACACACATTGACAATCATCATTATTGGAGTATCCTTTCTTCAAAAGAAACTCACTTAGTCGGTTGTACCACATCCTTCCCGACTGCTTTAATCCATATAGCGACTTTTTCAACTTGACACTATACATGTTACGATTTGCATTAGGATTTGGAATTTTAACCCCTTCATAGACTTTCATGTAAATATTCAAATCTAATGACCCATACAAATATGCAATCACTACATCCATTAATTGCATTGATACTTTCATATTAACTGCCAGAGATATTAGATATCAGAACATTATTCCACTCATAAAGGGAGAGTATGTCTCATTGTAATTGATGCCGGGTCCCTGCGTGAACCCTTGGGCTACAAACCTCGCTTTGTATCTCACCACTTCATTATTTTTATTCTTTTTCTGATCGAAAACCCATTTGTTTCCTACAGGAAACACTTTAGGAGGAGTTGATGTTACTGGACCAAATACCCCCTTTTTATTAAGTGAGAGCAATTCTGCTTCAATTGCTTCCTTATATTTGACCCAATCTGAGTGCTTCATGCACTCTGCCATGGTCTTTGGATCTGGATCCAGTTGAAGGCTCTCAGCAATCTTTCAGGCAAAATGTATGTCGACAATTATAGTATCTCTTTTTATATAATTCCCCTGAATTGACATAATTTGTGGAAATTTCTTCATTTACATCCTCTAAGTCCTTGTGATTTCTGAAAACAACGGAGTCTAGGGGTTTCGATGTCCCAGTATCTAAATTTGTACTCACTTTTATGCCGGGTTTACCATTCTTTCAATGGTTCTCAACCTCATGTTGAGTTTCTTTTATTGATTCAAGTACTATACCTTTACCTTTAGAAGAATTTCGTTTTTTGCAAACGTACACGTGGAACTAAGTCCTTTTTATCTAGAATTTTGCCCCCCCTCTTCTTCTCATTAAGGGCAAGAGTAGCTTTCTGAGGTATCCTCACTCTTTCTAGTACATTTACTATGGGTATATATGATTTTGTAACACTCTTGTAATCAATAAATGCATCTAGCAGATTATTTGCAATTTGTTGCAAATTTATTATTCTTTGAACCTCCGGTTCAGATTCTTTAGTATGTAGATCTAAGGACTGAATGATAGTGGCATTCCAATCTATTTGTTGGCATTCTTCGTGCTACTTATCTCCCCTAATTCTGAGAAATTATCCTTATAAAAAATACAATCAATGTAACACCCCGGCATTTAATATGCCCGAATGCTACCAAACATAAGCTAAACAACATCCAAATATCATATTTAACATAAAATTCCAGTAAAGGCGCATAGGCTAAAAACCGAGATTTCGGCAGCACCTCCTTTGTTTTATCATGAATTTAAGGAGCAACAACGATATAGCATTATATGGCAATAAGGGAAACATCTAAAACAGCAATAAATAGAGTCCTAACGACAATAAAAGACTAACATTTAGCACTTAAAGTTCCAAGTGTCAAACGAACAATAAAACTCTCATTAACCAAGCTAAGCCTTAATTTAATGACCATCACACGCAATTTATTATCAATCTAAAAGAATTGACTTAGGGAAACATTAAGGTGAAGCAACGTGTGGGCGTGTGTCTATTCCCTTTTCCCGCATGCCGTTCTCATGGTACCTAAAACAATAAGAAAAAAACACAAGCGTGAGTTCGAAACTCAGCAAGCATATTGCAATGGACAACAAGAACAACAATATGGCAATAGCATCTCCCTTCATGTAAATCATCTTATTCATAAACACTTAACATTGTCATCATCAATATGTATGAGATGTAATGCAATGCTCATGTCTCCTTGGAAACTCATACCGGTATGGTTGAGTACACACCCGTCGGTGTGCATCCTTTTCCCCCCTTCCATCCCGAAGATGGAGGGTGCCTACTCATCGCTTCCATTCACCACGTGGATGGAATCACGATGTAGGTCTTACTCAATGGCGTTCCGGACTAGTCATAACTTTCTCACCGACCTTGCCGGACTAGTTATGACTTTCTCACCGCCCTCGCCCTATCTCATGTCATGCATGCAACTATGCCAATTATCATATTTCACATGTACATAAACATATGGCATCTCATCATGACAAATATTAATACATGGCATCGAATCATGATAATCATACTCAATATATCATTGGAAAACAGCAAGCATGGCAAGTGATCATAGCAAGTATTCAATCTTTCATCTAATCTCCACAAGCAACCTACAATTCCGCTATTCATTACAACACACTTACCTCAACCGTGGGCGACGGGATTGTGGGAAGTAGAGGGCACCCCCGGGGTCACACCACCTGGACAACGGCATCACATACTCTCAATAATGCCCACAAAACAGTACACAAATCCCCATCTCACCCGACATTGCCCGCTACTCGCAAAACCTAAAACAGAGGTTCTGTCCCGGCGGGACAGCAGCCTTACAAAGGCCATAACTTGAGTTCTGGGACTCCAAATTGATTAAATGAGTACACCATCGCGAAGCTTAGGAAATTTTCTACCTTTTTCTAGTTATACGGAAAGACTGATTCGGAATCTAAAATTGTTTAATCTACAGATTACTACAATCTGTTCTAATTGCGTCACAGATTTTAACACGCTCGGTAAAACGGCCATAACTTTCAAACGGCTGATCGGATTTTAACGTGCTTTATGTCCACGGAAAGATAATTAAATTATCTACAACTTCTTTTAAGTCAGTACAGACAGATTCGGATTCTAAATCGATGAAAACTCGAACCCTAGCCCGACTGCTCAATTTTCCCGAAAACAGAAACTTGGCAACGTCTAGATCTAACCCAAAGAACTCCAACCCAGCACCACCAATTGATCTAAAAACTTCATAAACACCCTAAGAACAGTACCTAGATCAAACCCAAGGATCCCCATGATCATACCTTTGCCCAACGAACGAATCTCCAATAGATCTGCTCGCGGATCGCTCCTCGCTCCACGCTCCTCACTCCTCGCTCCTCGCTCCTCGCTCCTCGCTCCAACGGATGGATCCACAAGGTGCAGAGGTGTGGAGACCACCCTAGGGCAGCAAGGGGGTGGAGGAGAGGTGGTGGAGAGGTGGGGCAATGGAGGAGAGCAAGGGGGAGGCGCAAGGCTCAAAGGGAAGGGGCGGCTAGGGCTTGGCAAGTGGGGGGAGGTGAGGGGGCGCACCAAGGCCTCAAGGGGCGCAAAGGCAGCAGGGTGGATGCCCCAAAGGGGCAGGGAAACCCCTTTTACCAGCCCCCACACCCAATTCTAGTCCGTTACGGAGACCTAATCCATCCCATCAAAGCCCACCAAGGCCCAAAACTCCCCCGGGAGGGCCCAAAACCCCGAAAACGGCCCGGAAAGCTATTAACCTCCATAACCTATAGTTTTAACCTTAATTCCACATTTCATACTGTTTTTAACCATATCAAGTACGTAAAATAAAGTTATGACACTCCGTGGTGTCACATTCTTCCCCCCTTCAACAGGATTCGACCTCGAATCTAAACGCACCAACACGCAACCCATCAAAACCGAAGATAGCTAGGTTTTCACATCACATACCTGAGGTGAAAAGCTTGGGATATTTCTCACGCATACGAGACTCCAGCTCCCAAGTTGCCTCTCTCTCGGTCTGATGTGACCACCACACTTTAACGAACTTGAGCGTCCGGTTCTTCATCACTCGCTCCGAAGTCCCCAGAATTTCCACAGGACAGGACTCGAAGGTGAGGTCCTGCTCAAGTACTAATGGTTCCAACAGAACCACCAACTCCGGATCATGCAAGTATTTCCTCAACATCGAGACATGGAACACATTATGCACACCTTGCATAGCTTCCGGTAGCTCCAGACGATAGGCCAACCTACCAACTCGGGCGATGATAGGAAAAGGCCCAACATACCTTGGGTGAGCTTTCCTTTGGTGCCAAACGCACCACACCCTTGGTGGGAGATACTCGCAAGAATGCGCTATCACCCACCTCAAACTCCAAGTCTCGCCGCCTCACATCAAGATAGCTCTTACATGCGCTCTGCTTCTGCGAGAAGGTTCTGCCGTACCTCCGCCACGCGATCAACAGTCTGCTGAACCCAATCCGGTCCAAGAACTGCTCTCTCGCCCACTGCATCCCAACAAAGTGGCGATCTGCACTTCCGGCCATATAGTACCTCATAAGGAGCTGCTCGGATGCTGGAATGATAGCTGTTATTGTAAGCAAACTCCGCAAGAGGCAAATGATCCTCCCAGCTACCTTTCCAAGCCATCACACAGGCCCTGAGCATGTCTTCCAACGTCTGGATGGTACGCTCAGACTGCCCATCCGTCTGAGGGTGAAAAGCGGTACTAAGGCGAAGCTGCGTACCCAAAGCACTCTGCAAACTCTCCCAGAACTTGGAGACGAACTTCGCATCCCGATCAGAAATAATGGTCTTAGGTACACCATGCAGTCTCACAATCTCCCGCACATAGATGGGAGCCAACTCGCTCGCAGAATTGGTCGTGCGGATAGGAATGAAATGCGCAGACTTGCTGAGACGGTCCACCACAACCCAAATAGCATCCTTCCCTCGTGGAGAACGAGGTAGACCAACCACGAAATCCATGGAGATGTCATCCCATGGCCACACAGGAATCTCCAATGTTTGCAACAAACCGGCGGACGCTTATGCTCACTTTGATCTTCTCGACAGATCCCACAAGACGCCACATACTTGGCAATATCCACTCTCATCCTTTTCCACCAGAAATTCTTCTTCAAGTCCTGTACATCTTGGTCTCCCAGGATGGACCGTGTCTGGTGCGATGAGCTTCTTTCGAGAATGTCTTCTTTCACTTGAGATTTACGAGGCACGCCTGACGGCCCTGAAACCTCGGAACTCCCGCATCATCAATGGTAAAGTCTCGGACTTGCCATCCTCAAAGCGTTCCTACTTTGCTAGAGCAAACGGTCATCTTCTTTGTGCCTCCCGCTGCACGCTCGGGAATCGTGACTCAAGAATCAATCGAGTTTCAGCTTGCACGGTCCCATAAGCGATGGAGACCCCAAAGCGCTCAAAATCAGCAACAAGACAATCAACAATAGGGGCATTGTCTTGCATCGAGAGCGTCGGCCACAACATTTGCCTTCCCGGATGATCTTGGATAGTAAGGTCATAATCCTTTATCAATTCTAGCCACCTCCTCTGCCTCAAGTTCAAATCTTTACGAGTAAAGATGTACTTGAGGCTCTTGTGATCGATGAAAATGTCACAAGACTCGCCGTCTGAGTAATGCCTCCATATCTTCAATGCAAACACCACGGCGGCTAGCTCAAGATCATGCGTGGGATAGTTACGCTCGTGCTTTTTCAAGCGCCTCGACGCATAAGCAATCACCTTGCCCTCTTGCATGAGCACACACCCAAGTCCCAACCGAGAAGCATCGAGAATACACCGTGAAGCGCTTCCCGGCTCGGGAAGGGTAAGAACGAGAGGCTTGATCACTAACTTCTCCTTCATAGTGCGTAAACTGTGCTCACACTCTGCGATCCACTGGAATTTCATCCCCTTACGAGTCGGTGCGAAAGTGGCTTGGCAATGATAGAGAAATCCTGCACGAAACGCCGATAGTAGCCAGCCAACCCAAGGAAACTACGCACCTCTTTGACATTGGAAGGCCTCTTCCAATCCAAAGCTCTTGAGACTTTGCTAGGATCTACAGATATGCCCTCTGGATTGATGATGTGGCCAAGAAAACCCACTTCAAATCCAGAACTTGCACTTTTCAGCTTAGCAAAGAACTGATTTTCCCTCAAGGTGCTCAAAGACAAGTCTCGGATGTCGCTCATGCTCCTCTTACGATTTAGAGTAAACCAGAATGTCATCGATGAACACTACCACAAACTCATCAAGATACTTGTGTAGCATCTTGTTCATCGCCTCCATAAAGACAAATAGGAGCATTAGTTAGTCCAAAAGACATAACTTTAAATTCATAATGCCCATACCTAGTGGAGAAAGCGAGTCTTCTCAATGTCTGCTCCCTCACACGGATCTGATTGTACCCGATCAAGATCAATCTTGGAGAACACCTTTGCTCCTTCGCTTGGTCAAACAGATCCTCGATGCGAGGCAAAGGATACTTGTTCTTGACTGTCACTTGATTAAGAGCACGATAATCAATGCACATACGCCAACTTCCATCCTTCTTCGAGACGAAGAGGACGGGTGCTCCCCATGGCGAAACGCTACGCCGAATGAAGCCCTTGGCCAACAGATCCTCCAACTGCTTCTTCAACTCGTCTTGAAAAGGACGAGCCAAGCGGTATGGAGAGATAGAAATAGGTCGAGTGCTAGGAACAAGATCAATACGAAACTCCACATTCCTCACAGGAGGTAGACCAGGCAACTCGTCAGGGAACACATCAACGAACTCCTTCACTACAGAAATCTCCTCAATGGGAACTGAGGAAGATGGTTTCTCAGACAAAGTCATGAGGAAACCCAACAGCCTCAAACGCCGACCAGAAAATAAAACTAGTCAAAGCAAAGACGGAACTGGAGGGTATACCACCCTGAAAGGTCAACTCTTCCCCGGACGGGGCCTGCAAGGCAACTGTCTTCCAGAAACAACAGATCTTAGCACGGTACTGATGCAGCCAGTCCATGCCCAAAATGACATCAAAAGGAGCCAACTGGATCACCATGAGATTGGCAAAGAAAACCTCATCATCAATGGCAATGGTGCAACCAGGGCAAACCAAAGAACTAGCAATCAACCCCGGAGAATCGACTAACACGGACTCGTAAATCCATTGAACTCCCAACTTAGCTCTACTAGCAAACTCCGACGACACAAAAGAATAGGATGCTCAGGAATCAAATAGAACAAAGGCATCAACGGAATCCTGAGCAGAGTACATGAAACCACCTCTGGATGCCGGTGACTCGGCGGTCGGCAAAGCGTACACTCTGGTGGCGCCGGGACGAATGAGCCCCGACTCGGTGATGCCCCATCAAGGCTGGGGCGGAGGAGGCAGCGAGGAGGAAGCGGAGGCAGTGCGGGCACCAAGACGCCGCTGGTGGCGCCACGCATAAGGCGGTGAGAAATAGGGGCAGCCATCATGTGCACCGATCCTTCCGGAAGACGCTGGAGTGGGAGGAGAAGGCACCGTCTCCCACTTGATGATGCTATCGGGATTCATCCGGCAGACTTCGTCCCATGTGGCCGGGCTTGCCACAGTGGTTGCAACTCCGGTCCAACCACACTCTGAGCCACGGTGCTCACCACCGCACTTGAAACACTTCATGCCCTGCCGGGCATAGGACGAATAGCCGCTCGCGAAGAAGGCAGTAGGCGGCCCCATTTTAGCCCCTAAGGAGGAGCCTGTCCCCCTTGAACTTCTTGAAGGTGGGTTCTTTGAGAAGACCCACCTCCTCCACCAAAGGTCCTCTTCGGCCCCGCCGGGGCCGCAGGAACCTGAACCGCCGGGTTTCGCTTATCCCGGGAGAGCTCCAACTCGAGCTCCATGCCCTTCGCTGCTTCCACCACGGAGCGAGAAGTCACGAGGACAGTCACCCCCATGACAACTCTGAACTCCTGGTTGAGGCCCCTACGGAACCTCCTCGCCTTCTCCCTGTCGTCGGCTGCCACGGCCGGCACGAAGCGCACCACGTTGTTGAACTCCACCTCATACTCTGCCACCGACCTCTTTCCCTGGGAAAGAGTCGTCAGAGTATGCTCCATCCTCTCAAGAAAAGACTCCGGGTAGAACTTGGCTCGGAAGCGAGCCACAAAGTCCTCCTGTGTGGACCAAAATCGTGGGTTCTAGCGGCGTAACCCCTTCCCACCAGATATCGCCTTGGCCTTTCAGCTGAAAGGCCACAAAGTGAGCCGTCTGGACCGAGGTCAATTCTAGGACCTCAAACTGCCTTTCCATGTACCGCAGCCAATCTGCGGACTGGATCGGCGTGCCCGCTCCGTCAAAAGTGTCAAGACGGAGGGTCATCCACTCTCGGAGACTCATCCTCGGCTCCGGCGCAGCGGGGGCAACAACTGGGGCCACTGCAGGGGGAGGCACCACAGCAGGGGCTGCCCGCACCGGCTGGCGCAGCTCTGAATCTCCCTCTGCAGAGCCTGAACTAAATCATCAGGCGGCGGGCACCCCGCCTCGATCAGGTGGAAGCTCCTCTGAGCTGGTCCACGAGCATTGAGCGAACGCTACCCTCAACAGACTCCTCAACTCCTGGGAGCCTCGCCTGGCCTCCACGGCCTCGGCGTCCACGGCCTCTACCCCTCGGCATGGCTGCTTCAGACAGACAACCATCCAAACACAAAAACATAAACACAACATCACACAACCAAGAACATAGATCAAACATCATCATAGCATAGTCTTCATCAAATAATTAAGTGCAATGCAATAATGAACCAAGACCCCATCCTACTGTGCAACCAAGTGTGTCAAATTTTAGATTAGTTATACCACTTTTGCAAGTTTTAATGTTGCTATCCTATAACAAAGTTTTAGTTAGAACCTAAGCCATGTTTCTAAGTTATTCCACATCATATTTTAGTTGCAACTTAAGGTATAACACTAAAATACTTATTCCAAGGACCTACAACCTCGCTCTGATACCAACTGTAACACCCCGGCATTTAATATGCCTGAATGCTACCAAACATAAGCTAAACAACATCCAAATATCATATTTAACATAAAATTCCAGCAAAGGCGCATAGGCTAAAAACCGAGATTTCGGCAGCACCTCCTTTGTTTTATCATGAATTTAAGGAGCAACAACGATATAGTATTATATGGCAATAAGGGAAACATCTAAAACAGCAATAAATAGAGTCTTAACGACAATAAAAGACTAACATTTAGCAATTAAAGTTCCAAGTGTCAAACGAACAATAAAACTCTCATTAACCAAGCTAAGCCTTAATTTAATGACCATCACACGCAATTTATTATCAATCTAAAAGAATTGACTTGGGGAAACATTAAGGTGAAGCAACGTGTGGGCGTGTGTCTATTCCCTTTTCCCGCATGCCGTTCTCATGGTACCTAAAACAATAAGAAAAAAACACAAGCGTGAGTTCGAAACTCAGCAAGCATATTGCAATGGACAACAAGAACAACAATATGGCAATAGCATCTCCCTTCATGTAAACCATCTTATTCATAAACACTTAACATTGTCATCATCAATATGTATGAGATGTAATGCAATGCTCATGTCTCCTTGGAAACTCATACCGGTATGGTTGAGTACACACCCGTCGGTGTGCACCCTTTTCCCCCCTTCCATCCCGAAGATGGAGGGTGCCTACTCATCGCTTCCATTCACCACGTGGATGGAATCACGATGTAGGTCTTACTCAATGGCGTTCCGGACTAGTCATAACTTTCTCACCGACCTTGCCGGACTAGTTATGACTTTCTCACCGCCCTCGCCCTATCTCATGTCATGCATGCAACTATGCCAATTATCATATTTCACATGTACATAAACATATGGCATCTCATCATGACAAATATTAACACATGGCATCGAATCATGATAATCATACTCAATATATCATTGGAAAACAGCAAGCATGGCAAGTGATCATAGCAAGTATTCAATCTTTCATCTAATCTCCACAAGCAACCTACAATTCCGCTATTCATTACAACACACTTGCCTCAACCGTGGGCGACGGGATTGTGGGAAGTAGAGGGCACCCCCGGGGTCACACCACCTGCACAACGGCATCACATACTCTCAATAAAGCCCACAAAACAGTACACAAATCCCCATCTCACCCGACATTGCCCGCTACTCGCAAAACCTAAAACAGAGGTTCTGTCCCGGCGGGACAGCAGGCCATAACTTGAGTTCTGGGACTCCAAATCGTTTAAATGAGTACACCATCGCGAAGCTTAGGAAATTTCCTACCTTTTTCTAGTTATACGGAAAGACTGATTCGGACTCTAAAATTGTTTAATCTACAGATTACTACGATCTGTTCTAATTGCGTCACAGATTTTAACATGCTCGGTAAAACGGCCATAACTTTCAAACGGCTGATCGGATTTTAACGTGCTTTATGTCCACGGAAATATAATTAAATTATCTACAACTTCTTTTAAGTCAGTACGGACAGATTCGGATTCTAAATCGACGAAAACTCGAACCCTAGCCCGACTGCTCAATCTGCCCGAAAACAGAAACGTGGCAACGTCTAGATCTAACCCAAAGAACTCCAACCCAGCACCACCAATTGATCTAAAAACTTCATAAACACCCTAAAAACAGTACCTAGATCAAACCCAAGGATCCCCATGATCATACCTTTGCCCAACGAACGAATCTCCAATAGATCTCCTCGCGGATCGCTCCTCGCTCCACGCTCCTCGCTCCTCGCTCCAACGGATGGATCCACAAGGTGCAGAGGTGTGGAGACCACCCTAGGGCAGCAAGGGGGTGGAGGAGAGGTGGTGGAGAGGTGGGGCAATGGAGGAGAGCAAGGGGGAGGCGCAAGGCTCAAAGGGAAGGGGCGGCTAGGGCTTGGCAAGTGGGGGGAGGTGAGGGGGCGCACCAAGGCCTCAAGGGGCGCAAAGGCAGCAGGGTGGACGCCCTAAAGGGGCAGGGAAACCCCTTTTACCAGCCCCCACACCCAATTCTAGTCCGTTACGGAGACCTAATCCATCCCACCAAAGCCCACCAAGGCCCAAAACTCCCCCGGGAAGGCCCAAAACCCCGAAAACGGCCCAGAAAAGCTATTAACCTCCATAACCTATAGTTTTAACCTTAATTCCACATTTCATACTGTTTTTAACCATATCAAGCACGTAAAATAAAGTTATGACACTCCGTGGTGTCACAATCAACGTACTAAGTTATTAATCTAACAAAGGCATGGTTTCGTGCGCTTAATAAACACACATTGGACCATCTTGTAGAAAGCATATATTAAAACCATAAAGTATCTAAATGACCCACATAAGGGCTGAATAGGTCTAAAGAGGTCGTCCTGAAATCTGTCCAGAAAATTCAGCGACTCATTTTTTACTTTGAGGTATGATGGCCTCAAAATCAATTTCCCTTTAGCACAAGCAGTGCACATAAAATCCTCTGATTTTGGGAAATCTAAAGTTTTAATATTTTGGCCAATAGAATAGTTTACAATTTTTCTCATCATCCTTATACCAGGATGACCTAGGCTATCATGCAAATCTTGAATTTGTCAAGATTTTGAAAAATTGTTTTGAACGCAACATGTGGTTTAGGTTTGATGTACATGTAGTAGAATCCAGATAAATATGAAAAAAGTTTTTCAACCACTTGTTTTTTGTATTCATCAACTTTAGTGAGGATAATATATTCATCATCACCTTTGCTAGTACTTTCCATATGAAACCATTAAGATGGATATCTTTAAAACTTAGTCGGGTACGATTTGATTGAGGATACAATAGAGTATCTTCAATTATCAATTGTGTACCCATAAGGATAACTATAATGGCTCTTCTAGTGCCAACAATCATATTATTGCTTCCAACGATAGGCATTATATTTCCACTTTTTTCTTTATCAAAGTCTGAAAATATTTTGTTTCCCTTATTATTGTTTTTGTGGTACCACTATCAACAAGACAAATTTTGTCCTCCATTAGATTGTGCCACGAAATTCTATAATAAAGAGTATAATTATTAACTCAAATATAGTACAAATACATCAATATATATTGTATGTTTGCAAATACAATATGTGCTTATACAATAAAATTCCAATACCCCTGGTCGTACAGAACTCAGTTAACTGAAAATATACAATAATATTATGTAGAACAATTATGACCGACTATTTACATAAGGGGATAACTAGGAGACTACACGGTGTCTCTAAACTGATCTTGGGAAGTTTATTCAACTAACATATCATCTGTTTTCATGAAGTCGTCTTCCTTTAGTTGGACCATCTGATGGTGCTCAACATTCAGAGCAATATCCTCTGATCCCATTTCCAGATCTTTGTCTGCTGGTGAAGTGAAGTTAAATTTAACATTGTCCGCTTTAGGCCTTTTGCCTTTATCCACAGATTGTTGATATAACTCAATTAAATTTGGAGCAGTACGACATTTTTTGCATAATGTCCTTTGCAGCCACATTTATGGCAAAGGCCTAATTTTTCCTTACTACATCCTTTGCCTTTGAATTTCTGCATATCATTAGATTGCCACTTTTGCCTTTTTTATGGCGCCTCTTACAGCCATGGCTACCACTGCTAGCCCCCTAAGTATTATCATGTGCTTTAGGAACTACCATTGCCCCCGTTAGGCGAGTATGATGATTTTTCAAAAGAATTTCATCATGTTTCTCTGCTTGAAACAGAGTATAATTCAACTTAGAGTACTTTGTATACATCTTTTGATGATATTGCTGTTGAAGTATGCACATAGAAGGATGGAAAGTGCACAATATTTTTTCTATTAGTTTCGCATCACCAACTTCGTAGTCACAAAATTTCAGCATGGAATTTATTTCATGTATGGTTGAATTATACGCTGCCACAGACTTGAAGTCCTGGAAATGGATAAGTAACCACTCTCGTTGAACTTCTGGTAACATGACCGACCTCTGTTGGTCATACCTCTCTTTTAAGGAGTTCCACAATTGAAGTGGATCTTCCTCCATCAAGTACTCAATTTTTAGGTTTGAGTGTAGGTGATGTCGAATAAAATACAGGGCTGTATATTTTAAGGCTTGTGAAATTTGTCGGTCATTTTGTTGAGTTTCAATGATGGTTGCACCAAAACCTCTACCCATCAAATTTATCTTTAGATCCATTGTCCAACTCAAATAATTGCTACCATCTAAGGCCAGCTCTTCAAACTCCTTTTTGGAGATGTCTGCCATGTCTTACAATTTATTTTTTTTATGCAATTGTAATTAATTTACTTTCTCAAAGTAAAATTACGGGATAAAATTGTTGTAAATTAGTACACTAGGGTCAATGTATAATAATTGTATTTTCCCCAAAAATTTAGGGACTAAAATGCAATTTTTATTTAACTACGATGGCTAAATTTATAATTTTCCTAAATTTAGAGTGATAAATTGCAAATTTTATATAATAAGCCTATTTAGACTCGACGCTAAGCTTTCCAACCCTAGCTCCTTGGCCACCACCGCTTTGGACGATTGGGGTAGGCCGCCGCCGCCCCAACATCGATGAGAGGCTCGCCGCCATAGCGCTGTCTCCATCTACCTCCACGCGTGTGAACCGAAGTCCTCGACATCGTCTGAGGGTTGCTTTAGTCGGTTCACCGGATCCACTGCTGGATCTGACTGCTTGGGGCGCGTTGGGGAGCGCCGCCACTCCCTCGAGTGAGCCTGGCGCCTCCGCCATCATGGTGTCGGGGTCGCTGACACACTGTCGCACGCTGGCTTGGGTGTGTCTTGTGATGCCATTACCTTGCCAAACATCGACACTGTGCCAGCCGGGGTCAAGGGGGCAAGGCCGCTGCCTGGTGGCCAACGTCGTTGGGTCAAGTCCCTCCGTGGTCCTGCATGCCGCCATCACACTAGCCGCCGCGTCGGCCTTGCCACGCACCTTCTGCACGAGGACTAAGGTGGTCGCTGCCGCGGTCTCGATCGCACCTACCATGCTGTGGAACACCTCAAACCCTACAGCTTGCGCTGTACCGAGGATCACCATGACCCCTTCGATCGCTGCGACCAATGGCGGTCCACTGACCATGCCACGATAAGGCCAAGCATGACCTCGCCGGCGTTGATCATATCGTGCACGCCAATGGTGACGTCCCGACCGGCGGTGCTGTAGAGGCAAGATGCAAAGGATCGTTATTTTCTAGTTCATGATGGATGTTTAAAACATTGTCGTTGTTATGTGCCATTGGACTTACCGTGTTCGGGATGTGGCCGGTGATCCTCCTATCTACCGCTGGCCTCTATTTGCCCGTGCTCAATGGCCGCCGTGCTCGTGGATTAAAGCAGTGCTGATAACGTGTTTAAAGTAAAGTAGAGATTGAACTCGAGAATATAATAGAGAGTGAACAATGAATAATTTATTTCACAAGCGCTTACATAATTATACAAGAGAAAATATGTGTCTAAAACACACCTTTTCTAAAAAGCATCTCTTCTAAAAGATATCTATTCTATATTTATTCGTCTACTTAACTGTATTATAAATTTCTTAACAGACGAGAAATGTGTGGACTGCATCGAATAGATAAACGGGAAGTGTTTACCTAGTGGGTTTCATCTCGAACGTCCCATAGGCTAGCTATCAACGGACGATGGGATGTTATACAGATCAAACGGTGTACTGTTTTGTGGATTTTATCTATGATCGAGAATGAGCTTAGGCTCTTGGGGTTGGGGGCAACTTTAGCTTCACCTTCCATGCTAAAAGAATGCTTTCTTAGAAAGGCCTGCGAATTAGTGGAAAGCCTCGACACCGCTTAAATTGACCCCACACAGATCCCACCGTTTGAGGCCTTATAGAAAACAAGTTCTTCAAAACTTCTTCAGTACTCTGTGTGAATTTTCCTTTCCTTTTTGAAAAATCGCCACCAAATTGAACGAGTCGCTGTTGACGAAAAGTCTTGTGCATGATTGCGCTTCTACCCCCCACCCCCACACCCCCCACCCCCCACACCTCAACCCCTCACATGCACACACACAATTGCTTGGGCTAACTCTAGCGGATAGAGATCAAATGCAGTCTTTATGGGAACTACAACTTAAACAGTTCTTACAGGTGTGGACCGTTCGATCGAGCAAGCAAACGGCCAGATTGTCCAAATCCAATTGCTACAATGTTTGCTACAATACTGCTGCAGTGCTTTGCCATGATACTTTTGGATCAATCTAAACCGTCACTTTTTGATCCAACGGTTTATGCGAAACTGCTTAAGTTACAGTCCCTTAAGGACTGTATGGGAACCGTGTCCAACAATAGCCGTTCGGCTAATATCGCTAAGATCATGTAAAGTGGTATATATCAGCTTCTTCTGAGCTTATGCTATATAAAATTTTGGGTAACGTGGAAAAGACATATATATAATGTCTACTATTTAAGAGACGATTTTATTGCTGACTTTATGTTGTGTGTATCATTATATAGATAATATATTAATTATACTAGAGATCATTATAAACAATTATATATAAAATTTATTGTATAAATTATCTTTATTCCTTCCTACAATTGACATAAAGTTTTATTAAACAAACACGTTTATACCATGCCGTAGAGAAAACTGGCGAACAACAACAAAATATGGCAATTCATTTGAGCCCGCCATGTGATACGGCGAAGACCAAACCGATGGAGATGCCCTCTTGACCCAATGACTTCACTCCAGCTTAAGCTTGGACTAGCGAAACACACTTATTCCACAGCAATTCTTTGCAGCACCAAGTACGTCGCACAAGTCCTCTTGCCGTATATGTCGGGGCACGCACACCCACCAGCTGATTCGATATTCTTCTTTGTGTTTTGGTCTAGCACTGGTCATGCGCACTGATTGCTCGGAAGGGTGGCTTTCGGTTTTTTTGGTTTAAGAATAATTTGGATTTTAGAACCCAGCTAGCGAAATTTTCAGCCTAGCATAAAAAATCGAACCGAATTAATCGAAAAAATTTGGTTCGGTTAATTTGGTTTTTTTTTATTAACCGTAATATGACAATATCATTCATCTCTACCACTCATAGAGAAGGCTGCTTCTAGTTAAATTTCAAAAAGTAGCAAATGCACATTCATAGTATGATGGCTATTATAGAATTCCATATGTTTATCTCAAGCTCTAGCCTGTATGGTATCGAAATAACGTTAAGGCCAATCTAGTTCAGTTATCCGCGTGATTAGTACTAGCAAAAGTGCAATTCAAATAACCAAGAAAATATTCCCCCATATTCGCAACACCCACCGGTTGATAAATAGTTCAACTTTAAATCATTTCTTAATCTTCAGTATCCAAACCAAACAATTTATAGTTATGCAGTGTCGACATCCCAAGAATGCAAAATAAACAAAGGCGAGTTCTTTCGAATTCCATGTCTAATGGCAATGCCAAATTCTTTCGAATTCCATGTCTGATCGCCAGAAGTGTGAAGAAACAAAATAAGAAAGGGCATTGTGGCTCAAAAGAACAAAAAAGGATGAATTAAATTTCCACCACTCACCTAAGATCATTAGAAGCCTGTTTATTGTTGCCCTAGTCCCCAACACCAACTCCTCCATAGCTTCCAATCTCTACATAGACAAAGAAAGCATGAGGACAATCACCATCATCCCAAATCAGCTCACTAACTTCACCAAAAGGGGGGATTCGAGAAGATCTTGCATAGCCAAAACCCTGGTTAGATCTACCTAGAACACCATGGATCGAGAAGAATTCATCGCTGGAGTGGGTTAGGGCGTCGCTTCAGTCTTCTTCAAATTCTGTCGCCGCCTGTTGTCCTCGGTTGCACTTGATGTCAAATTCAGAATCCGCGCGATGAGATAAAGCCGGACTGATACTTCAATTCGCCAAGGGAAGTCCAACATGACGTTAGCTGTGTTGTCGCCCCCAACTCCGGTGAACACCCTCGCCGTGCCATCACCGGACTTCATGGAGCTTTGACAACTGTCGGATCCAGATCGCGCGGCCCAGGTTCATACACATGTCGTGAATCTGTCGAATCTCACCATCTCTGCTTGGATTGGATCTAGGCCTTTGGGTCTGGGATGAAGGGTGTAGATTTAGCCACATATTGCATCGACCATGGAACCCCATGCTTTGGTGATCATTTGATCTGGTTTGGACAGTTTGGATTGAATCCACGTGTCGATCATTGGACCTACCCAGTAGTGCTATAACCCCAGCGATTAGATCTAATTTGGATTATGTAATCCGAACACGTACGGTCGAGATCTTGCCATGTGGACATAGTATTAACCTGTCATGTGTCACGGCTGTGGCTACAGATCGAATCAACCCTGACCGTTGATTTTGAAGTGAATGATAGAGATCGCATCACATGCCAGCCAATAGGGCATTGCCACGTAGCGCACGGAGATCGAGGCGTCAGCCGAGCTAGTTGTGCATGTGACATCAGCGTTGACATCATCATGACATCAGTAGTGATGTCATCAATAGGGCCCACCTGTTAGTGAAATAAAGGTTTATTCAAAAAATAGTTATTTTATTTGATAAGGTGATGATGTCACATGACATCATAATTAGATTTTTCTTTACAAAAATAATTTGGCCAAAAATCAAATTAGGTGCCGATGTCATAGTGACATCATTAATCTGATTTTTTAATAGAAAAATAATATGATTAATTCGGTTTATTCTTTTTAGTTTATTATCAAACTTTAAATTGCTCGTTCTTGCTCATACGAACTCTGATTAAGGTGATTCTAGAGCCTAAAAATTTGTAAAATTGTGCTATATTTAATAGTTAATTTTATTTGATTTTTGGAGTTGATTTTCTCTCTGGTTTTGGTATTTATTTATTTGTTTAATGTAGATTTGGAGTGCCCAAGGAGTTCAAAGGAGAAGTGCTAGTTGAAGAACAATGTCCAGAGCAGGAACAAGAGCTTTTTCAAGGCAAGTTATGTTTTGACCATGTTGATCCCATATTTTAAAATCATATTATTTCAAATTATTGTATGCTGATTCAAATTAAAATGATTGCAAGTAATTTGGGATTAGTTAATGAACCATTTGATTATGTCACCTTATCACTATTAATTGTATGCCATGATTATTTATCACCTTTTGGTTGCTAATAACTTGCCAACATGGGTTACTAGAAACTACCAGTTTGCTTAGACATGCAATGTGTTATTGATATCATTTTGGAATATTAAAATTAATCTTGATGAAGAGAATATGGAACGCGTTTATGAAAGGTGTGTCATGTGTTATTGATAAAATTGCTGGCACGTGGTGCATGGTAATCAAATGGGGGGGGTGATAAAATGATTTAGACTTGGGTAAGTGGCAAGAAGAGTGAATATGGTGGGCCAGGGTTGGTATTTGGGTGGTCGTACTTGGTTCTTTTGGTGATTGGGTATTATTGGAGTATCCTTTCTCCAAAAGAAACTCACTTAGTCGGTTGTACCACATCCTTCCCGACTACTTTAATTCATATAGCGACTTTTTCAACTTGACACTATACATGTTACGATTTGCATTAGGATTCGGAATTTTAACCCCTTTAGGGACTTTCATTAAATATTCAAATCTAATGACCCGTACAAATATGTGGTCACTACATCCATTAACTGTATTGATACTTTCATATTAACTGCTAGAGATATTAGATATCGGACATTATTCTATTCATATGAAAGAGTATGTCTCATCGTAATTGATGCCGGGCCTCTGCGTGAACCCTTGGGCTACAAGCCTCGCTTTGTATCTCACCACGTCATTGTTTCATTCATTTTTCGAACGAAAACCTATTTGTTTCCCACAAGAAACACTATAGGAGGAGTTGGTGTTACTGGACCAAATACCTCCATTTTATTAAGCGAGAGCAATTTTGCTTTAATTGCTTCCTTCTATTTGACAGAATCTGAGCGCTTCAGGCACTCTGCCATGGTCTTTGAATCGAGATCCAGTTGAAGGTTCTCAGCAATCTTTGAGGCAAAATGTATGTCGACAATTATAGTATATCTTTTTATATAATTCTTTCGAATTGACATAATTTGTGAAAATTTCTTTATTTAAATCCTCTAACTCCTTGCGATTTTCCATAACAACAGAGTCTAGGGGTTCCGATGTCACAGTATCTAAATTTGTGCGCACTTGGATGCTGGGTTTAACATTCTTTCGATGTTTCTCAACCTTATGTTGAACTTCTTTTATTGATTCAAGTACTATAGCTTTACCTTTAGAAGAATTTAGTTTTTTACGGACTTCTTCGTGGAACTAAGTATTTTTTTTATCTGGAATTTCCCCCCTCTTCTTTTCATTAGGGGCAAGAGTAGCTTTCTAAGGTACCTCCACTATTTCTGGTACATTGACTGCGGGTATATATGATTTTGTCACACCCTTGTAATTAGTAAATGCATCTGGCAGATTATTTGCAATTTGTTGCAAATTTATTATTCTCTGAACCTCCAGTTCAGATTCTTTAGTACATGGATCTAAGGATTGAATGCCAGTTGCATTCCAATCTATTTGTCGGCATTCTTTATGGTACTTATCTCCCCTAATTTTGGAAAATTATCCTCATCAAAAATACAATCAGCGTACTGAGCTGTAAACAAATCCCCTGTTAATGGCTTAGGGTATTTTATTATTGATATAGAATTATACCCCGCATTGGTCCCCAACTTCCTGTGCGGACCTATTGATGTACGCTGTGGTGGTGAGACCGTATGATATGCAGTTGGTCTTATTTGGATTAATTCTGTGATATGCAAGACCGTATGACCCCAAGAACTTGTTGGTGACCTACAATTTTGTAAAAGAGGACTAGCAATCAATTTGACCCCTATTTATCAAAGATTCTGCTTGGCCATTTTGTGTGTGGACATATGGCACATAATGCTCTACATTAATACCAAGAGCCATACAATAGTCATTAAATGCCCTTGAGGAGAACTCAGCGGCATTATCAATCTAATGGATTTGATCCTCTTTTTAGAAAAAATGATTCTTAACTTAATTATTTGAGCCTTTAATCTAGCAAAGGCATGGTTTCGTGTGCTTAATAAGCACACATGGGACCATCTTGTAAAAGCATCTATTAAAACCTTAAATTATCTAAACGGCACACATAAGGGTTGAATAGGTCTATAGAGGTCGTCTTGAATTCTGTCCAGAAAATTCGGGTACTCATTTTTTACTTTGAGGTATGATGCCCTCAAAATCAATTTTCCTTTAGCACAAGCAGCGAACATGAAATCCACTGATTTTGGGAAATCTAAAGTTTTCATATTATAGACAACAGAACAATTTACAATTTTTCTCACCATCCCCTTACTTGAATTTGTCAAGATTTTGAAAAATTATTTTGAACGCAATATGTGGTTTAGATTTGATGTATGTGTAGTACAATACGGATAAATATGAAGAAAATTTTTCAACCACTTGTTTTTCGTATTCATCAACTTTAGTGAGGAGAATATATTCATTATCAGCTTCCCTAGTAGTTTTCAAATGAAAACCATTAGGCAGATATCTTTAAAACTTAGTAGGATACAATTTGATTGAGGATACAACAGAGTATCTTTAATTGTCAATTGTGTACCTATAAGGAGAAGTATGATGGCTCTTCTAGTGCCAACAATCATATTATCGCTTCCCGCGATAGTCATTATATTTCCACTTTTCTTTATCAAAGTATGAAAATATTTTGTTTCCCTTAATATTGTTTTTGTGGTACCACTGTCAACAAGACAAATTTTGTTCTCCATTGGATTGTGTCACGAAAATCGATTATAAAGAGCATGATTATTAACTCAAATATGTAACAAGTACACCAATATATAAATATATTATATGTTGTTAAATACAATATGTGCTTATACAATACAATTACAATACCCATGTTCATACAGAACTTAGTTAATTGAAAATATACAACAATATTATGTAGAACAATTATGACTGACTATTTATATAAGGGGATAACTAGGAGACTACACGGTGTCTCTAAACTGATCTTGGGAAGTTTATTCAACCAATGTATTATCTATTTTCATGAAGTCGTCTTGGGGCGCATTGGGGAGCACCTCCACTACCTCGAGTGCGTCTGGCGCCTCTGCCGTCATGGTGTCGGGCGCCGCTGGCACACCATTGCACGCCGGCTTTGGCGTGTCTAGTGACGCCGCCACCATGATAAGCACCGACACTGCACTAGTCGGGGTTATGGGGGCAAGGCCACAGCTGGGTGGCCAACGTCGTTGGGTCGAGGCCCTCCCTAGCCTTATCCTGCATGCCGCCATCACACCAGCCGCTGTGTCGGCCTCGCCACACGCCTTGTGCGCGAGGACTAAGGTGGTCACCGCCGTGGTCTCGGTCGCGCCTACCATGCTATGGAGTGCCTTAGCCCCTATAGCCTGCACTGTACCGAGGATCACCATGACCCCTTCGATCACTGCGACCAATAGTGGTCAACTAACCATGCCACGATAAGGCCAAGCATGACCTCGCCGGCGTCGATCACATCGCGTGTTCCAATTGTGATGTCCTAGCTGGCGGTGCTGTAGAGGCAATATGCGAAGGATCGTCATATCCATGTTTATGATGGAGGTAAGTACGTTTAAAACATTGTCGTTGTTTTGTGCTATTGAACTTACTATGTCCAGGATGTGGCCGGTGATCCTCCCGTCTGCCGTCGGCCTCTATCTACCCGTGCTCGTGGATTAGAGCAGTGCCGATAATGTGTTTAAAGTAGAGTAGAGATTGAACTCGAGAATAGAATTGAGAATGAACAATTAATAATTTATTGCACAAGCGCTTTCATATTTATACAAGGAAAATGTTGTGTCTAAAAGACACATCTTCTAAAAGGCATCTTTTTCAAAAGACACATTTTCCAAAAGAACTGCATTATGAATTGCTAGGGAGGTGTTTACCTAGTGGGTTTTCATCTCGAACGTCCCATAGGCTAGCTATCAGCGGACGATGGGATGTTATACAGTTCAAACGGTGTACTGTTTTGTAGATTTTATCTATGATCGGGAATGAGCTTAGGCTCTTGGGGGCAACTTTAGCTTCACCTTCCATGCTAAAAGAATGCTTTCTTGGAAAGACCTGCGAATTAGTGGAAAGCCTCAACACCGCGTAAATTGATCCCACGCAGATCCCACCGTTTGAGGCCTTATTCCCATTCCCTTTATTCCCTTCGTTTTATTCTCTTCCCTGTTCCCTTCCTCATTCCCATTCCCTTTATTTTTCCTCATCTTTAACAGATTCCCTTTAAAGAGAATTGTATAGAGAAAGGAGAGAGAATCCCTTGCTAGAGAAAATGGGAGAGAAAATCTCTTCACGAAGGGAATGCTGAATGGAATCCGTTGGAGCGCTGAAGGGAATGGGAATCCCTTTACGGAGGGAAAGGGAGAGAGAAAGGGACATGATTAGAGACGGTCTTATTGTGTGTTTGGTTGGAGAGTGAGGTGGAATGGAATGGTTTCATCCCAGATTTCAGGGATGGAATGGCTTCATCCCAGATTTCAGGGATGGAATGGTTCTATCCCAGATTCTCAGACATGGCCCACTGTCACTCTCACATTTCAAGTGGGATGGTTGCGTTCCATAAAATTTGTAGAACCTGGTCGTCCCGAATCTAGAGAGAATATTCTCTTTTCTGGAACCGAACCATCCTCAGCTCTCCAACCAAACACTAGACTTGGTGGGATGGGATGGTTCCATTCCACTCCATCCCACTAACCAAACACACATGAAGACAAGTTCTTCAAAACTTCTTCAGTACTCTCTGTGAATTTTCCTTTCCTTTTTGAAAAATCGCCACCAAATTGAACGAGTCGCTGTTGACGAAAAGTCTTGTGCATGATTGCGCTTCTACCAGCGGTTGTTGTATAAAATTTTAGTTGCCCCAGGTGGTTGTTGCAGATCATTGCCCGGTCGTGCGCCCCCCAATTGCTCGGACTAACACTAGCCGTTCGGCTCATATCGTTACGGCCATGTACAGTGGTATATATATTGTGTGTATCAGCTACTTGTGAGTTTGTGGTACATAAAATTTTAGATAATATGAAGAAGAGAGATAGATAGAAAATGCCTACTACTTAAGAGATAGGTATTTGCTGATTTTATATTGTGTGTATTATTATATAGATAATATATTAATTATACGCACTACTACAGAACACCAAATAGGAGTCGGTCTATCAGTGTTGGTTTTTTTGGAACCGACACTGATAAGGTTATTTGTGTCGGTTCTAAAACTCAAAACCGGGAGATGACTGTTTGTGTCGGTTTGTAATTGCGACCGACACTAATACTTATTTATTAGTGTCGGTTGGTAATTCAAACCGACACAAGTAGTATTTGTGTCGGTTGGTAAATGGAACCGACACAGATACAAATTTATTAGTGTCGGTTGTAATTACAGACCGACACTCGTATTATTAGTGTCGGTTTGTAAAAGGAACCGACACTAATAAATTTGTATCTGTGTCGGTTCAATTTACAAATCGACACTAATAATTCCACCTATATATTATAGTGTCATTTGGCAGCTCTGCTCCATTCCCGATCGTCACCTACCTCCGATCGATTGCAAACCAATTTGGCGAGCTCGTTGTTCTTCCTTCCAGATTCTTTGTGAAGCATTTACAGTGTTTATACTCCCTCTAAGTGTTTCAAGGTGAGTACATTGTTCTCCTCTTTTAATTTGTGGTTACCTAGATGCGATTCAATGTTTAGATTTAGTATAATAACGATTAATTAATTTATATGAGCTCATATTATGGTTTACATGTATTTTGTTTTTATTGATCGAGCATTTTATAGATGTTGAATTTATTACGTAGCTCCATTAGATGAACTTTTGCGTAGCTTCATATAATATGAATTAAAATTATATCTACTATTTTTAGCTAATTAACTATATATTAAATTTTAATAAGTATTGATTTGTAGTGATCTAGTTAAATTTTAATGTTTATATCTAGTTCTAGTTAAAAATTTTCAAATCAGAATTTATTACCTAGCTCTATTAGAAAAATTTTGTTTAGCTTTATATAATATAGATTAAAATTATATCCATCCACTATTGTTAGTTGATTAATTAAATTTTAATAAGTATTGATTTATAGTGATTTAATTGAAATTGAATGCATACATCTAGCTCAATTAAGGTTAATTTATATGTAGTTCAAATGAAAGGTTTATTTTTAGTTCGTAGTTTAAAGTTTAGGCCTAGTTCAATTAAGCTTAATTTGATAATCGTTTATGTTAATTAATCGTAGATGGACCAGGAGATGGATGTACATGTGCACCGTTACGATCGAGAATACATCGATGGCGTCTCGCTTTTCTAAGATTATTGAGGAGGACAAGTTGCAAAAGAAAAGGAATGCATACATTGTCCATGTATCGATTGCAAGAATCAAAAGATGTTTTCAGGACAAAGAGCATATCCACTTGCACTTGATTCGAAGGGGTTTTTACCTGGATATACACATTGGACAAGGCACGGTGAAGAAGATATCATACATGAAGGGGATAACGTCATCAACAGCGGAGCTACCAACATGGTATCGACATCGATTCGGATCCGATGAGGATAGGTTGCTCGTGGATGATGACAATAATCTGGCTCAGATGTTGCGCGATGCAGAAGGGAACTACACTAGTCAGAGAGAGTTTAATCAATTCCAATGTTTGATGGAGGACTCGGAGAAACCTTTGTTCCCGGGTTGTAAGGAGGAATACACAAAGTTGCACACCGTGCTTTCACTACTAAAATTGAAGGCAAGCAATGGTTGGTCCGATAAAAGTTTCACGGCGTTGTTACATCTCTTGGCGGACATCCTTCCAGAGGGAAACGTATTGCCTGAAACCACATATCTTGCAAAGAAGGTTGTATGTCCATTGGGATTGCAGGTAGAAAGAATACATGCATGTCCAAACGACTGTATACTCTATCGCAAAGAGTATTCAGACATGCATGTATGTCCGGTATGCAAATCATCAAGATACAAGCGGAAGAGTGATGACTGCAATGTCGAGGTGAAGAAAGGACCTCTGCTAAAGTGGTATGGTACTTGCGGTAATCCCTCGGTTGAAGCGTTTATTTGGAAACAAAAAGCACGCCAAATTGTTGCGATGGCACTCGGAAGAGCGTAAGAGGGATGGAAAGTGAGACACCTCGCTGATTACGCGGTGGAGAACCATCGATAGGCTCTTGAAACAACTTCGAAATGAACCTAGGAATATAAGGTTTGGATTGAGTAGATGGAATGAATCCTTTCGGTAATATGAGTAGCATTCATAGCACTTGGCCCGTGACTCTCTGTATCTACAACCTTCCTCCTTGGTTGTGTATGAAACGAAAGTACATTATGATGTCATTTGCTTATTCAAGGGCCGAGACAACCTGGCAACGATATTGATGTATACCTGCAACCATTGGTGGAAGATCTTACGATCTTGTGGAATGAAGGTGTGCAGGTATGGGATGAGTACAAACGGGAGTACTTCACTCTACATGCATTATTGTTTTGCACCATCAATGATTTTCCTGCCCTAGGTAACTTATCTGGTCGTACTATAAAAGGGGCCAAAGCATGTCCACAGTGCTTGGATGAAACAGAAAGTGTGTGGCTCAAGAACTCAAGAAAAACTGTATATATGCGTCACCGTAGGTTCCTTCGAAGGAATCACCCCTACCGCAATATGAAGAAACAATTTGACGGAACAAAGGAGAACGGTTCAGCTCCAAGGCCTCGTCGTGGGGAAGAAGTATATGATATGGTTAAGGATATTAATGTTGTACTTGGAAAAGGTAGTAATAATACTTCAAGATCCCGAACTGAGAAGACCACGTGGAAGAAGAGATCAGTATTTTGGGACTTGCCCTATTGGAAAGACTTAGAAGTTCGACACTGCATCGATGTTATGCACGTAGAGAAGAATGTATGTGACAGCTTGATTGGCCTTTTATTGGATATTCGTAGCAAAACAAAGGATGGACTCAAGTCACGAAAGGACCTAGAAGATATGAAAATCAGATCCGAGCTACATCCTCAAGATACCGGGTCGGGCCGACTTTATCTACCCCCAGCTTGCTACACTCTATCCAAGAAAGAGAGAACAGAACTTTGCAAGTGCTTACATGGTGTGAAAGTTCCGTCCGGTTATTCCGCAAACATCAAAAAACTGGTCTCGATGAAAGATTTGAAGTTAAATGGAATGAAGTCTCATGATTGCCATGTGATGATGACACAAATGCTTCCTGTTGCAATTAGAGGTATTTTGCCTGACAAAGTCCGAGAGACAATATTGAGGTTATGTTTCTTCTTTAACACAATTTCACAGAAGGTCATCGATCCCGTTGGACTATGTGAACTGCAGGATGATGTGGTCAAGACTCTCTGCCAACTAGAGATGTATTTTCCTCCATCATTTTTTGATATCATGGTACATCTCATTGTTCACCTTGTGAATGAGATAAAGATATGTGGCCCCGTATTCTTGCATCAGATGTACCCGTTTGAGAGGTACATGGGAATCTTGAAGAAATATGTACGTAATCGATCTCGGCCGGAGGGCTGCATTGTAGAAGGTTATGCAACTGAGGAGGTTATCGAGTTCTGCGTCGATTACATGGACAACCTCGATCCGGTTGGTGTGCCCGTATCTTGACATGAGGGTAGGCTAGCCGGGAAAGGGGTCATCGGAAAGAAATCAATAAATACTTACGATCATGTTTTGTTCGAACAAGCACATTTCACAGTCTTGCAACAATCAGTTGAGGTGTCCTCGTATATGGACTTGCACAAGGATGAGCTACGGAGGGAAAACCAAGGACGATCAGAGGTTTGGATTATAAAAGAGCACAACCGTTTGTTCAATCATTGGTTTAAGGAACACATGACTGGGAAAGAAACGAGTGTTACGTTGAGGTGGTTGGCAAAGGGGCCATCAGGTACAATCGTGACATGGCAAGGATACGAAATTAATGGGTATACATTTTACACTAGAGCCCAAGATAGCAAAAGCACTTACCAAAACAGTGGTGTTCGCATAGATGCTTATGACAACATAGGCAGTAAGAAGAGCAGCTTCTATGGGTTTATAGAGGAGATTTGGGAGCTCGACTATTGTATCTTCAAGATCCCGATGTTTCGGTGTCGTTGGGTCCAACTCCCAAAGGGTGTGAAGGTGGACAAGTATGGCTTCACTATTGTGAATCTCGAACATGTTGGATACACAAATGAACCATTCGTACTAGCGAAGCAAGTAGCACAAGTCTTGTATGTAATCGACCCGGCAAATAAGAAGCGCCATGTTGTTCTTCACGGAAAAAGAAGGATCGTCGGAGTTGAGAATGTCGTGGATGAGGACGAGTACAACCAGTTTGACGAGTTGCCACCTTTCGTAGATGGAAGCATTAGGCTAGAGGAAGAAACCACTGAGGAAGAAGCTACCTATCATCGCGATGATCATGAAGAAGGGAAAATTGTGAAAGAAAATTAGCTAGGAATAATGTCAATGTGATGTAAAAAAATATAATATAAATATGATGTCAAATATATGCATTTATGTGGACTTTTAGTTGTTTTTCCCATGTTGATTACAATTTTAGGATATTTTTATCATGTTGATTTCAATTTTGGGATATATTTATATAGACTTTTAGTTATTATTATCATGTAGATTACAATTTTAGAATATTTTTATAATATCAAAAAAAACTAAGAATCCTAGATTATAAAAAAGTATATACCTATTATATATTTATATAGACTTTTAGTTATTATTCCAATGTAGATTACAATTTTACAATATTTTTATAATATCAAAAAAACTAAGAATCCTAGATTATAAAAAAATTATATACCTATTATATATTTATATAGACTTTTAGTTATTATTCTCATGTAGATTACAATTTTAGAATATTTTTACAATTTTAGTATATATCCTAGCTTATAATATAAAAAACTAGAAATCCTACCTTTTAAATAAGATATATAGCTATTATATTAATGCATTTTTAGTGTCGGTTTTAATATGGAACCGACACTAAAACTATTGTTTGTGTCGGTTGTAATATGGAACCGACACTAAAACTATTTTTTTGTGTCGGTTCGTAGTTTCAACCGGCACAATTATTCATATTCAGTGTCGGTTTTAATATGGAACCGACACTAACATGTATTTTGTGTCGGTTGTTTTATTGAACCGACACAAATACTCCCGCACCCTTTGAGTCCTATCTCAGTATATATACCTCCACCCCGTGCCCTTGAACCCTAAAACCTAGGTACCTCCACGCCGTGCCCTTGAACCCTAAACCTAATTCCATCGCCCCCGTCCCCGTCCGCGTCGCCGCCCACGCCTTCGCCCCCGGGCACCGTCCACGCCGCCCGGACGCCACCCACGCCGCCCGAGCGCCGACGCCGACCCCTGGACGCCACCCACGCCGCCCGATCGCCGACGCCGACCCTGGGCGCCACCCACGCCGCCCCGAGGCGACGCCGACTTTGCTCCTCCTCCCCTCAAGCTGCCTCCAGCCGACGCCCTCGACCCTCTTGCCTCCTTCCATTGGTAAGCCTCCTTCCATGGGGTTGTGGATGAGATCATATTGCACGCCAAATTTGCATCTAATGATGGTGTGAAGTGGAAATCGCCTCATTTGTATATTTGTATTAGTAGTATAGAATGTGTCTTATGCCTTGGCATGACCAGATTCACAGTGATGTTAGTGATGGTGTGAAGTGGAAATCGCCTCATTTGAGCTTCTGTAGTACTAGTCTTCATAGGCTTATTTTAATGCTACGTTTATCTTAATGCCATGTGATTGAGTGTGTATAAGTTAGAATATGGTTCTTATATATGCATGGATGTTTGGTTAATAAGATGATTAAATTCTAAAGAGGAGGATTAGTAATGTTTACATTTTTAAATCTGGAATTGATGGTTTATGTGCTCATGTTCAATTTGG
Organism: Rhipidocladum racemiflorum; assembly: GCA_036346355.1. Taxonomy (NCBI): domain Eukaryota; kingdom Viridiplantae; phylum Streptophyta; class Magnoliopsida; order Poales; family Poaceae; genus Rhipidocladum; species Rhipidocladum racemiflorum. The sequence goes on along the minus strand of CM070575.1, from coordinate 29,591,133 downwards.
GTTGTATCAAATCCATTCATATATGCTCTTGCATTCTAATGAAAATTTGACCTCTGAGCTTTTGAGTTCATCATGGTAAATATGTATATTTGTATTAGTAGTATAGAATGTGTCTTATGCCTTGGCATGACCAGATTCACAGTGATGTTAGTGATGGTGTGAAGTGGAAATGGCCTCATTCCAAATCTGTAGTACTAGTCTTCATAGGCTTATTTTAATGCTACGTTTATCTTAATGCCATGTGATTGAGTGTGTATAAGTTAGAATCTGGTTCTTATATATGCATGGATGTTTGGTTAATAACATGATTAAATTCTAAGGAGGAGGATTAGTAATGTTTACATTTTTAAATGCAAAATTTGTATGACTATCATTTGTATTTGTGTATGACTACCACCTGTACTTATTGTTTTTTAAGTTGGCAGTACAGTCTGATGAGTGGACATAACCATGCTTTCTTTCTTCTATTTAATTGTGATTCTTATTTATCCAGTATATGTTATGTTTCAGTATTCGAGGATTAGAATATGCTATGTCAATGCTTCAATGTTTTCTTCTTATTTTTCTTTTATTGCTCGATGATGCAAATTGGGTCAAATGATGAATTGAACAATTAAGGTTATGAATTAGGCCTTGAATCAGTAGACATCCATGCTACAAATTGTTTAATTCCTATCTTTTAAATAAATTATATACGTATTATATATTTATATGGGCTTTTAGTTATTATTATCATGTTGATTTCAATTTTGGGATATTTTTAGAATATAAAAAACTAGGAATCCTTCCATTTTATATTAATACACTGAAAAGATTACAATTTTAGTTATTATTCTCATGTTGATTACAATTTTAGAATATTTTTATAATATAAAAAAAACTAGGAATCCTAGATTACAAAAAAAGTATATACCTATTATATATTTATATAGACTTTTAGTTATTATTCTCATGTAGATTACAATTTTAGTATATATCCTAGCTTATAATATAAAAAGCTAGAAATCCTACCTTTTAAATAAGATATATAGCTATTATATTAATACCTTAAAGCTGCATGATTAGGAAGGTAAGGATTCAAGGCCTTCTTTACATAGTTAATTGTTTAGTTCAAATGAGATAAACTTGACCCAGGTGTAGATGAGGTAAGAGCTAGTCTCTAGCATTGCTACACCAATTGCCTGAGAGCACTACCAATCAATTATACATTTGATGATTGCACTACCAATCATTGGACTTTCTCTTAACCTTGTATGTACAAAATAACTCTTAACTTACCTTCTCTTAAATTTACTTCTCTTAACTTTCTTTCTCTTAAATTCTATATCAATAGCTTCATCAACAACAGATGGAGGGGACCCATGAGCCTAACCCGAGTAGGAGCCCGAGCAGAAGCCCGACTAGCTTCCTCAACATCCACACATCGGATCTTGAAGTTTACTTTGCCCTTGATATCGCGGTAGCAAGGCGTCGTGGACGAGGGCAAACAAAGAAGCCTGAAGGCCGACATGTTATCTCAGACATATCAGAGACTGGGGCTCCTAGTTCACCGAAAGCAGCAGTTTCTAAATATAAATCAACCTGCGGGTGCATCGTTAGGGATAAAGTGCCAATCATCTATCAGGACTGGCATAAAGTGCCCGCCGCCACAAAAGAGGACCTTTGGACAGAGCTGAAACAAAGCTTTGAATTCCCCGAAGGAGTCGAAAACCTCGTGCGTCGGGATGCCTTGATGACCATGGGTACCTGTTGGAAGAACTTCAAGACCCGGTTGAACTGCAAATATGTGAAGAAAGACCGGTCGGCCATTACGGACTATCCAAAACTGGAACCATACTGGGATGAGTTTGTGGCGATGAAGTCCAATGAATCAGCAATGAAGTCAAGTGAGGATCACAAACTGATCTCCAGAAAGAACATTCATCCCCACAGACTTGGCACGGGTGGGTCCGCGGGAAAAATTGCCCAATGGGAGAGGCAAGAAGCAGAGGCCTCTCAATCGACTGGCAGAAGCCCCTTGTTTGAACTACCAAAGCGAGTCAAGCACTATGTGTTAGCAAGGGCAACTGTCACGTCTGGTGGGGGCTTGTCCTTCAAAACTAATGAAGACGAAGCGATGTCCCAAAGAATCCAAGAGTTGTCCGTCCAGGCTATAGAAGGCTATTTCATTCCAGATAGGGAGAAGGATGCACTTACCGTTGCCTTAGGAACCAAAGAGCACCCTGGTCGGACACGGGGTGTTGGGGCTAAGGTACCTTGGAGCAAGGGATTCCCCGATCACACAGACTCTTACAGGAGTCGGAAGAGAGCAAAAGAAGAGCGTGCCGAATATGAACGAGAAGTAATGAAGCAAGAAATGCTTCGGGATTTACAAGGCACAATACAAGAACAAGTACAAAGACAAGTACAAGCAGCCATGAGCCATGCAGAAGTCGGGAACATTGTTCTCCCAAGCACCTCGCGCCATCGCGTTAGCTTGCGCATCCACACCATCGCCGGATGAGGCATTAGCCCGTTATCCGTGGATGACATACAACAACCAACACCGTGCGGCTCAATATTCTGTCATGAACATATCTCTTCAGCCGCTACAGCATGGCTTATCCGTGCCAAGAAGGGTATTTTGCACAACTCCCCAATCGCGCTGGATACACAAAGGTCGAAGTGGACACGGTACTTCATGATTCACCGACATGATGTTGGAAATGCCGGAAATGACGAGGTGACAACTCTAGGGACTGCGGTGCACACGTTCATTCGATGGCGCAAGCGTGACATTGTCCTCGACCTTCAAGTGCCGCCTTTCCTACATTAGATGTTAGGACTCATCACGGCACTCGGTGTCAAGTGTCACCAGCTCCCAGTGTCAAGTGCCCCGCCCGGCCGTGATGACATCGGATATTCCAGCATTAGATGTTCACGGGAGATACGTGAAGAGCATAATGTCTATCCTACAAAGAAATTGACAATGAGGCGAGCCAAGTCGGACACGTCACGTGACGCCAAGGCCCGAACATGATGTTGTGCTTAAACAATATAAGGGCAAATCGAAATCAGACGGACAAGATAATGTACAAAGACTGAAATTCGAGATGGGGAAGCCTTTTGTGACCCAAAAAATGTTTGATACCCTAACATTAATGATGCAAAGATTGCATACGTGGTACATGGAGCGGTCCAACCAGGACGTACTGCCGAAGTCAGTCATTGGAGTTTATAAAGATGAGCATTTTCACCATGGGGATGGGTGCTTCCTAATTGAATTCGACAACTTGCATAACTTGTACTACCAGGATGCTCTCGACGTGTCTCTTTTGAGATGTTGGGTACTGTAAGTATGAATTACATAAATTGTTGTCTACATTAATGTACTTCCGATAAATGCAATGTCAAACTTCTTTATTATGTAGGTACGAGACCATTGAATTAAGGAAAACGCAAGCACTTAGTGTAGGGTTCCTCGACCCAGGAATAGTTTGTGAACCTATAGTCCGAGGAACACCAAATGAGGTCGAGGAATACGTATATAATACTTTCATTAAACTTCAAGAGAAGGAATTGATACTTTTACCCTACAACTTCAAGTAAGTGGTTCACTAGCTAGTTATATTACTCGATGTTGTTCCTTACTCATTGTGATCTTAGCACAATGACTGTATTACCTGTGTGTGTAGATTCCATTGGATGCTCGTTGCCATTGCACTCGATAAGAGCAAAATGGTTGTACTAGATCCCCTGGATAAAGATGTAGAACTTTACAAGGACATGACAAATATACTACGAGAATGCCTTTAAAAGATCTTGTCAAAAGAGCATGAGATACCGCCCATTCCAAAAGTCCCTCTCAATGCGTACTAAATTCCCGGTATGTACACATTATTTCTATATCGCATTTCGTAGTAAATGACTCGTTTCGTGACATTGTAGTTTATCTATTCTTTGCAGTGTCACAAACAGTTGCAAGGCACAAATTTATGCGGATATTTTGTCTGCCAATACATGAGGGAAATCTTAGGTTCTACATTAGTAGACAATGACGTAGAGGTTTGTCATGCTAACAACGCAAATTGATTCATACCTAACGATAGCTACGAAAGCTCACATTCATTTTTTCCTACTTATAGCGCCTAAAATTGCCTACGGATAGACTGCACCATAAAGAAATCAAAGCCATTCAGGGACAACTACTTTGGTTCATCATGAGTCAAATCATCAACAAGAATGGCGAGTTTCATGACCACGACAACAATGACCAGTCTTACGTACTAATCTGGAACGAATCGTGTCTCCATCCAACTCCGATTGATATATGTATCAGTACAGAGTGTGATGATGTTTCATATTTCTTAGCGGATTCTGTAATGATTCTTGAACATAGATTTAGGATGTGTTGACAATGGCTTTAATTTGTTTAGGTGGCAGACAATGGTTTTGATGCCATTGATCGCTTAATGGCCATGATTATATACTGATGGATCATGATCTGGAAATATCTGTGAGAGGTTTCACGGTACTTTGTTTGAGGGTAGATTGGCTTAGTAGATGATAAATTGATTGATACTAAGCTATACTTGAAAGTCTTTGAATGCTTACGTAAAGCATAATGATAGAGGCTTCCTAATGACTTGTTTACATGGTAAATGATAATTTGATGCCATGTCTTGGGAGTGAACTACTTTTCTTTGGTCTATGATGATTTGCTATTTAGCAATCCCACCGGTTGGATGGCGCTACGACGATGACCTTATCTCGCGATGCTGGGGAGTATTCGCGAATTAGGAGTAACGAGTAGCGTAACTTGATGGGTTTCCTTTTACTGAGGCCAATTACTTTCCATTCCTTTATTTCAATCTTCTACTTCTATACTTTTATTTCTAGTTAATGTGGTTTGGAAGACACCGGTACATGTGGTTTGGAAGACACGGGTACATGTGGCGTGATCTTGTTGTGACTGATTTGGCATTGCTCAATGACTCATGTAGTTGATCATTACTCAATATTGCTGTCTATCCCCGTATTGTGACTGATTTGGCATTGCATTTCTCTCTACTTTGTTATCATGTTGCTTCAGAGGGCATGGCTAGCAGTATTCCTGAGGCTAGCCACAATTCCGATTTTTATTTTTTCAGTTTAGATATCATTTGTGTCGCCATCAGTTTGACCCGTGGATTAACTTTTTCTTTGTTTGTTTGTGATGTTCAAGAAGTGCCTTTGCAGTTGCAGCGCCATATTGTTCAATCAAGTGCTGAGTTATCATTTCATGTTTGATAATTTCTCCCGATTGTGTTGGCAAAAATTCACGTATCACTGGAAAATACAAAGCTACATACACAGTGACCTAACTATTAAAATTATGTACACATCAGTGTAAGCACCCTTTCTTCTATGGAGCAATGTCCATCTGATATTTGGTCTATTTGCATATTACTGTTGGTAACATATCAATGCACCTGATATTTTGAATGCAATGTGATTTACAGAGGGCATGGCTAGCAGTATTCCTGAGGCTAGCCAAAAATACAGCTTTTTATTTTTTTTTCGTGTCGAATTATCTGTGTCGGTTTTTAGTAGCAACCGACAGTGATATGACTATTTGTGTCGGTTTGTGTTTATAACCGACACTATATTTCTGTCGGTTCGTGTGTCAAACCGACACTGATAGTTAAATATTTGTGTCGGTTGGTGTGTAAACCGACACTGATATGTGAATTTTTGTGTCGGTTCGTGTATAAAACCGACACAGATAAATATATATTTGTGTCGGTTTGTAAATAGAACCGACACGGATATGTCACTATTTGTATCGGTTCGTGTATAGAACCGACACTGATAATTTTATTTGTGTCGGGTTTTAAACCGACACTGATAATTCACGATTATTACTGTCGTTATTTCTGTGTCGGTTGTAAAACCGACACTAATGTCTGTTGCGAACCGACACAGATGAGCGTGTCTGTAGTAGTGACGAGAGATCATTATAAACAATAAGTATATATATAATTATTTGCATAAATTATATATCTTATTCCTTCCTACAAGTGACATAAAATTGTAATAAAATTGTATTACAAACAAACACGTTTATACCATGCCATAGAGAAAACTGGCGAACAACAACAAAAGATGGCAATACATTTGAGCCGGCCATGGATACGGCGAAGACCAAACCGATGGAGATGCCCTCTTGACCCAATGCTTCACTTCAGCTTACAACAATTCTTTGAAGCACCAACTACGTCGCACAAGTCCTCTTGCCGTATATGTCGGGGCCCGCGCACCCACCGGCTGATTCGATATTCTTCTGTGTTTTGCGTTGAAAATATGCCTAGAGCCAATCATAAAGATAATTATATTTTTTAATACTTATGATTTATCGTCTTGTTCCTTGAATAATCTTATCATTATTGATTTAACAAGTATATGACTTGTTAGTGAAACTCTATAGTAACCACATAATGATTATTCTAAAGTGATTTCTAATCGATAATCATATGAGAACATATATATATACACTGACATATGTATTGGTTGATGACTATGTTTCATGGGCTATGGATATGGAGATATCAAACCAATAATATAGGCTCAGGTTAGAAAATATGGAGTTGGATCGACCCACCCTGAGACACTATGAGAATATTGTATTCTTTTTATCATCAGTTGGTCTCAGAATAATGTGTATGCTATATCCTTAGACCTGAGATTGACATATGTTCTTAAGATGTGTAATAAATTACTTAGGGGTTGCCAAACGCTACTTCGTAACTGGATAGTTATAAAGGTACCTTTTGGGTTTGACATAAAGCATGCTGCAAGATGTGATCGATCAAGATGGGATTTGGTACTACTACAAAACAGTACATAGGTGATGCCCTATTTGTGACTGTTTTTTTGGAACCGTCATAAATGAAACTATCAGTGGCGGTTTTTTAATTCACAATGGTGGGAAGATTATCAGTGGCAGTTTTTGTTTAGAACCACCACAAATAATGATTTATATGTGGCGGTTTTTGTTTAGAACTGCCACAAATACTTTTATGACTATTAGTGACGGTTCTAAACAAAAACCATCATAGATAAGTCATTATTTGTGGCGGTTCTAAAAAAAACCCACAACTGATACTTAGCAAATATTTGTGACGGTTCTAGGTAAAAACCGTCGCTGATAACACGAGTATTTGTGGCGGTTTTTGGATAAAACCGTCGCAAATAGTATTATCCGTGGCTGTTGTAATTTAAAATCGCCATAAATAATAGTCCCTATAAATACCCCCTATAGCAGCTCTTTCTGGTCATCTTCCTACTTGTAGCTAAGTATATATATAGAAATATTGTACCTGTCTATTGTGGAATTGATGTGATGTTGTGCAATTTAGCTAAGTTTATACATTGCCATGACTTGGATGCTCCAAATTGTAGCTAAGTGTTCAATTTTACCATGACTTGGATGCTCCAAAATTGTAGCTAAGTGTTCAAATTTACCATCACTTGGATGTTCCAAAATTGTAGCTAAGTGTTCAATTTTACCATGACTTGAATGCTCCAATGTAATACTCCAGCACCTAATATGCCGCGAATGTCACCACAAACGATACTAGCAACGACCAAATCCCATAGTCTCTACTATTCTAAAGCAGCACTTGGTGGCAGTGGTCCGTTCTTCCCACGTCATTAATTGCCGCTTAATTGCCCTGCTTAATTGCCCTACGCAAGAAACGAAGCGTTGCTTTAATTAACCAGCTTTCGCAAGAAACGAAGCGTTAAAGATAGATGTTTGATTTTGTGAAATAATTTTTTTTATTTTTTAATCTTTATTTTTCGTTATCAATTTTGTTTTTTGTAGCAACGCACGGGCATGTAACTAGTTAACATTAAATTACAGCAACGACGCTAGTAACTTAAAGGAAAATTCGGCAGCCTAACCTTTGTTTTTCCATGATTTAAAGCAACAACAATAACAATATAACATGATAGCATGATAGAGGACATCTAAAACAGGTATTCAACAACAGTTCAAGCCAAGAATATAAACTTAAGCGTCTCATGAACCAATAGGGATGAACAATTAATCATGGCCAGCAATACGACATATACCAAGTCTAGATTAGTAAAGGAAACCATCACAACTTTAGAATGGTATGAATTGTCTGTTCGAGTGATACCAAGTGAAGGCGTGTATCTAACTCCCTTTCCCAAAAGCCGCATTCAATGTACCTAAAAAAACATTAAACAACAAGCGTGAGTTCATCACTCAGCAAAGTGTATTGCAATGGAACAAAACAATAACAATTCACATTTATACGTCATACCGATCACCAATCATGGCAAATAATTCTTGAAGACTTCTTTGTTCACAATCTCATATACTTTCTCATTCACATTTTCATATGCTTTCTCATTCACATTCTCATATGCTTCCTCATTCACATTCTTATTCATGCAATGCAATGCAATGCACCATGTCTCTTTGTTTAGCACTTACCGATATTGCCGAGTGCACACCCGTCGGTGTGCACCCTCTTTCCCCTTCCATCCCGTAGATGGAGAGTGCCTACTCTTACTGACTCGCTCCCATACACAACCGTGGATGGGACTAAAAGGTAGGTCTTTCGTGTTCACTACGTGTGAACACAGAGACCCGCATCAGAATGGGTCGCCCCTTCCATTATGAATGCACATATGCAAATTTAACATGAATAAATCACACAATGCACTCTTTTCCAACATGCACATCTCCACCAATCATGAACATAAAACACATTCACAATATCATTTTCATCGTCACGACATACTCACCATTTACCATTACGATTAATATAAACATAATTGTAAAGGTTAACAAGAAATCGACATCCTATCAGTCATACTAGTGGATACGCTTGCATACATACTCAATTTAACAACTGCATGGCCATTTAATCATTCATAATCATCATATCGCTTGCCCAAGTCAAACATGACAATCCAACATCTATCCATCTTATAACATGCAAGAATCAAACATGGCAATTCAACATCTATCCATTACATAACTTGCAAGAATCAAACATGGCAATTCAACATAGCACATGGACACAACCATCCCAATACACTTGCCTTCAACCATGAGCGACGGAGTGGCGAGAGGTTGAGGCCACTCCTGGTGTCACAACACCTGCACATAGGTACAACACACTCAAATCATGGCCACAAAACCGTACAAGAATAATCATCTACCCCGACTTCGCAAACTACTCCTAAAACCCGAAAACAGAGAATCTGTCCCGACGGGACAGCGGGCTTCCAACTAGCATAACTTGAGTTCTAAAACTCCAAATCAAGCAAACGAGTACATTTTATCGAAGCTTAGGAAATTTTCTAACTTTTCCTAAGTATTGGCGAAGACTGAAACGACGTCTAAATTTGTCTAATATACAGATGAACATGATCTATCCAAAACACGTCACAGATTTGACAACATTCGGTAAAACGGCCATAACTTTTAAACGGCTGATCGGAATTTTGCGTTCTTGGTGTCCATTTAAAGGTAATGTAATTACCTACAACTTTATCAACAGCCTGCCGACCAAAAAATGCCTCTAAAATTTCCAAAACTCAAGCCCTAGGTCGGGCATCCAATCTGCCTGAGGACAGAACGTGGGACAACATTGCAAAATTCCTATCCTCATCTAGGGATAGCACCTAAACATGTATCTAAGGCATGAAATCCCCCTTCTAACCAGAAACAAAACTCTACCAAAAGATCTACCAATTCTTACCTCCCTCGAAGATCAGTTCGAACGACGAAATCTCCTCCTTCTGGTTCCCGATCTCCTTCCTCGCTCCAAATCCGCCGGATCCTCTCGTCACGAAGCTTCCCAACGGTGAGGGCAATGGATTGGAGAGGTGTGGCAGCAAGGGGTGGGGATGGACCCCTCTAGGGCCGGCTAGGGGAGGTGGAGGAGGAAGAGGAAGGGGTGGAGGTGCAAGGGTAGTAGGGAGGGGCGGCTAGGGTTGAGGAGGGGAGGGTGGGGAGCAAGTAGGGGAGCGGGTGGCACATGGGCAGCAGTTTTGCTGCCCAAAACCTTCTCCACTTGGGCCAAGGGTCCCCCACCTCCAGCCCACGAAGGTCCCCCAAGCCCAAGTTGGATCCCCCAAGGCCCAAACTCCCCCGGAAGGGCCCAAACTCACGGCAAGGCCCAAAAACATGATACAAAAATCGTACCTTAATGCCGACATCGAAAATGACTCATACCGTCATTCCGTATTGTCACATCCAAATTGTAGCTAAGTGTTCAATTTTACCATGACATGGGAAGTGCTCGTATTGCGTTAAAATCGATGATAGAACTCATTAGTTAAGCTTGTTTGGGCGAGAGTAATACTAACTAGGTCAGAGTAATACTAACTAGGATGGGTGATCTCCTGAATATCTTCGTGTTGTGTTAAAACCGCCGGAATATTAAATATAAGCATCAGTGGCGGTTTTTCTTTAGAACCATCACAAATAATGCATTATTTATGACGATTCTTCTTTGAAACCACCACAAATAATATTATTAGTGGTGTTTTTTCTTTGGAACCACCACAAATAATATTATCAGTGGCGGTTTAAAAAACCGTCACTGATGACAATTACGAACCGCCACTGATGTGTAGTTTTGTAGTAGTGTGTGTTTCTTATGGCTATAGTTTGGGTATAAATTCAGAGATAGTCCTGAATTTTGTAAGCAAGAGCTAAGCTGCCACTGGTTGCTTGTGGAGATCCAAATTGCCACAATCATAGGATTCAAGATCCAAACTGCTACTACTGGGAGGAGGCTAGATCTCGAGGGCAGTCATCAGCGAAGCAGAGGGCTCTGTGTAGTGGCACAGGAGACCCAGGAGCAATGAGCATGAGTGCTTGAAGGCGGCTGGTGTACGAGACGTGCAGCTAGGAATCGTCCGAGGCAGCATGGCATTGAAGGCGTTGGTTGTGCCAGACACGTGTGCCGTGGAGTTCTGGTGATCAAGGATTCAAATTTCGGACCGAAATCCGAAATTTCGGCTGAGTTTTTGGATTTTGGACCCCTCCGAGATTCAAATTCCCAAAAAATTCAAAAAAAAAATTCAAATTTTGGATTTCTCGGCGATTTCGGGCGAGATCTTGGCGATTTCAGGCGAGATTTGATAGTTTTTTTGCCGGATTTTGATTCTTTGTGCATTGTATTTGATTGGGTTTAGGATCAAGATCATCCACAAAAAATTCAAAAAATTTTAACATGTTTTTGACCATTTTTTTGGTCGGTTCAATTTGTCAGTTAGGACTTTCCGAATTTTTTAAAATTTTTCAAGAATGATCATCTTCTGAAAATTTTATGGGAATATAATGGATGTGTTAGGACCATTCATAAAAATTTTCAAAATTTTCAAAAGTGGTTTGAAGTTTTTTAATACAAAGGAACTTTCTAGTCCATTCACATATATAATCACATGCACATTGTTGCATTTAAGTGAATGGCATTGGATGGAAAGATTGTCGTAAATTTATGTCAGGAGAGGTAGTATGAAACTATGAATAATAATCTGAAACAAAGTAGAAGTCTGAAATGACTTATAATGGAGGTGGCCCTTTTCTTTATTTTGATGAACCCCTTAGATGGCATGTTATTGAAACAAAAAATAGAAATCCAGTTACTTCCATACATAAATCAATGCATGCCAGTCTGCCACTGGTAAGTCCAAGGATCTGTGATGAGCTTGGAATTGGTAGAAGCCCATGAAGCCTGTAATTTGCGTAATTAAATTTCTGTTGAACATGATTGTTATCATTGTTATGACTTATGACTACTGCAGCCTGATCATCATAGTTTGTTAATTATTCACATTAGTACATAACTATAGACCTTGTTTCTTAACTTCAACTGAGCAGAGCTTTGCTGCCTCTATGAGGTGTGTGCACCAATCCCTTTTGGTTTTTTCTATCTATTTATTTGATCAAACGCAATCTGTCCTGGTGTTTGCTATTAGAACTTACCCATGATTCTCGTAGCATTTTTGTTCTTATGTGTTGGTTTAGCATTATAAGTCAAGTTTGTATATAGGGTTGCTATATATGATAGCTCTAGAGTGTACAATTTAAATCGTTAAGGATTGACTTTTTTAATACATAGGAACATATATAAAACTTTTCAAATGACTTGAAGTTCATTTGTTACATTTGAAAAATCAAAAACTGATTTTATATATGGTTTTTATCACGACTTTACCACTGTTAGATTTTTTAAAAATTCCTCATGCTTTATCATCATCTTAAATTTTTATGGGAACATTAGTGATGTCTGAGGACCATCCAAAAAAATTTTCAAAATTTTTTGACGTATTTTGGACTATTTTTCGGACGGTTCAATGTGGACCGAGATCTCGGTGATTATGCCTGAGATCTCGGTAATTTCGACCGAGATCTCGGATTTCCCGGTTGAAAAAAAAACCGGATTTGAAATTTGGTTTTTGCATTTCGTCTGGATTTTGCTCGAAATTTCTGAATCTCGCCGAGATTTCGGATTTCGGCCACCTCCGAGATTTTTCCAAAAACGAGATTTGTAACCTTGCTAGTGATGTGCGGTAGTGTAGAAAAGCAAGCGTACATCAGGCTGGAGAAAAGCAAGCAGTGTGCGTATGAGGGCAGTAGTGAAACTTGGCATTGCCTTGGGGGTTCCAAGAGGCCTAGAACCAGGGGTGAAAACAGGTCGGGTAATACCCGACCCATATCAGTATCTGTGCTGCGCATTATCCAAATTTTCAGCCGAGTATTTGTAACTATCGGGTTCGGGTACTAGCTGGTTATTTTCTGGTCGGGTACGGGTCAGATATGGGAGAAGTAGTACCTGGCAAATACGGGTCGGATACGGGTACCTGGATAAAAAATTCCATCCGGGTACCCGATTTTTTGGATTTATTTGAATTTTCAGAGTTTTGGACCTTTTCTGTTGATTGGGTTGTTTCTGGCCGAGCCTCTCCCCCCTAATTCCCAAAAAATTCTATAAAAATTCCAAAAGCCCAAAAATGCCAAAAAAATAGATATTTGTGACCATTTCGATCCGCTGAGTCCAAAAAGTCCTCCGTCTAGCCATCCGAAGTCTCTAAAATTCTAGAAATAACCGAAACGCCCTTCGACTCGTTGCGGGATCTAATCAACCAAAAGAACTGGACTATGTATGTTAATGGGACTATGTGTTGTATTATGTGTTATAAATAGATTAGCTATGTTATTTTATTATTTTCATCGAATGTTTTGATTTTTAGGCAATATGTGTACTATCCGACTAAATATCCGCTACCCGTATAGTACCCGTTCGTATAGTATCCGATACCCATTCTCTACCAGTTTCGAAATACCCGTACCTGTATCATACCCGATTTTTAACTACCTGTACCCGTATATGAAAAAAATAATTAGGGTAGGATACAGGATCACCTACTACCCGATCGTATCCGACCCATATTCACCCCTACCTAAAATAGTGGAACTTGTTGCTTGTGGAGAAGGTGACGTGAGCTGTGGAAAAACAAACCTCTAGGCAGCTGTACGGCAAGAGAGCTGTTAAACATGTAGGTATTATTTTGATTTCAGATTTGAATATGAAACATAATTCCAAAATAATCAAACACAGCAAGCTAGAGAGAAGATACCACATATTTCTAAAAAGTAGATCTAGAAAAGATGTGAATGAGTTGAACAGAGGGAAGAATTCTTACGACAGGCTTGATGACGGAAAGGAAGCAGCGCAGTAGTGACCGGCCGTAGAGTAATTAGTCGACGCAGAGGAATCTCGAGCGGTCGCGCAGTTGCGCAGCCCAGAAACCTTATTGCCGCTCCTGTGCAGGTTCTCGCTGCGGCAACGGTTCGGAGATCCCGCTCTCCTTGCCTCGCGGTGCACGCCGAGAGGAAGGTCGGCGAAGAACAAGCAGCACGAAGACGCAACACAGGTCACAATGGATAAACGCGAGTGCCAGAGCCAAAACTACTATTCAGTCTGGACGTCTCCAGATTTTATAGCCTCGCATCAGTAACGGTCAATAAATTGACCGTTACAGCACCATTATACGCTAGTAACTTGTGACACCACGGAGTGTCGTAATCTTATAAAATGTGGATGTTGAGGTCAAAACATTATAAAATATGTAAATGGAGGTTAAAACTTTACATTATGCCGTTTATAGCGTGTTTTGGGCCGTTTTCGGGTGTTTTGGGCCTCTCCGGGGGACTTTGGGCCTTGGGGGTTGAGTTGGGCCTCCGGTGGAAGGGTTTGGGCCCAAGGGGGGACTTTTGGGCAGCCAAATCTGGCCCCCACCCCTTGGTGCACCCCAAACTCCCTCTCCCAACCCAAGCAGCCACCCCCTAGCCCCTCCCCATGCGCCTCCACCCTTCCCCTTCCTTTCCATCTTCCCCCATGGCGCCACCACCCCTCTCCACCTCCCTTGCTTCCCCTAGGGGAGATCCTCACCTCAGGACCTCGAAGATCCATCCATTGGAGCGCTCCGCGACGAGGAGATCCGGTGGATTTGGAGCGAGGAAAAGGATAGCGCGAACCGGGAGGAAATCTATTGGGTTTTCGTGCGTCGGGCGAAGGTATGGCCATGGGACTCCTTGGGATTGGTCTAGGTACTGTTCTTAGGGTCATTATCATGTTTTTAGATCAATTGGTGGTGCTGGAATTGAGTAGATTAGATTAGATCTAGAAGTTGCCACGTTCTCTGTTTTGGACAGCATGAGCAGTCGACCTAGGGTTTGGTTTTTCGCCAATTTAGATTCCGAATTTGGACGTCCGCCTGTTGAATACGTTGTAGGTGATTTCAATATCTTTCCGTGGGTATAAAGAACGCGAAATTCTGATCAGCCGTTTGAAAGTTATGGCTGTTTTACCGAGCGTGTTAAAATCTGTGACGTGATTGGAACAGATCACGGTATTTTGTAGATTAAACAACTTTAGATTCCGAATCAGCTTTTCCTTATACCTAGAAAAAGTTAGGAAATTTCCTAAGCTACGCGAGGATGTACTCGTTTAATTGATTCGGAGTCTTAGAGCCCGAGTTATGCCTTTTGGAAGGCTGCTGTCCCGACAGGACAGGACCTCTGTTTTCGGGTTTTGCGAGTAGTTGGCAATGTCGGGGTAGATTAGGGTTTGCGTACTGTTTTGAGGAAATGATTGTGAGTGTGTGGTACCTATGTGCAGGTGGTGTGCCCCCGGGAGTGCCTTCTACTTCTCGCCAATCCGTCGCCCGTGGTGGAGGCAAGTGTATTGGAATGGGTAGCGGGTTGTAGTTTGTTTGATTGATTGAGATTGAAATTTGAATATATGATATGTTCACATGCCATGCTTTAATGTTTGCCATTGATATGATCAATATGTTTATTATGTGATGATGCCATGTGTTAATGTACAAGTTATCCATGATGATGCCATGTGTTAATGTACAAGTTATTCATGATGTTAGCATATTTGCATACATGGCAAGATACATGGCCCGGGCGGTGAGAAAGTCATAACTAGTCCGGGGAAGGTCGGTGAGAAAGCTATGACTATTCCGGAGAGCCAATGAGTAAGTTCTACATCGTGATTCCATCCACCGCGGTGTGGGGAAGCGAGGAGTAGGCACCCTCCATCTTCGGGATGGAAGGGGGGAGAGGGTGCACACCGACGGGTGTGTACTCAACCATACCGGTATGAGTTTCCAAGGAGATATGAGCATCGCATCGCATCGCATTGCATACATAATGATGATGATAATGATTTGTGAACATGAATGAGATGATATACATGATGTGAGTTGTTGTAGCCATGTAATTATTTTTGTTTGTACCATTGCAATATACTTGCTGAGTGATGAACTCACGCTTGTGTTTATGTTGTTTATTTTAGGTACCATGACACCGACATGTGGGAAAGGGCATTAGCTACACATCTTCACGTAGTTCTAGTCACATTTACCAACCTTGAGTCATGATCATAATAATAGTGCCATGAACTAGGTGTATGGATTAATTTTAATGTGGGTGGTTTTGGTTTAATTGTTTATGATGATGTTTTATCCATTATATATTGCTGCTTTAGATGTCTTATGTTATGAAATATTTTGCTATGATATTGCTATTGTTCAAATCATGATAAAACAAATGAGATGCTGCCGAAATTTCGGTGTTTAGCATTTGTGCCTTTGCTGAAATTTTTCGTCATGTATGGTATTTAGTTGATGTTTAGTCTATGTTTGGTAGCATTCGGGCATACTAGATGCCGGGGTGTTACAGTTGGTATCAGAGCGGGCTGTATGTCCTTGGAATGTGTATTTTTAGTGTCATGCTATAGGGTACAACTAAAATGTCATGTGGAATAACTTAGAAACATGGCTTAGGTTTTAACTAAAATTTTGTCATAGGATAGCAACATTAAAACTTGCAAAAGTGGTATAACTAATCTAAAATTTGACACACATGGATGCACAGTAGGAAAAGGGTATGGGTATCGTTGCTTACGCTTAAATGTTGTATTTAAGCTTTGATGTTGAATGCTAAAGTTGGTAATGTATGTTGCCATGTTATTGAGAGATTTGATTGTATTGTTCTTGGTATTGTGATAAAGTGGGGTTGTGGTGCCGAAGGGTTTCGGTCACCTTTTTGTTTATAGTAAAGTTGTGGTTTGACGGTATGGCCGATTAAAGCCATCACCGAAGAACTATTAACCCTTGTGGGGAAAGAGTGCTTACCTTTTCTGTCACAGTTTGGGTAGTTGATTGGAGTCAAAAAGAAGAGTTAGTGGTGGATTCCTTCAGATGTTCTTTACCGTCCCGACGGTCGGTTTGGTTGGTTTTC
This sequence comes from Rhipidocladum racemiflorum, assembly GCA_036346355.1. Classification (NCBI taxonomy): domain Eukaryota; kingdom Viridiplantae; phylum Streptophyta; class Magnoliopsida; order Poales; family Poaceae; genus Rhipidocladum; species Rhipidocladum racemiflorum. The sequence continues at coordinate 29,574,305 of CM070575.1, read as the reverse complement.
TTGGTTTTAGTTGATTGAAACCAAAAGAAAAGTGCTTGGGTATTGGATTCTCGCGGATTGTTCTTTTGGCGGTTTGTGGTTTTGTCTTCTTTGGGTGAAGACAAAGAATAAAAGTTTTGTGCTGCGCGTCGTTGGTCGTAATCTTTGCTTTGACACCCGGTTTTGTTGGTTGCCTTGCAAAGAAAAGTATAGTTTTGGTTCTCGTGTGTGTCTTACTCTGAGTTTAAAAGAAGTTATTGAAGCGTGTGCAAAAAGTTAAGTTGTGTCGATTTATGTTTTGTTCCTTTGTCCGCAAATGTTTATTTGATCGCTTGGTTCCCTCCTGTGGGAGTCTTTGAGATTGAAAGTGTTTTGGAAAATTCCTTTTGCATGACCAAGTTTGGGTTTGTCTCATTACAATTTTGAGAGTCCAGTTTCCTTATGAATTTGGGTTGAGTTTTAAAACTAAAATACTGCAAACAAAGTAAGTAGTCTTTTGACTTTAATCGTTTGTCATTAGTGAGAATTGTCGTTTAGCATGCTATGTAGTAGGTAACAATGAGGTTTATGGAATGACGTGTTGCTAAGTTAAATTTTGAGTTGAATCAATTTAATGTGATTATCATCTCTAGCTTGAGAATAAATAGATTACTAGTGTTGTAGTTTACTCTTTAGCGAGAATGATTAAATGGGTTAATGTACATGCTTAGAATCTGTTGCCTTGCTTTAAAAGTGCTTATGATCCTTGTTAATGTTAAAAGTTTAAACCTTGATGCATAGTTAGAACATTAAGATGATGTAAATTAATGATACTGTTAAATAAACCTTGCCGATTGTTTAAAGATGTTCTAATCTAATGGGTTAATAGAGAAATTTAATCATGTTGACTAGTGGCTTTAATTTGGAAGTTGATTATAGTTGCTATTTATGTTGTTGCAACCTACTAGTATATTTGGAAGTATGCAGTTGTGTCTCTACAATGCTAGTATTGATATCAATTGAGAAGACATATGACTTATTGTTAATGATGTTGTTAAGGGCAGTGTTAATGCTAGTATTCAATCTATTTTAAATAGTTGGAGTATGTTGTGTGGTGGTAATTTTGTTATCACCTATGTATAGGGTAGCTAAAAGTAATGTTGTTGGTTGATGATTATGCCCATTTGTTGTTATTGATGACTAAGTAGTGGTGGTAACTGTTTATATTACTCGTTGGAAAACCATGGTTAAAGTAGAGGAAAATTTTAACATGTTGCGATGAAGTGAGCTTTGGATAATTAACATGATGAATGATTTTATCCTTAATGAAAGTATAACTTAATCTCACTTACGAATTCTTCCCTGTGGAGATAATATTTACATGTTGAAGTCGCTTGTTAACTGAATAAGTTTCGATTGTCGAGACGTTTACATATAGGTGGTATGAAATTCATTGGTTGATCATGCTGAAAGATTTGTTGGAGCATTTGTTTCAATCTAGAATATGATGTTATATGATATGTTGGTCCGTGGGGATCTTGTTGACGTAGTCTTCCTTGGATGTCGTTGGATAAGCATCATAAACTCTATTTATAAGTATTGGGAAAGGTAATAAGAGAAAGAATTTGTTTTGTAGCTCTTGTTGTAACCTGAGGGGTTTCTCGATGAGTAAATAGTGAATATTGAAGGTTTAAAAGATAAGTATAGGGTTTCATGCTGAGCTTGTGTTTAAAACCTTTTGGACTGGTTTGGTTGTTTGCTATCTTGGTCAAATGCTTTCGATCAAGGCGTTTTTTATGTTGTGTGTCAGAGTTTCCCTAAACTCGTAGGGATTGGTGTTGATCTTTGGGTTTGGCCCATTTGTTTAGTTGTGCTATGAGTATGGATTGACACCCAAAAGTTTTAAGTGGATCGCGCTCCTTCACGTTCGCCCTGAATTTTCTTTGGGAATAAATTTTAAAGGAAGCAGTTGGACATAGTGGGTTGTGTTGGAGTTTCTTGAGATTTAATTTGTGACTCTTTTTGGCTAGAATTGGAGTTATTTGGAAAATGTGTGTGGTGTTTGCACGTGTTTCAAAAGAGTGGATTTTATGAATGTTTCATCAGTGATTTTGTTAGTGAAGTGTTCCCTTCTTGGAAATGAGTTTCCCTTTCTTGTTGAGAACATTTGTGGCGGTTGTGTGTGCTGATGTTTAACTTTGGAGTCGATGTTCTTTTCCAAAATGCTGATTTTGGTTAAAATGTGAGGTTTTGCAAGTTTAGCTTTCGAGAAATGGTGGGTTCTGACATGACGTGGTGTGTTCCAGCTAACGGTGTTGCAGTCATAGTCTATATGATTTAGCGCAGCCGTCAATGTTATGTGTGTTTCAATCATGTGATACCGAGGAAGAAGTCTTTTGGTGAATGACTTTTCGGTATTGTTGTTACATGATGAGTGAATGGTGAAAACGAAGCATGGCATCGTTTATAAATGTTCAATGATAAATGAGTCGGTGAGTCAGGTCGGTGAGAAAGTCATATATGGATATATGACTAATCCGGAGTGCTCTTGAAAAGTGTGCATTCTTGTCATGTATCGAGATTTCCATTTCTTCCTAGTATGAAAAGAAAGAATGAATAATTTGTGGTGTTTTGGCTGTGGTGTTAGAGGTTTGAGTTTTCTTTGTGATTTGGCTTAGAAAAATAACATGAGTACTCTTTGGTTGTTGCCGAACTCTTTCCAATGTGGCTTTTAGCGCCTTGGAATTCGAGTTGTTGGATGTGGATCATTTTGGGTTCATGGGTCTTGGTTGAGCTTACTCAATGATTGTGCCCTTGTTTCGATTCTTTGAAAGGAAGAATGCGAGGGCTAAACTTTCTTAGAAAGAGGAATCTAGTGTGGGTTTGTAATGACCTAAGATATTAGGCGTTGCTAGTGGTTGATCGTAACTAGTTTGGAAGTGAAGAGTAAAGGAAGGTTGTGTAGGACTCAATTCAAACCTTCTTGGAGACTTGTGTCATTGATGTGTCCCTCGGTAGGGTTGATTAAATTATTAGTGGACCACTTGGTGGTTGCTAGTAATTGCTTTTCCTTTTCGAAGTGTATTGGATCTTTTGTCACCGAGCTCTGAGCGAGTTGTGTCAACCAATGTGGATTGCTCGGTTGATATTGTTTTTGCGGGTTTTAAGGACCCTGGTTATAAAGTAGGTTTTTCCTTCGGTGGTAGTGGTGGGTATTGGTCTTTTGTAAAAGGTCAATCTTTTGCAAGGTGTTAGCCGATTGTTCAAGCAGTTGGTAGTCTTGGAGTGTTGTGTCTTGCTTGGTTCGCGTCGTCTAGAATACGACGAACCACAGTAGAGAGGTTGAGATGTGAAAGCACTTTTGTGCGTGGGAGCTGAAGAGGGTTCTAGAGGTTGGTGCCGTGTTCTTCTTAGGAGAAACATCGGTTAAAGGGATCGGGCACTTTAGTGCCAAGGAATGCATAAAAATGAGGATTATGAGACCGTTTCCATTCATTGTCAGCTTAGGAAGTTATCCTTTTGCTTGGGACGTTCCGAATACTTATGTTTGTACTCGGTGTTTCAAAGTGGAGTAAGAATTCTAGCAAGTTTTAAATGTGAGTTATCTTTAGAGCTGTCAGTCTTTGATCCTTAGCTCCTTGCTTCTGAGTGCTGGCTGGTGCAAATCGTAGGGGCTTCTAAGCGGGTTCTGAGGCGTGAACCATACCTCCCTTCGATTTGGTTGTTTGCGAAGTGGCGTGTCTCGGATTCGGGGTCGAATCCTGTTGAAGGGGGGAGAATGTGACACCACGGAGTGTCGTAATCTTATAAAATGTGGATGTTGAGGTCAAAACATTATAAAATATGTAAATGAAGGTTAAAACTTTACGTTATGCCGTTTATAGCGTGTTTTGGGCCGTTTTCGGGTGTTTTGGGCCTCTCCGGGGGACTTTAGGCCTTGGGGGTTGAGTTGGGCCTCCGGTGGAAGGGTTTGGGCCCAAGGGGGGGGACTTTTGGGCAGCCAAATCTGGCCCCCACCCCTTGGTGCGCCTCAAACTCCCTCTCCCAACCTTAGCAGCCACCCCCTAGCCCCCCCATGCGCCTCCACCCTTCCCCTTCCTCTCCATCTTCCCCCATGGCGCCACCACCCCTCTCCTCCCCTCTCCACCTCCCTTGCTGCCCCTAGGGGAGATCCTCACCTCAGCACCTCGAAGATCCATCCATTGGAGCGCTCCGCGATGAGGAGATCTGGTGGATTTGGAGCGAGGAAAAGGATCGCGCGAACCGGGAGGAGATCTATTGGGTTTTCGAGCGTCGGGCGAAGGTATGGCCATGGTACTCCTTGGGATTGGTCTAGGTACTGTTCTTAGGGTCATTATCATGTTTTTAGATCAATTGGTGGTGCTGGAATTGAGTAGATTAGATTAGATCTAGAAGTTGCCACGTTCTCTGTTTTGGACAGCATGAGCAGTCGACCTAGGGTTTGGTTTTTCACCAATTTAGAATCCGAATTTGGACGTACGCCTGTTGAATACGTTGTAGGTAATTTCAATATCTTTCCGTGGGTATAAAGAACGCGAAATTCCGATCAGCCGTTTGAAAGTTATGGCTGTTTTACCGAGCGTGTTAAAATCTGTGACGTGATTGGAACAGATCACGGTATTTTGTAGATTAAACAACTTTAGAGTCCGAATCAGCTTTTCCTTATACCTAGAAAAAGTTAGGAAATTTCCTAAGCTACGCGAGGATGTACTCGTTTAATTGATTCGGAGTCTTAGATCCCGAGTTATGCCTTTTGGAAGGCTGCTGTCCCGACGGGACAAAACCTCTGTTTTCGGGTTTTGCGAGTAGTTAGCAATGTCGGGGTAGATGAGTGTTTGCGTACTGTTTTGAGGAAATGATTGTGAGTGTGTGGTACCTATGTGTAGGTGGTGTGCCCCCGGGAGTGCCGTCTACTTCTCGCCAATCCGTCACCCGTGGTGGAGGCAAGTGTATTGGAATGGGTAGCGGGTTGTAGTTTGTTTGATTGATTGATATTGAAATTTGAATATATGATATGTTCACATGCCATGCTTTAATGTTTGCCATTGATATGATGAATATGTTTATTATGTGATAATGGAATATGTTTATTATGTGATGATGCCATGTGTTAATGTACAAGTTATCCATGATGATGCCATGTGTTAATGTACAAGTTATTCATGATGTTAGCATATTTGCATACATGGCAAGATACATGGCCCGGGCGGTGAGAAAGTCATAACTAGTCCGAGGAAGGTTGGTGAGAAAGCTATGACTATTCCAGAGAGCCAATGAGTAAGTCCTACATCATGATTCCATCCACCGCGGTGTGGGGAAGCGAGGAGTAGGCACCCTACATCTTCGGGATTGAAGGGGGGAGAGGGTGCACACCGACGGGTGTGTACTCAACCATACCGGTATGAGTTTCCAAGGAGATATGAGCATCGCATCGCATTGCATACATAATGATGATGATAATGATTTGTGAACATGAATGAGATGATATACATAATATGAGTTGTTGTAGCCATGTAATTATTTTTGTTTGTACCATTGTAATATACTTGCTGAGTGATGAACTCACGCTTGTGTTTATGTTGTTTTTTTTAGGTACCATGACACCGGCATGTGGGAAAGGGCATTAGCTACACATCTTCATGTAGTTGTAGTCACATTTACCAACCTTGAGTCATGATCATAATAACAGTGCCATGAACTAGGTGTATGGATTAATTTTAATGTGTTGTTGATCCTCTTTGCTTAGCTATAGATGTTTGTGTGGGTGGTTTTGGTTTAATTGTTTATGATGATGTTTTATCCATTATATATTGCTGCTTTAGATGTCTTATGTTATGAAATATTTTGCTATGATATTGCTATTGTTCAAATCATGATAAAACAAAGGAGATGCTGCCGAAATTTCGGTGTTTAGCATTTGTGCCTTTGCTGAAATTTGTCTTCATGTATGGTATTTAGTTGATGTTTAGTCTATATTTGGTAGCATTCAGGCATACTAGATGCCGGGGTGTTACATAACTGCTGTCGTCAAATTACTGTTTCTATCGAAAACTGACGCCATTATCATGGCTGTTTCAATTCTCACTAATAATAGAGAGAAACAGAAATATAAAAGGGTTTAAACGTGCCAGGATTTAATCCACTGCACGGCGATTCGCGACATCGCAAGTCACAAGTCACGCGGGAAAAATACGCGGAAATACGCGCGCGCGCGTGCGTGTGACTTTAGCCATGCTCCTCACCCTCCATCTGCCTTATTACAAGGCATGGTGGGAGCTCTCCCTTTTAAATTGGTATTCTCCTCTCTCAACTAGCAATATGGTACTATTCTTTGTAGCTTTGGCATTAGAGATAAATGGGCCACTTGGGCCTTATTTCTAACAATCCCCCACCAATGCCGAAGCAGACAAAGACTCAAAAGTTTGATCACTGTGCTGAATTTTCGTTTAATATATCAGTGTTTCGGTGTAAGTCCCATACGGGTTGAACTTTCACCTAGAATAACGAGATCCATCCTCCCACAGCTAATGAATGGACTCAGCCTTGAATTCACAGCTTTGCGTGGTTAGATTTCACCCGAAATCTTAACTGATACTAGGCTGCCAAAGAACTTCACCTCAACGGAGCGTTTAGTGGTCATGCTCCCTAATCTTCTCATGAGCTTTCTAGAGAATGCCCCCTTTCTCGTGAACTGCGACCTCACAGTTAGGCTCAAGTAGGTGTATTCATTTTAGGTATCCTGTAGGCCGATACCTTTTTCTCTCATTAGGACACTAGAATACATTAAGATTTTAAATCAGCCTTCCATACAGATTAGAGTACTTAGAACATGGGTAGTGTGACACCACGGAGTGTCGTAAACTTATTTAATGTGCACAATGAGGTCAAAAACATTATGAAATATGGTATTGGAGGTTAAAACCATAGGGTATGGAGGTTATTAGCGTTTCCGGGACGTTCCCGGGCCGATTCCGGGAGTTTGGGCCTTTCCGGGGGAGTTTTGGGCCTAGGGGAAAGGGTTGTGGGCTTTGGTAGGATGGTGTATGAGTCCATTTAGGACTAGGATTCCTGTTGGTCTGGTTTAAGGGGCTCCCCCTGCCCCTTGTGTGCGCCCCACCCTGCCATTGTGCGCCCTCCTTGGCCTCCCTTGTGCCCTAGCTGCACACCCCCCTCTCCCCCTTGTGGCCGTGCGCCCCCTCCCCATTGCCCCCTTGCCTCTCCACCTCTCCACCACCTCTCCTCCACCCCTTGCTGCCCTAGGGTGGCCTCCCCACCCCTGCTCCTCGAGGATCCATCCATTGGAGCGAGGAGCAAGGAGCGAGGAGCGAACCGGGAGGAGATCCATTCAGTTTTCGTGCGTCGGGCGAAGGTAAGGCCATGGGAATCCTTGGGGTTGGTCTAGGTACTGTTATAAGGGTGTTTATCAAGTTTTTAGATCAATTGGTGGTGCTAGAATTGAGTAGATTGGATTAGATCTAGATGTTGCCACATTCTCTGTTTTGGACAGCATGAGCAGTCGACATAGGGTTTAGTTTTTCGCTAATTTAGAGGCCGAATTTGGTCATCCGCCTGTTGAAGAAGTTGTAGATAATTTCAATATCTTTCAGTGGGTATAAAGAACGTTAAATTCCGATCAGCCGTTTGAAAGTTATGGCTGTTTTACCGAGCGTGTTAAAATCTATGACGTGATTGGAACAGATCACGGTATTCTGTAGATTAAACCACTTTAGAGTCCTAATCAGTCTTTCCTTATACTTAGAAAAAGTTGGGAAATTTCCTAAGCTACACAAGGATATACTCGTTTAATTGATTCGGTGTCCCAGAACCCAAGTTATGCCTTTTGGAAGGCTGCTGTCCCGACGGGACAGAACCTCTGTTTTTGGGTTTTGCGAGTAGTTGATGTCGGGGTAGATGAGGGTTTGCGTACTGTTTTGTGGACATGATTGTGAGTGTGTGGTACCTATGTTCAGGTGGTGCGACCCCGGGAGTGCCTTCTACTTCCTGCCAATCCGTTGCCCGTGGTTGAGACAAGTGTATTGTAATGGGTAGCGATTTGTAGGTTGCTTGTTGAGAATAGATGAAATTGACTATATGATATGATCACTTGCCATGCTTTAATGATTGCCAATGATATGATGAACATGTTTATTATGTTATGATGCCATGTGTTAATGTACAAGTTAAATATGATGTTGGCATAATTGCATACATGGCATGTTACATGGCCCGGGTAGTGAGAAAGTCATAACTAGTCCGGGGTAGGTCGGTGAGAAAGTTATGACTATTCCGGAGAGCCATTGAGTAAGTCCTACATCGTGATTCCGTTCACCGCGGTGAACGGAAGTGAGGAGTAGGCACCCTCCATCTTCGGGATGGAAGGGCGGAGAGGGTGCACACCGACGGGTGTGTACTCAACCATACCGGTATGAGTTTCCAAGGAGACATGAGCATAGCATTGCATTGCATACATAATGATGATGATAATGATATGTGATCAAGAATGAGATGGTTTACATGATGTGAGATATTAATGCCATGTGATTGTTCTTGTTGTACCATTGCAATATGCTTGCTGAGTTTCGAACTCACACTTGTGTTTTCTTGTTGTTTTAGGTACCATGAGACCGGCATGCGGGGAAGGGAAATAGGCACACTTTCACACGTAGCTTCACTCATTTGATTCCACAAGTCGTTCAATTAGTTTTTGATAATAAATTGCGTGTGGTGATTTTTGCTTTAAGGTTTAGTTTTGCTAAATGAGAGCCTTATTGTTCGTTTGGCTCTTGGAGACATTAAATGTTTGAAACTAGACTTATATTGTTGCTAAGTTGTTAATTATTGCTATTTTTAGTTGTCTCTCATATTCCATATATTGATATACTGTTGTTGCTCCTTCCAATCCTGTTAAAACAAAGGAGATGCTGCCGAAATCTCGGGTTTTAGCATTTACTCCTTTGCTGTAATTTACCTTAAGTCATGGTATTTAGATGTTGTTTAACTTATGTTTGGTAGCATTCAGGCATATTAGATGCCAGGGTGTTACAGGTAGATTTGGTGTACTCTCTTGTTACAACCACAACTTGTTTTTCCCATTACCTAATTCACGGGATCTCCGATCAAAAGGATGGGTTACAATTGTGAAGTAACTCATATGGGCCTCATTCCCATGTCCTTCGACGCAGTAGAAATCGCATTTCTTGTTAACCCTTTTGTAAAAGGGTCTACCAGATTTTTTCTCAATGCGTATATAATTGACAGCTATAACTCCGGAGCATTTCAATTTTCTGACGGATTTAAGCCTACGTTTCACATGTCTGGAGGACTTCATATTATCCTTAGCACTTATAACCTTGATCAACACTGTTTGGTTATCGCAGTACATTAGGATCACCGGGATTGGTTTTTCAACTAATGGCAAGTCCAACAGAAGCTCTCTTAGCCATTCAGCCTCAAAAGCGGCTGTGTCTAATGCTACAAGCTCAGCTTCCATGGTTGACCGCGTCAATATAGTCTGTTTACATGACCTCCATGAAACTGCAGCACCCGCTAGTGTAAACACATAACCACTTGTAGCTTTGATCTCATATGCATCAGAGATCCAATTTGAATCACTATACCCTTCTAATACCGGAGGGTATCCAGTATAGTGAATTCCATAAGAGGTAGTACCTCTCAGATAGCGCAACACTCTCTCAAGAGCCTCCCAATGATCATCTCCCGGATTCGATGTAAACCGGCTTAATTTGCTCACAGCAAATGAGATGTCAGGTCTCGTTGCACCAGATAAATACATAAGGGACCCTATTATTTGTGAATATTTTAATTGATCTTTCCCTAATCTGTTATTTTTGCGAAGTTTTACATTTGCATCATAAGGAGTTGGGGCTACTTTGCAGTTCTCAAAACCGAAGCGGCTCAATAATTTTTCTGCATAATGGGACTGACTCAAAGTAATCCCATTCTCAGTTCTGATCAATTTAATATTTAGAATTACATTTGCCTCACCCATGTCTTTCATATCAAAACAACTAGATAAGAAAGACTTACCTCGTCAATGATAGCAGTGTTGGTCCCAATTATAAGTATGTCATCAACATACAAACACAAGATTACTCCTTGACCCCCACCATAGCGATAGTAAACATATTTATTCGCCTCATTCATAGCAAAACCAGCAGATGTCAATGTTTTATCAAACTTTTCGTGCCATTGTTTAGGTGCTTGCTTTAAGCCATACAAGGATTTTAATAATTTGCATACTTTATTTTCCTGTCCAGTAATCGCATAACCATCTGGTTGCTCCATATAGATTTCTTCCTCCAACTCTCCATTAAGGAAAGCTGTCTTTACATCCATTTGATGGACGTGTAGACCATAGGAAGCTGCTAATGCAATTAGCAATCTAATGGTAGTTAATCTGGCAACAGGAGAATAAGTATCAAAATAATCCTCGAAGTTCAGTGATCTCCCATGTTCCATTAGCCATGATGACATCCATCTCGCTACGGACAGCCTCTTTCCAATACTCTGCATCAGGTGATGCATAAGCCTTTGAAAGAGTTTTTGGCACAGCATCCACAAGATATACAATAAAGTCATCACCAAAGGTTTTCTCAACCCTTTGTCTTTTGCTCCTGCGTGGAGCCTCATTTGTGAAAATATTGTTATCCTCCTCAGGGACATCATAAGCTGGTTCAACAATATTTGGTAACTCAGAAGTAGATGGAAGATCAGAAGTTTTAGAATTTTCATTGAAGACTGATGCTCTCATTGGATAAATATTCTCCAAGAAAGAAGCATATCTTGATTCCATTATTTTGTTAGCAATAATCTCAGGGGAATCTGATTTTACTACTAAAAATCTATAGGCCGTACTGTTATGTGCATATCCTAGAAAAATGCAATCGACTGTTTTAGGTCCAAGCTTTCTCTTTTTCTGCAATGGTATATTGACTTTAGCCAAACACCCCCATGTTCGCAGAAAATTGATATTTCGTTTTCTCCCCTTCCATCCCTCATACGGAGTAATCTCACTTCGTTTAGTAATTACTCTGTTGAGGACAAAAGTTGCTGTTAAGGTAGCTTCCCCCCACCATGACTTAGACATACCAGCACTCTCCAACATGGCATTCACCAAGTCTGTTAGTGTCCGGTTTTTCCTCTCAACCACCCCATTGGATTGAGGCGAGTATGGTGGTGTCACTTCATGGATTATACCATGCTTAGCACAATATTGGGAGAATTCCTGAGAGATATACTCTCCTCCACGGTCAAACCTTAACCTTTTAATTTTCTTTTCTAGTTGGTTCTCAACCTCGACCTTATAAATTTTGAAGTAGTTTAAAAATTCATCCTTTGTTTTCAGCAAATACACATAACAATAACGTGTTGCATCGTCTATAAAAGTTAGAAAATATCTTTTGCCTCCTTTTGTCAACAATCCATTCATCTCACACAGACCAGAATGGATGAGATCTAATGGTGCCAAATTCCTTTCTTCCTCTAACCCCTTAAATGGTTTCTGAGGTTGTTTTGCTTGCACGCAAGATTGGCACTTTGATTCTTTGACAAAATCACATTTTGGAATTATTTCAAATCTGGACATTCGAGCAATGGTATCATAACCAATATGACATAAACGAGAATGCCAAACATTGGATTCACAATTATTTATTTGAGTAGCAACATTTAAATTTAGACAAGACTCCAGTACACTTAAGCGGAATAGGCCTCCGCTTTCATAACCTTTTCCAATAAAGTTTCCAAACTTGGACATTACAACTTTATTAGACTCAAATACTAGCTTATAGCCATCTCGACATAATAGGGAACCGTTGACAAGATTCTTATTTATTGTTGGCACATGCTGCAGGTTTCTCAAATGGACAGTCTTCCCTGAAGTAAGCTTCAGTTCTACCGTGCCAACACCATGCACAAAAGCATGCGACCCCCATTAGGACGGAGGAAGCCCCTGCTGCCTGGTAAGAAGAAAATAGAGATATATCAGAACATACGTGAACATTTGCACCAGTATCAACCCACCAATCAGTGGATTGACATGCTGAAAAAACAACAGGAGAATTACCATACCCTCCTGAAGTAGTTCCCTCACTTATGGTCACGTTGGCAATTTTCTTGCCTTGCTCATTTGGCCTGTTCTTGCGGAAACGACAGTCTTTAGCCATGTGACCATCTTTTCCGCACACATAACAGGTAATGTTCTTCATATTTTTCTTCTCAAACTTCTTCTTGAAGCTAGTATTCTTGTTTGGTTTCTGTCGGGACCCCGAATTTGCAAATTCGGACCCTCTGTGTATTCAGCACCAGTCCAGGAACGCGCTAGTGCACACAGTCTTAACATCGGTATATATCACAATCATACCAAACGATACTATCAAAGTACTTTATTTAAATAATCAAAGGGTTACTCGACCTTATGGCCAAGTTACAAATATATGCCTTGCAAGGCGAAACTTATTAAAAGAGAAATAACAGCAGCGGAAAATCAAATAAACTTCGTGGCGCCATCCAAAGATACCACAGGCAACCGATCGGGCTCGCATCCCTAAGTAGGCGGGTCTTCTTGGAGTTCCTCCTCCAAAGTGGCGTAATCTCCTCGATATTGTGTTGAGGCAAGGGTGAGTACTTGGTACTCAACAAGTCATGCAGAATGCAGGCTAATATACTATATGCATGGCTTGGTACAAAGGAATAGCACAAGGTATTTTTGCAAAGAAATGACATTTGAAAAGTAATATAAGTAGATTCGAAGCGGTAGAAATGAGAAAAGCATAAATAACTTTTCAAGAAGTTTAACAAACATTTTTCCCATCCTAAACCATAATTCCATCATCTTCCTTGTTAAACCAACCCATCTTTTCAAAACCAAGTTATTTTCGTAAAGTCTACCCCTTGATTTGTAATTCCCGAGCATTGTCGATCGTGGACTCGGCTATTCAAATAGATTCTACACTCTGCAGAGGTTATGCACTTTACCCACAAGATACAGTCAAACACCACAAAGGCGAAGTTCCTCAGAATAAAGCCTTTCGGAAGCCTCAAACAACACAGGTGGTCCTCTCCCAGACGTGCTCTACACCATCCCTTCCCTTAGCCAAGGCGAAGTATGGGACCAACACACCGTTAGATGGGTACCTGGCCCACGGCCACGATACGCTCCCCGTACAATCACACAAACGGTGTAATCGACACCCTGAGGCTCCACAAGTGAGTCCTTAGCGACTTAGTCAACTAGGGCCGTCCCATTCCACCATGTGGTTGCAAGTATGACCCAGTTCAAAGGCTTGCAAGGTTAAGTCCTTAGAGTGACCAGGGCAAGACTACCCGAAAAACCAAATCAACACTCCCAATGCCACAACTGGCCCACCTGATTACTCTTGCCACATGCCCTGGCCGAAAATCGCTTATCAAACCCCGCTTGATTACCATTCACCACTTGCCATCAACATCACATGATACTTTTCCAAAACAGGTTCAATATATCATTAAGTCCATATTAGCATTTGATTGTCCAAAATCATGTCATGAGCACGTAGCAGGTCTAAGCAGCATACTACAACGGTCTAAACCCATGTTGGCAATTTAATAATGTCCAACTAGTAAACCACAACTAGGGTGACAAAGGGTCATGGCACATACTTAAGTAATCAAGGTGTCATATAGCAAATTGGTATTTATCTAACCCCCATGTTTAAACAAAGTATCTTTCTAATTGAACTAGCATGCAATAGTTTAAATCAAAATAGATTTTCGAAATAGGATCAACATGGTCAAAGCACAACTTGCCTTCAAAAAGTACTTGTTCTTGGTCTTGAGTTGGATCCTGAGTCAACACTTCTCCTTCGAATCCTTCCGGCACCTCAACGTCTACTCGTAAAGCGTGCAAATAGCAAATACACAAATAAACACTAGGCAAAAAGATCCCAAAACTCCAAATAAAATCCATAAACAGAGATAACATAATTTTCTGGATTTTTAGAAACTGGAATTGTCAAATTTGGAGTTAAAACGCAAAAGTTATGATTTATTAAAGTTTAAATAATCAATTAAATAATATTTCAGAGAAAAACTTTAGTCCAAAAATTAAATAAAATTTATATTTAGGTAGATCTCAATTTTATACAAATTTAGAAATTTGAATCACTCAAATCGGAGTTGAAACGCGAAAGTTATAAGCGTTTGAAGTTTGAATCTAAATTTTGAATCAATATTTCGAATTAATAAATCATTTTCTTTTTCGGAAATTAATTATTGCGTCAGCATGGACACGTGTCAGCTCCTGATTGGCTGGTCGACGTCACCGGTCCATGGACTTGGTCCACGCCGGCTCGGGTCCACGGTGGACTCGGTCCCACGGCTCCACGAGATCGACATGTGGGTCCACTCGGGTGACGTCATTCTCGACGTCAAGACACCGCCGGGACACCGGCCGACAGCGGGCCCGCCATGACGTCATCGTGACGTCATGGTGTAGTTTGGCCGGGCCGACATGCGGGCCCGCGTGTCGAGACACGCTTCATGCGCTGGCGCCGACCGCTGGCCGATCGTGGCGCGGTTGGCCTTACGCCACGTGGCTAGATCTAGACCGTTGATTTGAAAATCAACGCCCGCATTGATCTGGTGTTACGCGTTTGGGGTGAACGCGTTAATCTGGACCGTTGGATTTAGATCCAATGGTTGAGATTGGATCTAGAGATCGTGAACGAAACCTCACCGTGCGATGGCGTGGCAAGATCTGGATCGTGCGATCTTGATCGGACGGCCGAGATGGCTCGAGCGACGGCAATGGCGCGGCGGCGGCTTGGCGCGGCCGGAGCTGATGACGGCGACACGCCTAACGGCGCTGCAGGCCCTCCGGCGAAGTGGATGGTAGACACGGTGCGCCTTGACGCAAGGGATTCGACTCGGGTCAACGTCGGCGGAGGATGGCGACGGTGGCGAACGGCGCGAAACCGCGGCGGAGTGCTTTACCAACTCCGGCGAGCAATAGCAGCGAGACGGTGGGGATCCTAGCGGCGTGAGCTAGGTTTCGGACCGGCGTGGGATGGCGATCCTCGGTGCGATCCGGCATTAAATAGCCGGAGGCGTGCTCGGCGGAACCCTAGTCGGTCCACGGCGGCTCTCACCGGCGAGTCCGGCTCGGACTCGGCGAGACGACGCAATCGCAGCCGTCCACGTGGCGCGATCAACGGCCCCGATCGCACGGGCGCGATCGGATCCGGGCCGGATACGGCTCGGGTCGGGGTCGGCGGATCTCAGCCGTTGGATCTTGATCCAACGGTTGGGATTGATTAGGGTTAGGAGTGGGTTCGGTCGAGTCACGTGGCTCGGGTCGGACTCGAACACGAGTCTGACTCGGGCTCGGTCGGATGAACAGTACTTGACCCGAGTTTGATTTTCCAGCGATTTAATATTTAAAATAATTCCTAGTAATTCATTTAATTCATTAAAAATAGCAAATGACTCGTAAAAATTCCAAAAATTCGAAAATACTTTGGATCATTTTGGACTCAAATAAAATATTTCCAACAAAATTTTATTTGCAAAATTAAATTCTTCAATTATTTCAAAATGGAATAAATTCAAATAAATTCCAAATAATTCCAAATAAACTCCAGAAAATTCCAAAAATTCATCAAAGTGCCAAATCACACATGAATTCAAGGAAAGCAAAATTTTGGGGTGTTACAGTTTCAAGCCTTTGTTGTTGTTGCCACCCTTCTTCTCAATCACATTTGCGTTGTTTGGTTCCTGAGAAGAAGTTTTTGGTGCATCTTTGGCTCTGGCTTTCTCTTCCACGTCGAGGGCAGCAATGAGATCTTCAACAGAAATCTCTTCCCTCTTGTGTTTTAGACCAGTGGCAAAATTCCTCCAAGATGGGGGAAGTTTAGCCACAATGCTCGCAGCCACAAATTTTGCAGGTAAAGCACATCCCAAATGTGCAATCTCACCCACTAGTAGCTGAAAGTCATGCGTTTGAGCGACAATCGATTTAGACTCATCCATGGTAAAATCGAATAGTTGCTCGTGACGTATACAACCAAATGACCAAATTTCACCTCTGCATATTTTTTGTTCAAGAGCCAACCACAACTCAGTGGCAGATGTGTAACTCATATACACATCATATAACTGATCTGCCAAGATGGTCAGAATGCAACCCAATGCGGTGTTATTCGCATTCTCAAACTGCGCATTCTCCTCATCCGTAAGCGGGTATTCAGGGAAAATCACCCACCACATACCCAGAGACATGAGCCAAAACTTGGCTCTAGTCTGCCACCTACGGAAGTTCTGACCATTGAACCTATCAGGTTTCATGGCATCACTTGCACCAACCATTGCTGAATCACAATCACACAAATAATACCGATAAGGTTTCTGGATTGTTAAACATGTAGGTATTATTTTGATTTCAGATTTGAATATGAAACATAATTCCAAAATAATAAAACACAGCAAGCTAGACAAAAGATACCACATATTTCTAAAAAGTAGATCTAGAAAAGATATGAATGAGTTGAACAGAGGGAAGAGTTCTTACGACAGGCTTGATGACGGAAAGGAAGCAGCGCAGTAGTGACCGGCCGTAGAGGAAGTAGTCGACGCAGAGGAATCTCGAGCGGTCGCGCAGTTGCGCTGCCCAGAAACCCTATTGCCACTCCCGTGTAGGTTCTCGCTACGGCAACGGTTCGGAGATCCCGCTCTCCTTGCCTCGCGGTGCACGCCGAGAGGAAGGTCGGCGAAGAACAAGCAGCACGAAGACGCAACACAGGTCACAGTGGATAAACGCGAGTGCCAGAGCCAAAACTACTATTCAGTCTGGACGTCTCCAGATTTTATAGCCTCGCATCAGTAACGGTCAATAAATTGACCGTTACAGCACCATTATACGCTAGTAACTGCTGTCATCAAATTACTGTTTCTATTGAAAACTGACACCATTATCATGGATGTTTCAATTCTCACTAATAATAGAGAGAAACCGAAATATAAAAGGGTTTAAACGTACCAGGATTTAATCCACTGCACGGCGATTCGCAACGTCACAAGTTACAAGTCACGCGGGAAAAATACGCGGTAATTCACGAAATACGCGCGCGCGCGTGCGTGTGACTTTAGCCATGCTCCTCACCCTCCATCTGCCTTATTACAAGGCATGGTGGGAGCTCTCCCTTTTAAATTGGTATTCTCCTCTCTCAACTAGCAATATGGTACTATTCTCTGTAGCTTTGGCATTAGAGATAAATGGGCCACTTGGGCCTTATTTCTAACAAGAGCAACATAAGGAAGCACGAGAAAAAGAGAAGAAAGAGGAGGAAAAAAAGAGAAAGAAAAGGTAGAGAAGTTGTGTCTCTCCAATCCACTCGGTGTGATAAAATAGCATTGGTAGTCATCTGTGTGTATCGTCGAGAAGATAGTCAAAGCTATGCATTATCATGTTAATTGTGTCCACGAGATATTGTGGATGTGCACGAGAGTTCTTGTAGGTATGTCTAAGATCTATCGTGGGTAAGCTCTAATACGAGTCTGCGTCGCCGTAAAGTTGTGTTACTGGTGAAAAGATAATTGGAGGTAAGACAAAGGTCGTAATCACCGGCCTGGTGTGTCACCGTGGTATGGCCAGCAAGAACAAGGCGGAACTCCTTATAGACGTTCATCATCTTGTGTCGAGTAAAAATTGGGTTAGTCGTAATTGAAACCGACTGCCTCAACAATGTTACAAGATTAAAAGGGTGAATGTCAGACTTAATCTTGTGTATAATCCAATTAGGACATGAAAGTAGAATCCTATTCTATTTTTTATGACTATAGTTTAGATTTAAATTTAGAAGTAGTCTTAAATTATATAAGTAAGAGCAAAACAATAAGAAATATAAAAGAAAATTATCCTAAATCTTCTTTACGGTCTTGTATGTTCACGATCCACTTCTAAACCCAACATTACCGTCTTCGAAATGGGATTATGGGAGGGTTTACAAGAGCGTCCGCCAGGGATGCATGCACCAACATGTCGGCTGCCATGCTCAGCATGGCAGTCACCAGTCGCCACCACCGCCCACGCCGGCTAGTAGGCTACTCTGACATGCCAGCCGAGTCATTTCGGAAAGCAAATCGCCGGAGGCAGACAGACTCAAGTGGCAGCCGCTAATTAGCTAATTAATTAACGCTATACCCAACACGCAGTCGGCCGCCGGCCGCCTCCGCACCGCAGTCCAGAGGGAACCCGGTAGAGGCAGCGTGGCCCTCGTCGGCCAAGCAGGCAGGTGCCGGCGGCGACAGGCAAGCGCTGTACGCTCCAGTGGTTATCTCATTAATTTGCTTATTTCCTCACGTCACAAACGCAGCAAGACAGGAGTAAGGGTAACCAAACTTTGTCAGGAACGCACCGGAAGCTATACAGTTTAGCTTTTAGAATAGTATGTTTTGGTATCTATACCAACCTACCGTTTCGGATTTAGTATAATGATATATATTTATAAATATACATATGTTTAATTATATGTACACTAAAATTCATTTATAATATTACTCCAAATACATAGTAGTACTATCAAATATAATATATAATTCACTAGACTATATTATCAATTTCATCGGCATGATTGGTATTAAAACCGGTATGATTGGTATCAAGGCCAATTCGGCATATAGGACCACTTTGTACTGATATAGGTGCCAAAATGGTACATACTGACCATACCAGGCGGTACGTACCGGTATTGATAACTATGGGAGTAACCCCTCTCCTTATAATATTTTTGATACAATAGATCATATTAGTTAGTATTTGTTTATATTTTTCTCTGATAGTAGAATAGTAGAAATAACCTTCACATGTCATGACAAGATCTGAATTGTGTTATCTACTGTATGGTATTAATATAATGTACCATAATTAAAAAGAACATGTAGTTCCTCCTGCGTATTCTCAATTTACGATGTTATCTATTACTTGTGTCGAGCCGATTGTATACTCATGTGGGAAAGGGCCTCACACTGCTCACAGCCCGTCCCCACGTGTCATCCTGCCGTTTTGCGAAAACACTTTTTTATTTTTTTGAATTACGAATAGATTCCTGCAAATTTACGAATATGTCCTTTGCAATTTTATGTGAGGGGAATTTTTTTTTTCGGTTTGCGTTTAGGTCCCCGTTCGCCGTTTTACGGAAAGAGCCTCCCGTTAAATACGAATCATGAACGAGTCCTTTTCTAATTTTTCGGGATAGCAATCAGGTCCAAAAATATAACAAATAAGTCCCCGATCTTTACGTTCAGGTCCTTTCTCCGTTTTGCCCGGAAAAAATGTTTTCGTGGTCCGTTTTTTCTCCGGAGCATGGGAAAAATGTTTTCGTTGGCCGTTTTTCCTCAAACAAAAAATAAAAATTCGTTTTTCGTTCGTTGTTTCTCCGTATTTGTTGGAAAAAATGTTTTCATTGTTCGTTTTTTCTCCAGACCCCAGGAAAAACGTTTTTGTGGTCCATTTTTTCTTAGAAAAGAAATGGAAATTTGTTTTCGTTCATCCTTTCTCCGTTTCCAAAAAAAATATTTTCGTAGTCTTTTTTTCTTCGGATCCTGGGAAAAATGTTTTCGTGGTCCATTTTTCCTAAAAAACACACACACAAATCCGTTTTTCGTACGCGCAAGCAGCGTGCGCCGCTTTTGTGTTTTCATGGTCCATTTTTTCTTAAAAAAAATACAGACCCGTTTTTCATTCATCCTTCCTCTATTTTTGCCGAAAAAAATATTATCATGGTACGTTTTTCCTCCAGAGCCAAAAAAAAAATGTTTTCGTGGCCCATTTTTACCTAAAAGAAAACACAAATTCGTTTTTCATTCATGCACGCGACTCAGTCTCTATGGTTTCTTGAGCCTTCAAAAATTTTGAAGATACGTCTAAGTCTATTTTTTCACAAAAAAAAAACGCAAAGTCAATTTTCGTTCATGCGCGTGGCATGCGCCCTGCTTACGGACTAGTGATTCTGATATTATCATCTGACTGGGAGCCATGCCAAAGGGTCCAATTCAACGGAGCACGTAAGCTGCTGTCGCCATCCCTCCAATATCGATTTAATGCGGATTTAATTTTCTAATAAACTAATCAGGTGCTCGTAGTTGCAATGAAAACATATTTTTAACTAAATAATTAAATTATATCACGTGTTTACAAAAAATAAAAATGCACTCTTGATCTATCACTAGAAGGGAGAAGTGGGTAATAGACCAATTAGATGGACTCGGTGTGAGCGGAAAAAGAAAGATACAGTTAGCTTTTTATAGAAAAAGAGAGAAAGAATAACGATTGTCACTGACTCGTATTTATATCTCTACTATTCTAAAGCAGCACTTGGTGGCAGTGGTCCGTTCTTCCCACTTTATTAATTGCCCTACTTAATTGTCCTGCTTAATTGCCCTACTTAATTGCCTTACGCAAGAAACGAAGCATTGCTTAAATTAGCCAGCTTTCGCAAAAAACGAAGCGTTCAAGATAGATGTTTGATCTTGTGAAATTTTTTTTTTTAATCTTTATTTTTCGTTATCAATTTTATTTTTCATAGCAACGCACGGGCATGTAACTAGTATTAGTATAGATAAATCATATTGTTAAGGAACCCTGCTATCGAATAGTCCATGATTCCCGAACAGATCTAAAGTGGAGAACACACACACACATAGAGAGAGAGAGACAAGTATGAGGAGGAACTGATTTGCTATTCTTTATTACTTCAATCTGTACAATGGGGTGGTGTCGGGACCCGAATTTGCAAATCTGGACCCTCTGTGTATTCAGCACTAGTCCAGGATCACGCTAGTGCACATAGTCTCAACATCGGTAAATATCACAATCATACTCATCGAAAAAGTAAAATACTTTAATTAAAATAACCAAACTGGTTGCTCGACCTTATGGTCAAGTTACAAGAGTACGCCACACAGGGCGAAAACATATTAAAGGAAATAAATTTCAGCGGAATAAAAGCATCAACGTGGCGCCATCCAGTATACCACAGGCAACTGACTGGGCTCGTTCCCTAGATAGACGGTTCCTCCTGAAGTTCTTCCTCCAAAGCTGGCGTCGTCTCTTCTTCAACTGGTGTTGTATTGTTGCAACGGGTGAGTACTTGGTACTCAGCAAGTCATGCACAGAATGCAAACTAATATTCTACATGCATGGCTTAGTTCAAAGGATAGGTTAATAGGTACATTTGCAGTAAAACAGCATTTAACAAGTAGCATAAGTAGATTTGAAAGCAGTAAAAGTAAAGATAATATCAATAACTTTTCGAGGAGTTAAGTAAACACTTTCCCTTTCCTAATCCACATTTCCATCAACGTCATCAATAAACCCAATCAAACTTTTCAAGTCCAAGCTGTTTTCAAGAAAGTCTAACCCTTGACTGTAATCCCCGAGCAGTGTCTAGTGCTGTGGACTCGGCTATTCGAATAGGTTGTACACTCTGCAGAGGTTATGCACTTTACCCACAAGATACAGTCAAACACCACAAAGGCGAGTGATTGTAACAAAGCATTTCAGAGACCGCAAACTATACAAGTGAACCTCTCCTGTTTTTGCCATACACCATCCCTTCCCTTAACAGAGGTGAAGTATGGGACCGACATACCGTTGGACAGGTACCATGCCATAGCACTGGTACGCTCCCCTTTCAAGCTACACAAAATGTGTAGTTGACACCCCGAGGTACCACATGCAAGTTATTAGTAACTTACTCAACTAGGTCCGTCCTATTACGGACATGTGGTTGCACGTTTGACTCAGATCAAAGGCTTGCAATGTTAAGTCCTTAGGGTGACCAGGGCAAGACTACCCGAAGAACCAAAACGACCTCCCCGGTGCCACTCATGGCCCACCATGTCATTCTTGCCACTTGCCCCGGTCTAAATCTATTTATCAAACCCAGTTGATTACCAAGCACCACGTGCCATCATCATCATCACAACACATGATACTTCTCCAAAACAGATTCAATATCTCATTAAGTCAATATTAACATTTGATTGTCCAAAATCATGTCATGTGCACGTAGCGGGTCTAAGCAATATACTACGATGGTCTAAGTACCCAATGTTGGCAATTTAATAATGTCCAACTAAATATTCCACAACTAGGGTGACAAGGGTTCATGGCACATAATTTAAGTAATCAAGGTGTCATACTGCAATTTGGCATTTATCTAATTCCCAGAAATAATTTAAACAATTTCTAATTAAATTAGCATGCAATAATTTAAATTAAATTAATTTCAAAAGTGGGATCAAAATGGTCAAAACATAACTTGCCTTCAAAAAGTACCTAGTCTTGGTCTTGAGCTAGCTCCTGGGTCAAAACTTCACCTTCGAAGTCTTCAGGCACTTCAACGTCTACTCATAACGCGTGCAAATAGCAATAAATAAATAAACAGGAGGTACAAAGTGTCCAAAAATTCAAATAAACTTCATAAATAGAGAGAGCACATTTTTATAAATTTTTAGAAATTTAAATCGTCCGAATCGGAGTTAAAACGCAAAAGTTATACTCGTTTAAAGTTTGAAAAATTAATTAAATAAATATAAATAGAGAAAACTCATGTCCAAAAATTAAATAAAATTCAACATTATGTAGAGCTCAATTATATAAAAATTTAGAAATTAGAATCACTAAAATCGGAGTTAAAATGCAAAAGTTATAAGCGTTTGAAGTTTGAAAATTCAAATAAAAGAATAAACCGAATTAATTCATTTATTTTTCTATTGAAAAACTCGATTAATGACGTCAGCATGGAAATTGAATTTCTACCGAATTATTTTTCTATTGAAAAATCGAATTATGACGGCAGCATTGCGTCATCTGGTCCATGGACTCGGTCCATGGTTCGGCTTCGGTCCACCGTGGACCCGGTCCATGGGTGCACGTGTCACTGACACGCAGGACCCACTCAGGTGACGCAAGCGCTGATGTCAGCACTGCTCGGCCGAGCGAACTGACACGCAGGCCCACCGTGACGTCTGCGTGATGTCACGGGTGACGTCAACGCACGGTGGACTGAGCCGCTGACACGCGGGCCCCACGCTGACGTCACGCGTGACATCAGCGACGACCGG
The DNA here is from genome assembly GCA_036346355.1 of Rhipidocladum racemiflorum. NCBI lineage: Eukaryota > Viridiplantae > Streptophyta > Magnoliopsida > Poales > Poaceae > Rhipidocladum > Rhipidocladum racemiflorum. Next base: position 29,551,205 of record CM070575.1, on the reverse strand, counting down.
GCACTCGCGTGGACCGCGCCGGTTCGGCTCCCATGCACGTGGCACGATCTGGGCCGTTGGTTTGGAATCCAACGGTCCAGATCAGATCTAACCTCACGCGTTTGGAAATAACGCGGTCAATCTGGACCGTTCGATTTGAATCGGACGGCTGAGATCCGATCGGTTTCACCGCACGCTGGGGGCGACATGGCATGACCCGGCGTGCGACGCGTGGCTCAATCTACACCGTTCGATCTCGATCGAACGACAGGGATTGCATCTAATGCTACAACGCGGATTAAACTTAACCGTACGATCTAGATCTAACGGCAGAGATCTAACCCTAGCTCAGTGCGGTTTAAGGCTACGTGGCTCAATCTAGAGTGTTGGATCTAGATCCAACGGCTGATAACAGATCTAAACATTAAAACGTGGAACTTACCCACGGGTGACGTGGACGAATCTCGGCCGTTCGATGGAGATCCAATGGCTGAGAAGCTTCGCGGGTTTGGCGATGGCCACAGCGGAACTGGGTTGCCGGAGACGAAGACGATGACGAGCCCGACGGTGTTTTGGTGCAGTTCCGGCGAGATGAGTGGTAGCCGTCGACGCGTCTTGTCACGACGGTTCCAGATCTGGGCTTGTTCACGGCGGAGGACGGCGGACACGGCGGGAAACGGCGAAGAAAGGCGGCGGACTATTCCTCCAACTTCGGCGAGTGATTGCGGTGAGACTACGGCAACTGGAGCTCGACGGCCTAGGGCAAAACGTGCGCATGGAAGAGGAGAGCATGTTGGAGGCGGCGGCGCATTAAATAGGGGTCTCGGCTTCCATGAAATCCACGGAAACCGAGGCCCACTCGGCTGCGGCAGCGGAATCCGGCGGCGACACGGAGAGGCGACATGGCTCCATCCTGGCCGTCCATGTGTCCACGCCCAACGGCTGGGATTGCTCTGGGTGCGAGCGGGTTTGCACGGGGAACGGGCTCGGTGACATGGCGCAACGGTGGCCGTTGGATCTCGATCCAACGGTCACGCGGTTAGGGTTTGGCTTCAGCTCGGGTCGGGCTCGAGTCGGACTCGGACTCGAGTCTGATTCGGGCCCGGTCGGGTGAACAGTGGAACCGACTCGGTTTTCCAGCGATTTAATAATTACAATAATTTCCAGAAATTCAAATAATTCAAGAAAAATAGCAAAATAATCAGAAAAATTCCAGAAAATTTTTGAAAATACTTTGAGACATTTTGGACTCAAATAAAATATTTCCAATAAAATTTTATTTGTAACTTTTGATTCTTTAATTATTTCAAAAGGGAATAAATTCAAATTAAATCCAAATAAATTACAGAAAATTCCAAAAATTCTCAAAAATGCCAAATTTCATTTAAATACATGAAAGACAAAAATTGGGGTGTTACAAACCTCCCCCCTTAACAGAATCTCGACCCCGAGATTCAGGGCTGACTAAGGAATAGGTTTGGAGACTCTTTCTTCAAATCCTCCTCGCGCTCCCAAGTCGCTTCACTCTCTGCATGGTAGCTCCACTGGACTCTGCAGAAACGGGTTGACTTATTTCTCGTCTTTCGATCCATGGTGTCCAGAATCTTCACGGGGTGCTCCTTGTAAGTCAGATCCTCCTGCAGCTCTATTGACTCTAACGGTGCCTGCTCATCTGGTACTCGACGACACTTCTTCAGTTGTGACACATGGAACACATCATGCACACCTGCCAACCACTGCGGTAACTCCAACTGGTAAGCAACTTCGCCTCTGTGGCTCAAAATCTTAAATGGTCCAACATAACGTGGTGCTAGTTTCCCTTTGGCATGGAATCTCTTAACTCCCTTGAGGGGTGTAACTCTAAGGTACACGAAATCGTCCGGCTCAAAACTTAAGTCTCGGCGACGGTTATCGGTGTAGCTCTTTTGTCTTGACTAAGCTACCTTTAACCTTTCCCTGATCATGGCAATCTTCTCTTCAGCTTCTTGAAGAATATCCGGCCCAAAGACATGGCGTTTACCTGTCTCATTCCAATTCAATGGTGTTCAACAAGGTCGACCATACAATGCCTCAAAAGGTGACATCTGTAGACTGGCCTGATAGCTATTATTGTAGCTGAACTCCGCGTACGGCAAACCCTTATCCCAAGAGGTAGCATAAGCCAGTGCACATGCTCTTAGCATATCCTCCAGAATCTGATTAACTCTTTCAGTCTGTCCATCCGTCTGCGGATGATATGCAATACTGAAGTTCAAACGGGTCCCCATGGCTTCATGCAACTTATTCCAAAACCTTGAGGTAAATTGGGTACCTCTGTCTGATACAATCTTCTTCGGCACTCTGTGCAAACAGACGATCCTGGTCATGTACAATTCCGCTAACTTATCTCCCAAGTAAGTAGTCTTTACAGGGATAAAATGAGCGACCTTAGTCAAGCGGTCCACTACAACCCATATGGAGTCGTATCCACCCTGAGTCTTCGGCAACCCGGTGATGAAGTCCATTCCGATTTCCTCCCACTTCCTCTCAGGTATCTTCAATGGCTGCAGCAACCCTGCTGCCCTATGATGCATTGCCTTGACTCTTTGACATATGTCGCACAATGCTACATGCTCGGCAACTTCACGTTTCATGCTCGGCCACCAGAATCTCTCCTTCAGGTCTTGATACATATTAGCGCTTCCTGGATGAATGGAATACTTGGAATCATGGGCTTCTTCCAGAATCAACTGCTTCAGCTCCTTCTTGTTCGGCACATAGATGTGATCCTTAATCCACAACGTGCCTTGCTCATCCAGTCTGAAGTCCTTAGCCTTGCCTTCATCCTTCTTGGACTTAATCCTGCGGATCTTGTTGTCATCCTTCTATTCTTCTCGGATCTAATCTTCCAGAATAGGTTTTACTTCCAATGCAGCTAAAAATCCTTCCGGTACAACCTCCAGTCTCATTTTCTGAAATTCCTTACACAACTCATCTTGACTCCCTGCGGCCATCATATTCACGGTATGGCTCTTCCGACTCAAGGCATCGGCTACCACATTGGCCTTCCCGGGATGGTAATGGATTCCGACATTGTAGTCCTTGATCAACTCTAGCCATCTCCTCTGCCTCATGTTCATATCCGATTGGGTGAAGATGTATTTAAGACTCTTATGGTCCGTCTATACTTCGCATCTATTCCCAATCAGGTAGTGTCGCCACAACTTCAAGGCATTCACTACGGCTCCTAACTCTAGGTCATGCGTCGGGTAATTCTCTTCATGCGGCCTCAGCTGCCTTGATGCATATGCGACGACCTTTCGGTTCTGCATCAGCACGCATCCAAGTCCTTGGCGCGATGCGTCACAATAGATATCAAAGCTCTGATTAACATCAGGTAGGACTAACACCAGCGCTGATGTCAATCACTTCTTCAGCTCTTGAAAACCTTTCTCACATTCCGGCGTCCAGTTAAACTTCTTCTCCTTTTTCAGCAGTTGCATGAGAGGTCTCGCAATTGTCGAAAAGCCTTCAATAAAGCGGCGGTTGTAACCTGCCATTCCCAGAAAACTACGGATCTGTGTTACTGTCTTCGGCTGTTCCCAATGTAACACATCTTCAACTTTGCTTGGGTCAACTGCAACTCCTTCTGCGGTCATCACGTGTCCAAGGAACTCCACCTTGTCCGTCCAAAAGTCGCATTTGCTGAACTTGGTGAAGAGTTGCTGTTCTCTCAGCTTCTCCAAAACTAGCCTCAGGTGTTCTGCATGTTCATCCCTTGTCTTGGAGTAGACTAAGATATCGTCTATGAACACAACAACGAACTTATCAAAATACTCCATGAAAACCTTATTCATCATATTCATGAAGTAAGCTGGCTCATTTGTCAGACCGAAGGACATAATTGTAAACTCGTAATGTCTGTATCTTGACGAGAATGCGGTCTTCGTAATATCCTCTAATCGGATCTTCAACTGGTGATATCCTGATCTCAGATCAATCTTGGAGAAAACTCCAGCTCCTCTCAACTGGTCAAACAGATCATCGATCCTGGGTAGCGGGTACTTATTCTTCACAGTGACTTCATTGAGAGCACGTATAACATCCTGAGTTTGTAATTGTTTTTTTTATGTTAATTAATCCCTTGAGAGTTATTCGGATTTCAATTTGGAGTTAATTGTGTTTCGATTTGTTTGTTCGAGCAGTTTCATTTTAGTTTTGCTCCAAAATCTTATTTTGTGTTGCGGTTAGAAATTTCCGAGCAACTGTAGTACCTATTCCTTTCCTTAGCTATCCTAGAACCCATCTCTAAAGTTTCCGGGAGGGATTCCCAAGTTTCGGAGTTTTTCGGAAAGTTTTGGGAGTCTTTCTGCCCTGGGCGGCAAGATCTGGCCCGGCAGGGCGATCTTCTTGGCCGAGGGGCTCAGGCAGGGGGACAGGGCGCCTATTGCTGACCGGCTGCCCTGGCCACCTCAGCGTTTTCTAGAGCCTTCTCTTCTCCTCACTCCCCCAGCCAAACACTCCCTTACTCCCTCTCACATCTCCTCTCTCCCTCACTCTCCCTCTCTAGTTCTCTCACTCCCTCTCCTTCTCTCTCTCTCCCATGGAGATCCTCCTCCCTCTCTCAAGGATCCTCTCCATCTAAACCCTTCTCTCAAGTGTTCTTGTGCTTGTGGAGAAGCTAGGCAAGGTGGAGATCAACTTCCTCAAACCCTAGCATCCGTTGGAGGTGAGTAGAGGCAAGTTTGGATGCAAATCTTCATGTTTGAGCTCAACCTTCCATTTCTTTTCCTTTCCTTTAACTTAAACCCTAGATTCCTGTTTCGTCGGATTATTCGTTTAAATGTCGTTTTCGTAACTTTTGGAAATAATCCATGAAACCTTAATTCCAAAAGCTAGGAAAGTGATGCTAGAATTTATTCGATGCCGTTAAAGTTCGAGTTTCGTGAAAAGAATCGAGTTTGAATTCGATTCGGGGTGAAAGTCAAAATTTGGCGTAAATTAGGATTCTAGAGTTCCTCGGATAGGAAATTAGGTCAAACGGGGTCGAAACCGTGCGTGGATCGTGTGAATGGGTCCTTACCATCTCTGAGAATGCATCCATGTAATCGCCGTGAAGTTCCGAAGTCGTTTGCGCGAAAACCCTTTTTCTGGAAACCCTAGTCGACCTGTGGCCGGCACTACCGACGTGGTGAGGCCGGTACTGCCGCTCAGGCCGGCACTACCGCCCCCACAACGTCGGCAGTTATTTTCCAGAGAGGTCCCCTTCTGGGTTCGTTTCCTTCGGTACTACCGACCCTTGCGGCCGGTACTGCCGGGCTCTAGGGCGGCACTACCGGGCTTGCTGGACGGTACTGCCGACTGCAGGACGACACTACCGGGCATTAGATGCCGGTACTGTCGGGCACCAAATCAAATTTGGTTTTCGTTGGGTCTTTCTCTCGTGTGTTCGCCTGTGGGCTGTTGTCCGGTTCTTAGAGCTTTATGCCTTGTTCTCATTGGATCTTATTCATTTTCTCGTTGTTTCTTTTGTTGCGCTTTCGTTTAGACGTTGTCGCCTCGGGAGCAGTTGGCGAGGACCCGGATTACGACCCAGAGGACACGCAAAACCAAGAGCAAACAGGCAAGCACCCCCTTTGAAAATATTGAACCTATATTTGCAAATGTAATTTGTTTTCTTCCAAACTATTACGCATGCATAAGTAAGTGGTACAAATACTTAAATCGTGAGAAAAGGTAGTCAGATCCAAATCTGGATGGTTTATCTCGATTGCAATATTGTTATGCGAACCTTGTTTAACCTTAGGATAAGGTTAGGCACTATATCAAGTGTCACTGGGAATTATAAGTCTAGTACTTGCATACGCTTAGCCCAGCATTAGATTGAGTGATTATTGATCGGTGGACTCAGTCAATCAAAACCTTCATGAATTATTATCGAAATTTCTAAATTGGTGATTTCATGGAAAAGGTTATGTTTATAAAAAGGTGAAAAAGAAAAAGGTAAAAAGAGGTTTTATGCCGGATGGATGATGGGAGGTCTCGTCTGTGGAATCCTAAGGACTGAACTTGACGCTTGTAACTGAGTCTTTCCGTACAACCACATGTGCTAGTATGGGATAGCCTAAACCCAGTACAGGAGTTGGAATTTGGTCTTGCGCCGTGGTAGGTCGAAGTAGTTGGGCAATACTGACGTGCTAGTGTTGCATAGAATACTCCCTCACCTCGCGCAGGTGTTGGAGACTTTCGTGAAACAACGGTGGATGCTTTGCTGAGGGTAAAAGGCACGATGGGGCACTAGCCATCGTTGGATCCGTGTGGGTGAATCAGATTTGGAGTTTAAGGTACCCAAACACCATCAATTGGGGAGTACTCTCGCTTGGCCCGGGGGTACTCTGTGTGGGTGTGTGGAGCCCTCACCCAAAGCAAAGAGCGCACATCGCCGGGGCTGACGCAAGACTAAGTCCTAACAATTGGAAAAGTTTCGTCACAATATAGCAAAACGGATACGGCATGTATCGCGTGGCATGGTTGGCATGATTGCTAGAGCGTGTCATGTGGGTAAAGTGTGCATTCTCTGCAGAGATTAATTAAACTAATCGATTAGCCGTGCTCACGGTCACGAGCAACTCGGGTATCTGATGTCAGGTATAGCATTTCGAGTTTTGTTTTTAGAAAATGTTTTGGAAAAGATAGATCTTTTAAATGGTGGGTTGAAATAAGTGAAGGGTTGAGTCGTCGGACTCAGAGATTGGTTGGGCTGGTGATTTCATTCATCTGTGGAATGATGTTTGATGTTAATTGTTGGATGGACTCAAAGAGCTGTTGGTTGATGATTTCAATCATCGGTGGTTCTAGTTCTTGATGTTGATTGTTGGTTTTGTTGGTCGTGTTGGAGGAAATTGAGTATGGAATGAAATGTACATTATGTGTTGAATTACTTTTCTTTATTAAATGCTTTGTGAACTATGCAGCATTTCAAATCTATTAGTCTATTGCAAATAACTTCGGCTTCATGCAAATCTGAACTAAAATAGCAACTATCTTCATTGATTAGCCTGCATTATTTATATACTTGCAAACAATAAAGTCTTGCGAGTACATACGTGTACTCATCGTTTGCTCTGAAAACCTGTGTGAGGAGCAGAAGGTGCAGTTGAAGAAGAAGATGACCAGGAGTTCAATGATCCAGACGCGGGTGGTGCGCTTGACGGCTAGCAGAGTGATACACTCGCCGGTTGCCTGTGGGAATGGAGGCACACCGTGGCCGCTTTGCTTTTGTTTCTCTTTTGTTCTTCTCTTCAGTTTACTTTAAGCCAGTTGGCCTTTTGTAAACAGGGACAAGTTGTAATACTATTATCTGTCGCTGTAATATATTACTGCTACTCTTAACTTGTGGTTGCATGGAACGATACTACCTATCACAATATGTGACACTAGCCTACTGATCCAGGGACTATTGATAATCACATATATGCGGGAAGCTCGGGTTGGAACCAATTGTGTGGCATGTGACCTCATGAGTCGAGTGTCGTGCCGACCAAGTTGTTTCAATCTGAGTCTGTCGTGATGCCATGCTCGTTACATTACTGGTTGCGCGACTATCCAGGCCTGCGCAACAGTAATGGAGTATCACTGTACCAGGACAGGAGCCCCCACAGGAGTGGTATCAGAGCCAGGCATGTTCGAAGGAGAATGTAGGTAGTAATCGATAGGATTAAGGAAGAGTCTTTTCCTCAAAAGTTATTTTGATTACGCATTCTTTAATTGTGAAAATATAGAATGCTGATCTTTTCTTTTCTATAGTATCTCTTCTGGTTTTGAGTTTCGAAATGGAGTTTTCCTCTTATCTTGGCTTTCAAAGTCAGATTTCTCGGGTAGAAAGGATGTAACACCCCAATTTTTGCTTGTCATGAATTTGAATGCTATTTTGCACTTTGGTGAATTTTTGGAATTTTCTAGGATTTATTTGGAATTTATTCCCTTTTCAAATAATTAAAGAATTTAATTTTGCAAATAAAATTTGGTTGAAAATATTTTATTTGAGTCCCAAATGCCCTAAAATATTTTCTAGAATTTTTCTGAGTATTTTGCTATTTTTCTTGAATTAAATGAATATCTAGAAATTAATTGGATTATTTTAATCGCTGGAAAACCGAGTGGGTTTTACTATTCCTCCGACCGAGTCGGAACCGAACCAGATCCAAGTCTGATTCGAACCAGGACCGAGCCGGAACCAACCCTAATCACGCGACCGTTGGGTCGAGATCCAACGACCCGCATTGAGCCACGTCATCCGAGCCCGGGCCGGATCGAATCCGTTCGCGCCCGAGTGAATCCCGGCCGTTGGATGGGACACGTGGACGGCCCAGATTGCGTCGTCTCCGCCGACTCTGATACGGATTGCACCGCCGCGTTCTCCGCCGCGTTCGTTAGGGTTTCGGATTGAGCGCGGAAACCGAGGCTATTTAATGCGTGGGCTATCACTCGAGGTTGCCCTTTCCCGTGCGCACGTGTTGCCCTAGCTCCCCGAGCCCTAGCCGCCGTCACGTAGCCACAATTGCTCGCCGTAGTTAGATCTCACCTCCGCCACGGTTTTGGCTTCGCCCCGCCGTTATCCGCCGTCCTCCGTCATCACCGAGCCCAGATCCGGACTCCTGGCGTTGAGGCACGTCCGGGAGTACCACTCACCTCGCCGGAGCACGCCCCAAACAACGTTCGAGTGGTCGCCGTCCTCAGCGCCGGCAGCCGCAGCTCCGCCGTGAAGCCATCGCCGCCTCCGAGCTCGCCCAATCGTCCGATCAAGATTCAGCGACCAGGATACATCCACGTCACCGCGGGTAAGCCCACGTGTTATGATTTTAGATCTAATCTCAGCCGTCGGATCTAGATCCAACGGCTCTCGATCGTGCCACGTAGCCCATAACCGCACCGTACTAGGATAGATCTCAGCCGTTAGATCTAGATCGTACGGCTAGCGTTAACCCACGTCATAGCGTTAGATTAGATCTTGACCGTCCGATCAAGATCGAACGGTCCGGGTCAGCCGGATAGTTTTCTATTGCGTTAAGCCAGATCCAATCTGGGCCGTTGATTTTCAAATCAACTGCCGAGATTTAGCCACGTGTACAGGAGCCGAACCGGCGCGTCCGCGTGAGCTGAGACATGGGTCACTGACAGGGCGGGCCCGCCTGTCAGTGACACCGGTCCGGTGGACCAGGGCCACCGTGGACTAGGCTGTGCACGTAGACCACGTCCGTAGACCGGGACACGTGGCAGCACCCGTGTGGTGCCACGTGGCCGATGACGTCATGCTGACGTCATCGGTGGGTTCGGCCGGCGCTGACGTCAGCAAGTCCACGTGGACCAATCCAGTGCGGACACGTGTCACTGCTGACGCAATAAATCATTTTTCGAAAAAAAGAAATAATTTATTTAATTTGGTTTAATGAATTCAAATATGATTTCAAACTTCAAACGCTTATAACTTTTGTAATTTAACTCCGATTTGAGTGATTCAAATTTCTAAATTTGTATAAAATTGAGATCTACCCAATGGTAAATTTTATTTAATTTTTGGACCAAAGTTTTTCTCTGTAATATTATTTAATTGATTATTTAAACTTTAAACGCTTGTAACTTTTGCGTTTTAACTCCTATTTCGCCGATTCAAATTCTAAAAATTCATAAAATTATGCTCTCTCTGTTTATGGACTTCATTTGGATGTTTGGATACTTTTTGTCTACTGTTTTATTCATTTATTGCTATTTGCACGCGTTACGAGTAGACGTTGAAGTGCCCGAAGGCTTCGAAGGTGAAGTGTTGACCCAGGAGCCAGCTCAGGACCAAGATCAAGTGCTTTTTGAAGGCAAGTTGTGCTTTGATCATGTTGATCTTATTTCGAAATTAGTTTGATTTAAATTATTGCATGCTAGTTCAATTATAAAATGCTTTAATTAATTTTGGGAGATTAGTTAATTACCTAGTTGCTGTATGCCACCTTGACATAGATAATTGAATGCCATGAACCCCTTGTCACCCTAGCTGAGGATTAAATAGTTGGACATTATTAAATTGCCAACATGGGAATTTAGATCGTTGTAGTATATTGCTTAGACCTGCTACGTGCTTATGACATGATTTTGGACAAACAAATGTTAATATTGACTTAATGATATATTGAACCTGTTTTGGAAAAGGTATCATGTGTTGTGATGTTGATGGCACGTGGTGCATGGTAATAACTGGGGTTTTGATAAATAGATTTGGACCGGGGCATGTGGCAAGAAATGATCGGGTGGGCCAGTTGTGGCATCGGGAGTGATGATTTGGTTCTTCGGGTAGTCTTGCCCTGGTCAACCTAAGGACTTAACCTTGCAAGCCTTTGAACTGAGTTAATCGTGCAACCACATGTCCGTAATGGGACAGACCTAGTTGAGTAAGATACTAATAACTTGCATGTGATTCCTCGGGTGTCAACTACACCCTTTGTGTAGCTTGAAAGGGGAGCGTACCAGTGCGATGGCATGGTACCCGTCCAACGGTATGTCGGTCCCATACTTCGCCTTGGTTAAGGGAAGGGATGGTGTATGGCAAAAACCGGAAAGGTTCACTTGCGTAGTTAGCCGTTTCCGAAAGGCTTTGTTACGATCACTCGCCCTTGTGGTGTTTAGCTGTATCTTGTGGGTAAAGTGCATAACCTCTGCAGAGTGTAAAATCTATTCGAATAGCCGTGTTCGCGGTATTGGACATTGCTCGGGGATTACAGTCAAGGGTTAGACTTTCGTGAAAACAACTTGGACTTGGAAGGTTTGGTTTGGTTAATAGATGATGTTGATGGAAATATGGACTAGGAATGGGGAAGATGTTTATTTAACTCCTGGAAAAGTTATTGATATTATACCTGTTTTTATTGCTTTCGAATCTACTTATGATACTTGTCAAATGCTGTTTACTACAATTATACCTGGAACTACTCCTTTGTATTAAGCCATGCATGTAGTATATTAGCTTGCATTCTGTGCATGACTTGCTGAGTACCAAGTACTCACCCTTGCCACAAAACAACACCAGTTGAAGAAGAGGCGACGCCGGTTTCGGAGGAGGAGTTTCAAGAAGAGCCGTCTAACTAGGGATCGAGTCCAGTTAGTTGCCTGTGGCATATTGGTTGGCGCCACGCGTTTTCTTTATATATTTCGCTGCAGATTTTATTTGAATAAGTCTTAGCCCTGTGAGGCGTACTTTTGTAACTTGACCATAAGGTCGAGCGACCAGTTTGGTTATCATAATTAAAGTACTTTATTATTATCGATGTGTATGATTGTGATATTTACCAATGTTGAGACTGTGTGCACTAGCATGATCCTGGACTAGTGCTGAATACACAGAGGGTCCGGATTTGCAAATTCGGGTCCCGACAAAGGAAATGGGGCATTTGGTTTAATCTAGTTTCCCTGTCTCATTCAAAAATTAAGTTAGGGTCTTTTGGGAAGCTTATCTACTTCAAGATTTAGCTAAGAATCGAGTAATGATAAGGATAAGGTTTAAGTTGTGCATTTCCATTTATTGGTTTGTTGTTGAGTTTTTCTGTTTAGTTGATTCCTGTATAATTTGGATTTCTGCTTGTTGAGGATGTTACTAATCCATTTCGCTTCTTAATCTTAGATGTCTGGACGTTGGGAACCCTGTTATTATACAACTGCGATTCTGGAGGGTTCAGTTCAGGCTACCCTCTGGGAGATGATGCAGCGTGCTGGCTTTCCCGAGCCACTAGGGTACTTAATCTCACGTGCTGGACTTAGTCCCGCCACTTCCCTGTACGTGGCAGAAGTTTCCATTCGTGGATGCCACGAAGGGGAGCAGACCCATCAGTATCACGGTACAGCGCCAAGCCCTCTTGCAGCTCTACTTGATGGAGCATATATTGCAATTTTGAGGCTTCGGTTTGATGTACCGGAGATGGCTCAGTTGTTCCCTGTTTGTCCCTCTCGTGAGCCGGACAGCCAGGAGAATTTGTATGTGCCAGTCTATCCATTGATGGATTCTGTGCAAGCTTGGTAGACTGGGTTTGTGAGGTCCCTTGATCATTATCTGCTTCGTCTCCGGGAAGAACTGTTGCTCGCTCGATGTCGTATCTCTAAGTTAGAGAGTAACATGGCGCCCTTTGTCAGCTACGGTTTCTTTACTACCGGGATGATATATGGGGAACATGACGACCTCGTGCCTGCTGAGGAGTTACCTCGTCCTTATGGATCCTATCGTCGGGTTTCCCGCAATGCTAGGATGTCGGTTCGAGGCAGTAGCTGTCGCCGTGTTTCGGCTGTGCGCCCCAGTGCTTCTGCGACTGCCATGCTAGGGCGAAACCTGTTGTTTGGTGGACGTGAGTACGAGTTGATGTTTCTTGCAGAGTCAACTGCTTCCTCTGCAGCCCTAGGCACCTCGAATGTCCCCGTCGCAAACGGTGGTCATGTCTAGGTTAGATCTTTACTTCTGTAGGTAGTTGGACCTACAGCTCGCTTTTGTTGTATTTAGCTGGTTAATGGAACCCTTTTGTTGCAATTATCCCCGTGGAACTTGTGGTAGTTGGTGGTATTGTAATTAACTCTCCTTTAGCATGAAAAGATGTGCTAAGTTACCATCTGTAAATCTATCGCACTTGCTATCCTTTCAGTGTGATGCATGTCTTATGTTTTGTATTACCGTGTGTTGGAGATGCATGAATTTCCGCAACTATCGCTCCAGTTCGTTTCGCTCTCGAATGCTCCTGTTGTACTTGTTGACAAAACTTTTTGTCAATAGGATGCCACCGAAGAAACGTGATGTCCGTTCAGTGATGACCCAGGGTGCTGCTCAGGATAACCTTGATCCCGCTGCAACAGTGCCGAATCCAGAACATCATGATCCACCTTTGCCAAGATCCCGTAGTCAAGGATCTCACCACTCCAATGAGCCAGTAGGTAATCAGGAGGCGTCGCTTAGTCACCATGATGCCCAAAGTGAAGAATTACCTCCTCCTCCATCGATGGCCCAGGTTCTTGTTATGCAGACCCGCCAGTTGGAGCGGTTGGTGCAGAATTCCAAGAACCTTGGTGCCGCTGCCTACGGTGGTTTGGCAGCAATGCAACCCCAATCAAGGCTGGCCGAGTTCCAGCGAACTCGCCCGCCGACCGATCCCCTAGATGCAGACGATTGGCTTCGCGATGTCGAAGGCAAACTCGACCTCGTGAGGTGTACTGACGAGGAGAAGGTTCAGTACGCTGCTTACTATCTCTAAGGTGCTGCAGCAGCTTGGTGGGTAAATGTTAAGGCGATTCGTCCACCCGGTCAGGGCATGACTTGGGAGGATTTCAAGGGAGCCTTTCGCGCAGCGTACATACCAGCTAGCCTGATGGAGATCAAGAAACGGGAGTTCTATAATCTTCGTCAGGGGTCCATGTCAGTGATGGACTTGTGACACTACTGGATGGTGTGACGTTATGAAATGTGAAATTTGAGGTTAAAACTATACGGTATGAGGTTTAATCGCGTTTCCGGGCCGATTTTGGGAGTTTGGGCCTCTCCGGGGGAGTTTGGGCCCAAGGGGATGAGTCGTGGGCTTTAGTGGGAAGGAGTTTGGGCCCATGTGGGGAGGGGGGCCTGGTTTATTGGCTTGGGCGCCTCCACCCTGCCCCTTTGTGCCCCTCCCCCATGCCCTAGCCGCCCCCTCTCCTTCCCCACCTCACCCTTGTGCGCCGCCCCCTCCTCCCACCTCCCCATTGCACCACCACCCCTCCCCTCCCTTCTCCACCATCCTTGCTGCCCTAGGGGAGCCCCCCACCTTGCCAACCCGCTGTTTTCACCATTGGAGCGCTCCGCGACGAGGAGATCCGGTGGATTTGGAGCGAGGAAGGAGATCGTGTGAACCGGGAGGAGATTTGTCGGTTCATCGTTCGTCGGGCGAAGGTATGGATAGGGGAATCCTTGGGGTTGGTCTAGGTGCTATGCTAGAGGGTATTTGGATGCTTTTAGATCAATAGGTGGTGCTATGATTGGGTATATTGGATGAAAACTAGAGTTTGCCACGTTCTCTGCTTCGGGCAGATTGTGCAGTCAACATAGGGTTTGAGTTTTCGCGACCTTTGAATCAGAATTTAGTCGGCCGCCTGTTGATAAAGTTGTAGGTAATTTCAATACATTTCAGTGGACATAAAGAACATCCAATTCCTCCCATCCGTTTGAAAGTTATGCTCGATTTACCGAACGTGTTCAAATCAGTGACGTAGCTGGGACAAAACGTAGTGTTTCGTAGATTAAACAATTTTAGAGTCCGAATCAGCTTTTAGAAATACTTAGAAAAAGATAGGAAATTTCCTAAGATTCACGATGATGTACTCATTTACTCGATTTGGAGTCCTAGAACTAAAGTTATGATAGTTTGAAGTCTGCTGTCCGGGCGGGACAGATTCTCTGTTTTTCGGTTTTGGGAGTAGTTTGTGAAGTCAGGGTAGACGAGCTTTTGCGTACTATTTTGGGGGCACATTTTGAGTGTGTGGAATATTTGTGCAGGTGGTGTGACCCTGGGAGTGCCCTCATCCTCTCGCCAATCCGTCGCCCGCGGTTAAGGCAAGTGTATTGTAATGGGTAGTGTAATGTATGTTGCTAGTTGTGACTAGATGCAAATTGCTTACATGTTGTGATATCTTGCCATGATTAGTGCTAGCCTATGTTATGATGAAAATGGACTATTATGATGCTATGCCATGTTTAGTTCAGTTTGATGCAAGATGTTTATGTTTGTGGCATATGTTGCATACATGGCATTAAATCTGGCCCGGTCGGTGAGAACGTCATAACTAGTCCGGTACGGTCGGGGAGAAAGTTATGACTAATCCGGAGTGCCATGGTTGTAAGACCTACCTCGTGATTCCACCCACGTGGTGAGTGGAAGCGATGTGTAGGCACCCTCGATCTACGGGATGGAAGGGGGAAGAGGGTGCACGCCGACGGGTGTGCACTCAGCAATACTAGTATATGCTTCCAGGAGACATGTGCATTGCATTGCATTGCATTATATGATGATGTTATATGATGATGATATATGATGATGTCAATGAGATGCATACACTGTGAATATGAGATGTTTATGATGTTGTATGTGAAAAGTGGTGATGAAGGTATTGGGATGTATTTTCTTGTTCCATTGCAATATACTTGCTGAGTGATGAACTCACACTTGTGTTTATGTTGTTTTTCTTAGGTACCATGAAACCAGCATGCGGGGAAGGGAGCTAGTCACACGTTATCACTTAGCATCACACATTTAAACAATGACATGTTCTTTCCTTTAATTGTGATGGTTAATTCACTGAACTAAACTGTGGTTTTGATGCTTCGTTGGTTGTCATGAGTAAATGATTAGTCCATATTTGACATGTGACGGATAGGCTTATATCCTTAGTTGTATGGTGGTTGAAATTCCTGTTTTGTTATGTTATTGCTATCGTTCTTTATGCTATCTTGATATGTTAAGATTGTTGTTGCTTCAATTCATGGAAAAACAAAGGAGATGCTGCCGAAATTTTCGGTTTTAGCATTTGCTCATTTGCTGTAATTTACTTTAATTTGTGGTTTTTAGATGTTGTTTAGTCTATGTTTGGTAACATTCAGGCATATTAAATGCTGGGGTGTTACAGTTGGTATCAGAGCGGGCTTCAGGTCCGTGGTGCTTGAACTTAGTGAAATACCATAGGTTCAACTAAAATGTGATGTGGGATAACCTAGAAACATGGCTTAGGTTATACTTAAAAGTTTGCCATAGGATAGCAACATTAAAATTTGAGTAAGTGGAATAAATAATTTAAAATTTGACACACATGGATGCACAGTAGGAAAGGGTATGGATATCGTTGCTTTACGCTTAGATGTTGTATTTAAGCCTTGGTGTTGAATGCTATATTTGATAATGTATGTTGCTATGTTATTGAGAGAATTGATTGGATTGTTCTTGTTATTTGTGATGAAGTGGGGTTGTGGTGCCGAAGGGTTTCGGTCACCACTTTTTGTTCATAGTAAGGGTGTGGTTTGACGGTGTGGCCGGTTAACGCCATCACCGAAGAATTATTAACCCCTGTAGGAGAAGAGTGCTTACCATTTATGTCGTAGATCGAGTAATTGACTGGAGTCAAATAGAAGAGATTGGTGGTGGATTCCTTTTACCGTTCTAACGATCGGTTTGGGTTGGGTTTTGTGGGTTTTAGTGATTGGAAATCAAGGAAAGGTGCTTGGTGTTGAGTTTTCGCGGATGGTATCTCGGCGTTTTTCTTGGTTTTGCCTTCTTTGGTTGAAGACAAAGAAGAAGAGTTTAGTGCTATGCCTATTTCGGATTGCTATTTTAGTTTTGGCGTCCGGTTTTGTTGATTGCTTTACGGAGAAAGCTCTCGATCTATTCTTGTGTTTGTCTTTCTCCAGGTTTAGCAGAGTTGTGGTGTTGTGCCAGACCTAGTGGTCAGGGTTGAAGTATGTGTCTTTGTAAGAGTAAGGGGGATGTTTGATCTCATCTTTTGACTTGGTTGGGAGATCATCCTTGAAAACCCGGTTGTTTCGTGGAAGTTTGGAGTTTGGTGTTAATGCTTTATCTGAAAGAAAAAAAAGATTTGGTTGATCGTCTGGTTTTCCCTCTTGCATCCTTCTCCCTTCTTGGAAGTTGTAGATCTTGAGATTTCTTTAGGAGTTTTGGCTATCAGAGTTGGAAATTTGAGAGTTGAGCTCTCCTGCATGTCTGTTGGAGTTTTGTTTTTCTTCCTTGCCTGGAAAGGAGAAATTGTTTATCGGTGATCATTCTTGTTTTTGAGCTGTAGTTTATGGAATGACGTGTTGCTAAGTTAAATTGTGAGTTGAATCAATTCAATGTGATTATTATCTCTAGCTTGAGAATAAATAGACTACTAGTGTTGTAGTTTACTCTGTAGCGAGAATGATTAAATGGGTTAATGTACATGCTTAGAATCTGTTGCTTTGCTTTAAAAGTGCTTATGATCGTCGTTAATGTTTAAAGTTTAAACCCTGATGCATAGTTAGAACATTAAGATGATGTAAATTACTGATATTATTAAAGAAACCTTGCTAGTTGTTTAAAGATGTTCCAATTTAACGTGTTAGTAGAGAAATTCAATCACGCTGGCTTGTGACCTTAACTTGGAAGTTGATTAGAGTTGCTATTTATGTTGTTGCAAGCCATTAGTATATTTGGAAGTGTGCATACGTGTTCCTATAATGCTAGTACCGATGTCAATTGGGAAAATATAGGTCTTGTTGTTGTTTTAAGAACATTGTACTGATCTAATTTATTAAATTTATTTTAATGGTTGGAGTATGTTGTGTAGTGGTAATTTTGTTATAACCTATGTATAGGGTAGCTAAAAGTAATGTTGTTGGTTTATGATTATGCCCATTTGTTGTTATTGATGACTTAGTAGTGGTGGTAATTGTTTAGATTACTTGCTGAAAACCATGGTTAAATGGAGGAAATTGTAACATGTGGTGACAAGAGTGAACCTTGGACAATTAACATGATGTAGAGTTTTATCCTTAATGAATGCATATCTTAGAATCATATTTACAAACTTTGTCTTGTGGAGATAATTTTTACTTGTTGAAGTCATTTATTGATTGAACAAGTTTCAAATGTCCAGATGTTGATGTATGGATGGTATGAAATTGATAGGTTGATCATGCTTAAGTATCTGTTGAAGTACTATGTTTGAAAAAATAGAATACATTGTTATATGATGTGTTGGTCTGTGGAGATCATGATGAGGTAGTATTGGTTGGTTGTCTTTTGATAATCGTCATAAACTTTATTTATAAGTGTTGGGAAAGGTAACTAGAGAAAGAATTGGCTAGGTTGCTCTTGGTTGAATTATGATGGCCTTCTCGATGAGTAAGTAGTGAATATTGAACGTTTAAATGGTAAGTATAGTGGAATACTAGATATGGTGGGTTTTATGCTGAGCTTGCGTCTAAAACCTTTCAGACTAGTTTGGTTGTTTGCCATTTTGATTGAAGGGTTTCGATCAAGGTGTTACTTATGTTGTGTTTCAGAAGTTCCCTAAAAACTCGTAGAAGTTGGTGCCAATCTTTGGTTTTGGCTAATTTGTTCAGTTTATGCTATGAGTATGGTTTTACACCCAAAAGTCTTTGAGTGGATCGCGCTCCTTCGCGTTCGCACTGAATCATCTTTGGAGTAAATTTTAAAGGAAGCAGAAGGTCTTAGTGGGTTGTGTTGGAGATTCTTGAGATTCAATTTGTAACTCCATTTGACTAGAGTTGGAGTTATTTGAAAATGTGTGTGGTGTTTGAAAATGCTTCACAAGGTGGATTTTATGAATGGTTCATAAGAGATTTTGTTAGTGAAGTGTTCCCTTTTGAAATGAGTTTCTCTTTCTCTTTGAGAAAAGAAAATTTTTTTGTGGTGGTGGTGTGTGCAGATGTTTGACTTTGGAGTTGTTGTTCTGTTCCAAAAATGTCGATTTTGGTTACAATGCGAGGTTTTGCAAGGTTAGCTTTAAATGGATGGTGGGTTTTGACACGACGTGGTGTTTTGCTGTTAATGATGTTACCATCATAGTTATATAATTTAGCGCAATCATCGGTGTTATTGGTGTTCTTTCATGTGATACTGAGGAAGAAGTCTTTTTGTTGAGCTTACTCAATGATTGTGCCCTTGTTTCGATTCTTCCTCATACCGTATAGTTTTAACCTCAAAGAATCGGTATTGTTGTTACATGAAGAATGAATGGTGAAAAGGAAGCATGACATTGTTTATAGATGTTTAATGATGAGAGAGTCGATGAGCCAGGTCGGTGAGGAAGTCATATATAGATATATGACTAGTCCGGAGTGCTCTTGAAAAGTGTGCATTCATGTCATAAATCGAGATTTCTATTTCTTTCTGGTATGAAAAGAAACAATGAAGAATTTCTGGTATGTTGGTTGTGGTGCAGGAGATTTGTGTTTCCTTTGCGCCTTGGCATAGGAAATTAAAATGAGTACTCTTTGGTTGTTGCTGAAATCTTTCCAAAGTGGCTTTTAGCGCTTTGGGGGTTCGAGTTGTTGTATGGGGATCAATTGGGTTCATGGCTTATGTTTGAGCTTACTCAATGATTGTACCCTTTGTTCTGATTCTTTGATTGGAAGAATGTGAGGGCGAGACCGTCTAAGAAATAAAAATCTAGTGTGGGTTTGTAATGACCTAAGATATTAGGCGTTGCTAGTGGTTGATCGTAACTAGTTTGGAAGTGGAGAGTAAAGGAAGGTTGGGTATGACCCAATTCAAACTTTCCTGGAGAATTGCTTCGTCGATGCGTCCCTCGGTAGGGGTCTTCTCCTTGTTGATTAAATTTTTAGTGGACCATTTGGTGGTAGCTAGTAATTGCTTTTCCTTTTGGAAGTGTATAGGATCTTTTGGTCGCCGATCTCTGAGCGAGTTGTGTCAACCGATGTGGATTGCTCGGTTGATATTGTTTTTGCGGGTTTTAAGGACTCTGGTTATAAAGTAGGTTTTTCCTTCGGTGGTAGTGGTGGGTATTGGTCTTTTGTAAAAGGTCAATCTTGTGCAAGGTGTTAGCCGATTGTTCAAGCAGTTGGTAGTCTTGGAGTGTTGTGTCTTACTTGGTTTGTGTCGTCTAGAATACGACGAACCACAATAGAGAGGTTGAGATGTGAAAGCACTTTTGTGTGTGGGAGCTGAAGAGGGTTCTAGAGGTTGGTGCCGTGTTCTTCTAGGGAGAAACATCGGTTAAAGGGATCGGGCACTTTAGTGCCAAGGAATGCATAAAAATGAGGAATATGAGACCGTTTTCCTTCATTGTCAGTTTAGGAAGTTATCCTATTGCTTGGGACGTTCTGAGTCCTTATGTTTGTACTTTGTGTTTCAAAGTTGAGTAAGATTCTGGAAAATTTTGAATGTGAGTTGTCTTTAGAGCCGTCAGTCTTCGAGCCTTAGCTCCTTGCTTCTGAGTGCTGGCAGGTGCAAATCGTAGGGGCTTCTAAGCGGGTTCTGAGGCGTGAACCATAGCTCCCTTCGATTTGGTTGATTGCGAAGTGACGTGTCTCGGATTCAGGGTCGAATCCTGTTGAAGGGGGGTAGAATGTGACACTACTGGATGGTGTGACGTTATAAAATGTGAAATTTGAGGTTAAAACTATACGGTATGAGGTTTAATCGTGTTTCCGGGCCGATTTCGGGAGTTTGGGCCTCTCCGGGGGAGTTTGGGCCCAAGGGGATGAGTCGTGGGCTTTAATGGGAAGGACATTTGGGCCCATGTGGGGAGGGGGGACCTGGTTTATTGTGTTGGGCGCCTCCACCCTGCCCCTTTGTGCGCCTCCCCCATGCCCTAGCCGCCCCCTCTCCTTCCCCACCTCCCCCTTGTGCGCCGCCCCCTCCTCCCTCCTCCCCATTGCACCACCACCCCTCCCCTCCCCTCTCCACCATCGTTGCTTCCCTAGGGGAGCCCCCCACCTCGTCAACCCGCTGTTTTCACCATTGGAGCGCTCCGCGACGAGGAGATCCGGTGGATTTGGAGCGAGGAAGGAGATCGCATGAACAGGGAGGACATTCGTCGGTTCATCGTTCGTCGGGCGAAGGTATGACTAGGGGAATCCTTGGGGTTGGTCTAGGTGCTGTGCTAGAGGGTATTTGGATGCTTTTAGATCAAGAGGTGGTGCTGTGATTGGGTAGATTGGATGAAAACTAGAGTTTGCCACGTTCTCTGCTTCAGGCAGATTGTGCAGTCGACCTAGGGTTTGAGTTTTCGTGACCTTAGATTCGGAATATGGTCGGCCGCCTAATGAGAAAGTTGTAGGCAACTTCAATACCTTTCAGTGGACATAAAGAACGTCCAATTATGCCCAGCCGTTTGAATGTTATTCTTGATTTACCGAACGTGTTCAAATCTATGACGTAGTAGGGACAGAATGTAGTGTTTCATAGATTAAAAAATTTTAGATTACGAATCAGCTTTTCCAAATACTTAGAAAAAGCTAGGAAATTTCCTAATCTTCGCGATGGTGTACTCGTTTACTCGATTTGGAGTCCTAGAACTAAAGTTATGATAGTTTGAAGTCTGCTGTCCGGGCAGGACAGATTCTCTATTTTTCGGTTTTGGGAGTAGTTTGTGAAGTCGGTGTAGACGAGCTTTTGCGTACTATTTTGGGGGCACATTTTGAGTGTGTGGAATGTTTGTGCAGGTGGTGTGACCCCGGGAGTGCCCTCATCCTCTTGCCAATCCGTCGCCCGCGGTTAAGGCAAGTGTATTGTAATGTGTAGTGTAATGCATGTTGCTAGTTGTGACTAGATGCAAATTGCTTACATGTTGTGATATCTTGCCATGATTAGTGCTTGCCTATGTTATGATGAAAATGAACTATTATGATGCTATGCCATGTTTAGTTCAGTTTGATGCAAGATGTTTATGTTTATGGCATATGTTGCATACATGGCATTAAATCTGGCCCGGTCGGTGAGAACGTCATAACTAGTCCGGTAAGGTCGGTGAGAAAGTTATGACTAATCCGGAGCGCCATGGTTGTAAGACCTACCTCGTTATTCCACCCATGTGGTGAGTGGAAGCGATGTGTAGGCACCCTCCATCTACGGGATGGAAGGGGGAAGAGGGTGCACGCCGACGGGTGTGCACTCAGCAATACCGGTATATGCTTCCAGGAGACATGTGCATTGCATTGCATTGCATTATATGATGATGTTATATGATGATGATATATGATGATGTCAATGAGATGCATACACTGTGAATATGAGATGTTTATGACGTTGTATGTGAAAAGTGGTGATGAAGGTATTGGAATGTATTTTCTTGTTCTATTGCAATATACTTGCTGAGTGATGAACTCACACTTGTGTTTATGTTGTTTTTCTTAGGTACCATGAAACCGGCATGCGGGGAAGGGAGCTAGTCACACGTCATCACTTAGCATCACACATTTAAACAATGACATGTTCTTTCCTTTAATTGTGATGGTTAATTCACTGAACTAAACTGTGGTTTTGATGCTTCATTGGTTGTCATGAGTAAATGATTAGTCCATATTTGACATGTGATGGATAGGCTTATATCCTTAGTTGTATGGTGGCTGAAATTCCTGTTTTGTCATGTTATTGCTATCGTTCTTTATGCTATCTTGATATGTTAAGATTGTTGTTGCTTCAATTCATGGAAAAACAAAGGAGATGCTGCCGAAATTTTCGGTTTTAGCATTTGCTCCTTTGCTGTAATTTACTTTAATTTGTGGTTTTTAGATGTTGTTTAGTCTATGTTTGGTAACATTCAGGCATACTAAATGCCGGGGTATTATAGGACTATCTTCATAAGTTTAACTATTTGGCCCGCTATGTTGCGGAAGAAGTCCCGAGTGAAGCTCGAAGAGTTTCCTTGTTTCGGTAGCATCTTAACGAGGAGATTCGTCATTCGCTCGCACCGCTTGACATTCCCAATATGCAAGTACTTGTGGATAAGGCTGTTTGCGTTGAAGACAGTGGCAAAGAACTTTTGGAGAGCCAGAAGCGTAAGTGGATGGCTCGGAAATCCTTTGGTGCCAGTTCTTCGAGGCCGCATCGTGGGCAGACTGTCAGTGCCCAGACGGTAACGTCGCCGCCTCCACGACTTCAGAGGAGCGTTTCCCGACCTATTCAATCTGCGGCTCAGCCTTCTGACCACGGAGGACAGATTCGCGGAGGGCAGGACAGTATGGCCGCTCTCACCTGCTATGCTTGCGGTGAGAAAGGGCATATCTCTACTGTTTGTCCGAACAAACGTCCTGTTGCTGCTCGACCTCAAGTTCCAAGCGGTCAAATTCGCCCGCAAGGTTCTGCAACTGGGCGTGGTGGACATCTAGGAGGGCTCTCTAGCCAGAAAGCAGCCCAGAGTCAAGCCCATGGTCGACTTAACCTGTTGACCGCGGAGGAGGCTAGCAATGCGCCAGATGTGGTACTTGGTATGTTTCCTGTACATTCAGTGCCCATAATGGTTTTATTTGATTCAGGCGCTTCACATTCCTTCATTTCCTCGAAGTTTGTTGAGAACCGGAAAATTGAGACTAACCGATTACGAAGTCAGATGCTAGTCTATTCTCCTGGTTCGGTTATGCGAGCTGAGCGCATATGCCTTAGAGTACCTATAGTAATCAATGAAGTCTTATTTTTGGGTGATCTGATTCAGATCGATACCCCTGGACTTGATGTCATCCTCGGAATGGATTGGTTGTCCCAGAACCAAGGACGCATTGATTGCGCTAACCGTTTCATTTCTTTGGTGAATCCGGACGGGATTCAGATCGAGTATCACTCCAGTCGATTAATTGCGCCTAACGCATCTCTTCATTCTCTCTCTGTGATGGAGATAAGTCAGGTGCTAGTGATCTGTGAGTATCCCGATGTCCTTTCCTGAAGAGTTGCCGGGATTGCCTCCAGATCGAGACTTGGAATTTATCATAGATCTATTGCCCGGAACACGCCATTATCCAAACGACCTTATCGAATGCCCTCTAATGAGTTGCTGGAGTTGAAGAAACAACTCAAGGAGCAGTTGGCTAAGGGTTTTGTTCGCCCTAGTTCATCTCCTTGGGGTAGTCCAGTGCTCTTCATCAAGAAGAAAGACGGTAGTTTACGCATGTGCGTGGACTATCGATCCTTGAATGAAGTCACTATCAAAAATAAGTATCCTCTTCCCCGGATTGATGACCTGTTTGATCAATTAAGTGGAGCTCGAGTCTTTTCTAAGATTGACTTGAGGCTTGGGTACTTTCAACTCAAGATTCAACCGGAAGATATCCAAAAGACTGCTTTTACTACTCGGTATGGTCTGTACGAGTATACAGTGGTTTCTTTCGGACTCACCAATGCACCCGCCACATTCATGAATCTCATGAATAAGGTATTCATGGAATACCTGGATAAATTCGTGGTGGTGTTCATTGATGACATTCTTATCTATTCTCGGAGTGAACAAGAACATGAGCTTCATTTGCATTTGGTGCTTGACAAGCTTCGTGAACATCAGCTGTACGCCAAGTTCAGCAAATGTGAATTCTGGCTCAAAGAAGTTGCATTCTTAGGACATGTTCTCTCCGAAGGAGGAGTTGTAGTTGATCCCAGTAAGGTGAGAGATGTACTCGCCTGGGAACAGCCACGGACTATTCCCGAAGTCCGAAGTTTTCTTGGGTTAGCCGGGTACTATCGGCGATTCATTGAAAACTTCTCTAAAATTTCCAAGCCGATGACTGAATTACTCAAGAAGGAGAAGAAGTTTGAGTGGTCGTCAGCTTGTGAGGCTAGTTTCCAAGAGTTGAAGCAAAGACTCACGATAGCTCCAATTCTTGTCTTGCCTGATGTGCACAAAAACTTTGACGTATATTGTGATGCTTCACGTCAAGGTCTTGGTTGTGTACTGATGCAAGAAGGAAAAGTCGTGGCGTATGCTTCACGACAACTGAAGCCTCATGAAGCCAATTATCTGACTCACGATCTAGAATTGGCTGCCATAATTCATGCTCTTAAGTTGTGGCGGCATTATCTCATCGAAAATCGAACAGAGATATATACGTACCATAAAAGCTTAAAATACTTTTCCACCCAACCAGATCTAAACTTGAGACAGCGTCGGTGGTTGGAGCTAATCAAGGATTATGATTTGAGAATTCATTACCATCCAGGAAAGGCTAACGTGGTAGCTGATGCCCTCAGTCGCAAGCTACACACTATTAATGCCTTGACGGGTGTCTGTCAACCTCAGTTACTGGATGAGTTTCGTAGACTCAATTTGGAGGTGGTTGAGGATTCGTTGCTGCGTTGACCGTACAACCTACTCTTGAGTCTCAAGTTTTGTCTGCTCAGCTTAAGGATGAAGGAGTAGATGAAATTAGGCGCAAGCTAAGAGAAAGCGCATCATTGGAGTTTTTAGAACGAGTTGATGGTCTGATCATGCATGGGCATCAAATCTACGTCCCAAATAATCAAGAGATCAAAGATCTGATCTTGAAGGAAGCTCATGAGACTCCATTGTCAATCCACCCTGGAAGTACTAAAATTACCAGGATATCCGAAAGAAGTTTTGGTGGCCTGGTATGAAAAGAGATGTCGCCGCATACGTTGCCATTTGTGACGTGTGTCAGCGAGTTAAGGCAGAGCACCAGTGACCAGCTGGAATGCTTCAACCTTTGAAAATTCCGTAGTGGAAGTGGGATGAGGCCAGAATGAACTTCATCACTAGAATGCCAAAATCAGCCAATGGCCATGACTCTATTTGGGTGATCATTGACCGGTTAACTAAAGTGGCTCATTTTATACCGGTACGCGATACCTACAATGGAGCTAAACTTGCAGAACTCTACATGAACCATATTGTCCGATTACATGGAGTTCCCAAGGTCATTGTATCTGACCGTGGATCCCAGTTTACTTCACGGTTCTGGAAGAATCTGCATGAACTTCTAGGGACTAAGCTGCTCTTCAGTACAGCTTACCATCCTCAGACGGATGGGCAAACTAAAAGGACAAATCAAGTCCTGGAAGATATGCTCAGAGCTTGTGTTCTTTCGTATAACTCAAAATGGGAAAAGTGCTTAGCATTTGCTGAGTTTTCCTACAATAACAGTTATCAAGCAAGCCTTCAAATGTCACCGTTTGAAGCACTGTATGGAAGAAAGTGCCAAACTCCTCTCTTCTGGTCCGAAGTCGGTGAAAGAGAGTTCTTTGGACCCACAGTGATTCAGGAAGCTGAGATGCATGTCAGGTTGATCCGAGATCGGCTGAAGGAAGCTCAATCTAGACAAAAGAGCTATGCCGATAATCGTCGCCGGAATCTGAGCTTCAATGTAGACGATTTTGTCTATCTTAAGGTATCGCCGTTGCGTGGCACTAAATGGTTCCAAGTTCGCGGAAAGTTAGCGCCGAGATACGTCGGTCTGTATCGCATTCTTGCAAGGAAGGGTGAAGTAGCTTATCAGTTGGAGCTTCCACCTCAACTTGCATATGTGCACGACGTGTTTCATGTTTCTCAGCTGAAGAAGTGTCTTCGAGTTACTGCTGAACTCACTCCTCTAGTTACAATTGATCTTCAACCAGATCTGACTTATCGTGAATATCCAATCCGCGTTCTAGATGAAGCTGAACGTCTTACTCGTAATCACGTTGTCAAGATGCTTCGAGTTCAATGGAGTATTCACACTGAAGAAGAAGCAACCTTGGAACGTGAAGATCGTCTTCGATCAGAGTTTCCATCCTTGTTTTCCGAATCCTTGTAATCTCGAGGACGAGATTTTTGTAAGGGGGTAGAACTGTAACATCCTGAGTTTGCAATTGTTTTTTATGTTAATTAATCCCTTGAGAGTTATTCGGATTTCAATTTGGAGTTAATTGTGTTTGGATTTGTTTGTTCGAGCAGTTTCATTTTAGTTTTGCTCCAAAATCTTATTTCGTGTTGCGGTTAGAAATTTTTGAGCAACTCTAGTACCTATTCCTTTCCTTAGCTATCCTAGAACCCATCCCTAAAGTTTCCGGGAGGGATTCCCAAGTTTCGGAGTTTTTCAGAAAGTTTTGGGAGTCTTTCTGCCCTAGGCGGCAGTACTGCCAGCCCGGGCTGGTACTGCCGGCCGAGGGGCTCGGGCAGGGGGACAGGGCGCCCGGTTCTGACCGGCTGCCCTGGCCACCTCAGCGTTTTCTAGAGCCTTCTCTTCTCCTCACTCCCCCAGTCAAACACTCCCTCACTCCCTCTCACGTCTCCTCTCTCCCTCACTCTCCCTCTCTTGTTATCTCACTCCCTCTCCTTCTCTCTCTCTCCCATGGAGATCCTCCTCCCTCTCTCAAGGATCCTCTCCATCTAAACCCTTCTCTCAAGTGTTCTTGTGCTTGTGGAGAAGCTAGGCAAGGTGGAGATCAACTTCCTCAAACCCTAGCAGCCTTTGGAGGTGAGTAGAGACAAGTTTGGATGCAAATCTTCATGTTTGAGCTCAACCTTCCGTTTCTTTTCCTTACCTTTAGCTTAAACCCTATATTCCTGTTTCGTCGGATTATTCGTTTAAATGTCGTTTTCGTAACTTTTGGAAATAATCCATGAAACCTTAATTCCAAAAGCTAGGAAAGTGACGCTAGAATTTATTCGATGCCGTTAAAGTTCGAGTTTCGTGAAAAGAATCGAGTTTGAATTCGATTCGGGGTGAAAGTCGAAATTTGGCATAAATTAGGATTCTAGAGTACCTCGGATAGGAAATTAGGTCAAACGGGGTCGAAACCTTGCGTGCATCGCGTGAATGGGTCCTTACCATATCTGAGAACCCATCCAAGCAATCGCCGCGAAGTTCCGAAGTCGTTTGCGCGAAAACCCTTTTTCTGGAAACCCTAGTTGACCTGTGGCCGGCACTACCGACGTGGTGAAGCCGGTACTACCGCTTAGGCCGGCAATACCGCCCCCACAACGTCGGCAGTTATTTTCCAGAGAGGTCCCCTTCGGGGTTCGTTGCGGCCGGTACTACCGACTCTTGCAGCCGGTACTACCGGGCTGTAGGGTGGCACTACCAGGCTTAATGGCCGGTACTGCCGACTGCAGGACGGCACTACCGGGCTTTAGATGCCGGTACTGCCGGGCACCGAATCAAATTTGGTTTTTGTTGGGTCTTTCTCTCGTGTGTTCGCCTGTGGACTGTTGTCCGGTTCTTAGAGCTTTATGCCTTGTTCTCATTGGATCTTATTCGTTTTCTCGTTGTTTCTTTTGTTGCGCTTTCGTTTAGACGTTGTCGCCTCGGGAGCAGTTGGCGAGGATCCGGACTACGACCCAGAGGACACGCAAAACCAAGAGCAAACAGGCAAGCACCCCCTTTGAATATATTGAACCTATATTTGCAAATGTACTTTGTTTTCTTCCAAACTATTACGCATGCATAAGTAAGTGGTACAAATACTTAAATCGTGGGAAATGGTAGTTAGATCCAAATCTGGATGGTTTATCTCGATTGCAATATTGTTATGCGAACCTTATTTAACCTTAGGATAAGGTTAGGCACTATATCAAGTGTCACTGGGGAATTATAAGTCTAGTAGTTGCATACGCTTAGCCCAGCATTAGATTGCGTGATTATTGATCGGTGGACTCAGTCAATCAAAACCTTCATGAATTATTATCGGAATTTCTAAATTGGTGATTTCATGGAAAAGGTTATGTTGATAAAAAGGTGAAAAAGAAAAAGGTAAAAAGAGGTTTTATGCCGGATGGATGATGGGAGGTCTCGTCTGCTCAATCCTAAGAACTGAACTTGACGCTTGTAACTGAGTCTTTCCGTACAACCACATGTGCTAGTATGGGATAGCCTAAACCCAATACAGGAGTTGGAATTTGGTCTTGCGCCGTGGTAGGTCGAAGTAGTTGGGCAATACTGACGTGCTAGTGTTGCTTAGAATACTCCCTCACCTCGCGCATGTGTTGGAGACTTTCGTGAAACAACGGTGGATGCTTTGCTGATGGTAAAAGGCACGATGGGGCACTAGCCATCGTTGGATCTGTGTGGGTGAATCAGGTTTGGAGTTTAAGGTACCCAAACACCATCAATTGGGGGGTACTCTCGCCTGGCCCGGGGGTACTCTGTGTGGGTGTGAGGAGCCCTCACCCAAAGCAAAGATCGCACATTGCCGGGGCTGACGCAAGACTAAGTCCTAACAATTGGAAAAGTTTCGTCACAATCTAGCAAAATGGATACGGCATGTATCGCGTGGCATGGTTGACATGATTGCTAGAGCGTGCCATGTGGGTAAAGTGTGCATTCTCTGCAGAGATTAATTAAACTAATCGATTAGCCATGCTCACGGTCACGAGCAACTCGGGTATCTGATGTCAGGTATAGCATTTCGAGTTTTGTTTTTAGAAAATGTTTTGGAAAAGATAGATCTTTTAAATGGTGGGTTGAAATAAGTGAAGGGTTGAGTCGTCGTACTCAGAGATTGGTTGGGCTGGTGATTTCATTCATCTGTGGAATGATGCTTGATGTTGATTGTTTGTTGGACTCAAAGAGCTGTTGGTTGATGATTTCAATCATCGGTGGTTCTAATTCTTGATGTTGATTGTTGGTTTTGTTGGTCGTGTTGGAGGAAATTGAGTATGGAATGAAATGTACATTATGTGTTGAATTACTTTTCTTTATTAAATGCTTTGTGAACTATGCAGCATTTCAAATCTATTAGTCTATTGCAAATAACTTCGGCTTCATGCAAATCTGAACTAAAATAGCAACTATCTTCATTGATTAGCCTGCATTATTAATATACTTGCAAACAATAAAGTCTTGCGAGTACATACGTGTACTCACCGTTTGTTCTGAAAACCTGTGTGAGGAGCAGAAGGTGCAGGTGAAGAAGAAGATGACCAGGAGTTCAGTGATCCAGACGCGGGTGGTGCGCTTGACAGCTAGAGGAGTGATACGCTCGCCGGTTGCCTGTGGGAATGGAGGCACAACGTGGTCTCTTTGCTTTTGTTTCTCTTTTGTTCTTCTCTTCAGTTTACTTTAAGCCAGTCGGCCTTTTGTAAACAGGGACAAGTTGTAATACTATTATCTGTCGCTGTAATATATTACTGCTACTCTTAACTTGTGGTTGCATGGAACGATACTACCTATCACAATATGTGACACTAGCCTACTAATCCAGGGACTTGTGATAATCACATATCTGCGGGAAGCTCGGGTTGGAACCAATTGTGTGGCATGTGACCTCATGAGTCGAGTGTCGTGCCGACCAAGTGGTTTCAATCTGAGTCTGTCGTGATGCAGTGATCGTTACGTTACTGGTTGCGCGACTATCCAGGCCTGCACAACAGTAATGGAGTATCACTGTACCAGGACAGGAGCCCCCATAGCACGGTAGTTAATGCACATCCTGAAACTCCCGTCCTTCTTCTTGACAAACAGAACTGGCGCTCCCCATGGCGACGAACTCGGTCTGATGAATCCTTTCTCCATCAACTCTTCAAGCTGTTTCTTCATCTCCACCAATTCTTCGGTTGATATCCGGTAGGGTCTCTTTCCTATCGGTGCTGTTCCTGGTACTAACTCAATTACAAATTCTATGTCCCTGTCCGGCGTCATCCCAGGCAAATCTTCAGGAAAAACATCAGGATACTCATTTACCACTGGAACATCTTCTATGTTGACTGTCTTTACACTGTTGACCATCAACTGTCCATCTCGAACGGCGGTCGCTTGAAATTCCACTTTTCTTCCACTCGGGCTCTCAACAGAGATTATCCTTCTTCCACAGTCAAGCACGGCCTTGTGCATGGATAACCAATCCATGCCCAAGATAACATCTAGGGTCTGGGTTCCCAATATAATAAGGTTCGCTAGGAACTCTACCCCATCTATTAGTATTCTCACCCCAGAACATCCTACTTGAGATCGGAGTTCTGACCCAGGGGTTTGAACTACAAGCATGCATTTAAAATCCACAATCTCCAAATCATTCTTAGAAACAAAGTCTCGAGAAACAAACGAATGCGAAGCTCTAGAGTCGAACAATACTGTTGTAGGTACTGAGTTGACAAGTAACTTACCCAGCACAACATCCATGGCATTCTGAAGTGCATCTGCGGTCACGTGAATAACTCGGCCTCTCACCACGGTCTGGGGCGCGGCTCCTGACTGTGCTGCTCCGCGGTTTGCTCCTGGTGCGGGTGTCCTGGCTGGTGTGGAGCCCATGTTGAAGCGAACTGGGGTCACTCCCACTGTCTTCTTGTGGCAGTTGTTGGAGAAGTGCCTTGGGTTGTTACATGTATAGCAGTGCCTCACTGCTCCCTGTTGACTGCCCGAAGCGGCGTTTCTGGCTGGAGCTGGTGTCTGGAAATTCTGATTGACGGGTCTCGGTGCTAGCGACGGTGTCCTTGCTGCATTCTATGGCTGGAATCTGAAAAACTGATTCAGCGCAACCCTCAGACGCTTGCGCGCTACCTGGCGTGATCCCTGTTGTTGCACTCTGTGCTTTCGGTTCTCATCCAGTTCCTTGCGCTTGTCCTCAAGAATGAGCGTCTTGTTCACAAGTTCTTGAAAGTCTGGGAAGGTGTGGGTGATCAGTCCCACCTGCAGTCCAGAGTTTAGGCCCTTCAGTAAACGAGACTGCCTGGCCTTATCCATCGTTATGTCTTCGAGCATGTAGCGTGCAAGCTGTGTGAACTTGTTCAGATATTCCGACATCGGTTGATTTCCTTGCTTCAGTGCCCTGAACTCCTCCTTCTTAAGGTCCATGATCCCTTCTGGCACATGATACTGGCGAAATGCAGCGGTAAATTCCTCCCATGTGATGTCCTATGGGTTCTCCCGCGTGGCGCAGAGGTTCTCCCGCGTGGCGCAGAAGTTCTCCCACCACTCTGCTGCGGTCCCTTCCAACTGATGAGAGGCGTAGAGCACCCTCTCATTTCTCACACATTGGGTAATATGCAACTTCCTCTCAATTGACCTTAACCAGTCATCAGCCTCCAATGGATTGGCGTTTCCAGAGAAAGTGGGCGGATGAGTCCTCATGAATTCTGAAAGCCTTGAGTTCTGTCGCTGTCCTTGATTGATCTGGTTGGCAGCGGCTTGAACAGTGACTTGCTGCATTTGCTGCATCATGGCATGCATCAGCTGGGTCTGTGCAGCAAGAAAGGCTCCAAAGTTCTGCATGTCTGCTGGCGGTGCCGGTTGGGGTGCAGGTGCTCCATCATTAGGGTTCCCAGCTGGGCGAGAACCACTTCCGTTGCCTCCAAGGTTTCCGCGGGTGTTCACCATCTGTCGATTGCTCCAAGGTTTAGAGATAAGGGGGAACCAAGCATAGATAAGTAATAGAGAAAACTTATGCGGGGAGGAAGGTGTAACTCAAAATCCAACCGTATTATTTAATCAATAATAACTTGGTATGGTTGCTCACAATGCCTAAGGGCCTTGCAACACATACTACACACTCAGCAAGCAATGAAAATCCAAATCAACTATCACTAGAGTCTAATGCCTCTAAGGACGACTTTTTATTCTTAGACACAACTCGACGAAGGAGTCTCAACTGCAAAACCTCCACTGCCTCCAAGCAACTGCAGCATACGCCACAAATCAGCAGCGTAGCCTCCTTCACGGTCGGCGTAGTTGTTCTTCATCAACATCTGCCAAAAGACACTCAAGTAAGAACTCAAAAGTTTTTAAAACCAAGGGGTAGTAAGAGAAATTCCGCAAAAGGGGTATGAGAAGAGAGAAGGGGATGAGTCGAGATTTCATTCATTGTCTTGTCAAATTTTAACTTTAGAAAATAGGTTTTATCCTCGCTACGACCATTCTAACTATGGGTGAGCCTACAGTCAGCATGGCTCTGATACCACTTCTGTTGGGACCCGAATTTGCAAATCTGGACCCTCTGTGTATTCAGCACTAGTCCAGGATCACGCTAGTGCACATAGTCTCAACATCGGTAAATATCACAATCATACTCATCGAAAAAGTAAAGTACTTTAATTAAAATGACCAAACTGGTTGCTCGACCTTATGGTCAAGTTACAAGAGTACACCACACAGGGCGAAAACTTATTAAAGGAAATAAATTGCAGCGGAATAAAAGCATCAACGTGGCGCCATCCAGTATACCACAGGCAACTAACTGGGCTCGCTCCCTAGATAGACGGTTCCTCCTGAAGTTCTTCCTCCAAAGCTGGCGTTGCCTCTCCTTCAACTGGTGTTGTATTGTTGCAAGGGGTGAGTACTTGGTACTCAGCAAGTCATGCACAGAATGCAAACTAATATTCTACATACATGGCTTAGTTGAAAGGATAGGCTAACATGTACATTTGCAGTAAAACAACATTTAACAAGTACCATAAGTAGATTAGAAAGCAGTAAAAGTAAAGATAATATCAATAACTTTTCCAGGAGTTAAGTAAATACTTTTCCTTTCCTAATCCATATTTCCATCAACGTCATCAATAAACCCAACCAAACTTTTCAAGTCCAAGCTGTTTTCAAGAAAGTCTAACCCTTGACTGTAATCCCCGAGTAGTGTCCAGTGCCGTGGACTCGGCTATTCGAATTGGTTGTACACTCTACAGAGGTTATGCACTTTACCCACAAGATACAGTCAAACACCACAAAGGCGAGTGATCGTAACAAAGCATTTCAGAGGCCGCAAACTATACAAGTGAACCCCTCCAGTTTTTGCCATACACCATCCCTTCCCTTAACAGAGGCGAAGTATGGGACCGACATACCGTTGGACGGGTACCATGCCATAGCACTGCTACGCTCCCCTTTCAAGCTAAACAAAAGGTGTAGTTGACACCCCGAGGTACCACATGCAAGTTATTAGTAACTTACTCAACTAGGTCTGTCCCATTACGGACATGTGGTTGCACGTTTGACTCAGATCAAAGGCTTGCAAGGTTAAATCCTTAGGGTGACCATGGCAAGATTACCCGAAGAACCAAAACGACCTCCCCGGTGCCACTCATGGCCCACCATGTCATTCTTGCCACTTGCCCCGGTCTAAATCTATTTATCAAACCCAGTTGATTACCAAGCACCACATGCCATCATCATCACAACACATGATACTTCTCCAAAACAGGTTCAATATCTCATTAAGTCAATATTAACATTTGATTGTCCAAAATTATGTCATGTGCACGTAGCAGGTCTAAGCAAAATACTACGACGGTCTAAGTACCCAATGTTGGCAATTTAATAATGTCCAACTAAATATTCCACAACTAGGGTGACAAGGGTTCATGTTACATAATTTAAGTAATCAGGGTGTCATACTGCAATTTGGCATCTATCTAATTCCCAGAAATAATTTAAACAATTTCTAATTAAATTAGCATGCAATAATTTAAATTAAATTAATTTCAAAAGTGGGATCAAAATGGTCAAAGCATAACTTGCCTTCAAAAAGTACTTGGTCTTGGTCTTGAGCTAGCTACTGTGTGAAAACTTCACCTTCGAAGCCTTCGGGTACTTCAACGTCTACTCGTAGTGTGTGCAAATAGCAATAAATAAATAAACAGTAGGCAAAAAGTGTCCAAAAATTCATATAAACTTCATAAACAGAGAGTACACATTTTTATAAATTTTTAGAAATTTGAATCGTCCGAATCGGTGTTAAAACACAAAAGTTATACTCGTTTAAAGTTTGAAAAATCAATTAAATAAATATAAACAGAGAAAACTCATGTCCAAAAATAAAATAAAATTCACCATTATGTAGAGCTCAATTTTATAAAAATTTAGAAATTAGAATCACCCAAATCGGAGTTAAAATGCAAAAGTTATAAGCGTTTGAAGTTTGAAAATTCAAATAAAAGAATAAACCGAATTAATTCATTTATTTTTCTATTGAAAAACCCGATTTATGACGTCAGCATGACGTCAGCGTGGAAATTGAATTTCTACCGAATTATTTTTCTATTGAAAAATCGAATTATGACGTCAGCATTGCATCATCTGGTCCATGGACTCGGTCCACGGTTCGGCTTCGGTCTACCGTGGACCCGGTCCACGGGTGCACGTGTCACTGACACGCGGGACCCACTTGGGTGACGCCAGCACGGCTCGGCCGAGCGGACTGACACGTGGGGCCCACCGTGACGTCAGCGTGATGTCACGGGTGACGTCACCGCACGGTGGACTGAGCCGCTGACACACTGGTCCCATGCTGATGTCACGCGTGACGTCAGCGATGACCGGGCGCGCCCGCGTGGACCGCGCCGGTTCGGCTCCCATGCACGTGGCACGATCTGGGCCGTTGGTTTGGAATCCAACGGTCCATATCAGATCTAACCTCACGCGTTTGGAAATAACGCGGTCAATCTGGACCGTTCGATTTGAATCGGACGGCTGAGATCCGATCGGTTTCACCGCAAGCTGGGGGCGACGTGGCATGACCTAGCGTGCGACGCGTGGCTCAATCTACACCGTTTGATCTCGATCGAACGACAGGGATTGCATCAAACGCTTCAACACGGATTAAACTTAACCGTACAATCTAGATCTAACATCGGAGATCTAACCCTAGCTCAGTGCGGTTTAAGGCTACGTGGCTCAATCTAGAGCGTTGGATCTAGATCCAACGGCTGATAATAGATCTAAAAATTAAAACGTGGAACTTACCCATGGGTGACGTGGACGAATCTCGGCTGTTTGATGGAGATCCCACGGCGGAGAAGTTTCGCGGGTTATGCGATGGCCACGGCAGAGCTGGGTTGGCGAAGACGAAGACGATGATGAGCCTGACGTCGTTTTGGTGCAGTTCCAGCGAGATGAGTGGTACCCTCCGACGCGTCTCGTCACGACGGTTCTGGATCTGGGCTTGTTCACGGCAGAGGACGGCGGACGCGGCGGGAAACGTCGAAGAAAGGCGGCGGATTCTTCAACTTCGGCAAGCGATTGCGGCGAGACTATAGCGGATAGAGCTCGACGGCCTAGGGAAAAACGTGCGCACGGAAGAGGAGAGCATGTTGGTGGCGGCGCATTAAATAGGGGTCTCGGCTTCCGTGAAATCCGCGGAAACCGAGGCTCACTCGGCTGCGGCGGCGGAATCCGGCGGCGACACGGAGAGGAGACATGGCTCCATCCTGGCCATCCATGTGTCCACACTCAACGGTTGGGATTGCTCCAGGTGCGAGCGGGTTTGCACGGGGAACGGGTGTCGGTGATGTGGCGCAACGGTGGCCGTTGGATCTCGATCCAACGGTCACGCGGTTAGGGTTTGGCTCCAGCTTGGGTCGAACTCGGACTTGAGTCTGACTCGGCCCGGTCGGGTGAATAGTGGAACTGACTCGTATTTCCAGCGATTTAATAATTAAAATAATTTCTAGAAATTCAAATAATTCAAGAAAAATAGCAAAATAATCAAAAAATTCTGGAAAATACTTTGAGACATTTTGGACTCAAATAAAATATTTCCAATAAAATTTTATTTGTAACTTTTGATTTTTTTTAATTATTTCAAAAGGGAATAAATTCAAATTAAATCCAAATAAATTGCAGAAAATTCCAAAAATTCTCAAAAATGCCAAATTTCATTTAAATACATGAAAGGCAAAAATTGGGGTGTTAAATACATAGCATACGCTTGCTGTGTTGCACGGATTGCCTCATCAAAAACCTTAAGTAAGAAAACTTCAATGAAAAACTTACTTAGGAAAAGAGTACAATCCACCCAAACTTCAATGTCAATCTTCTAGATTCACGTTGGGTACTCAAACTTCATGTTTGAGATTTATGTAGGAGTATGTGAAAATTCTCCCCCTGAAATCTGCACTTCTCTAAGCCTCATCATCCCGAGTCCTCTAGCGCATCTTTCAAAGGAAGATGCCGGGAGTGACTTAGTGAATAAATCTTTGAGATTTTCACACGATTTAGTATACAGTATCTTGACCTCATTCATCTTATGCATTTCATGAGCATAAAAGAACTTGGGGTTGATATGCTCCGTGAGATTACTTTTCACATATCCTATTTGCACTTGAGCAACACAAGCTGCATTATTTTCATAGATGATAGTGGGAGTTTGTTCCATGTTCAAGCCACATGACTTCTGGATGTGGTGAACCATTCTTCGAAGCCATGCAGGCTTCATACATGGCAATGATTTCTAAGTAGTTTGTCAACGTCAAGACAAGAGTATGCGTAAACGACTTCCAAGAAATTGTTGTTCCACCACAAAGAAAAACATACCTGATTTGTGACTTGCCAATATGCGGGTTTGATAGGTACCCGGCATCAGCATAGCCAACCAAATTCAATTCATTATTTCTTCTATAGAACAAGCCGAGATCTTTGCTTCCTTGGTGGTAACAGAAGATGTCATTGACCCCTTTCCAATGCCTTTTGGTGGGTTCTGCACTGTACCGGGCTAGCAAATTCACGGCGAACGCAATGTTCGGCTTAGTGCTATTCGCAAGGTACATGAGCACTCCAACTGCACTCAAAATATGGAAATTCCGCTCCCAGGACTTCCTCCCCCTCTTCTCTAGGCATGTATGGGTTTAGGTCTGCTTGTAGTGGCCTTTTGACCATTTGGGTCTTTGCAGGATACGCTATTGGTAAACCAAATCTCTCTAACACTTTCTGCATGTTGGATGATTGGTGTACCAATATTCCTCCTTGGACATGTTCAAGCTGTAAGCCTAAACAAAACTTGGTTTTACCCAAGTTTTTCATTTCAAACTCAGACTTCAAGTATGAGCATGCTTCTTCTATTTCTTCGTCCGTCACAATGATGTTCAAGTCATCTACATAGACGGAGATTATACAAAATCCATTCGGAGATCTTTGTATAAAGACACATGGACAATCTTCGTTGTTTGTGTATCCTTTGTTGTAGAGAAAGTCACTCAAGCAATTGTACCACATTCTTCCTGACTACTTTAGCACATACAGTGATTTTTCCAATTTCACACTATATAAGTTTCTGTTTGCTTTGTCTTGGTTCGGGATAGGGATGCCTTCGGTACCTTCATGTATATCTTCGAATCCAAGTTTCCATATAAATATGCTGTGATGACATCCATTAGCTTCATTTTCAACTTCAAGTTGATTACCATTGAGATCAAATATCTAGAGATAATTCCTCCCATGACCGGAGAATAGGTTTCTTCATAATCAACCCTAGGACGTTGAGTGAAACCTTGAGTGACAAGCCTTGCCTTGTACCTTACAACTTTATTGTTTTCATTGGCTGTCGCTCTATTCATCGATTCTCTTGTTATTACAAAGTTTATGGCCACTCATGGGGTGCTTCATGCACTTCTACTTGCTCGTCACTGCTATTTCCCATCGCAGGAGCAAGTTTCTTTAGTTTTTCTCCGCCAATGTGTGCGCACACATTATTTCTGGCAGCTTCTTTCACTAGAAGATTTAGATCTGGAATTGCCTTTTCCACATGCTTCTTTACAGTGCCAGGTCTCAACTGGCTCCCCTTTTTGCTTTGAGACATTTTCGTGATTGGTTGTGGTAAGTCCTCTTGCTCAGTTTTCCCAGACGTCTCTGGGTACTTTGGTTTTGAGAAGCCAGATTTCTTGTTCTTTTTCTTTGAGGCCACAGAACAGGATGAGGGATACCTTCTGCTTTCTTTGGTATTTCAAACCTCTCTGGTGTATTTCTTGCTGGTACATATGACTTAACCACTCTCTTTAGATCACAAAAATGATCAGGCAGTTCATTTGCTAAATTTTTGCAAATCAATTATCTTCTAGACTTCTTGGTTTGCTTCATTAGTGCGGAGGTCATGCGTGGGGATCCCGGTGGAATGCCATATAATTTTTCGGCATTTTTTCATCCAATGGTTGATTTCCTCCCCTAATGATGGGAACGGTCCTCGTCAAAGATGCAATCAGCTAATCGGGCTGTATGCAAGTCTCCAGTCATAGGTTCCAAATACCTGATTATGGATGCACTCTCATAACCAACGTATATACCAGACTTGCGGAGAGGGCTCATTGCAGTCCACTGTGGGGGTGGTATAGGTACATATACCATACAACCAAATTTTCTAAGATGGAAAATCTTTGGGATGACCCCTTGCACCAATTGCATAGGTGAATGGATGCTGTAGGCCGATGGTCTAAAACTGATGAGTGCTGCTACGTGCAGGACTGCGTGTCCCCAACAAGTGTTGGGCAAGTTACAACTCTACAAGAGCGGTCGGGTTATGAATTTAATCCTCTTTATTAGTGCTTCAGCTAGTCCATTTTGCATATGGACGTGCGGTACAGAGTGCTCAACAATTATTCCAGTTGTTGTGCAATAATCATTAAATTCCTTGAAAGTAAATTCGCCGGCATTGTCCATTCGAATGGACTTCACGTGATGATCAAGAAAGGTATTTTTTAATTCTGATGATCTGCGAGATCAGCTTTGCAAATGCATGGTTCCTTGTTGACAGAAAACATACATGCGACCATTTCGATGAAGAATCAATGAGCACCATGAAATACCGAAACAGCCCTGACAAGGGTTGAATCGAGCCGCAAATATCACCCTGAATGCGTTCCAGGAACGCAGGGATTTCATTTTGCACTTTCAAAACAGAGGGTCTAGTTATTAATTTCCCGGTGGCACATGCATGGCACACAAAATCTTCATGATTCGGGAAAATTTTAACATTAATGCCATGACCTTGTGAGTTGTTAACTATGTTTCTCATCATTTTAAGACCAGGATGGCCTAATCTACAATGCCATAAAGAAAATAATTCAGAGCTTCTAAAGACAGTCTTCAAAGAAGTATACACTTTGGGTGCATGAATTTTGGTGTATTACAACCCAGATTCATATGAGGGACATTTTTCTAATACCATTTTTCCATATTCCGCGTGCTTCACAATGCATAAATGCTCTTTACCATTTTCTTCATTGGTTTCTACGTGAAACCCATTAGCGCGGATGTATTTAAAACTTAGAGAGTGCGTGTTGATTCAGGGTACAAGAGGGCTTCTTCAATTACCAAAGTTGTACCCATTGGTAATATAATCGTGGCTCTTCCAGAGCCTATTATATAGGAATCGCTGCCAGTGATTGTGGTAATCCTTCCAGCGTTCTTCGTGATCGACTGGAAGTATTTAGACTTTCTTACGATGGTATTTGTTGTGCCACTATCAACAATGCATATCTCCTCCATTTGGGCGCTACACAATTTCTAAATGAAAAGAAATATAATTCTAATCAGACAGTGGCAAAATGATTCAAACATTGCCTACGAATATAGAATACTGGAATAAAGAATAAACTGCATATTCATTCATGAGAAAGAAAATGCTCTTCTAGAGTTTACAATTCATTATTCAAAATTAACCAACAACCATTGTTCTGTAGTCCGCAAACTTCAGACGAACCCAATCTTGCTGTGCTTGGAGCAAGATGGTGGACTTGAGCTTCTCGAACCGCTTCTGAAGCGCAGTCCATAACTCAAGTGTACTCACCTCGTCCATGTATTCATTCTTCGGAGTGGCTGAAAGGTGATGCCTGAGAAAGGGCAAAGTTTGATCATTTTGCTCGGCAGTAGGTTGCGCGTCCTTCGAGGACCCTAAGCCGATGGCAACTTGGAGCTTCTTGCTCGCAAGCATGATCTTTGCATTTGATGCCCATGTGAGATAGTTCTGACCGTACGGGCTAGTTCTTCAAACTGATGATTCACAATTTCAGACATCTACATGTTTACAAAATTTCGTCATTAGATTACTGCGTGTAATCTAATAAAGAGTGGTTGCAAAATTCATACAATGCATAATTAAATTCTCATGAATTTTCAGCAAACTAAAAGAAAGCAATAATTGCAAGATTCATAAATATTCATAAATATTCATAAATACATATTCGTGCATGTATGTGACCGGCTTCGTGCGTGTAATCAGGTTCATGCGTGCGATCGGCTTCGTGCAATCGGCTTCATGCATGCGATCGGATTCATGCATACGATCGACTTCATGTGATCGGTTTCATTTG
Source organism: Rhipidocladum racemiflorum (assembly GCA_036346355.1). Lineage (NCBI taxonomy): Eukaryota > Viridiplantae > Streptophyta > Magnoliopsida > Poales > Poaceae > Rhipidocladum > Rhipidocladum racemiflorum. The sequence continues at coordinate 29,510,759 of CM070575.1, read as the reverse complement.
TGTGATCGGCTTTGTGCGATCGGCTTCGTGCATGCGATCGGATTCATGCACACGATCGACTTCGTGCGATCGGTTTCATTTGCGTGATCGGCTTCGTGCATGCGATCGGATTCATGCGTACGATCAACTTCGTGCGATCGGATTCATTTGCGCGATCGGCTTCGTGCATGCGATCGGATTCATGAGCACGATCGACTTCGTGTGATCGATTTCATGCGCGCGATCGGATTCATGCATGCATTGCAGTCAGTTTCATGCGCGACGGCCTTCCTGGCGCGGCGGTGGTCGCTTCGTGCGGCGTACTTCATGTGTATATTAGAGAAAAAAAAGAAAAACTCAAATACACGTGAGGCAATAATTGCAAAATGTATGGAAATATTCATAAATTATTCATAAGTGCCGCAAGAGAATGCTAGGAAAAATAAAACCAGATCCAAATAATTTTCTAGAATTTTCTAGCATTGTTCATAATTTTCTGGCAATTTTCAAAATTTTTCTGTTATTTTTAATCAATTTTCTGATTACTATTCAATTTTCAGAAAAAGAATAATAAAAAAGAGTAAATAACAAAACCAGGGGGCAAAAGGGTAAATCCCCCACCTTGCCCTATCCGGTCTTAACCGGATTTCATCTGGACTCTTCGCGTCCTTAGCCGATCGGCTTCTTCGGCGCTTGGGCAAGGGAACCGGCCGGGCAGTGGCGGGGCGCCAGCGGGTGTCGGCCGGTTGGTCGGGTAGGGGCGGCGGCGAGTGCGGCGTTGAGCTGGAAACGTAGTGGTCGGCTAGTGGCATTGGCCGCGGCTTCGAGTTGGTGAGCGCCACTGGAGCATGGCCTACGAGGTCGGGGAAGCTGGCGGTGCTCCGGCGAGCGCGGCGGCTACCGGGATGGACGGCAATGCTCCGGCGAGCGCAGCGGCTGGGTGATGGCTGGGTGCCACCTTTTCGGCCGGTGGTGCTGCTGCGCACGGGGCGGGTGCCGGCGCGACATGCGGGAGGGGAGGCCGTCGCGGCGGCAGCGATCGCGATAGCGGCGGCTTCGAGCCGCACGGCGCTTCTTGCGCTGGGCACGGCGGGGTGTCGACTGGGTCGGCGGCCAGAGGCCGGTGGTTGGCACTTCGGGGCTGGTCCGCGCGGGGGCGAGAGGCTGCGGGCTAGGGCTATAGCGCGGGTGTGCGGCCGTGCGTGGTTTCACGTCGGCGGCAGGTAGTGATGCTTCGGGGCCAGGCGCTTCTGGCCGGGCTCACGGAGCCGCCGCCGCCTCGGTAGGTCAAGCCGGCGGTGGTGCGGAGTAACCCAGGCACCGGATGCATCGGCGGCTGTTTTGGGCCGTGTGGCCAGCGGTTGCGGGCGATGCGCACGGCAGCGCGGGTCTTTGAGACCACGGGTTCGGCTGCGTTTTCGTGCACCGGCGGAACGGCTTCGAGCCGTCGGGGCAATGTAACTTCGTGCTACGATATGTAAAAGACTACGAAATGTAGCTTCGCGCCACGTAGATTAGATGCATGCATAGAATGAGCGATTAGATTCAATTCCTCGTGTCTTACCTTTTTCTCACCTTTTCAGTCTGTTCCCACGGTAGAGCTTCGTGCTGATAACGTGTTAAGGAACCCTGGTATCGAATAGTCCAAGGTTCCCGAACAGATTTAAAGTGGAGAACAGAGAGAGAGCGAGACACAAAGTATGAGGAGGAACTAATCTGCTATTCTTTATTGCTTCAATCTGTACAATGGGGTTACCCCTTGCCTCCTATTTACAGACTATATCTAAGGTTTCGATTAAGGGACCATCATAAACCTTCGTGGACTACGTGGTTTCCAACACATACTACACCCAGCCCGTCCAGTCCACTCTCCAGCAGCATGCTCACTCTGGTGGCTGACCAGTCCGGTTTGTTTGCTGACCAGCACCACGAGGTTTAGATTGATCAATAATAGAACGGGTCAGTCGACCACCGTAACGTATTATTGCTGTAATAAAAGTAAGGGAAATCAATATAAGTTGTAGAAAGCAAACGAATAGACCGAACATAGAAGAATCGCCTTGACCGTGCCATTAGGTCTGGTTAATTATAGTTTATACGGAGAAAGTAGGTTTACCTAAGATGCACAACTTGGAGTAAAGTAATTTTTTTCCAAGCGCAGCAAAATTGCCCTTTTGTGTTTGGCTTGGAGCTTTAGTCACGACTACTAGTAAGAGTGCACTGCGGTCTTTGGGGTTAATCTTTTCTTCTTCTACATGGTACGCGGTACGCCGCGAAACTAGGAGGCTTGCTTTTTCTAGGCAAAGGACCAATATTTTCCATCATGTCACTGTCATTTTTCCGTCTAAAGTTTGTATGTATCTTAGTGTGATACACGTAAGGATGGTATTATAAGAAACCACTACCTCCACCTAAAATAGATGTCGTTTCATTGAAGTTGGATTTTGTGAATACTTATCATTTTAGTTTATCTAAGAAACATTTTACTGATCCGTGATAGTATTAGGCAGATGCGTATGCAACTAAGTCGAGTCACGTGTGATGCCACGCCACACAAAAAAAATTAGTTTTTTTTTTTTTTTTGCAAAAAACTTAATTTTAGTTTTATCGCTGGTGTATTTTTTTTAAAAAAATTGGCTAGCTATGAGTCGTCGGCGAATTTGTGTAACCACAAGGTCATTTGTTTAAAAAAAAATCATGTGGACCATCGACGAATTTGCAGAACCACAGGGTTATTTGTTTAAAAAATTCGATGGAGGACTTACTTGTGTTTTTTTTTAAAAAAAACAATCAGCTAATTTTGCGTAACCACATGTTCTTTTTGGATGAAAATTGGTCGAAAGACCTATTCATAATTTTGGTTTACCCAAAGAGGACCCCTTCATGTTTATGCTGAACTACGGGTTCTTTTGTGCAAAAAAAAATAGTGAAAGGACCTATCCATATTTATTTTTTATTTTCCAAAGGGCCGCAACGCGAAGGAGATGATGTGGCGGCATGGTTGAGCTGCAATTCCTGATGCGTAAGTACAGACTAGTCATAATTTCGGTTTACCAGTGGAGGACCCCTTCACAATTATACCAAACTATGGGTCTTTTTGCAAAAAGAAACTAGTGAAAGGACCTATGTATAATTTTGTATTTCCCAGAGGACCTCAATGCGAAGGAGATGACATGGCAGCATGGTTGGGCTGGAATTCTTGGCGTTTTAATAGATAGTATTATTAATTGGTGCAAACAATGTCACAAATTATAGCATTAGTTTCTAAATTTTTTAAATTACCCATTCCTTTAATTATTTTACAAAAATAATACCCTAAAAAATATGACAGAAATAGACTTCTATTGCCACCCCAATTGGCGATATAACCTTAGTCGCCATTTCAAATAGCGAAATGATGATGTGGTATCAAGCTAGGACTTCTGTCACCAATTGGAATAGCGGTAGAACCATGCATGTAAAAAATAGTACCGACTCGTCCTTGTGGTTTTTTTTCTCCAAAAACACACACCAACATTAGCCATATATTGAAATAGAGTAATATTTTTCTTTGGGGAAGACAGCAAAATCGGGCCTTTTCTGTCGTTTAACCGAGGAATTCATTGTATGCATGTAATTAATGAGGTGAAGTGATGTTTCATGTTTGAACGAACCAAACAAAGGTGGACATAGCATTTTGTAATATAGGTGCAAATTACATAGCGCATAGAGTTCAGTTCGGTGTCTATATTTGATTTGCTACTTTTATGGCACAAATGACGACACCGACAAACCATGAAAAGAAACTACAGCTAAGATACATGTGCGTCTTTTGGAATTAAAAATACTAGAGAGATGGAAAATAAATCATGCTTGCTGTTATATACCCTATGCAGCAGGATACATCGGTGCCTTCCCCTTTGATTTCTCATGGGTGTAGGACCTGCCTTTCCTCCAATTACTCTCGTAGACATCCATCAAAAACTGGTCTTTAGGGTCAACCTTAAGCTCCTCCTGGACTTGATCCACGACGTCTTGCTCCTTCAGCTTCTTTTTCTAGGCCAAAAACTCATCACTGCCTTTCCAGAAATACACATATTCAGGACAGTAGACTGGTGCCTTTCCTTGTCTTCCCCGGTCTAAGGCGAAGTTTTCCAATAGTGAAGATCTATGCTGATGCAAAGGCACGTTGGGTTCGTTGGGGTGCAATATTGCTGACTACACATATGGTACAAATGGTAAGGCACATAGGGTTGAAAACGGGCTGAATAGTTCCCGTCTGATTTGGGACTGGATTTGATTATCCAGCTGGATACAGGATGGGATCCAAATACTTGAATCCAGGTTCGGGATTGGATTCAGAGTAACCAATATTCGGTAAATATGGGCCGGGGGTCCGAATATTTGGATTTTTCCTGTTTAAATATTTGGATTTTCCTATTCGAATATCTGGATTTTTTCAATTTGGATATCAGCAAGGTCCAGCCCATTTTCATCACATTTTGTCCATGGCAACCTATTTATATTAGCAATTAATTGGTTCTATTGATCCTTAAGTAGCATATTCGTTCTATGACGTCTATTGGGTTTGATTGATATATAACTTGCTACTATGTTCATGTACTCATATGGTTTTAATTGAACATATATTACTCTACATATGCTTGTATTATTCGTATATCTTTATCCATTTCCAACCCAAATCCATCACATATCAGTCCCATATTCGTATCCGGTTCCGAATCCGAGGAAAAATATGGATTAGGATACGGGAAGTGCAATATCCGCCTGTATCTGACCCGTTTTCACCCCTAGAGACTCACGAACGAATGAACCGCACTACAACTAAGTACACATGTTCCTTTTCGAGTGAAAATGATGTGGTGGGTGTACACGGGCTCTATGCACTGTTTCGTAGTCCCTAAGGATCAAATGGGATACCGTATGGTACACACATGGAGTGTCGATCATTAGGACAGTATAGACGTGACTGATTGCCATGATAGTTGTAGGTGCAACTGTAGCTCGGGTTAGCACAACAACAGTGGTAATTGAAGCATCTAAGCCCCTAAGTTTATTTGGTTTTGGTAATTAATGATAATTATCTTAAAGGACTAAAATTTCTCTTGAGTTTGTGAGAATAGGTTGGTCTCTATCGTCGTCCTCTGGCATCTTCTTGAAGACCCTATTTTAGTACTTGATGCCAAACGGGAGAAGTTTGAGGATAGGATAGGACTAGCTTACTATATGCTTTATGTTTGTTCTTATTCTTTGTAACACCCCAAATTTTTGCTCTTCATAAATTTAAGCTTTATTTTGCACTTTTGTGAATTTTTGGAATTTTCTGGGATTTATTTGGAATTTATTTGAATTTATTCCCTTTTCAAATAATTAAAGAATTTAATTTTGCAAATAAATTTTTGTTGAAAATATTTTATTTGGGTCCAAAATGTCCTAAAACATTTTCTAGAATTTTTCTAGAATTGTTTTGAGCATTTTGCTATTTTTCTTGAATTAAATGAATTTCTAGAAATTAATCGGATTATTTTAATGGCTGGAAAATCGAGTTGGTTTCACTGTTCATCCGACCGAGTTGGAACCCGAGTCGGACTCGAGCCCGACCCGAGCCGCGTTTGAGCCGGACCCGAGCCCAACCTAACCCTAACCGCGTGACTGTTGGATCGAAATCCAACAGCCACGATAATGCCACGTCACCGGAACCCGAACCCGACCGAGCCAGCCAGGTCGCCAAGCCAGACCCGAGCCCAAACCCCGTGCCCATTGGATCTTGATCCAACGGTCCACGTTGAGCCACGTCACCCAATCCAAAATGGATTCGGATTCCGCCGCCGCCCGTGGGTGGGGTCTCGTTTTCCGCGTTTATCACGGACGTCAAGGGGGTATTTATTGCGCCGCCGCCACCAGCTTGTAGCCCGTTTCCGTGCACACCTGTAGCCCTAGACCATCACGCCTGAGACGCCGTGGTTGCGCCGCAAGCGCTCGCCGTAGTTGGGTTAGGCTTCCGCCCCGGTTCTCCGTTGTTTCCGCCGCCACTGAGCCCAGATCCGGAACCGCAAGGACGAGACGCGTCGGAGACTACCACTCACCTCGCCGGAGGAGCCCCGTAGCACCGTTTGCTTGGTCGTCGTCCCCAACTCCGGTCTGCTAGCGCCGCTGCACGCCATCGCCGTCTCGCGAGCTCCACCAACCGTCCGATCAAGATCCAGCGGCCAGGATTCGTCCACGTCATCCCAAGGTAATTTTCACGTTTTAGTTTTTAGATCTGTTTCCAACCGTTGGATCTAGATCCAACGGTTTAGATCGTGCCACGTAGCCGTAACTGCACCGTGCTTGGATAGATCTCAGCCGTTAGATCTAGATCATATGGCTAGGGTTAGCCCACGTTGTAACTTTAGATCGGATCTTAACCGTCCGATCAAGATCGAACGGTCCAGATCAACCACGTTGTTTTCCAAACGCGTGAGGTTAGATCTGATCTGGACCGTTGATTTCCAAATCAACGGCCCAGATCGAGCCACGTGGCCAGAAGTCTGACCGTCGTGGTCAGCGCGGTCAACTCCGGTCGCCGCTGACGTCAGCACGTGACGTCAGCGTGGGACCCGCGCGTCAGTGACCGTCGAACCGCACCATGACGTCATGCTGACGTCATGGTGGGGCCCACATGTTAGAGCCCTCGGCCGAGCCGTGCGCTGACGTCAGCGTTGACGTCACCCGTGGGGTCCACCTGTTAGAGGCACGCGTACCATGGACCAGGTCCACGGTGGACCGAGCCGAACCGTGCACTGGGTCCATGGACCCGAGGCGACGTGGCGGCTTCTAATTGGTCCACGTGTCATGCTGACGCAATAAATCATTTTTCCGAAAAAGAAATTATTTATTTAATTCGGTTTATTGATTTTAAATATAGTTTCAAACTTCAAACGCTTATAACTTTTGCGTTTCAACTCCGATTGGGGTGATTACAATTTCTAAATTTTCATAAAAATGAGACCTACTCAAATATGAATTTTAATTAATTTTTTATTATGAATATTTCTCTGTTTATATTTAATTAATGGTTTCTTTAAACTTTAAACGATTATAACTTTTGCATTTTAACTCCGATTTGGACGATTCCAGTTTCTAAAAATTTATAAAAATGTGCTCTCTCTATTTATGAAGTTTATTTGAACTTTTGAACACTCTTGTGTACTGTTTTATTTATTGATTGCTATTTGCACGCGTTACAAGTAGACGTTGAAGTGCCCGAAGGCTTCGAAGGTGAAGTGTTGACCCAGGAGCCAGCTCAAGACCAAGAACAAGTACTCTTTGAAGGCAAGTTGTGCTTTGACCATGTTTATCCCATTTTGAAATTATTTTGATTTAATTTATTGCATGCTAGTTTAATTAGAAAATGCTTTAATTAATTTTGGGGAAATTAGTTAAATGCCAACTTTGCACTATGACACCTTGATTATTATTTATGTGCCATGACCCCTTGTCACCCTAGTTGTGGATCATTAGTTGGGCATTACTAAAATTGCCAACATGGGTAATTAGACCGATGTAGTATGCTTAGCCTTGCCACGTAGCATGTTTTTGACAATTACATGATAACATTGACTTAATGAGATATGGAACCTGTTTTGAGGACTGTCATGTGTTATTGATGATGATATTGATGGCACGTGGTGCATGGTAAACAACTGGGGGTTTGATAAATAGTTTTCGACCGGGGCATGTGGCAAGAATGATCGGGTGGGCCAGTTGTGGCACCAGGAGCGTTGATTTGGTTCTTCGGGTAGTCTTGCCCTGGTCACCCTAAGGACTTAACCTTGCAAGCCTTTGAACTGAATCAAACGTGCAACCACATGTCTGTAATGGGACGGACCTAGTTGATTAAGTTACTAATAACGTACCTGTGGGACCTCGGGGTGTCAACTATACCTTTTGTGTAGTTGTATGGGGGAGCGTACCGGGGCTGCGACCAGGTACACATCTAACGGTTGATTGGCCTAAACTTCGCCTTCGCTAAGGGAAGGGTTAGTGTGCAATAATCGGGGAGGCCCACTTGTGATGTTAGAAGTTTCCGAAAGACTTTGTTACGGGCACTCGCCTTTGTGTTGTTTGACTGTATCTTGTGGGTAAAGTGCATAACCTCTACAGAGTGTAAAATCTATTCGAATAGCTGTGTCCGCGGCATTGGACATTGCTCGGGAATTACAATCAAGGGTTAGACTTTCTTGAAAATAACCTGGACCTGAAAGGTTTGATTTGGTTTAATAATGATGTTGATGGAAATGTGGATTAGGAATGGGAAAGATGTCTATTTAACTCCTGGAAAAGTTATTGGTCCTATACATGTTTCTACTGTTTTCGAATCTACTTATGTTACTTGTCAAATGCTGTTTTACTGCAATTATACCCTGAGCTATTCCTTTGTAATAGACCATGCATGTAGTATATTAGTTGCATTCTGCGCATGACATGTTGAGTACCAAGTACTCACCCTTGCCACAAAACAACATCAGTTGAAGAGGAGTCGACGCCAGCTTTGGAGGAAGAGTACCAGGAGGAGCCGTCTAACTAGGGAGCGAGCCCAGTCAGTTGCTTGTGGTATACTGGATGGCGCCACGAAATTATCTTATTTTCCGCTGCTATTATTTCCCTTTTAATAAGTTTCGCCCTGCGTGGCGTATATTTGTAACTTGACCTTAAGGTCGAGCAATCAGCTTGGTTAACTAATTGAAGTACCTTATTATCTCGTCGAGTATGATTGTGATGTTTACCAATGTTGAGACTGTGCGCACTAGCGTGTTCCTGGACTAGTGCGGAATACACAGAGGGTCCGGATTTGCAAATTCAGGTCCCGACATTCCTGTATGCTATTTGGACCTTGTTGCTTTTCTGAATTTGGCTCTTTGAATGATTGTAATGGATGTTTAATGTGGATGTTTTAAATTCATCTTATCTTGCTTATTACATCTAGTGATTGTTGAGCATGTGTATTTTTTAATTTTCTTATGATTATCATGCTTCCTCGGATCATATGTATATAGGAAACTTTGCCAAAATTTTTGAAAATATTCAAAATATGCATAACCTCCACTCATTATCTATATGCACATGTTTAGGGGGAGTTCTCAACTATATATGTTTGCTTTAATAGGATATTACTTCAATGTTCATTCACTTAAACTCAAACGAATTAAAATGCTATTTAGAGCAAATCCTAGAGTATACATTTTTGTCTTGAACTAAATGTGTACTCAAAAATATTTCTTTCAATATTATTTATTGAGGTTATCATCAATTACCAAAAAGGGGGAGATTGAAACATCTAGGCCCCTAATTTTATTTGGTTTTGGTAATTAATGACAATCATCTTAAATGACTAATAATTTCTCTTGAGTTTGTGAAAATAGGTTGGTCTCTATCATGACACATGAAAAAGAAAAATCTTGTGAGCTAAAAGGGCCAAGGAAATAAGACTAAAATCTTGAAGTCAAGATATAATTGTAGTTAGGACCCTGTTATGTATTTTTATCGATCTCGAAGTTAGGAGTAAAAGATCAGATTTCTAGAATAGGTGATGTACTATCAAGAGGGAATGATGTCTAGTAGTTTGAATTTGATTATGGTCAATTGGCTCGAAATATTTTCAAAAATCATTCCTTAGTTGCATTTATACTTGGCTCTCAAAGTTGTTCGTGCTTTTTTAGTGAAGTCAGCACTACCACCGCAGTATGGTTGGTACTACCGCTGCTCAGTAGTACCGAGTTTTACTTATCAGTAGATATATTCCAGAGAGTAACATTCTTGTTTTTTGTCTCCTCTCTCTGGGGCGTAGTACTACAATGCAAAACTCAGTAGTACCGCAGGTGCGGTGGTACCGAGCTTTTGGCAAGTAGCTTTTTAACAGAAGCACCCTATGTGAATTTTTCTTTAGTTCAAGCTATCGATGTATAAAGCGCGGTACAACTGAGCTCTTACTTGGTAGTTATTTTACAGTAAGTGGTATTTTTGAGCGGGCACTCTTTATTTTGAACGCCAGTACTACCGCTTTGAAAATTTTGGTACTACTGAGATTCGGTTGTACTGCAAATTTAATACCGGTACTCATTTTATAGAGAGGCCTCTTTTCTGAGCCGATCATGCTTCAAAAGTCGATATTACCGCACTTTATGCGTCGGTAGTACCAAATCACTTTTAACGGCTCTTTCCCACATGCCGATTGCAAGGTACCTAAAACATCATAAAACATCATAAAACACAAGCGTGAGTTCATCACTCAGCAAGTATATTGCAATGGTACAAGAAAACACATGTCAATACCTTCATCACTACTTTTCATATTCAACATCATAAACATTTCATATTCACCTTGTATGCATTTCATTGACCTCTTCATATAACATCATCATATAACATCATCATATAATGCAATGCAATGCACATGTCTCCTTGAAGCACATACCGGTATTGCCGAGTGCACACCCGTCGGCCTGCACCCTCTTTCCCCTTCCATCACGTAGATGGAGGGTGCCTACTCCTCGCTTCCATTCACAACTGTGGATGGAATCATGAGGTAGGTCTTACTCAATGGTGCTCCGGATTAGTCATAACTTTCTCACCGACCTCACCGGACTAGTTATGACTTTCTCATCGTCCTGGCCAGTCCTCATGCCATGTATGCAAATATGCCATAAACATAAATAACTTGCATATAAACACAAACTAACCATTGCATGGCCTTATAACCAACCATTTTCATCATGTCGTAGGGAAACATCAATCATGGCAAGTTAGCATATCATGTAATCATATTGCACCTAAGCAAGACTAGCAAACATACAACACACAACCCATTCCAATACACTTGCCTTTAACCCTTCGGAACGGTGTGGCGAGATGATGATGCCACTCCTGGGGTCACACCACCTGCAAATACATGTTTTCCACTCAATATCATACCAACCAATCAAGTACAAAACTCAGAACACAACGATTCTACCCGAAACACCGAAAACCTGAAAAATAGACCAATCTGTCCGTCGGGACAGCGGGCTTCCAACAATCATAACTTTAGTTCTAATACTGCAAATTAAGTAAATGAGTACATCATCGCGAAGCTTAAGAAATTTTCTAGCTTTTTCTAAGTATTGGGAAAAGCTGATTCGGCTTCTAAAATTGCATAATCTACAGATCAACCCGATCTGTCCCAATCACATCACAGTTTTGAACACATTCGGTAAAACAGTGTCGGGACCCAAATTTGCAAATCCGGACCCTCTATGTATTGAGCACTAGTCCAGTATCACGCTAGTGCACACAGTCTCAACATCGGTAAATATCACAATCATACACATCGATAGTAATTAAGTACTTTGATTAAGATAACCAAACTGGTTGCTCGACCTTATGGTCAAGTTACAAGAGTACGCCACACAGGGCGAAAACTTATTAAGGAAATAAATTGCAGCAGAATAAAAGCATCAACGTGGCGCGATCTAGTATACCACAAGCAACTGACTGGGCTCGCTCCCTAAGTAGACGGCTCCTCCTGAAGTTCTTCTTCCAAAGCTGGCGTCGCTTCTCCTTCAACTGATGTTGTATTGTGGCAAGGGTGAGTACTTGGTACTCAGCAAGTCATGCACAGAATGCAGCTAGTATTCTATATGCATGTCTTATTACAAAGAATAGGCTAATAGGTACATTTGCAATAAAACATCAGTTAACAAGTAGCATAAGTAGATTCGAAAATAGCAAAGGTAAAGATTATATCAATAACTTTTCCAGGATTTAAGTAAACACTTTTCCTTTCCTAATCCACATTTCCATCAACGTCATCATTTAACGCAACCAAACTTTCCAGGTCCAAGTTGTTTTCATGAAAGTCTAACCCTTGACTGTAATCCCCGAGCAATGTCCAGTACCGCGGACACGGCTATTTGAATAGATTTTACACTCTGCAGAGGTTATGCACTTTACCCACAAGATACAGTCAAACACCACAAAGGCGAGAGATCGTAATAAAGTATTTCAGAGACCGCAAACTTTACAAGTTAACCTCTCCGGCTTTTGTCATACACCATCCCTTCCCGTAACGGAGGCGAAGTATGGGACCGACATTCCGTTGGACGGGTACCATGCCATAGCACTGATACGCTCCCCTTTCAAGCTACACAAAAGGTGTAGTTGACACCCCGAGGTATCACAGGCAAGTTATTAGTAACTTACTCAACTAGGTCCGTCCCATTGCGGACATGTGGTTGCACGCTTGACTCAGATCAAAGGCTTGCAAGGTTAAGTCCTTATGATGACCAGGGCAAGACTACCTGAAGAACTAAAACGACATCCCCGGTGCCACTCATGGCCCACCATATCATTCTTACCACTTGCCCCGGTCTAAATCTATTTATCAAACCAAGTTGATTACCTTGCACCACGTGCCATCATCATCACAACACATGATACTTCTCCAAAACAGGTTCAATATCTCATTAAGTCAATATTAACATTTGATTGTCCAAAATCATGTCATGTGCATGTAGCAGGTCTAAGCAATATACTATGACGGTCTAAGTACCCAATGTTGGCAACTTGATAATGTCCAACTATATAACCACAACTAGGGTGATAAGGGTTCATGGCACATAATTAAATAGTCAAGGTGTTATACTGCAATTAGGCATTTATCTAATTCCCAGAAATAATTTAAACAATTTCGAATTAAATTAGCATGCAATAATTTAAATTAAATTAATTTCAAAAGTGGGATCAAAATGGTCAAAGCATAACTTGCCTTCAAAAAGTACTTATTCTTGATCTTGAGCAGGCTCCTGGGTCAATACTTCATCTTCGAAGCCCTCGAGTACTTCAAGGTCTACTCGTAACGCGTGCAAATAGCAATAAATAAGTAAAACAGTACATGCACATTGCTCAAAAATTCAAGTAAAGTACATAAACAGAAAGAGCATAATTTTACAAATTTTTGGAAATTTGAAACGCCCAAATCGGAGTTAAAATGCAAAAGTTATAATTGTTTAAAGTTTAAAGAATCTTTTAATTAGATAAAAACAGAGAAAATTTCATATTCAAAAATTAATGAAAATTCATATTTAAGTAAATCTCAATTTTATAAAAATTTAGAAACCGGAATCGTTCAAATCGGAGTTGAAACGCAAAAGTTATAAATGTTTGAAGTTTGAAAATTCAAATAAATCAATAAACCGAATTAACTCATTTATTTTTCTATTGAAAAATCCGAAAAATGACGTCAGCATGGGATTTGAATTTCCACCGAATTATTTTTCTATTGAAAAATCTATTTTTTGCGTCAGCATGACGTTAGCGGGTCCATGGACTAGGTCGACGGCTCGGGTTCGGCTCACCGTGGACCCGGCCCACGGGCACGTGTCTCACTGACATGTGGGACCCCTCGGGTGACGTCAGCGCTTCACCGCGTCATGGGAGCGAAGCGTGGCACGATCTACGCCGTTCGATTTTGATCGAACGGCTGAGATTACATCTAACGCTTCAACGTGGGTTAACCCTAACCGTACGATCTAGATCTAACGGCTGAGATCTATCCAAGCACGGTGCGGTTACAGGCTACGTGGCTCAATCTCGCGCGTTGGATCTAAATCCAACGGCTGAGATTGGATCTAAATACCGCAACGTGGATTCCGTTACGGTGACGTGGACAAACGTGGGTCGTTGGATCTAGATCTAACAGACTGGATCTAATCTGGTTTTCTACGGTCAAGGGGTGACGTGGACTCACCGTGGCCATGCGATGAAGATCCGACGGTGGATAGAGCTCGAGGTCGACGATGGTGACGCGGCGGAGCTAGGTTACTGGCGCTGGGGACGATGACACACCCAATGGTGCTTGGGTGCGACTCCGACAAGGTGAGTGGTACCCCCTGGCGCAGCTCGTCGTGACGTTTCCGGATCTGGGCTCGGTGAAGGAGGAGGACGGCGGACGCGGCGGCAATCGGCAGAAAACAGCGGCGGATGGCAAATCCAACTACGGCGAGCTCTCGCTGGCTAACGGCGGTGGCTTGACCTCGACGGGTTAGGGCTATGGGTGCGCACGGAAGAGAGCTTCACGGCAGGGGTGGCGGCGCATTAAATAGGGGCCTCGGCTTCCGTGAAATTCGCGGAAACCGAGGTCCACATGCGGGCGGCGGTGGAGTCCGGCGAGGACTCGGACTGGGTGACGTGGACGCACGTGGGCCGTCCACGTGGCACGATGAACGGCTCGAATCGCGCGGGCGCGAACGGGTCGGGCCCAGCTCCCACGTGGGTGACATGAAAAGCACAAAATAGGGATCCAACGGTCGCACGGGTTAGGGTTTCGTCTGACTCGGGTTCGGTCGATGGAACAGTACAAACCCACTCGGCTATTTTCCAACGATATAATATTCAAATTAATTTCTAGAAATTCAAATAATTCAAGAAAAATAGCAAAATAATCTGAAAAATTCTGAAAAATACTGTCATTTTGGACTCAAATAAAATATTTCCAACAAAATTTTATTTACATCTTTTAATTCTTTAATTATTTCAAAAGGGAATAAATTCAAATTAAATCCAAATAAATCCAAATAAATTCCAGAAAATTCCAAAAATTCACCAAAGTGCAAAATCTCATTTAAATTCATCAAAAGCACAAAAATTGGGGTGTTACAAACAGCCATAACTTTCAAACGGTTGATCAGAATTATGCGTTCTTGGTGTCCACTGAAAGGTATTGAAATTATGTACAACTTTCTCAACAGGCGGCCGACCAAATTCCTATCTAAAATTGCGAAAAGTCAAAACCTAGGTCAGACGTCCAATCTGCCCGAAACAGAATGTGGGGCAATCATAGCAAACTCCCTAATCTCATCTAGGGGCAGCACCTAAACATGAACTTTAAGCAAAAAAAACAACTCAAGCACAACACCTAATCCACCCCAAGGAGACCACGATTCGTTACCTCTTCGAGAAGATCCGAAAGACGACGAAGCCTTCCTTCCCGCCGGCCGCTCCTTCCTCCCGATCCGCAACGATTCGCCGGAGATTCCCGAATCCGGCGATCCTCTGAGCGGGACAGCGAAAAACACCACGTGGGAGGTTGTCGTGGGGCTGCTAGGGGAGGGTAGGGTGGCTTGGGAAGGGAGGGAAGGTGGTGGCGCAAGAGCTAGAGGGAAGGGGTGGCTAGGGGAGGCGCATGGGGTGAGGGGGAAGGTGGTGGCTAGGGTTAGAGGGGGGTGGGAGCTGGCGCAAGGGGTATGGCGGCAGCCTTGCTGCCCCAAAAACCCCTCCACATGGGCCCGTACTTCCCCCACCTTCAGCCCAATTCATCCCCCTAAGGCCCAACTAGCTCCCGCTAGGCCCAAACTCCCGAAAACGGCCCGAAAACGCGATTAAACCTCATACCGTAAAGTTTTATTCTCTAATTTCACATTTTATAATGTCACACCATTCCGTAGTGTCACATTCTACCCCCCTTCAATAGGATTTGCCCCCGAATCCAAGACACGCCACTACGCCAAACAAACAACACAAAACATCCACGCAAAAACTCAAACCGAACCAAGCGACAAGGAAATTCCCAAAACCAACACTTAGCGAGAAAGAGCTGACTTAGCTTAACTGGGTGCAGCCTCTCATAGCTCGACTTTTCAATCCAAATCCCCATCCACAATCCTCGATTTCACCCACTAAAGGCTCAATCGAAATAATTAATACGCCCAAATGCTCACATCAAACACTCCACGCTACTATCGCAAACAACCTCATGAACTCAAAATGATTCCCCTTTCAACCAAAGGGACTATTACCAAGAAACGCCATCGAAAGAAATAATTCACAAAGGCACAACTGTCCTTCCAAATTCACAATCATGCTAGAATTTCATTCTATCCTCTCCTAGGCATACCTCAAACCCAAAGACAACTAGCTAAGACAATTGTTTACCACAGAACATTTATCAACCAAATTACTGTCACCTTCACTACCACCAACCAATACTCTTAATAAAAGTTTGGACCCGGACATCATCAACCTCCATCATGATCCACCCTTATTCCACTCACGTCCAGCACCTAGCCCAACTAGTACCGTAAAACCTTACCGAACCACAATTGGTGCATTTCCCATGAGGGTGTCGCCTTCACAATCTCTCACTCAAGCATCCAAGACCAAGGGTATAAATCTTTGGTATACTCAACTCTAACCATGAACATTCTTTTTCTTAACCCCATCTAGAATTCAACAGAAGTACAATTCCTTTGAACCCAATTGATCCACGTGCATCTATTTGAATCCAAGCGCAAACATCCACTTTGGAAAGACCTCAACAACATCCAAAAAGCAATCATTTCATTTTCCTAAGTCAAAACGCAAAGGAAACTCAAATCTCATTCGCTACAGCCAAAATGCCATAACTTATTCAATCTTTCTTTTCATGCTAGAAAACTAGGGATATCCCGATTCATGACATGAATGCAAACTTTTCGAGAGCACTCCGGAATAGTCATATGCCCCTATATGACTTTCTCACCAACCTGGCTCGTCAACTCTTTAATGGTTGCATACATATAAACGATGTCAGGTTTCCCTTTTCACCATTCATTTATCATGAAACAACGATACCGAAAAATCATCCACCAAGAGACTTCATTCTCTTTAACACAATGAACGACAATCACCACCTTTAAACCAAGGCTCTAAAATTCACATACATAACAACTCGACTTGAAAGAGGAACTCCATAAAACAAATACACCAAAAATTTACCTCGGGGAGAAACTCCATTTTAACAGAGAAACACCACGAAAGTCTTCTACAACAGCATTTCGGAAAGAAGAAACCAATCAAGGAATCAAACACCTCCACACAATATATATATATATATATATATATAAATTTTAAGGGAAAGGGAAAACTCATTTCCCGATAGAAAACTACTTTACTGGCATAACTCACTTATGAAACAATCATAAGGATCGTCTTTAAGAAGCGTCCACAAAACCTCACCCATTTTAATCAAATCTATCTGTAGACAAACTAATAATGTACAAATCTCTGAATCACAAACTTTTAAATCATTCAATTAGATTTAGCTACTTCTTTTAACCAATAATGCAGTCGATAACTCATCCATGAAAAGTAACATATGCAAACCAATTATACATCCTTGAGCATAGATTTCGCATCCATGACTTAAGCTAATTTTCTTAGCAACGACAAAAGAACAATATTGTTTAATGGAATTAAACATTCCAAAACCTCCACAAATTACTTCAGGTTTAATCATTCTTTTACCCTCATTTCCCAACCTCGAAAGTTACCCAGATTTGGCATTAATCACTCTAGGTTTAGGGGAGCTCTGAAACACATCATAACGAATACCTTGACCAACAGCATTCAACCAAACCAGTCCAAAAAGGTTTTAAACACCAGCTTACCATAAATACAACCATCTCTAGTGTTCCACTACGCTTTCCATTAAAGACTTCAAAATTCACTACTTACTCATTGAGAAAGTCCAACCGGATTTAACAAAATTTACATAACAAATTCTTTCTCTAGTTACCATTCCCAACACTTTTAATTAAAGTTTATGATGCTTATCAAAAAGACAGCCAACCAAGACTACATTGACATGATCCCCATGGATCACCATATCATAATACATCTTATTCTAAATTTGAAACATAGTACTTCAACAAATCTTTCAGCATGATCAACCTATAAATTTCATACCACCTATATGTCAACGTCTCGACAATCGAAACTTATTCAGTTAACAAACGACTTCAACATGTAAATATTATCTCTACAAGACAAAGTTCGTAACTATGATTCTAAGACATACATTCATTAAGGATAAAATTCTACATCATGTTAATTATCCATGGTTCACTCCATCACACATGTTACAATAACCTCCATCTTAACAATTGTTTCCAACAAGTAATCTACACAATTACCACCACTACTAAGTCATCAATATCAATAAATGAGCAAAATCATAAAAGCAACTGCATTGTTTTTAATTACTCTATCCATATATCATAACAAATTGTCACTACACAACATACTCCAGCTATTAAAATAAATTTAATAAGTTAGACCAGCACAATGTTCTTACAACAACAACAAAACCTATATTTTCCCAATTGACATCGGTACTAGCATTATAGGAACACATATGCATACTTCCAAATATACTAATAGTTTGCAACAACATAAATAGCAACTCTAATCAACTTCCAAGTTAAGGTCGCAAGCCAGCATGATTAAATTTCTTTATTAACACGTTAAAATGGAACATCTTTAAACAACCAGCAAGGTTTCTTTAACAATATCAGTAGTTTACATCATCTTAATGTCCTAACTATGCATCAGGGTTTAAAACTTTAAACATGATCGGGGGTCATAGGCACTTTTAAAGAAAAGCAACATATTCTAAGCCTGTATATTAACACATTTAATCATTATCACTACAGAGTAAACTACAACACTAGTAGTCTATCTATCCTCAAGCTAAAGATACAATCACATTGAATCGATTCATCTCACAGATTAGCTTAGCAATACGTCATTCCGTAAACCACATTGTTACATACTACATAGTACGAACAAAAAAACTTTTCTAAACACCTTCATGGGTCACCTACTCTTGACGAACAGGATGCAACCCAACTTTAAAGATAACTACAGCTCAAGAACGTGAACGAACACCGATAAACAACTTCTCCTTTCCAGGCAAAGAAGAAAACAAAACCCCAACATAAATGCAGGAGAGCTCAACTCAGATAGCCAAAACTATTCAAGAAATCTCAAGATCTACAATTTCCAAGAAGGAAGATGGAGGCACCAGGATAAACCAAATGTTCCACCAAATCTGTTTTGATAAAGATTCAAACTTAACGCCACCCAACTTAAGGTCTGCACAAGGAGAAACTTCAACACTTTCTTAGATAGGGAGAACAACAACCACAAATGTTTCCTCCCCAAGACAGTCCACCATTACAAACAAAACCGGGTGTCAAAACAAAGATTGCGACCAAAAGACGCGCAACACACAACTCTTCTTCTTCGTCTTCAACCAAGGAAGACAAAACCACAAACCGCCTACGGAACAATCCGTGAGAATCCAATACCCACACACTTTTCTTTTGATTTCAATCAACTAAAACCAAGAAAACCAACCACACCGATCGTCAGAACGGTAAAAGAAATCCAAAAGGATCCACCATCAACTTTTCTAATCAACTCCAACCAACTACCCGGTCTACGACAGAAAGGATAAGCACTCTCCCTACGGGAGGTTAATAGTCTTTTGGTGATGGCTCTCACCGGCCACACCAATACTCCACATAACATTACTACAAACAATAAAAGGTGACCGGAAACCTCCGGCACCACAACATCACTACATCTAACATATAGCATCTCAATCAATACTTTCATAAATATAACATCATACATCATCAAAATGCAGCATTTAACGTCAAAGCTTAAATACAATATTTAAGCAGATAGTATCGATACCCATACCCTTCCTACTGTGCATCAGAGTGTGTCAAGTTTTAAATTAGTTAACCAAACTATTTCAGATTTTAAGGTTATTGCCCTAAGGCCAAATTTTAACAAGTAAACCTATGCCATGTTTCTAATTTTCCAAGTCAATATTTTAGTTTACTCTAGAGTAAATTACTACATTCACATTCCACGGACCTAAAGCCCGCTCTGATACCAACTGTAACACCCCGGCATCTAGTATGCCCTGGATGTCACCAAACATAGACTAACAGCAATTAAATACCATAAATAAAGCTAAATTACAGCAAATGCACAATTGCTAAAACCAAAAATTTCGGCAGCATCTCCTTTGTTTTTCCATGTTTTGGACTAACAACAACAATATGGCAAGATATAACAAAATATGAGACATCTAAAACAGCAACAACAATTGATATAGCAACAATATAAGTCCATGATAAAGCATTCAACCACTTCATGAGTTAAACGAATCAAATAATAAGACCAAGCACACAATTAAGCAAAAC
Organism: Rhipidocladum racemiflorum; assembly: GCA_036346355.1. NCBI lineage: Eukaryota > Viridiplantae > Streptophyta > Magnoliopsida > Poales > Poaceae > Rhipidocladum > Rhipidocladum racemiflorum. The sequence goes on along the minus strand of CM070575.1, from coordinate 29,490,729 downwards.
TAAAGCTTTCATCGCACTATTATCATTTTCATGTCTCCAATTGATAAATGGACTAAATATGTGGAGCTACGTGGAGAAGTGTAGCTAAACCCCTTTCCCGCATGTCGATTGCAAGGTACCTAAAACATCATAAAACACAAGCGTGAGTTCATCACTCAGCAAGTATATTGCAATGGTACAAGAAAACACATTTCAATACCTTCATCACTACTTTTCGTATTCAACATCATAAACATTTCATATTCACCTTGTATGCATCTCATTGACCTCTTCATATAACATCATCATATAATGCAATGCAATGCAATTCACACGTCTCCTTGAAGCACATACCGGTATTGCTGAGTACACACCCGTCGGCGTGCACCCTCTTTCCCCTTCCATCCCATAGATGGAGGGTGCCTACTCCTCGCTTCCATTCACAACTGTGGATCGAATCACGAGGTAGATCTTACTCAATGGCGCTCCGGGTTAGTCATAACTTTCTCACCGACCTCACCGAACTAGTTATGACTTTCTCACTGTCCTGGCCAGTCCTCATGCCATGTATGCAAATATGTCATAAACATAAATAACTTGCATATAAACACAAACTAACCATTGCATGGCCTTATAACCAACCATTTTCATCATGTCGTAGGCAAACATCAATCATGGCAAGTTAGCATACCATTGATGTTATTTGTGTTTCAATCATGTGATACCGAGGAAGAAGTCGTTTGGTGAATGACTATTCGGTACTGTTGTTACATGATGAATGAATGGTGAAAAGGAAACATGACAACGTTTATGTACAATTAAACATAAAAGAGTCGATGAGCCAGGTCGGTGAGAAAGTCATATATGGATATATGACTAATCCGGAGTGCTCCTGAAATGTTTGCATTCATGTCATGAATCGAGATGTCTATTTCTTTCTAGTATGAAAAGAAAGAATAAATAACTTATGGTATTTTTGGCTATGGTGTAAGAGGTTTGAGTTTTCCTTGTGATTTGGCTTAGAAAAATAAAATGTGTGCTCTTTGGATGTTGCCGAATTCTTTCCAAAGTGGTTTTTAGCGCTTTGGGGTTCGAGTTGTTGTATGTGGATCAATTGGGTTCATGGTTTATGGTTGAGTATGCGAAATATGTTTATACTTGGGCTTGATTACTAAGTGTTAATATGTGAGGGCGAGACCCTCTTAAGAAAGGAGCCATTTGTGGTTTGGTAAGGCTTTTACGGTCCTAGCTAAGGGCTAGGTGCTGGACATTAGTGGTATAAGGATGGATTATGGCGGAGGTTGATAATGTCTGGGTTCAACTTTTATTAAGAGTATCGATGGGTGGTAGTGAAGATGATAGTAATTCGGTGACAATTGTCGTGTCTTTAGCAATTATCTTAGCTAGTGGTCTATGGGTATGAGGTTTACTTGGGAGAGGATGGAGTAAAAATGTATCATGATTTGTGACTTGGAAAGGAAGTTGTTCCTTAAATGAGTTATATCTTTGATGACATTTCTTAGTAATGGTCCTTTCGATTTAAAGGTCAATTAATTGGAAGAGTTGGGAATCAATGTTTTTCTGGGTTCTTGGGTGTTCCCGTTGCGGACCCTAGTCATTCCATCAGATACCATTAGTGATTTGGTGGTCGAGCGGTGGATAAAGAGTTACGACTCATTTTGATTGTGTCTTGTTGAGTTTAATGAAATGTGGTAGTCAGATTGTTTGCGGTAGTAGTATGAAATGTTTGATGTAAGGTTTTGGGCGTATTTCGTATTTTCGATTGAGCCCTTTAGTGGGTGAAATCGAGGATTTCGGATAGGGAATTGGAAGGAAAGGTGGAATCGTGAGAAGCTAGGCATAGTTGTGCTAAGTCAACTCTTTCTTAGTAAGTATTGGTTTTGGGAGTTTGTTTGTCGTTTGATTCGGATTGAGTTTTTTTTGTGTGGTTGCCTTTATTCCACAGAAGTTCTTGTCCCGTAGGGACTTTGTTTTTGTTCTTGGTGTTCTTCAGATTCGAGGTCGAATCTTGTTAAGGGGGAGAGAATGTGACATCATAGGATGTGACAATAGAGATTGTGATGTAACAAAATACGACAATTTAGAATCCGGCTTTCGGTACAATTTTTTTTATCGCGTTTTCGGGTGTTTTGGGCCTTTTCGGGGAAACTTGGGCCTTGGGGGGTCTTTTCGGGCCTTAAGTGGAGGCTTCTGGGCCCATGAGGGGAGGAGGGGGCAGCCAACCAGCCCTAGGGCGCCCCAAACCCTCCCCCCATGCGGCCCACCTCCTCCTCTCCCTCCCATAGCCGCCACCCTCCCCCTTGTGCGCCACCCTTTTCCTCCCTCCTCCCCATTGCACCACCACCCCTCATCTCTCCTCTCCACCACCCTTGCTTTCCCTAGGGGAGTTCTCCACCTCACCAACCCGAAGATCCATCCGTTGGAGCGCTCCGCGACGAGGAGATCCGGTGGATTTGGAGCGAGGAAGGAGATCGCACGAACCGGGAGGAGATCCGTTAGGTTTTCGGTCGTCGGGCGAAGGTATGGCCACGGGGATCCTTGGGGTTGGTCTAGGATCTGTTCTAAGGGTGAATATCATGTTTTAAATCAATTGGAGGTGCTGGAATTGAGTAGATTAGATGAAATCTAGAAGTTGCCACGTTCTCTGTTTCGGGCAGCATGAGCAGTCGACCTAGGGTTTGGGTTTTCACCAATTTATAGTCGGAATTTGGTCGTCTGCCTGTTGAAGAAGTTGTAGGTAACTTTAATACCTTTCAGTGGGTATAAAGAACGTCCAATTCCGCCCAGCCGTTTGAAAGTTATGCTCGTTGTACCGAACGTATTAAAATCTGTGACGTGATTGGAACAGATCATGGTATTCTGTAGATTAAACCACTTTAGAGTCCGAATCAGTCTTTCCATATAATTAAAAAAAGTTGGGAAATTTCCTAATCTACGCGAGGATGTACTCGTTTATTCGATTCGGTGTCTTAGAACCCGAGTTATGCCTTTTGGAAGGCTGCTGTCCCGACGGGACAGAACCTCTATTTTTGGGTTTTGCGAGTAGTTTGCGATGTCGGGGTAGAAGAGTGTTTGCGTATTGTTTTGTGGACATGATTGTGAGTGTGTGGTACCTATGTGCATGTGGTGTGACCCTGGGAGTGCCTTCTACTTCTCGCCAATCCGTCGCCCGTGGTTGAGGCAAGTGTATTGGAATGGGTAGCGGGTTGTAGTATGCTAGATTGGTTGAGATTGAAATTGAATACATGATATGTTCACATGCCATGCTTTAATGATTGCCAATGATATGATGAATATGCTTACTATGTTATGATGCCATGTGTTAATGTACAAGTGATTTATGATGTTGGCATGTTTGCATACACTACTACAGAATGACACATTACTATCGCTTCATCTGTGTCGGTTCTAAACTTTTGACTTCAGAACCGATTGTGATAAGCATATTCCATTTGGAAATCTTGGTAACAGGTTATCACAATCGGTTCTGAGAGAGAACCGATTGTGATACGATAATAATCCCAATCGGTTCTAGATAAGAACCGATTGTGATAATAATTTTATTATCACAATCGGTTTTTATCTAAAACCGATTGTAATAAGTAGGTATTAGCACAATCGGTTTTGGGAAGAAACCGATTGTCCTGAGCACAGGGGTTATCACAATCAGTTCTTTTCCAGAACCGATTGTAATGAGAAGGTATTATCATAATCGGTTTTGGGAAGAAACCGATTGTGATGAGCACAGGGGTTATCACAATCAGTTCTTTTTCAGAACCGATTGTGATGATTTTTTCGCAACACCATTAGGTGCAACCAAGAACAGTTCATTACAAACATAGTTTTTGTGAGATCCTCCACTCATACATTTCCCCTTCAGGGAAGAAGAAAAAAACAAACTCCAACACAGCCCGCTCTGCTAGAATCCCAACACAGACCTCTTCTACCCTTCATTCATGCTTTAATATTTGTGCAAAACTTGTATTTTCGGACGATGAACAGTACCGATCTGCTAGAATCCCAACTCGCGGTTCAACTCTCAGACAATTTATATAGACACATGTAGTGATGCAAATTATATATAACATTATAGTAGCATGCATCCAGCAGATAATAATAATATATACACCATTCCACACATTATACTTGTTTTTTTTATCAATAGGACATGAAACATTTTGACTTGGAACAACAGAACATTAGAAAGATACAATGCACAAAAATATAAAAGAGATTCAAAATAGTGTAAAGGCAGCCGAATAGACTTCATCTGCACTAGGCCAACAACCCTAATTTATTAAACAAGCTGTATTTCATTACAATATATCACCACATCCATTGTTTATAATTAGTAAACATATAAAGGGGGACTGCATTACACCTAATATATTAAATTTACGACTCGCGGCTCTAGCCCGAGTAACCCGAAATCAGCAAGTCATCCGAGTGACCCGAGTCACCCGAGTCGCCAGAGTCGCCAGAGTCGCTGGAGACTACGCGGACTAGTGATGGTTCATCCTCCGATGATGAACCCGATCTGGACGACGCGCCGGTCCCTATGGTGATCGGCGCGTAGTACTCCGCCTCCTTCTCCTTCTCCTCCTCCTCCTCCTCGCCGTAAATGCCGCCGTCATAAATGCCGTCCCCTCGTAGTCATCGCCGTCCTCCTCGTCATCGCCGCGTCCTCCTCCTCGCTGCCGCCGCTGCCGTCATCTCTAGGGCGCTTCCTGCTGCCTTTGGAGGCGCCAGTATGGGGTGAGGCGCGGGAGGGACGACGGAGACAAAGTGGGCGCCGGGCGCCACACCGGAGTGAGGCGCCGGAGGCTGAGGCGGCGCTACCGGCGGCGGTGGAGGATCGTACGGTGAGTCCACCGTGGAGTCAGACCTTGTCGGAGAAGGAGGGGGCGCTGCCATTGCTGCGGTCGAAAGGAGAAGTCAGACCTTGCAGAGAAGAAAGGAGCTACATGAAAGAGTAGAAAGGAGCTATATGCATGGAGAGCTATATGAAAGTGAAGAATGGAGCCATTGCTGCCATTGCTGGAGGAGTCAGACCTTGTAGCAGAGAAGAAAACGCGATCAGACCTTGCCCGAGTACTACCAATGATCAGAAAGGAGCTATTTGAAAGGAGTTATATGCATGTTTGAACGGTCAAATTGGCGGGGAAGCCGAGGGGGTCGATTAATATCCGTGTCGGTTCATATCCCGAACCGACTGTGTTGACTGGAGTTATTGCAGTCGGTTCTTCTTGAGAACCGACACAGATACGATATACGTATCGGTTCTATAAAGAAACCGATGTTGAGAATCAAATTATCACAGTCGGTTTTACATATAAGCGACGGTGATAACTAATTAATCACAAACGGTTCTTCTATAGAACCGATTGTGATGAGGCTCGCTAGGTTTTATATGTACCGTCTGGACTCGGGAATGAACTTATTAACTCTCGTCGAGTTAGTTCGCTAGGCGATTTCTCTATTTTCCAGCCTATCTTACCTGTGGCTTTATTCAAAAGGTGGGCCTGATTCCTTCGAATCCCTTCAATGTTGTATTAACGTACATTATTCGATTTTGATTTGGTCTCATTAGCAGAGTGTATGGTGGAGGAGATCGGTGCGTTGATGGTCTCCGTTAATTGAAACCCTAGCTAGCTTGATCAGGAGCTAGATTTCCCCTCGTTTGTGGTTTTCCTCGAAAGGTGACCAGCATTAATTCTTAGAAATCTCTTCAATATTGCAGTAGGACTTAAATTAATTTTTTTTATTTGGTGAATGTGTACATTACATGTCATAATTGTTTTAATATAATTAATATGATCAATTATATATAATAGTTAATTAGGTCACAGAACCTATCGTCTCCTTGCTCGAGGGTGCTTGTTTATAAGTATGCTAAAATGGCATATTTATAAATAAGCGATCTCAGTAATTGTCCACGTTTTTGACGATTCGAGGATATGTGGCACAGGCAAGTTCCTTGTTTGTTGTACAAAGCTGTAGTGAAAGTTTCGGCACATCTCCTGGCGGTGTTCTCCGAATACACATCCTCTTGACATGTTGTCGATACGTGTATTTGGAGAACAGCGGAGATGTCGCCAAATTTTCTCTAAAGTTTGTACAACATCTTAATTAGGAACTTGCTCGAACCACATATCCTCGAATGGGATTAGGACCTAACCTACTTAGAGATTAGGAGTCATCGTTGGTACGCACGCACTTAGTCGGTCTCTGAGATATACGTTTCTTTAAGATCATTCAACAAAAAACTTTGTTTTCGGTTCAACCCTTCTTTTATTTCATTGATTAGGGCATTATTAATTTATTGTTTGCGGTTTACTTGTAGATGGTCCGTGAAGAATGGATGTATCACAAAAGCCGTGTGAGTGCCGAATTTCGGAGGGAGTTAAGGAGTTCATAAGAATTGCAGAAGAAGATATGGTTATGAGGGGTGTAAAGTTCATATATTGTCCTTGTATTAATTGCACCAATCTCAGGAGATTTAACAACTCAGCTCAAATTGAAGGGCATTTGATTCGACGTGGCTTCGTGAGGAATTACACGTGTTGGATCCATCATGGGGAGATAGGTAGTACCTCTGTGCTACGCAACGAAGACATGCTGGAAGCCGATCACGACTCGGAGCGTGATATGTTTGATGACGATAATTTAGATCAAATGTTGCGGGATGTGGAGGGAAATTACACGGACAGAGAGTTCGAAAAATTTAAAAGCTTGATGGATGACGATGCCAAACCATTGTTTTCCGGTTGCAAAGGGGAATACACCAAGTTGGGTTCGGTCCTTGCATTGTTTGAACTGAAGGCAAAACACCGTTGGATAGATACAAGTTTCAATGCACTTTTAATACTTCTATCGGATATGCTTCCAGAGGGAAACGAGTTGCCAACAAGTATTTATGAAGCGAAGAAGCTATTATGTCCCATGGGAATGGAAATAGAAATGTGAAATCATGTGCTGAAAAATTGGCTTTGAGCTGAAAAATTAACTTAGAATTGGTTTTGCAAAATGTGATTGTGCATGTGTTTGACAATTTGACAAGAAACAGTAAGTTTCGTTTTTACGCGCGGGACTAAGTTCTTAAAAGACAGTAAGTTTTACATGTACGCCAGACCAAATTTTTTGGTCCGTCGTGAATGGCTTTTTGCTCGATTAGGGTTTGTGCAAATTTGGACTTTGAATTTTGATTTGTTTTTGAGATTATGAAATTTGTGAGAATTTCATGATGCTTGAAGTGGACTTTATGCAATGCTCATGTGAGTAGTTGCATGGATTGACATTGAGTCAAGTCGTGGACTTGTGCTCGGATTTGTTTTAGAGTTTGTTCATGTGCAGGTATTGCTCGAAGACGAATGTGGTCGATGACAGGACCGGAACTAGGTTCATGGAGGAACTGAGGTTCGGGACTAGGTTCAGGAGGAACTGAGGTCTTGGTGGTCAAGGATGTCATGCGGGACGTTCGGGCTAAGAGAATGGTGCACATGAAGAATGGTTAGTCACGTGAGAATGGCAGGAGGTCATTCGCGTGCAAAGTGTTAGTCACGTGAGTATGGCAGGTGGCCATACGCGTGCAAAGTGTTAGTCACGTGAGTATGGTAGGGTTGCCATACGCGTGCAAGAGTTGTACTCGGCCAGGTTGGGCCAAGTAGAGTTGTGTTGGATACAGATTCCTTCTAGGGAATAGGAATCGTATTCAGAACTCCTTGTGGGTTGGTGCTTTAAATAGGAGGGGTTGTCTCCTGTTGAAGAGCATCGAATTGAGGAGAGCTAGGCGCATAGAGCCTTGGGCTCAAAGTTTAGGGTTTGTACTCTTTTGATGAGAGTATTTTAGACAAGAAATAAAGATCAATTCTTCCAAGATTTTTGCGTGCTACAGTAACCACGTCGCTACAGTATTTTCTGTTTTGGTTCTTGTTTGCATGCTTGTTCTAGTTCTAGATTGGTTTTTGTTCTTCAAGTTTTATCTTGATTTGATCCATCAAAAACCTCTCTAGGATATTGATCTAGTGTTTCTCAAAGTCTAGTTGATCAATCTTTTGTCGTTCTTGTTTAATCTTGAAGTTTTGATTAGATTGATTCTCGTCAAGTTCTGGATCAGCAAGCTTGCGAAGCTCATAACTTTTGATCCGTAAGTCCGATCGAGCTGATTCTTTTTGGGTTCGATTCGTATTGGAATCTAGTTTCTTGTGTCCAAATTTAAGATCGTTTCGACGGTTGGATCTCCGGCAATTCTCGTTTTACCAAACCTCTGTCATTCTGTTTTTGTCGAAAACGAGGCAATTATTTGGTTCTGTTTTGGGGTGAACTTTTAATAGGTCAAGAATTTGGTTTTAGCTTCCGCACAATCATTCACCCCCCCTCTGATTGCTATATTCGTATACTTCGATCCTACAAGTGGTATCAGAGCAAGGTTTTTCTAATCTATCTTAATCGGTGATTAGATCAATGGATCATTATTCGACAAAACCTTGTGTGTTCAATGGTGTTGATTTTCAGTTTTGGAAGGCCAAGATGGAGGCGTTCATCCAAGCTCATGGCTTCGCAATTTGGGAGAAGGTATACAAACCATATGAAGTCCCTACAAACGACAACGCCAACGACACCAATCGCGCACATGTTGAAGCAAATAGTAAGGCGCGCAACTTGATCATCCAAGGCTTGGGACGAGCGACTTTGATCGTGTGATTCATCTTCGATCCAAGATATGAGGTATGGAAATCTCTTTGTGATTACCATGAGGGTTCTAACACTATTAAAGAGGTTCGTCAAGATCTTTACAAAAGGAATACATGCGATTTGAGATGAAACCGGTGAGTCGCTAGATGACTTCTTTGCACGCTTTCAATAAAATTCTTAGTAATCTTCGTCTTGGAGTTAGCTTTGATGATGCTGCTAATGCTAGACAATTGCTTGGTGCTTTAGACATGTCTATTTGGGAGATGAAAGTTACATCCATTAGAGAATCCACTCATGAGTACACTTACTTTAGATGTTCTTTATTCTAAGTTGAAAACTCATGAATTAGATGTTTTTGCTAGAAAGAATGATCATAAATCAATTGCTTTAACATCTCAATCTAACATATCTCATAATGGTGCTGCTTCAAGTTTTGCTCTATCTTTCTTGTCTTCACTAACCGATGAACAGATTGATCAATTCCCGTAAGAAGACTTGTCACTACTCTTCTCGCTTTAACAAAGCTTTGCAAAATGTGATAAAGAGAAAGAGAGGTGGTGGTGATCCTCCAAGATGCTATGAGTGTGGTGATCTTGACCATATTCGTCCAAACTGTCCAAAACTTGCAAGTAAAGCATCAAGGGAGGAGAAGGACAACGATGTAAGAAAAGAGAAGAAGAAGTTCTCCCCAAGTGATAGAAAGAAGAAGAACTTCATCAACCGCAAAGTTGTCCATCGAGTTCTTTCCGCTCTTGAACAAGTCAATTTGAGCGATGTGGATTCGGAGAGCAGCGAGGATGATGCAACTCCAAGCAAGCATGAGTTGACGGGGTTGTGTCTCATGGCCAAAAGCAGCAAATTTTCACCGAGGGGCGATCATGACAAATGACTTCAATGAGGTAGATCCTTCTTACGATGAATTAGCTATTGCTGTTGCTCGTCTTGGTAAATTGCTTGATAAACGTGACAAGAAAATTAAGAAACATGATTTTGTTGTTGAATCATTGAATGCTGAAATTGCTAGACTTAAAACTTTGATTCCCGATGATGATGCTTGCAAATCATGTGACTTAATTTGGAATGAGCTTACTTCGCTTAGGAAAGAACATGCTTCCTTGATTGAGAAAATTAATGCTGAAAGTGAGAAAAATGAGAAACATGTTAAACATGCTAGTCGTTTCACTGATGATTTGCATGGTTTAACTTCTTGTTCTAAATGCTCAACTCTTGAATTAAAATTGAAAGATGCAAATGCTAGGGTTTCTCAATTAACTGATAATTTGCTTTCACATGAAATTCTCTCATGCTCAACTTGTCGCAAGCAAAAAGGAAAAGTAGATGTTCCCTGCAATAATTGTTTAACTCTTTCTCGAAAAGTTGATTACTTGGAAAAATCATTAGAACGTTTCACTAAAGGAAAGAAGAACCTAAACATGATTTTGGATCAATCAAAAGTCAACACTCATAACAAAGGTTTAGGTTTTGATTCTTATGCTCATCATAAATCACATGCTCCCACTGTTGTTAAAACACTTGACGGAGGAAAATTTGAAATTGTCAATGAGCCTAAGAAAACTGTCTTTAAGTCTGCTGGAGTGTTATCTTCTACTATGATGAATGCAAATGTTGCTTCTACTTCTAAAGCCAAACATCCTGTTAAATACACTTGCACTCATTGTGGTAGAGATGGACATTTAGTAGATTTTTGCTTTAGACTAGCCAAACAACAAAAGAAAGAAAGAGCTAAGGCTAGGTCTAATTTCAGAAAGGCACGCTTTGCTTCTCACTACGTGCCTAGGGTGATGCAAGCACCTTTTGTTGCTAGAAACACGGGAACAGGCAAAATTGATTTTGTGCATAAGACTGCTCGTGTTGTGCCTACTGTTGTCCGTCGTGTGTCTCAAGATCGATTCCTAAACATCTTATTTCTAACCCCAGTACCGAGACCTCGACACTTTCTGCTTCTATGTAGGCTTCTCATGCGAGGAGGGAGAACATGTGGCTAGTGAATTTCGGATGCTCACTTCATATGTTCAGTGATAAAGATTTGGTTCTCCTTTACTCGTGCATCTCGTGCTAAAAGTGTTATTTTTCAAGATGCTTCTTCCACCTCTGTTTTCGCAAAAGGCACTAGTCCAAATAGTGCAGGTACAGGTGCATATGTTCAGGGGGAGAGTATCTTTGTTGATGAAGATGATAATAATGCTGTTGAGGATGAGATAATTGGAGTTTGCTGTGTGCTTGTGTGCTCGTTTTCAAGCTTCCCCACATGCTTCACATCGACAAGTCAGCGTTAATTTTCGTGTATCTTCATGGAACTCAAGATTTCGGCATTTGGCTTTCTGCTTCCTCATGCATTAGTTTAAGAGCTTTTTCTGATGCTGATTTTGGAGGATGTAGAATTGATAAAAAAGTACATCTGGTTCATGCCACTTCTTGAGTAATTCTCTTTCTTGGACACATTGACATCAGATTTCACTTTCTTAGAGATCATGTTGAAAAAGAAAATATTGTGCTTCACCATGTGGATACTGAACATCAATTGGCAGACATTTTTACAAAACCTTTGTCTTCTTCTCATTTTGCTTTTATTCGGGGAGAACTTGGGATTGTTCATCCAATGGGTTTGTTTTGAGGGGGAGTTTCTTTGCCAAGTTCTTTCACTTAATGAGCTCACTTTATCATATTTCTTTATATATTATGTAATTGTGCTAATATATGATAATCTAAATTGTTCCACTTGAACTAAAAATGATATTGCGGAATTCCTTGGTTTGATTGCCTATAGCTAAATACTCTGTGATATCTTACTCTTCTAGGCTTGATATTGAATCTTCTTGACAAATTTGGGCTATGAAGCAAGTGTGTTTTAGCTTTACTTTTTCATAAGACCTTTTAATCACTTTTGCATGTTTATAATCAAAGAAAAATGAAAAGAAAAGGGAATCAATAAAAAAGGGTTGTTAAAAGCAAAAGCCTCAAGTTATGAGCTTCAGGATGCTTTCCCTAAAAGATAAGATGTATGCTTCAAGCATGCCATTCCCTCAAAAGACAAGATGTATGCTTCAAGCATGCCATTCCAAGGAAATAAAAGAAGTATGCTTCAAGCATGCCACATGCGCATCGTTTAAAGATTAAATTGGTCCACTAGATTGGAGTTGAAACTACTTGCTCGCCCTGATTTGTTATTTGCTTCAACTTTGAGCCTTTGTTTTTCTACTAAAGGTTTTGCTTAGTACTTGGCTATAGTAGACTGAATTGAGGTTGAGATGCATGTCATTCCCTAACTTGCTAAAATCACATCAAGATCATGTATTATGCATGTTATGTGATATATAAGGTTATATGATCGAATGAGCTCATCTTTTCCTATCTTGGCACTCCCTTGTTTCTTCTTGTGAAATCACTGCTACAAGAAAAATTTTGAACAAATTCTCTCTTTTGTACTCTTGATGAATCCATTGTCAAAGGGGGAGAAATTTGGGAATCGTTGAAAAGTTTAAGGAAAAAGGGGGGAGAAGAAAAAGGGGGAGTTGTTTGAGAATTTTGGGAGAAGTTTGGAGAATTTTGAAATTCTTGGGCACATTGCACATTCACACACATTTTCCTTCTTAGGGGGAGATTTTGTTTTGCTTTTTGGTCAAAGGGGGAATTCTGTGTTTTCTTACTTTGGTCTTTGATCCTTTGGATTTCAAAATCTTTTGTAAAGTGAATGCCAAATGTTCAATTCTAAGTGGTGTTGCCAATGTTTTCATCAAGGGGGAGATTGTGAAATCATGTGCTGAAAAATTGGCTTTGAGCTGAAAAATTAACTTAGAATTGGTTTTGCAAAATGTGATTGTGCATGTGTTTGACAATTTGACAAGAAACAAGAAGTTTCGCTTTTACGCTACGGACTAAGTTCTTAAAAGACAAGAAGTTTTACATGTACGCTGCACCAAATTTTTGGTCCGTCGTGAATGGCTTTTGCTCGATTAGGGTTTGTGCAAATTTGGACTTTGAATTTTGATTTGTTTTGAGATTATGAAATTTGTGAGAATTTCATGATGCTTGAAGTGGACTTTATGCAATGCTCATGTGAGTAGTTGCATGGATTGACATTGAGTCAAGTCGTGGACTTGTGCTCGGATTTGTTTTGTGGTTTGTTCATGTGCGTGTATTGCTCGAAGACGAATGTGGTCGATGACAGGACCGGAACTAGGTTCATGGAGGAACCGAGGTTCGGGACTAGGTTCAGGAGGAACCGAGGTCTTGGTGGTCAAGGATGTCATGCGGGACGCTCGGGCTAAGAGAATGGTGCACATGAAGAATGGTTAGTCACGTGAGAATGGCAGGAGGTCATTCGCGTGCAAAGTGTTAGTCACGTGAGTATGGCGGTGGCCATACGCTGCGTGCAAAGTGTTAGTCACGTGAGTATGGTAGGGTTGCCATACGCGTGCAAGAGTTGTACTCGGCCAGGTTGGGCCAAGTAGAGTTGTGTTGGATACAGATTCCTTCTAGGGAATAGGAATCGTATTCAGAACTCCTTGTGGGTTGGTGCTTTAAATAGGAGGGGTTGTCTCCTGTTGAAGAGCATCGAATTGAGGAGAGCTAGGCGCATAGAGCCTTGGGCTCAAAGTTTAGGGTTTGTACTCTTTTGATGAGAGTATTTTAGACAAGAAATAAAGATCAATTCTTCAAAGATTTTTGCGTGCTACAGTAACCACGTCGCTACAGTATTTTCTGTTTTGGTTCTTGTTTGCATGCTTGTTCTAGTTCTAGATTGGTTTTTGTTCTTCAAGTTTTATCTTGATTTGATCCATCAAAAACCTCTCTAGGATATTGATCTAGTGTTTCTCAAAGTCTAGTTGATCAATCTTTTGTCGTTCTTGTTTAATCTTGAAGTTTTGATTAGATTGATTCTCGTCAAGTTCTGGATCAGCAAGCTTGCAAAGCTCATAACTTTTGATCCGTAAGTCCGATCGAGCTGATTCTTTTTGGGTTCGATTCGTATTGGAATCTAGTTTCTTGTGTCCAAATTTAAGATCGTTTCGACGGTTGGATCTCCGGGAATTCTCGTTTTACCAAACCTCTGTCATTCTATTTTTGTCGAAAACGAGGCAATTATTTGGTTCTGTTTTGGGGTGAACTTTTAATAGGTCAAGAATTTGGTTTTAGCTTCCGCACAATCATTCACCCCCCCTCTGATTGCTATATTCGTATACTTCGATCCTACAAGAAAGGATACATGCATGTCCAAATGATTGCATACTGTACCGCAACGTCCATAAGGAACTGCGCATTCGTCCTGTTTGTGGTGTACCCCGATACAAACAAAATGAGAAGCGTAATGACAAGAAGCGTAAGAACCGAATTGACGACGGTGAAGATGTGAAAAAAGGGGCACCAGCCAAGGTGTTGTGGTATTTGCCCATCATTCCCCGTTTAGAGCGGTTATTTGCAAATCCTAAAGAGGCAAAATTGTTGCGTTGGCATTATGAATCTCGAAAGGAAGATGGCAAGTTGAGACATCCCGCTGATTCGGCTCAATGGAGAAACATTAATTGGCAACATGAGGAGTTTGGTGCCGAGATGAGGAACATAAGATTTGGATTGAGTACGGATGGTATGAATCCGTTTGGTAATATGAGCAGTCGACATAGTACTTGGCCAGTTTTGTTATGTATCTACAATTTGCCTCCTTGGTTATGCATGAAGCGGAAGTATATCATGATGTCGTTGCTAATCTCAGGACCCAAACAGCTGGGTAATGATATTGATGTGTACCTATCATCACTAATTGAGGATTTGGTAAAATTGTGGAATGTGGGGGTTGAGGTGTGGGATGCATACAAAAGGGAGAAATTCACCCTACGGGCTATGATATTTTGCACCATAAATGATTTTCCAGCCCTTGGTAATTTGGCGGGCTATAGCACGAAGGGAGCCAAAGCTTGTCCAATTTGTGAAGAGGACACTGATAGCTTGTGGCTGCCGAATTCGAGGAAAACGGTGTACATGGGTCACCGAAGGTTTCTACCCCAAAGTCATCGATATCGTAAGACCAAGGAGTTAGATGTCCGTCAATGTATTGATGTCATGCACGTTGAGAAAAATGTTTGTGATAGTTTGGTAGGCATCCTGCTGAACATACCTGGGAAGACCAAGGATGGTGTGAATGCTCGCCGCGATATGACCTACATGGGGATCAGGCCTAAGCTTGCAGTGATGGAGGAGGATGGAAAAGGGCCGTACATCCCCGTTGCATGCTACACCTTATCCAAGAAAGAGAAAGAAGACCTATGCAAGTGTCTCCACGATATTAAAGTTCCATCGGGCTACTCCGCAAACATTAAGAAGCTTGTGTCTATGGATGATTTGAAGTTGATCGGTATGAAGTCCCACGACTGTCATGTCTTGATGACCCAAATGCTCCCTGTTGCAATCAGAAATATCCTACCAGATGATGTCAGGTTGGCAATCACGAAGCTATGCTATTTCTTCAATGCGATTTCATGCAAGGTTATTGATCCCGATATACTGGACAACTTACAGAGTGAGGTGGTGCAGACTCTTTGTCAACTTGAGATGCATTTCCCCCCGTCGTTCTTCGACGTCATGGTCCACCTCGTTGTTCACCTTGTTAGAGAGATTAAGATTTGTGGACTCGCATTCCTGCGTTACATGTATCCGTTCGAGAGGTACATGGGTATATTAAAGTCATACGTGAGGAATAGGTCGAAGCCTGAGGGTAGTATTATTGAAGGTTATGGGACTGAAGAGGTTATTGAGTTCTGCGTGGACTACCTAGGTAAAAGACAACCGATTGGTGTTCCTATATCTCGTCATGAGGGCAGACTTGGTGGCAAAGGAACCATTGGGTCAAATCTAATGAGCCCACAATTTGATATGTCTTGTAAAGCGCATTTCACGCCTTGCAACACAGTAGAAGTTCATTCATACATCCAACAAAGACAAGTTGATATTACGGGAAGAGAATCCACTTATGGATGAGCTTTCCATCACACGAGAACACAACGATCGATTCCTCACATGGTTCAAAGAAAAGGTGAAGGTCTCCGTTAGTACCGAGGATGTCAAATGGTTGGCTGACGGACCAAGATTTAATATACAGACATGGCAAGGTTATGATATTAATGGCTACACATTTTATACTGAAAGTCAAGATGCAAAGAGTACAGTGCAAAACAGTGGTGTGAGCATAGATGCTTTGTCCGATGATCACTCAATTAGAGGATCGTCAACTGCAATGAACTGTCACTACGGGATGATCGAAGAAATATGGGAGCTCGACTACGGAATATACCAAGTTCCATTGTTCCGATGTAAGTGGGTGAGACTTTCTCACGGAGTTAAGGTCGACAAGACAGGTTTTACACTTGTTGATCTGAATAGACTGGCCTACAGAGATGAATCGTTTGTCCTCGCAAAGCAAGCAACTCAAGTTTTCTACGTGCGTGATCCGGCCAATCCGAGGTTGCACGTCGTACTTCATGGCAAGAGGAGGATTGTTGGAGTTGAAAATGTCGTAGATGAAGAAGAGTACAACCAATTTGATGAAACACCTCCGTTTGCAGATGGGGCATGTCTTAGCGGTGACGACGGCACACATGGAACACATTACATGCGTGTAGATCATCAAGAAGGGTTGTATTTTAAATAAATTAAGTTGTAAGAATTCCCTGTATAATGTAGCATTTTGTAGAATATATATGTCAAATGGATCTTATAGTATAGTAAATTTGAAAAAGATTTGACTTTTCGACTCTTTTGAATGAAGACTCTGTTTTAAAAAAAATTAGAAATTGGATCATAGTCATCACAATCGGTTCTTTAGGAAACCGACACAGATAGTATAATTGCGATCGGTTCTTTTAAAGAACCGACACAGATACTCCACATATTACGATCGGTTTTTATATAGAACCGACACAGATACTCCACAAATTGCGATCGGTTTTTATATAGAACCGACCGTGATAAAACCCAGAGTATTTTCATTTCGGCGCGCACACTTAGTTCATTTCGGCGCCAAGACCGATTTCGTTTCAATTCATTCCACCACCCTCGCTCCACCACCTCCCCCACCGGCGCCTCCCCCTCCGCCTCCTCCCCCCCGGCGCCTCCCCCATCGGCGGGTACCCCGTGGGCGCCTCCCCCTCTGGGTCCTCCCCCCCCGGCGCCTCCCCCCCGGCGTCTCCCCCCCATCGGTGCGTCCCCCATCGGCTCCTCCCCCATTGCCGACTCGGTTCGGTGCACTGTAAGATGCATTTCGGACTGTGGGCTGTAATTGGTTGTAAATAGCTCGATGATGATTGCTTTTGAATGAGGCTTGATTAATCTGATCATTAAAGGAACTTGCTAGACCTAGGGTTAGGTTAGTGCTATATTCATTCTGTGCTATGCTGTACTTGTTGTTTTCTGTGCTAGAGCAGTGCTGTTCTAGGGTTGTAATCCTGAAATTTTTAGATGTAATAGCCGGTGATATATTGGCCATCTAGAAGTTGGACGGCTAATTAATTTAGCAACCCTTCTATAGCAATCTGAGAGCAATCCATCATTGCAATTTGAAACTTGTAACACATGCTATATTATCGCACTTTATTATCGAGTTTAGTTGCATAACCTATGCGTCTCCCGTTCGAGGGTGCTTGTTTATAAGTATGCTAAAATGGCATATTTATAAATAAGCAGTCTCGAATTGTCCACGCTTTTGATAGCTGAGGATATGTGGCTCGGGCAAGTTCTAAGTCGTTGTACAAACTCTAGAGAAAGTCAAAGAAGATCTCCCTGGTGTTCTTCGAATACACACCCTCTTGACCTGTTGTCGAGACGTGTATTTGGAGAACAGCGGGGAGATGCTACCGAAATTTTCTCTAGAGTTGTACAACAGCTTAGGAACTTGCTCGAACCACATATCCTCAAATGGGATTAGGACCTAACCTAATTAGAGATTAAGAGTAATCGTTGGTACGTACGTACTTAGTCGGTCTACAGATAGACATGTGAATTGCTTTCTATTGTGTGAAATTTGAATTGCTTCCTCTCATGAAGTTTAGGTTTGACATATACGTACTTACTTCGAAATGTCGCAAAGAGAGAGCACCGGCTCAACGCCAGAGAGAGAAGAAGGTCCTGCTACCCCATCGAGGAAGGTTAGAAAGGCCAGAGGACCGAATAAAGGAGCCACAGGGAGAACGCCGCAAGTGCTCCACTTCAATGCCAGGGGGGTTTGCACGGGTCCTGGCCCGTTTAAGGGGCGCTACTCCTCTTTTCTCGGCCAATTGGTGAGGGAGCGAGTGCCGATCACAATTAAGGACTGGAGGAAGGAAGTAAGCGACGAGCAGAAGAACCGACTGTGGGACGAAGTTAAGGGAAAATGGATTATACCAGAGGAAGATGAAATCAATGCGAGACGGTACGCCTTGAAGAGAATGGGTGTGGCTTTGAGGCATTTCAGGGTGACCATGCATGCCGAGTTCGTGTTGAAAGACCGTACTCCCTTCCAAAGGTATCCATTTGTTACACCCGAGGTTTGGGAGGAGTTCGCAAGGATGAGGAATACGCCCGAGGCGGAGGAGCTGAGAGAGAAGAATATCGCTATACAGAGGCGTAACACACACGCGCACCACCTCGGTTCCGGTGGGTACGTAGGGAAGAAGGCGAGTGGGTGCGACTAGCCTCTCGAGTGTGCAACCTTCGGGACAACGATGCCTTACTCCCACATATGCGAGGAGCGGCACGCAATCGGGTATTAGCGAGGACGAAGAAAACCTCGACGGTCGATTGTCATTCCAAACCCCGCGACCGCACAGATCGTCACGACCATCGTAAGATATCTAACATAGTACATTGCATATTATATTCCCATTGTATTTTAGTAATAATTTATATTTGCGACCTGCAGGAGGAGGTAAGCCTGCAGAAAGAGCAAGGAGTATTTGAAAGCCAAGGGTCAAGGGACATCCTGTGTTCGGCAATCGGGAAGCCCGATCATAAGGGCGGGTGCTTGCTGCAGGTGCGGGGTATACGAAGAGGTCCTTCTTTGTAGAGGAGAGCGCGTCCAGTGCCAGGGCAAGATCATGGGAAGCACGTGAGGCGCGGATCCGTTTGCGGATGAAGGAGGAGTTAAAGGCTGAGATGATGGCGATGTTCTCCCAGAATCAGATTCCTCAACCATCGCCTATGCTACGCCCTAGCAGCTGCACTTCCAATAAGGAACTGTGCATTCCACACCTCAAGGTAATAACTGTTTCAGACCAAAAGGTACATGAGTAAGCTTAACACAGATTATGATGAAGGTGCTGATCACTTCTTGCAGGGTCCTGCCAAGTGCCGGCTAGTCCCGATCGACGACGGAATACAGATTGAGGCTGCGCGCGGGGTTGCATTTCCAAGCAAGGAGGATGACACGGTGCATGGTATACCTTTGGGGATGGGCTACATGAGGGTGCAGGTGGACTATGTCCACGATGTTTACATGTCTCATGCCCTGGAGTTCCCCCCGAACGAAGATATCACCACTCTCGGGCAAGCACGGATGTCGTTCATCAAGTGGCATGACGGGTGTCGTAGTGCAAGCACCTCCTCCTGCTGCCGCTATCGCCGGTACTATCGCTACTACTTCTACCATCGCTGGTACTACTGCTATCGCTACTACCGGCATCGCTATTGTTTGCTACTACTATCGCTATCGCTGCATTACTATCGCTATCGCTAGTAATCGGTATGCCATCGTGGTGCTTGCTCACATCGCTATCGCTTCCTCCTACTACCGCTGCTCCTCCTGTTATCGCCATCGTGTCGCTCTCGCATCGCTCCTCCTTCTCCTCCTATCGCCGCTGCTCATATCGCTATCGCCGGTACTATCGCTGCCGCTTCCTGGTACTACTCCTCGCTGGCTGCCGCCTCGCTTCCTCCTACTATCGCTGCCTCGCTTCCGCTGCACATGCTCCTCGCTCGCTACACAACCTGCACTCTACGCCTGCAAATGCACTCTCTCGCACCTACGCTGCAAATGCACCTCCTGCACCTACGCCTGCAGCTGCAAATGCTGGTGCGCAGGTGGGGCGCAAAAGGACTTCTACCACGATGACGAAAGATACAAAGCAGAGTTCAGCGAGTCCCTCCGTGAAGAAGGCAAAGTTGTCAGAGGGCACAGAGCACCCTGATGATCACAAGCGGTATATACATGGAAAGCCCTTTCTCCCAAGCCAAGAATTGAATTCTTTGGGCTTGTTCACTCGTCACCTACATGGATGGTACTTCAATAGGTCACATGAGGCCGAGCCTCGCCACGATTTCATAGTGAAGTATCGAGCGGGCCAATTCCACCGCAACGAGGATGGGACCTTCCTGGGCCGCTTTTGAGGATCTCAGACTTTATGTACAGCTTGAAAGCCGTCGATATTTCTACCATACGATCCTGGACGCTGTGAGTCTTGCACCATACTCAATCAGATGACTATTTATTGATTTTGTATTATATTTTTTAACAATTGACATGAATTGCAGGATCATGAGGCAAATGCCGTGATTTGGTCGACACCCTATCGGGTTTGTCGACTTTGAGATGGTGTCTACGACCATGGCTAACTATCAATCGGAGTTCCTTGCAGGATACATCAAGCAGGCATTGCATGAGGAGGCAAAAAAGGACTTCATTCTCTTCCCATACCACCAGGAGTATGTACTACTATACAATTCAATTACATGTACACACTTCAACCTTGTATTAACTTATTCTCTTGCATTGTGTACCGTTTAATAAGCAACCATTGGGTTCTACTTGTGGTTGTTCCGAGTCAAAACAAGGTCTACACGTTGAACTCACTCGAAAATAGACCGATGGACTATGCGATCGAGCCTGCTTTTGCGTAAGTAAGTACATTCCTCTAACCTAACACTTTACATATTGAACTACGTTAGGTATTTTTAACCTCAATGCATGGCATCTCTCCAATGTATAGGGCTTTCATGTCTTACGTTCTTGAACGTAATGACACAATGATAAACAAGGCACCAAACTCGAGTGGAAGCGCTTCAAGGTACAAGTGTCTATCATAGGATTTTTTTCTTACACCTATTTTTAATTCGTCTCCTAATTTAAGTTTCTTTGTTCACAGTGTCATCAACAAGGGTGCGATGATCTGTGTGGCTTTTACGTGATGCATCACATGCTGAATTTGGTTGGTGGCTCACATGTTTTCCCTAAGGTATAAAGCAGATTATTTGCACTACTGTCTATGTGATATTTGTTTTTACAAGCATAATACTATCAGCATGTTACAATACCAATTTAAGCCTTAAATATATTAGTGCATTACTATCTATTTTGCAGGACCTTGATATCATCTGGAAGAGCCTAACCAACACTGATCTCAAGAAATTACGAGACCATTTATGCCAGTGGTGGTAGATATAGAGACAATTCAAGCAAATACTAGTCCATAAAGTGTAAACAAAATTTATCTGAATGTGAATGTGATCTGTTACAGATTGTAAACAATATTAATTTGAATGTAATGTGTGTAGATTGTGATGTATATATTCTGTGATTTTGTGGATTGTGATGAATGTGTCATATTGTCAATGCGAGGCCATTTTCGAACGATGGGCCGTAACATCATCACAATCGGTTCTTACTGGAACCGATTGGGATATGTTTCGTATCGCAATCGGTTTGCATCAA
This sequence comes from Rhipidocladum racemiflorum, assembly GCA_036346355.1. Lineage (NCBI taxonomy): Eukaryota > Viridiplantae > Streptophyta > Magnoliopsida > Poales > Poaceae > Rhipidocladum > Rhipidocladum racemiflorum. The sequence continues at coordinate 29,469,344 of CM070575.1, read as the reverse complement.
GAACCGATTTTGATAATATTCTTATCCCCATCGGTTTCAATAAAAACCGATTGTGATAATGTAATAATTTGAATCGGTTCTACAAATGAACCGATTGTGATATTATTCTTATCCCCATCGGTTCTACAAATGAACCGATTGTGATAATGTAATCATTTGTATCGGTTCTAAAAAAGAACCGATTGCGATATTATACTTATCGCAATCGGTTTTAATAGAAAACCGATTGTGATAAGTGTAATATCACAGTCGGTTCCTAAAAAGAACCGACAGTGATAATGTATTATTAGTGTCGGTTAAAAACCGACTGTGATATATCTACCTTATCACTGTCGTTGGACTTTGTATCGCCACCAAAACCGACTGTGATGACCAAAAAGAACCGATTGTGATGTACGGATCTGTAGTAGTGATACATGACATGATACATGGCCCGAGCGGTGAGAAAGTCATAACTAGTCTGGGGAAGGTCGGTGAGAAAGTTATGACTATTCCGGAGAGCCAATGAGTAAGTCCTACATCGTGATTCCATCCACCGCGGTGTATGGAAGCGAGGAGTAGGCACCCTCCATCTTCGGGATGGAAGGGGGGAGAGGGTGCACACTAACGGGTATGTACTCAACCATACCGGTATGAGTTTCCAATGAGACATGAGCATCGCATCGCATTGCATACATAATGATGATGATATTGATATGTGATCATGAATGAGATGATAGACATGATGTGAGTTGTTGTAGCTATGTAATTGATCTTTTGTACCATTGCAATATACTTGCTGAGTGTTGAACTCACGCTTGTGCTTTCTTGTTGTTTTAGGTACCATGAGACCGTCATGAGGGAAGGGGAATAGTCACACCTCTACACGTAGCTTCACTCATTTGTCCCCACAATTCATTCAATTGTGTCTTGATAATAATTAAGTGTGATACTTATTGATTTATGGTTTAGTTTTGTGTTATGAGAGTCTTATTGTTTGTTTGGCTCATGGAGACATTGAATGTTTGGACTTAGACTTATATTGTTGTCACGCCTTTAATTATTGCTATTTTAGATGCCTCTTATATTGCCATATATTGCTATGCTATTGTTGTTCCTCCAATTCATGTTAAAATAAAGGAGATGCTGCCGAAATTTCGGTTTTTAGCATTTGTGCCTTTGCTGTAATTTACTTGTATTTGTGGTATTTAGAGGTTGCTTAGTCTATGTTTGGTAGCATTCGGGCATATTAAATGCCGGGGTGTTACACCAAATTAAGTAAACGAGTACATCATCGTGAAGCTTAGGAAATTTTGTAGCTTTTTATAAGTATTGGGAAAAGCTGATTCGGCATCTAAAATTGCCTAATCTACAGATCAACACGATCTGTCCCAATCACGTCACAGTTTTGAACATGTTCGGTAAACCAGCCATAACTTTCAAACGGATGATCGAAATTACATGATCCTGGTGTCCACTGAAAAGGTATTGAAATTATCTACAACTTTCTCAACAGGCGGCTGACCAAATTCCTAATATAAAATTGCAAAAAGTCAAAACCTAGGTCGGACGTCCAATCTGCCCAAAACAGAACGTGGGACAATCATAGCAAACTCCCTAATCTCATCTAGGGGCAGCACCTAAACATGAAATTTAAGCAACAAAAATACCTCTAGCACAGCACCTAATCCACCCCAAGGAGACCACAATTCGTTACCTCTTCAAGAAGACCCGAAAGACAACGAAGCCTTCCTTCCCGCCAGCCGCTCCTTCCTCCCGATCCGCAACGATTCGCCGGAGATTCCCGAATCCAGCGATCCTCCGAGCGGGACAGCGAAGAACACCACGTGGGAGGATATCATGGGGCTGCTAGGGGAGGGTGGCTTGGGAAGGGAGGGAAGGTGGTGGCGCAAGGGCTAGATGGAAGGGGCGGCTAGGGGAGGCGCATGGGGTGAGGGGGAAGGTGGCGGCTAGGGTTAGAGGGGGGTGGGGGCTGGCGCAAGGGGCAGGGCAGCAGCCTTGCTGCCCCAAAAACCCCTCCACATGGGCCCATACTTCCCTCACCTTCAGCCCAATTCATCCCCCTAAGGCCCAACTAGCTCCCGCTAGGCCCAAACTCCCGAAAACAGCCCAAAAACGCGATTAAACCTCATACCGTAAAGTTTTATTCTCTAATTTCACATTTTATAATGTCACACCATTCCGTAGTGTCACACATAAGGAATAGATGTTGTATCCGATGCGACCTTCAAACCCTTAAATCAGTAATAAGACTGCGATGTTAAAGTAGTACGTTCGCTTACGCGACCTTGAAATCCTAAACCGCGATCCATGCTTATTTTATGTAATGATTGTTATTTGATTTTCCATCTGATTTTCTTTTGCCCTTATTGAAAGTGTTATTTGCTATTTGCTATCATTTCCGTTATGCGATGTGTAGAATCCGACGTCTCGGACTTCATCGTCGACAACCTCAAGACTACGTCTTCGACTTCATCACTTAAAACAAAGTATAGCAAGGCAAGCACCCCCTTGAACATCTTGAACCCAGATTTCATAACCAGATAAAATGTGATTAAGAATCTTCATGCATGGTTATACTTTAATAAACCTTTATTTTGTGTTATATGGTAGTTATAACCCACATTGATGGATTACCTCAATTATGTTGACATGTGTTCCATGATAACCCTAGGAATGGGTAGATTCATACACCAAATGGGGTATAACCATTATTAAGTGAATATGCTTAGTGATGCTTAGAAAGTGTTAGCAACATTTACACCCACACACCTTTCTTTATTAATCTTTTTATGGTTTATTTAAATAGTAAAGGATACCAATATTTTAGTAAAAATGAAAATACAACTACGATTTTGACATGGGTGATTATTGGCAATAACCGGTTGTACATGTTTTAACGTGTATGTAGCTAGGGAGAAGTTTTCGCCCATGTCACTTTAAGGACTGAACGTAATGTTGCATGATCCAAGTATAACTGTACAACCAGAAGTACTGGACTGGGACAGTCTTAACTTATTAAATTATTTGGGAATTAGCTTTGCACATTGGTAGGCAGTAGTAGCACGGGCATTTCGGATATAGGTTTGCTCGAGGGAGGTGTCATCACCGAGGTGTTGGCATCTGCCGTTGTAACGGTGTACGCCTGGCTATGAAATTGGGGCTGTTATTATTCTATTTGAGCTATGGCTCCTAATTATCATCATTATTTTATTATATTTGGCTTCCATCATAATCAGGATGAGTCGACATCGGGCTAGTGCAAAGTTGAGGTCCAAGTAATCGAACAGTTTCGTTGTGAACTCTCTGGCAGCACACCAAAGGAAGTGTCTCAAATGCGCTTGCCACAAAGGGAGAACATATCTTGTGGGTAAAGCTGTACAAACTCTGTAGAGTCTAAAACTATTCGAATAGCCGTATCCACGATCATGGATGACTTGGCGAACTGACATTAGTTAGTTGTTTTCTATTTTCTAAAACTCTTGATAAAATGATTTGGAAAATGATTCACATTTGTTAAGATGTCACTTATCGTTATATTTGTTCGTTTAAGACCAAGGAGGGTCTTTCTCAACTTTTTACTCACAAAGGGCCATGAGTAACTTGCCATTATTCATTTTAATACTTGTTATTTCAATTACTTATCAAACTGTTTTAGTTTCATTTATGCTTTCATTTATTATTCAGTATTTACAATTCAAATCTTCGCTTTATGCAAAACAACCGTAGAAACCCACTTTCTATTCAACTTGCATATATTTCAGGTTTTGCAAACACTACAAGTCTTGCTGAGTACGTAATGTACTCACCCTTGCTATTATTGTTGTTTTTAGATAGGAAACCTCGACAAGTACTCCGACGCAGGAATACGGGATTATGAACGAAGATTCTCTCTAAGGCTTTACCTTGTTAATTGCCTGTGGATTATGAGGCACACTACAAGTCATCTGATTCTTCTACTTTACTTTAGCTGACCTCGTCGGTCATATTATATCAATTCTTCCGCTGTAATAAAATATGGAACTTTTGCATAGTTGTGATTTCAAATTGTGTTTGTGCGTGCTAGCTACTGATCATGGGACTTGCACAGTATGCACACTGGAACCTTTCTTTTATCTTACACTGTAGCATAAAAGGGAGGGTCTCACATTAGTAAAACCTAGTCATTTTAGGCCTGAATTATTAAAATTCTCAATTCTAGTATCACTTGTTTAAATTGTTTTCATTAGATCCAAGAATTTTAAAAACCTCCTATTCACCCCCCCTCTAGATGGTTATCCTTGATCCTATAGTTGCTGCTGCCAAGGTGAACCACCTCCTCATTGTTCCTCTCTTTAATGTTTTGTCTCTGGAGCTCATTGTTGTTAATCTGTGTGAATGTAAACCTGGGCATGTATTCAATACAGTGGGTCAATCGACTAGGTAAACTTGCAATCCATGGTTTGCAAGGAAAATTAAGTGTTAACTAGCAATATAGCAATACATGTGTGGAATTATAGTTAGTTAGGGAATGATGTAGTTACCGTGAAAACTGGCAGCAGAAAAAATGACATCCTGGGTTAAAATGGTCGTTGCAAACCTGGACTATCACGTCGAGGTTGTGTTTTCATTGTGGCCAATGCTTAGGTAGGTGTGCATACTCCCAGAGGGGATTTGTAGTGGAGTATAACTCTTTGGTTTTGAGCAAAAGATTTGGGCTGGGGGATTGGGATTAAGGGGACCGTAGATATGTTTGTCCTTGAGGGAAGGATCGTGCCCTAAAAAACTTGTCCGTCCCCATCTTCCTCTCCCATGCCGCGAGCTTCCTGCTCTATTCTTCATGTTGGGCATGAAATACTTAGTTCGAGGTGCATGGGCTTTTTGCGCATGTGTACTTATAGGGTGGGTCGAATGTGGATGCTAGTCTTTGACCAGAAAATTTGGGGTTTTAGGGAGGTGTGGTCATGTTGGTCTGAAAAACAGGTGGTAATATGTTATCATGTAGATTGAAAATATTTGGCAGTGTGTTGTTTTAAGTTCAAGCTCTATTTGATTTTGGTCATTAATGCTTAATTATTATTTATTGATAAATCTAATTATTGTGAGACTAACATTATAATTGAGTTTATCTTAATTAGTCTCTTTTGGATGAAACGATGGAACTATCAATCGTATGCATTCGATAACACATAATATATCTTGTTGCATTCCTTGGATATTTTAACATCCCAAAATTTGCTTTTCTTGGATTTATTATGCATTTGCTATTTATGAGAATTTTCTAGAATTTATTTGGAATTATTTAAATTGAGCCTTTTGTTAGAAGTATTTAAAAGTTTGAAAATTTATATAAATTTTGTTGAAAATATTTTATTTGAGTTCCAAATACCTTGAAATATTTTCCAGAATTTTTTTTTTGAATTTTTGGGTTTTTTCTATTTATTTGGATTATTTGAATTACTAGAATTATTTTAATCAGAAAAACCTGAAAATTACCAAAACCCAAGTGGGCCGAAACACACTTGAGCCCAGCCCATTCAGCCCAAAAACCACACCAGCCCGCGAAGCCGCCACAACCGCAAAAACCCTAGAATGCGAACCGTTAGATTTTGATCCAATGGCTACCGTGCGTCTACGTCATGTCTGCTCGGTGAGCCGCCCAATTGCTACCATGTGTCCGGTCTAGATGATGCCACATCTCATTACCGTGTCACCACCGGACTCCGCCGTCGCCATGTTTCGCTCTGTATTTTTCATGTTGAACTCGTACGCTGAGGTTGGTATTTAAAGTGTCGCCTTGCATAACGTGAAGCATTTCTTGAGCCGCGTGTTTTACCTCAAGGCATGTAGCCCTAGCCACTGTCATCATTGCACGATTCCTTGCCGTAGTTTCGTCGCTGCCACTTCGGGATTCACGTGTTTACGCTGTCGTCAATTCGCCTCGGTTCTGTGCGAGCCCAAATCTAAGGAGCCTGCATCGAGACGCTTCGAGTGTACTTGGTCTCGTCAGTGGAGAAGCCTCCTATGCCATGCTCGTGGTCGCCGTCTTCATCTCCGGTGAGTAGCGCCATCTATCTCATCGACGTTCGTCGCGTTCAACCTTAGCCGTTAGTCTGCAACGTACGATTTAGATCGCGCCACGCATCCTTGCCTAGTGTTTGCCACGTATCCAGCCGCATCGTCCACCGTGGTCATCCTGCACTGTTAGATCCAGATCTTGTGGCCCGCTGTGCACCAGGACATGCCACATCGCCTGTCGGCCATCGCTTTCTTTACCGTTGGATCTAGATCCAATGGCTCAAATCTCACCGCACGATGCACCAATCCGAGCCGACACATGTCCATCACCTCGCTAACCATGCCCATGACGTCACCGCTGACGTCAGTTTGACCACTGGTCAACCTTTGCATGGATCGAATCCACAGTGGTCTCGGTTTGGTCTGTGGACTGAATCCATAGACCAGACCCACCTGTCAGTCTCAGATAGGATTTTAGGATTTTCTTTTATTTGTTTAAATCGATTTATGATGTCAGCATGATGTCATAAAATGGATTTTTCTTTAGAAAAATATTTTGGCCAGAAACTCTAAATACCCGTGATCAGTATAACATCATTAATGGGAATTTCTAGTACAAAAATAATGTTATTAATTCAATTTATTCTTTTTAATGTATTTTTAAACTTTAAATAGATCATTCTTGCTCATACAAACTCCAACTAAGGTAATTTTGGAGCCTAAAAATTTATAAAATCATGCTCTATTTTATGGTGAATTTTATTTAATTTTTGGAGTTGATTTTTCTCTCTATTTTTGATATTTATTGCTTTATTTTATCATTTCGTGTAGACATAGAAGTACCTGAAGAGCTTGTGAGTGAGGAGCCAATGCAAGAGCAAGGTTCAAAGCAGGATCAAGAGCTATTTGAAGGCAAGTTGTTCTTTGATCACATTGAGCCCATGTTTGAAAAGTTATATTGCTTTAAACTATTGCATGCTAAATCGATATACAACTGTTTTAATTAAATTTGGGATTAGCTATTCAACCAATTGAACTTATGTCTACTTTGTTACTTGTATGCCATGATTCATTGTCACCCTAGAACGGTTCTTTATTAATTGGTATCCATCAATTGCCAATCTGGGATGATTAGAATGTGTTAGCTTGCCTAGCCATACAGCGTATTATTGATATCATTTTGCAATATAAAAAAATTAATCTTGCTTAAAGAAATATGAAACATTCTTATGAAAGGTGTTTCATGTGTTAGTGATGATGTTGATGGCACGTGGTGCATGGTAATCAACTAGGGGTGATTAAATGATTAATTGGTGGGCCATGTGTGGCATTTGAGTGATTGCATTCTTTTTTTGGTAATTTGGATATTGTGAGTCTTTGGGATGTCTTGCCTCGGTCACTTAAGGACTTAACCTTGCAAGCATTTAACTGGGCTAAATATACAAGCACATGTTTGGAATGGGACAGACCTAGCTGATTAATTTGTAATATCTAGACTTTGGTACTATCATGGTGGTGTGCACTACTAGAAAAATGCACATCAGTGGCGGTTCGTAACTGTCATCAGTGGTGGTTTTTCGAACCATCACTGATATAGTGCCATTGATAATCGAAGATTATCAGTTGCGGTTCAAAACCGCCACTGATAGTATTCCACCACTGATAATACTATTAGTGGCGGTTTTTTTTAGAACCGCCACAAATAATGCATTATCAGTGGCGTAGTGTCGGTATGATAGCATTTCAAATATAACATGTCCCCCTCCTCTTAACCTCACTGTGACACCACGGGATGTCAATACATTATAGAATGTGAAATTTAAGTTTTAAACTTTACGATATGCATTTTGGTCACGTTCCAGGCCGTTTTCGGGAGTATGGGCCTCTCCGGGGCGAATTGGGCCTTAGGGGGGAACCCCACTTGGGCCGAGGGGGTTGATTTGGCCCATGAGGGGGAGGAGGGAAGCACAAGGGCTGCTTGCGCCTGCCCCCCCTCCCCTCTCTTGGTTGTGCGCCCCCCCCCTCATTGCCCTAGCCGCCACCCCCACATTTCCCTCCTAGCCGCCCCTTGCACCCTCCATTGCGCCTCCACCCTCCTCCTCCCTTCCCAAGCCACCCACCCCTCTCCTAGCAGCCCCACGATGACCCCTCTCGTGGTGCTCCTCGCTGTACCGCTCGGAGGATCATCGGAATTCGGGAATCTCCGGCGAACCGTCGCGGATCGGTAGGAAGGAGTGGCCGGCGGGAAGGAAGGCTTCATTGGTTTCGGATCTTCTTGGAGAGGTATGGCATGGGTGATCTATGGGTTGGGTCTAGGTGCTGTTCTAGAGGTTGATTTCATGTTTTTAGATCAAGTGGTGGTGCTGCCCTTGGGTAGATTTGGGAGAAAACTATGTTTACCACGTTCTCTGCTTTGGGCAGATTGTGTAGTGGACCTAGGGCTTGAGTTTTCGCAACCTTAGAGTCGGAATTTGGTAGTCCGCCTGTTGAAGAAGATGTAGGTAAATTCAATACCTTTCAGTGGACATAAAGAACGTCCAATTCCGTCCAGCTGTTTGAAAGTTATGCTCGATTTACCGAACGTGTTCAAATATGTGACGTAGCTGGGATAGAATGTAGTGTTTTGTAGATTAAACAACTTTAGACTCCGAATCAGCTTTTCCATATACTTAGCAAAAGTTAGGAAATTTCCTAAGCTACGCGAGGATGTACTCTTTTAATCAATTTGGAGTCTTAGAACTCAAGTTATGCTCGTTGGAAGTCTGCTGTCCCGTCGAGATAGAACCCCTGTTTTTGGGTTTTGCGAGTAGTTTGCGAAGTCGGGGTAGAAGAGTGTTTGCGTACTGTTTTGAGGGCATGTTTTTGAGTGTGATACCTATGTGCAGGTGGTGTGACCCCGGGAGTGCCCTCTACTTCTCGCCAATTCGTCGCCCGTGGTTGAGGCAAGTGTATTGGAATGGGTAGCGGGTTGTAGGTTGCTAGTTTTGATGAGATTGCAATTGAATATATGATGTGTTCACATGCCATGCTTTAATGTTTGCCATTGATATGTTGAATACGGTTTATTATGTTGTGATGCCATGTGTTAATGCACAAGTTATTTATGATGTTGGCATGTTTGCATACCTGGCATGATACATGGCCGGGTCGGTGAGAAAGTGTCGGGACCCCGAATTTGCAAATCCGGACCCTCTGTGTATTCAGCACTAGTCCAGGAACGCGCTAGTGCACACAGTCTTAACATCGGTAAATATCACAATCATACCACTCGATACTAATAAAGTACTTTTATTTAAGTAGTCAAACTGGTTACTCGACCTTAAGGTCAAGTTACAAATGTACGCCTCACAGGGCGAAACTTATTAAGAGAGAAATAGTAGCAGCGGAAAATCAAATAACTTCGTGGCGCCATCCAGTATACCACAGGCAACTGACTGGGCTCGCTCCCTAAGTAGACGGTTCCTTGTGGAGCTCCTCCTCCAAAGCCGGTGTAGTCTCCTCTTCAACTGGTGTTGTATTGTGGCAAGGGTGAGTACTTGGTACTCAGCAAGTCATGCACAGAATGAAGGCTAATATACTATATGCATGGCTTGGTACAAAGGAATAGCTCAAGGTATATTTGCAGAAAGCAACATTTAACAAGTATCATAAATAGATTCGAAAGCAGTAGAAACAAGTAAAGCATAGATAACTTTTCAAGAAGTTTAATAAACATCTTTCCCAGCCTAATCCACATTTCCATTAACATCATTATTAATCCAACCCAACCTTTCAAATCCAAGTTATTTTTGAGAAAATCTAACCCTTGACTGTAATTCCCGAGCGATGTCCAATACCGCGGACATGGCTATTCGAATAGATTCTACACTCTGCAGAGGTTATGCACTTTACCCACAAGATACAGTCAAACACCACAAAGGCGAGTTCCCGTAACAAAGTCTTTCGGAAACTTCTAACAATACAAGTGGTCCTCCCCGGTTATTGCACGCTAACCCTTCCCTTAGCTAAGGTGAAGTTTAGGCCAATCAACCGTTAGATGGGTACCTGGCCTCAGCCCCGGTACGCTCCCCCGTACAACTTACACAAAGGGTGTAGTTGACCTCCTGAGGTCCCACAGATACGTTATTAGCAACTTAGTCAACTAGGTCCGTCCCATTACAGACATGTGGTTGCACGTTAGACCCAGTTCAAAGGCTTGCAAAGTGAAGTCCTTAGGGTGACCAGGGCAAGACTACCCGAAGAACCAAATCAACATCCCAAGTGCCACAACTGGCCCACCTGATTATTCTTGCCACATGCCCCGGTCGAAAACTATTTATCAAACCCCAGTTGATTACCATGCACCACGTGCCATCAACATCACATGATACCTTTCTAAACAGGTTCAATATATCATTAAGTCAATATTAACATTTGATTGTCCAAAATCATGTCATGAGCACGAAGTGTGTCTAAGCAAAGATACTACAACGATCTAATTTCCCATGTTGGCAGTTTAATAATGTCCAACTAGTAAACCACAACTAGGGTGACAAGGGGTCATGGCACATATTTAAGTAATCAAGGTGTCATACAGCAAATTGGTATTTATCTAATTCCCCATATTTAAATAAAATATTTTCTAATTGAACTAGCATGCAATAGGTTAAATCAAAATAGATTTCAAAATAGGATCAACATGGTCAAAGCACAACTTGCCTTCAAAAAGTACTTGCTCTTGGTCTTGAGTTGGATCCTGAGTCAATACTTCTCCTTCGAATCCTTCCGGCACTTCAACGTCTACTCGTAAAGCTTACAAATAGCAATACACAAATAAACAATAGGCAAAAAGTGTCCATACATCCAACTAAAATCCATAAACAGAGAGAACATAATTTTATGAATTTTTAGAAATTGGAATCGTCAAATTTGGAGTTAAAACACAAAAGTTATGATTATTTAAAGTTCAAATAATCAATTAAATAATTTTACAGAGAAAAACTTTAGTCCAAAAATTAAATAAAATTCCTATTTAGGTAGATCTCAATTTTATACAAATTTAGAAATTTGAATCACTCAAATCGGAGTTGAAACGCAAAAGTTATAAGCGTTTGAAGTTTGAAACAAAATCTGAAATCATTATTTCGAATTAATAAATCATTTTCTTTTTCGAAAATTAATTATTGCGTCAGCGAGGTCACGTGTCGGCTCCTGATTGGCTGGCTGACGTCAGCCGGCTCATGGGCTCAGTCCACGGCTTGGCTCGGTCCACGGTGGACTCGGTCCACGGCTCGGGTCGCTGACAGGTGGGATCCTCGGGTGACGACAGCACTGACGTCATCGTGCTCGGTGACGCTACTGACATGCGGGCCCCACCGTGACGTCAGCGGTGACGTCATGGTGCGGTTCGGTTGTCCCGCTGACACGCGGGCCCCGCGTGTCAGAGACACGCGCTCACGCGTGCGTGCGCGGCTAGGCACACGCGTGGCACGATGCGTGCCGTTGATTGGAAATCCGACGGCACGGATCGGATCTAGGGTTCACGTTCAAAACTACACGGTGATCACGGGCCGTTCGATCTAGATCGGACGGTCCAGATCTACCCTAGGCTAACACCGTTATAAAGTACCACGATGATCGTGGGCGTTGGATCTAGATCCAGCGGTCTCGATCCGATCTAGGTTTTAGGGTTTTGGTTGCACGTGGGCTCACCTGGATCGTTGGATTTCGATCGGACGGTTGGCGTGCCGAGGCGACGATGGCGTTGTGGTGGCGCTGCTCGCCGAGTTGGGGAAGGCGACCACGGCGACGGCGCCTTGGGGCTTCTCGACGAGATGAAAGGCACTCGGGTGCGCCTCGGCGAGGAGTCGGATCGCGTGTGCTGGTGGCGCGAGACGGCTCGACGACGGCGAGCACGGCGAAACCGGCGGAGAGAGGAAGGAACTACGGCGAGCAATTGCAGCTCTGGCGGCGGCTAGGGCTCTGAAACTTGAGGCAAAAGATGCGCACGGCAAAGGGCTTCAACGGGGTGGCCTCGGGGCTTTAAATAGTGCCTCGGCGTGCGCGCAATCCGTGAAACCCTAACGGACACGGCGGCTACGCGGCGGCGCAGTCCGATCCGGACTCGGGAAGACGACGAAATCGTGGCCGTCCGCGTGGCCCCGATCCACGGTCGAGATCGCGGGCGGCGGGTCCGGCCGGATCCGGTTGGATCGGTCGCGGCCAATTTCCGATCCGTTGGATTTCGATCCAACGGTTCGGATCGATCAAGGTTCGGCCAGGATCACGTGGCTCGGTCGGACTCGAGTCCGACTTCGGTTCCGACTCGGTCGGATGAATAGTACTTGACCCAACTCGAATTTCCAGCGATTTAATAATTAAAATAATTCCCAGTAATTCATTTAATTCATTAAAAATAGCAAAAGACTCAGAAAAATTCCAGAAAAATTCTGGAAAATATTTTGGATCATTTTGGACTCAAATAAAATATTTCCAACAAAATTTTATTTGCAAAGTTTAATTCTTTAATTATTTCAAAATGGAATAAATTCAAATAAATTCCAAATAAATTCCAGAAAATTCCAAAAATTCACCAAAGTGCCAAATCACACATGAATTTAAGAAAAGCAAAATTTTGGGGTGTTACAGAAAGTCATAACTAGTCCGGTAAGGTCGGTGAGAAAGTTATGACTAGTCTGGGGCACCATTGAGTAATACCTACATCATGATTCCATCCACCGCGGTGAATGGAAGCGAGGAGTAGGCACCCTCCATCTTCGGGATGGAAGGGAAGAGAGGGTGCACACCGACGGGTGTGCACTCAGCCATACCGGTATGTGCTTCCAGGAGATATGTGCATCGCATCGCATTGCATACATGATGATGATGATATGTGAGCATGAATAAGATGATAGACACGATGTGAGGTGTTGTAGCCATGTAATTGTTCTTTTGTACCATTGCAATATACTTGCTGAGTGTTGAACTCACGCTTGTGCTTTCTTGTTGTTTTAGGTACCATGAGACCGGCATGCGGGGAAGGGAACTAGTCACACTCCTATATGTAGCTTCACACATTTGTTCCCACAGTTATTCATTTGGAGTCTTGATAATAAATTTAGTGTGATGCATATTGGGTTATGGTTTAATTTTGTGTTATGAGAGCCTTATTGTTCGTTTGGCTCATGAAGACTCTGAATGCTTAAAATTTGACTTATATTGCTGTCATGCCACTATTTATTGCTGTTTTAGATGTCTCATTTATTGCCATATATTGCTATGATCTTGTTGTTGCTTCAATTCTTGGAAAAACAAAGGAGATGCTGCCAAAATTTTCGGTATTAGCATTCGCTCCTTTGCTGTAATTTACTTGTAATGGTGGTATTTAGTTGTTGCTTAGTCTATGTTTGGTAGCATTCGGGCATACTAGATGCTGGGGTGTTACACTCACAAAGCACCCAAACACTAATTTTAATATTCTTATACTCCGAATTTACCATGACATGGATGCTCCAAATTTCAACTAATTGTTCAAATTTAGCATGACATGGTTGCTCCAAATTTCAACTAAGTGTTCAATTTTACCATGACATGGATGCTCCAAATTTCAACTAAGTGTTCACCCATGTCATTATTTGTGGCAGTTCTAAACAAAAACCGTCACAGATAAGCCATTATTTGTGGCAGTTCTAAACAAAAACTGCCACAGATAAGCCATTAAACTTAGCAGTTCTAAACAAAAACCGCCACAGATAAGCCATTATTTGTGGCAGTTCTAAACAAAAACTGCCACAGATAAGTCATTATTTGTGATGGTTCTAAACAAAAACTGCCACTTATAGTCTTCCCACCATTTTGTATTAAAAAACCATCACTGATAGTTCTATTTGTCGTGGTTCAAAAAAAACCGCCACAAATAGACATCACCAATATGCTGTTTTGTAGTAGTGGTGGGTTCGGGGGTACGGATAGACTCACATGACATAAGAGGGTGGGGATCCTGATGGAGGTAACCAGTCCTCTCAGTGTTGAAACCTTAGCGGATAGTACTGGGTTTAGACAGAGCATTGTAAAGGCTTTGTTATGGTCATTCACCTTTGTGGTGAGTTGATTATACTTATGGGTAAAGTATATAACATCTGCAGAGTGTCAAAATTATTCGAATAGTCGTGTCCGCGGTATTAGACAATGCTCGGGAATTACATTAAAGGGTTATATTTTGATAAAATGAACTTGGAAATTAGGGCAGTGTGTCTATTGAAATATGGAACTTAATCTAAGACTGCGGAATGATTTATTTGTGAAATAACTGAGAAATTTACTATTGTTAATATTTTTTACTATTTTCAACATTTGTAAATGTTGCTTTATTACAAAAATAACCAATTCAGCAATTCATTTGGAACAAGCCATTCATGTAGTTATTAGACTTGCATTCTGTGCACAACTTGTTGAGTGCTTTATGTACTCACCCCATTGCAACAAACAAACACCAATTGGAGGAGTCCAAGCCAACTTTTGAGCAGTACCAGGAGGAGTCAATCAATTGGGGTGTGAACCTTGTTAGTTGCATGTGGCATATTGAAGTGTTACTACGAATAATTTATTTATGCTGTAGTTTCATCTATTTCTTTAGTCTAAGCCCTACGAGGCGTATTATTGTAAGGTTGACCATAAGATCATTCAACAGGTAATATTAATAGATGAAGTACTTTATATTATTTTCATTGTGTATGATTGTGATATTTTATCTATATTGAGACTGTGTGCACTAGCATGATCCTTGACTAGTACTGAATACACAGAGGGTCCGGATTTGCATATTCGGGTCCTGATAGATATATAAATCATGATCATTTTGATAAATCCAAATGTGAGACAAACTTGTTTATTGAGTGTGTTTTTTATTAGTCTCATCTAAATGAAAATTGGAAATCCAAAAGGTATGCATTCGATGTAACTTTATTTCTAGATGCATTCCTTGGATTCAAGATAAAAGGTGAATTCTACCGTAGTTTCAACTTTAAGATGTTCATAATGTTTCCAATTCTATATATACATGAATGCACACATTTAGGGGGATTTCATGCGTTAACTTGAAGTTTCAAGAGTATTGGTCCTTTTTCATCCTGCCAAATATTTCAAGGATCTTTACTTTGAAACAAATCCTTTGAGTATATAAAACTTGTGTAATTGTAATATACTCATGTTAAATTAAATATAGAATAAAATCCAAAGCTATCTCAAGTTGAATATGTGCATATTGGTTCATAGTACATATATAGGAAGCCCATTTTGTAGTCCCAAGTGTATGTACTCCCTACCTCTATTTGGTTGATAACAAATTCCTAATCAAGAGGAATTAGTTAACAACTTTCACTTATGTAGTATGCTTCCACTTGCGTAACACCAGTTAATGTACAAGGAATAAGGAGTACATATTCCTGGTAGTATGCTATATATACACACACATTTAATTTGAGTTTCCTCTAAGTTTAATGGTATCAATGGTAATGATCCCTTTCTATCATTCCACACTTTAAGGACCATTACCTTGAACTAACCTCATGAGTATATGAAACTTGTGTAGTCTAAATATACACATAATAATTTAAATTCAATTTAAATTATTTTCAGTTTATCATCCAATCATCAAAGAACTAGATCAATGGATCTAAGCTCTCCAGCATGTGTTAATGGTATGCTTTATTGATTAAGGGCAATCGAATGTGATTGAGTATATGAAGCATTAGTAGCACTAGCATACTCAAGATCAATTTAATTTAAATCAATCTTGATTTGGGTTGTTGTCAATCATCAAAGGAGTAGATCAAGGGATCTAGGGAAATCATTATATGTTAATGGTGTGTGTTGATGATTGGGACAACCGTGTTTATTGGACTAACATTTTTCAATGAGTTGTGAAATAGGTTAAGCCCAACTTTGATGAAGACTTTGGATGACATAATGTGTTAATAGTCATCAAGTCAAGACTCAGGATGAAGGATGTCATCATGGGTTGATGAGCATCAAGGAAGGATCCCGAAGTGAAGAGGGGAGTTCATCATGTGATGATGAACAAAAACAAAGACCCGCACTTGGAGAGATGATGATCGTCATCAAGCGAAATCTCTAAGTGGATGTGCCCAAGACAGGTATAACTAGCATAGGGTTAAGGATATGTTCCTAGTCTTTTATCGGTCTCGGTGTTTGGTTGAGAGACCGGGTTGTTAATTAGGATGTCATACTATTAAGAGGGGTCGAGTCTTATAGCTTGAGTCTTATCATGTTTTGATGAACTCAATCCCATTTTCTCTAGCTCACTCTTAATTTGGTTTTGCATGGAGCAATTATTTGTGAATGTGCTTTGCAAATGTGTTTTTGGAAAAAATATTAAAAATCATGCAAGTACTCTTCTTAACATATGACTAGAATTTACGAATGTGTTTTGCAAATTGCTAGAGATCATGTATTGATCATCATATGGCTATGGTTGAATTCATGCATGATCTTTATGGTTTATTTGCATGGATTTGTCATTTGCAAATGTGTCTTGCAAACAAGTTGACAATATGCAATTCTTGCGTTGCAAGTGAATAGGTTTTGCAAATGTTTATGATACGAAAAGAGCGATATCTAATCGAATCCAAACCAATTGCACCCCTATATACAAACAAGTAAACGAGTGCCACAATTAACCAAAGCTCATTGTCCTTCTTGGCGTGGTGTCTTTTTCAGGTCACTTAACTCATAAGTCGAGAAAACAAGGTTTTAAATCATGAATTTCGCGGCTTTGCAATAAGGTCCCGAGAAAGCTATAGCAGCTATCACAGAAGCTATCCTTGTTCATGTTTTCGGTATTAAAATTTTTTAAAATTAAATATGTATATAATATAAGTCGCATTCAAATAAATCATAAAACCATGGTATTTTCGAGTTTAGAATCAACAAACATGCTAATATATGTCAAAGACCATAAGTGATAACTATATCATAACATTCTTAACAACAAGTACTTAATCACTAAGAAATATGTATGCTGGATTGTTGAAAAGAGTTTGATGAGCTCCTTTACTAGGTTTTCTCATAATTCAAGCTTAGTAATATTGAATTTCAAAATAGACCTAATATTTTGGTCGGTAGGTACATATGTATGATAGCGGGGCTATTACTAGCTACAAGTTATGATATATAATGGAGCTAGTGCTAGCTACAGCGTTTGTAACTAATACAGTGAAACATCGGCCGTACCTTCATGTTTTGAGTAAAAAAAAAAACTACAGCACATATAGTTAGCTATATAGAGAAAAAAAAACGAAAACACAATCAAGGTCATCGGTACCACCATATTTGCACTATTCCTTGTCATATCAAATCTTATGTTTGATGACTAGTCAAATCCTTAAGCAAATCTCCAGCTTAATTTCTGTAAGAAAAAAACATATATGTAGACGAAAATCTTCACCACCTATATTTTGGTCACAATCCACGCCACTTCTTGAAAGAACTTTTTTTTGGAAGCAAGTGGAAGACGTACGTCGCATTAGATCGATCCTACGAATTTCTTACCGTGTCCAAGTCACATCTCCGTAGTTTACAATAAGAAAATACGAAGAAGAGTAGAGTAGAGAAATTTTTGCTAGCCAAATGATGTCTGTACCGTAGCCATCACCTTTACGAAATATTCCTCCACCATCGAAGCACATACTCCCTTCGTTTATATAAATAATTTGAATGGTCTTATTTAATATATACTTGTATATAGATTTAATGAATATTTTCTATTATATCTATATTTATTCTCTTTTAACTATATGTATTTATTTATTACCATATATATAAGGTATTATTTATCATCTTTCAAAACAATTAAGATGAGTATGTAAGTCATTCTCTCATGTCTCACAATTTCGCTGCAACATTAATCCTTATGTAAAATTAAAATACACCTTATATTAATAAGTGTATATATCATGAATAAATGCTAGGGCTATTAGGACATTTTTGCGACAAAACCCAACCATTACATATGATATGAGCAGGGGCAGCTGACTGAAAATAGAAATTTTACATTTCATTATACTGGTAGTATATAGTGGATAGTACAAAATTAGTAATATATGATGGGGAGTAGAAATCAGATCTTACTATTGATTTATTAAAGATACTCCTACTCTCTACTCTCTGCGTTCAAGTTTATCATGCGTATTTTTTTAATGGCCTTATCCATAAATATATAGCGTATTTTATTGCAAAATAAGTGTAATGACCGTATATACCCCCAATAAATATCCAAATATTATGCTTAGTGGTAATAATTTAGAGGTAATCTAGTTATTTTTACTACCTTCTTGATTATATGGTAGAAAAAATATATCTTATAAACTTAGACGAAGAGAATACTAGGGAAGAAAGTATAAATAAAAACTAGCTAATTATTATATAAAAAGAATGATCGTACATTATTAGATTTAGCCTATCTAAAAGAGCTCTGCTCGAAAAAGGCAGAGGAAACGTTGAGGAAGCCAGCTAGTGCCAGTCTTACTCCAACCCCTTCAAGTGGGCCATCGGGAGGGTAATTAATTACTCGCTAATTAGTCACTCGCCGGTCATCACTCGTCGCAAATTAATCACCGTGACCTCGCTCGCTGGTTGACGCGACGACCGGGAAATATCCCGCTATAAATCCTCGCCCGCCCTCTCCCTCGCTCGATTCATTCACCAACCACCAATTCACCACATCCTCCTCCCTCGAATCTCGATCGATTGCGGGAGCTCGTGCGGAGATGGTGGCGCCGATCGCGGTGGCGTCAGCGGGGCTGGGGATGCTGGCGGGGGTGGCGATGGCCAACAAGTCCATGGAGGGAGGCGCGGGGGCGGGGAGGCCCGCCGCGGCGGTGCGGTGGAACGCGGCGCCACGGTGCGCGTCGTGCGGCGGGACGGGGAGGGTGGAGTGCCTCTGCGCGCGGTGGTCCGACGGGGACTGCTCGGGGTGCCGGGCCTGCGCGGGCACGCGGAAGATGCCGTGCCGGAGCTGCGGAGGGTCCGGGACCGGCCGCCGGGCGCCTGTGCGGATCTCCGCCGCCGCCGCGCAGCCCCGGCCACGGATGAGCACGCGGTGATCGGCTACCTGGCCTGTTCGGAATGAAGGAAATCTCGCAGTTCAATCCCCGCGGGGATCTGCGAATCGCGGCGGCGGCGGCGGCGGCGTCGAGCTCTTTTTTCTTAGAAAGAATCGTAATATACACTAGATTAGTGAATAGGTATAATATAGCAGGCTAGTGATTTCAACCAGCCTCTTGCTGTTCATGATGCTAGCTGTTGATCGAATGATGGCTTGGTTCGATCGATCGATCGATCTATCTATCTATTTGCCTGCATGTGATGATCGTGACTTGGGGGTGTGCCAAATTCGTCTGGACATGCCCAAAACTCGTTTTACTGGACATGTGATGAGATGACACGAAATCTTCCCAAGTTTCTGAGTAACTGTACTGGGAGAATCTTTCACCAGCAACTGAGAGAAATCTTAGCAGACAAACCGAAGCATCTGCTGTGAACAAGAACCACGACATGTCTTGCAGCCATGAGTACACCTCCGCGGTGCTCAGCAATGCTATAATCTTGCAATTTAGCAAGTGAAGAAGAGTGTTTACTGTTCAGCCAAGATAGCAAGGACGTGCGCGCACTGATCTGCGCACCAATCAACGACCCCCTGTGAATAGCGTATCTGCATGTATACGTGTTCTGTTCCCCGGAGATCCTCGGAGTTACGCCCAACTCCACTGGTGGCACCAGATTTTTTTTTTTTCATTTTAAAAATCAGCGATGACACAAGAATCTTACCATCCACTCTAAGGCTGACTTTGTTTAGGCTGGTGCTAGAGGAGAAGCTGCTGGAGCTGGAAGAAGCTAGCTGGTCTGCTGGAGCTGGAAGAGACTTGATGAAGGAGATAGCAATTTTTTGTAAATAAGATCAAGTTGCAAGGGTAATAGGGAAGTGGGATTTTTAGAAGCTCCAGCCAGCCTGAGAAGCATCGTTTTCCTTGCTTCTCTCGTGTAGTGCAAATTGGGCTGGAGCTTCTCCTCTCCAGCTAGCTGAAAAATTACTGTTTGTTTTGGCTTGTGACTTATGAAGACCTAGAAGCCAAATAAGCCTAAGCAGAAGCCTAAACAAACACAGCCTAAAAAGGCGATGTTACAATATTTATAGAAAAAAGAAAATATCTTGTGCGGTTCGTATTTTAGTCCCCAGAGCCCAAACATTGATCCACACGCATGAGAATAAAATATTTCTCCTTTGAGATGGAATGGTTTTAGCTACCGAACCCGTGCATGCTCTCTCTCGTGAAACCGAACTCGCTCATGCCTCTGAACAACAAATCCTCCTTTGGAGTATTTGAAGCTCTGCGTATGCGATCTTTACTATAACAGCGAGGGCTAAGGGAGCCAGACTGTTAGGATCATGATCTTGCCTAGCTCTTACTCAGGACAACCTTTAGTAGTACGGTAAAACTAGAAACAAATTCTAGCAACCTGGTCTATCCACCAAACACCTAGACTAGCAAATGACTAAGAAACATATTATTAGCCTTCATTTTACCTTTGCCTTGAGTTAATCCAACTTGGGCTCATGACATTGATCTTCGCTGCCACTCAATTTCCTGGGTCACGATCCAACGACAAAAAATACTTTTGCCAAGTCCGGGCTCTTGACTTGTTGTCCATTAACATATGATGCCAACCAACAAATCAGGATATTTACTCGACAACCATCAACACATAATGCCATCTAAGACTTTCCATCAACTAGGACTAAACGTGTTTCACTAGCTCACAGAGAATGTTATTCCTACACATCTGGTTGTCATTAGTCATCAAAACTCACAATAACATGAAGTTGGAATGACTAGATCCATTAATCTCCTTTTTTTGGTGATTGATGACAGCGCAATTGCAAATAATTAAATTTAAATCAATTTTGAATGTTTGTCAACTATATATGTGTCATAAACTCAAGGGATAAGTTTCAAAGTAAAGATCCTTGATATTTGAAATGGGAACATGGATCAATACTAGTAAAGTCTCAAAACATAAAATGAACTCTGGCTAAATTTGTGCATACATATATACACACACAGAGAGAGATATATATATACTAGTTATATGCCCGTGCGTTGCTACGAAAAACAAAATTGATAACGAAAAATAAAGATTAAAAAATAAAAAAATACTATTTCATAAGATCAAACATCTATCTTTAACGCTTCGTTTCTTGCAAAAGCTGACTAATTAAAGCAACACTTTGTTTCTTGCGTAGGGCAATTAAGCAGTGCAATTAATGTGACGTGGGAATAAACTCTCACTTTATATATTATATATATATATATATATATATATATATATATATATATATATATATATATATACACTAGTTACATGCCCGCATGCGTTACGAAAAACAAATTTGATAATGAAAAATAAATATTAAAAATAAAAAATTTATTTCACAAAATTAAACATCTATCTTTAACGCTTCGTTTCTTGCGAAAGCTGGCTAATTAAAGCAACGCTTCGTTTCTTGCGTAGGGTAATTAAGTAGGGCAATTAAACGGCAATTAATAACGTATGAAGAACAGACCACTGCCACCAAGTGGTGCTTTAGAATAGTAGATATATATATATATATATATATATATATATATATATATATATATATACATATAGAGGATGGCTAGAGTGCTATTGATAGCACAGATCATCCGTGCTATAGTGTTGTGTTTGCAAAATTCGAAGATGAAACTATTGATCCAAACCGTACATTCTGTTTATCTCATTGAAATCTTACTACCCACCAAATTTTATATTTTTTGAACTTTTTCTCCTATTTATTTTGTATTTTTAAAAACCAGCTTCATTGGACGCCCTACAACTAATTAGATCGTGGATTTTGAAAAATACAAAATAAATAGGAGAAAAATTTCAAAAAATATAAAATTTGGTGGGTAGTGAGATTTCAATGAGATGAACAGAATGCACGGTTTGGATCAACAGTTTCGTCTTCGAATTTTGCAAACACAACTTATAGCACGGGGATCTATGCCGATAACACACTAACAATCTATATATATATATATATATATATATATATATATATATATATATATATATATATATATATATATATATATTAATTGGAAACAATATGCATGTATCCAAGTTGACATTTCGGTGGAATTCACCCTATATTTTGGATCAAAGGAATGCAACAAGACATAAAAGTATAGCATCGAATGCATACTTCCGAGATTTCCATCTTTCCATCCAAATCAGACTAAACAATATTATAATCAACAAGCTGTGTTATTCTCACATTGAGATTTGTCATTAAACACTAAAATCAAATGAATAAAGCTTGAACTTGCAACCTCACGAATAGGCTGAGCAGGAAATTCAAAAGAAAGAGACTCATCATGAAGATAAAAACCCAGCAAAATAAGCGCACACAGAGCATAATGCTGGAAATGTGGAATAATTAAGAGTAAATACCATGAAGTGGTGCTCATATAGCTGGCATAGGAAAAACAACTATAACATCTAATTAAGAGGATATGGGAGAAAACAATAGTGTCAATAATGTTGCCTCTATTATTGCTAAATTTTCTATAATGAGAACCCAGATTTGGATATAAAATCCATAGCAGAGTGCAAGTAATGAATGAAACAAATGAGGTTGAACCATAATCACTAAAGGAAGTTTTGGAACTAGAAAGTTCAGACTTAATGAGTCATTATGAAAATAATGCAGCAGTGAAAAACAATGGTTCATATATAGGTCCTTGTAGAAGACCGATACTCTCCCTTTATGAATGAATGTATTCTTCAACCAGTGGTGGATCCAGGACATAAATTTAGGGGGTGCTAAACTGGTAGTGATACAATGCTAAAGTAAGATAAACAAATAAAACAAAGTACAATCATTTCGAAAAGCGTTCCATAGTAGACAGGGGGTGCTAGGGGGTACACATAGTCTCATCGGAGGTCGGGTGTGCCCTAGCGCCCCTTGTCCCCGTGTTAGGTCTGCCACTGTCTTCAACATAGTATTTCTAGCAAATGGTATGCATGAAAGTTAAGCAGCTAAAGGATTATAAAAATCCGTATGAAGAGATCTTGAAGAACTAAGATCTCCTAATGAGAATGATAGAAAAACATATATAAATCTCACATTTAATAGTAAGTCCTAAACTGAAGGACGAGTATTTCCTTAACGGAATAAGTAAATAAGTGACCTACCAGTCGATATATGAAATCGCATCAATGACTGTATGATCCCTAGAAGTGGACATAGATTTATGTAGACCCGAGAGAATGAAACGTGGAACCAAGTGTGCCATATAAGCACTTATAAATTACTTCTCCACCAAGAAGAAAGTGGAAATGGCCTGCAGTATCCTCTAGTGCCATGAAGGTACAAGTATATTGGTCAAAATGACAATATGATTAATACCCTAAATTCCAAAATTTAGACTGGCTATATATTACTCTAGAGTGGTACAATCCAATTATTATGGATATGCGGAACCGATTGATTGGTTGTACGTAACTTCCGCTCAGAGAAAGTTGCAAAATATTAGCCCTAGATTAAGTGGCTTGATAAATTATATCCAAAAGTTTTGTAACATTGCAACTAATTTTACCCCATAATCCTATGTAAGGACAAAATTTCTTGTGTTGCACAATGAAATAGTGACTATTTGAAAGTGCTAGGCAGGATTGCTCCCAACTTAGTTTATCCTCACAATCTCAGGAAGAGTTGTGAGCAGGGGCGGATCCAGGCCCCGGGCAGAGTAGGCTGTAGCCTGGGGCCTGGTACCGAAAGCCTACTAAAATTCTATGAAAAATTATTAAAAACAGATATTTAATCTAAGATCAGCTGATCCAGCCCGAGGCTTAAGCCTGGGCTAGCTCCGCCCCTGGTTGTGAGATAATAGTCTAGAAGACTAAACATAGTGACAATCTAGTAGAGTTACTCACATTTTGTTTTTGTGATTGCTGGATTGAAGCCGAAAGACTAACATATGTTATTTTGAGGGGAGCATATATGATAAACTCTAATCATCGTACTTTTATACTATGGAAGTCTTAACTTTGATTTATCTAGAAGGAAGCAATTGATGATTATTACTTAAATTATTCTTTACTCGTGAAATCCAGAAGAAGAATGTAATAAAGATATTGTACATTAAGTCTTGTGAAAATATTGCAAATTTATTTACTAAGTCCTTGCAATATCTAGTTCTGAAAAATGTGTTTGTGGTATTGGAATGAGGTGACTTAGGTATGTACAGAATTTAGAGGAGCATTACCCTTAACTATAGTCCATACCCTTACGCAGGAAGTGTAAGTAAATCCGGAAAATGATAAAATAAGATCAAGAGGTTGTACTCTTTTTCCCTTAGTGAGTTTTTATTAGAAGTTTTATTATAAAGGTTTTTTAACGAGGCAAGTGATTTATAACGAGACATATGCGTACCGCGGTATTTGTCCAAACGAGAGTGTTACGAAACCATTATACCCTAAGAGGAGGGTGCGCTAGCCCTATGTGGCCCCCACCCGAGTGTCTACTTCAGTAGTATAAATATAGGGGGAATGTTTACTAGCTATTTTATACACACAAAAATCATTGGAACAAAGAATATCGCATGATTGCTCTCTCTCTCTCTCTCTAGCACACACACATCTTTGTTTATTGTTCATATACTCTTCCAAACACTATTTTATCAACATTTAACTCGCCAAACACCTCTGTGCTGGAGAGAGTTAATTTAACCCAGTGAATACACACCGTAACACTTACAACCTTGGGTTAACTAACCCAAGAAAAATGTGGAATAAGCTAACTTTGCCAAAATAACGCGTCTTACATCTCCTTTTCTGCTATATTAACCTAGCTAACCCCACATAATCAAGTCTAACAATATTTGAGAGTACCGGTGTGCATAATTACTACAAAAAAAATTCTCAGTTAAATCTAACCTAGCTGGGTTTGGATAAGATAACCTACTACTACAGATCTGACCATTAGTATCAGTTCACAATAGCCATCAATACCAATTTTTGAACCGGTACAGGCCATCCGGGACTGATGCCGGGGTTCAAATCCAATCGGTAGTGATGTACCGGTAGTAAAACTTAGTTTTCTAATAGTGACCTATAGCTGTTTTAAGTCCGAACCAAACCACACCTTTAAAGCCGAACATAACAAAAAAAGAAAAGGCTTCCAATGTCTAAATAATGAGTTCTTTTACCCTACACTACATTGAATATGAATCGTTCATTCTTTTTGATCTAATGGATCAAAGTAACTAGAGTTTACTTATATTTCATCTAGTAGTAAAGTAGTAAAAACACACTACTACAGAACTGGGCATCACAAGCGGTATATTACAAGCGGTTAGGTGCGAACCGGTTCTGGCCCACGCACCAGAAGCGGTTCCTGAGCAACGGGCGGGAGGGGGTCACTAGAAGCGGTTGGTCATACGAACCGCTTGTGTTGACAAGCATCACAAGCGGTTCGTTTTCCAAACCGCTTATGAATTATCACAAGCGGTTTGAGACCTCAACCGCTTGTAGAGATTTATATTTAGAAGCGGTTCGTGTATAAAACCGCTTCTGAAGTCTTAGTTTTAGTAGCGGTTTGTTTGTCAAACCGCTTCTACAAAGTCAGAAGCGGTTTGACATACAAACCGCTTCTAGAACTCAACCTTCGTGGCGGTTTGTATATGAAACCGCTTCTAGAATCCCTCCCGCCCAAAGACTTTAAACTTCTTCTTCCTCCCCGAGCCAACAGTCTGATGAACAGAGAAGGGCCGAGCACTGTTCTTCCGGGGAGGTGCTGCCCAAATTTTTTGTTTTGAAATTGCTGGTGATTTAGCTTCAAATTAAGTGTTTTAAGGTCAGTAAGAGCATGTTAGCATCTTTCTCACCTACATATTGCTGTTTTTTATGCATTGGATGTGGAGAAATCATGATTTATTCATGTTGAAATGTGTTGCTTTGCTAGGTAGAACATGTTGAAATGTGTATGGTATGAAGTTGTTCCCAAAATTTATTTTGTATGCTTGTTGTTGTTATGGTATGAAGATGTATGGTGATCTAGTTCAAAATATGACATTGCAATGAAGTAATTAGTAGTGTATAAAATAAAATAAGGATAAAAAAATAATTAGAAAGGTAGAAAGGGATAAAAAAAATTAGAAAGGTAGATCTTTAATTGCATGAAGGTGTATGTGGGGTTGTTTTTCTTGGATAAGAAAAAATATATGAAATTATTACTTTATTGTAGATGAACAGGCAATGGATGTACAATGCGGACTGGCCGATCGAGAGAGTTCATTGATGGCGTGCAGGCTTTTCTCGATGCGGCCATTGCATTCCTGCCTCCAGGCAGCTTCATATGTTGTCCGTGCGTAGATTGCAAGAACGAGAAGGAGCACTCACAGCGATGGCAGGTTATGAACCATTTGATGATGAGAGGTTTCATGCCAAACTATGAACGTTGGACCAACCATGGCGAAGACGAGGAAGACGAGGAAGAAGACGAGGAAGAAGACGAGGAAGAAGAAGAGGGATTCAAAAATATCTCGGACGCCACGCAATGCTATTCCGTGGGAGGTACACTCGATGACTTTGGTGATGATGAGTCGGACCGTATGATGCGTGACGGTGAGGGAGACTACACAGATGAAAGACAGTTCGAGAAATTCCAGCGCATGTTAGAGGACCACAGAACTCCTTTATACCCAAATTGTGGGCAGGACCACAAGAAGTTGCGTACCACACTTGAACTTATGCAATGGAAGGCCACAAATAGTGTGTCAGATAAGGGATTCGATGAGTTGTTGACACTCATAAAGAAGTTAAGCTTCGAGAAGATAACACTCTGCTGAATCTACATATGAAGCAAAGGAAGTCAGTCGTCCTTTGGGACTGAAAGTACAGAAGATACACGCATGTCGTAACGATTGCATCCTCAGATCGCAATGCGTATGCCAATTTGGATGTTTGTCCAAAGGTGCAAAGAATCACGGTATAAGGTGAAGAGAGATGATCTAGGTGAAATAGATGGGGAGCGTAAGAAGAAGAGACCTCCAGCTAAAGTGTTGTGGTATTTCCCAGTGATTCCCCGATTGAAGCGTATGTTTGCTAACAAAGCGCATGCCCAGATGATGCGTTGGCACAAAGAAGAGCGTAAAGATGACGGTATGCTTAGACACCCTGCAGATGGATCACAGTGGAGGAAAGTCGATCGGACGTACCCAGACTTCGCACAAGAGGTGAGAAACATAAGGTTTGGGTTAAGTACCAATGGGATGAATCCTTTCGGAGAGTTGAGCAGCAACCATAGCACCTGGCCTGTTACACTATGTATGTATAACATTCCTCCATGGCTGTGCATGAAGCGAAAGTACATCATGATGCCGTTGTCGATCCAAGGCCCCAAGCAACCTGGAAATGACATCGATGTCTACCTGAAACCATTGGTTGCAGATCTTGTGACGTTGTGGGAGGATGGTGCACGGGTATGGGATGAGTACAAAAGGGAGTATTTCACCTTACGTGCATTGTTATTTGTAACAATCAACGACTGGCCTGCTCTCGGTAACTCGTCTCGGCCAAACTATCAAAGGATATAGAGCTTGTGTCCAATGCTTAGATGAAACAGACAGCATGTACCTGAAAACTCTCGAAAGGTTGTCTACATGGGCCACCGTAGGTTTCTTCCTACGAGTCACCCATGGCGGAAGAAGTGCAGGAAATTTAACGGGCAAGTAGACCTTCGTGCTAGGCCTCAGCATCGTACTGGGCCACATGTACTTGCTATGGTAAAGAATCTGAAAGTAGTATTCGGAAAGGGTCCCGAAGCAAACACATGCGAGAATGAGGATGGTCAGGCGCCAATGTGGAAGAAGAAGTCAAGATTTTGGGACTTGCCTTATTGGGAAGTCTTGGAGGTTCGTCACTCACTTGACTTCATGCACATCACGAAGAATGTTTGCTTGAACCTGCTAGGCTACATAGATATGTATGGCCAATCAAAAGATACACTGCAAGGTCGGAAGGACCTTAAACTCTTGAACCGAGGAACGACCTACATCCGGAAAAGAGAGAAAAAGGACAACATTACCTACATCCTGCGAGCTACACTCTAAGCAAAGAAGAGAAAAAGCATGATAGAGTGCCTGAATAGTGTGAAGGTCCCTTAGGATACTCATCAAATGTAAAAAGACTCATAAACACGAAAGAGAATAAAATCGTACACCTGAAATCCCATGACTGTCTTGTGTTGATGACACATTTGCTCCCAGTGGCTATAAGAGGTATACTTCCGAGTGGGTGCAGGGGATAATCACAAAGCTGTGTTCTTTTTCAATGCGATTTGGCATAAGGTCATCGACCCGAGATAAACTAAGTAAGGCTGCAGGATGACGTGGTACAAAGTGTGGTTTGTCTTGAGATGATATTTCCTCCTGCGTTCTTTGATATTATGGTTCATCTCACTGCTCACCTTGTCAAAGAGATAGGTATTCTCGGACCCGTATCTCTGCACAACATGTTCCCTTTCGAGAGGTACATGAGTGTGCTAAAGAAGTATGTTCAGAATCGTTCTCGTCAGGAAGGATGCATTGCCGAGGGTTATGGGACAGAGGAGGTGATTGAATTTTGTGTGGATTACATTAATGATCTAAATCCGATCGGCGTCCTATATCACGCCATGAGGGCAAAGCTACGGGGAAAAGGGACAGTAGGAAGGAAAGCAATTGCATGCAATGATCTTCTTACATTTAAGCAAGCACATTTCACGGTTTTGAAACAATCAACTGTGGTGGCCCCGTATGTTGTTGAGCACAAGAGTATTCTACGCCGTGAATTCCCTGGGAGGTCCGAGGATTGGATAACACTGAAGCACATGGATTCTTTCGGCGCTTGGTCACAAAACTATATCTTTTTCAAAGGGTCAGACAATGAACAATTGCAACGATTGGCACGGGGACCTTCTAGTGAAATCGTGACATTCAAGGGGTACGAGATAAATGGTTACACATTTTACACCAGATCCCAGGATGACAAGAGCACCAATCGAGCAGCGGTGTCCGTGATAGATGCCGAAGACAACAAAGGAAAGGTGGACACATATTATGGTTTCATAGAAGAGATATGGGAGCTTGACTATGGACCTTTAAAGGTCCCTCTATTTAAGTGCCAATGGGTCAAACTGACTTTAGGCGGCGTAAAGGTCGACAAATACGGCATGACAACCGTTGACCTCACGCAAGTCGGCTATAGGCGTGAACCGATTCGTCCTTGCAAATGATGTGAGACAGGTCTTCTATGTAATAGACATGTCAAGCAAGCCTAAGAAGCGTAAAGATAATAATAACAATAAGCCAAAGCGACACGTGGTTCTCCAAGGCAAACGAAGGATTGCCGGAGTTGAGGACGTCCACAGATGAAGAAGACTATAGTCGGTTCGACGAGCTCCCTCCTTTTGCGGTGGATGTTGACATAAGCCTCCTGAATGACACAGACACGGATGCTTACATACGCCACGATCATAACGAAGGAAGACTTGTAAAGACATAGTATGGTACTACTTAAAATGTAGTATTCTTGTATGAACTTATTTATTTGAACTTTTGTGATCATTTTTAGGCGTGTCTTATATCAGACGTGTTTATTTGAAATAAACCTCATGAAATAAACCCCTAGAAATAAACCTTATGGAATAAACAATAAATAAATAAAAAATATAAACCTCAAGAAGTAAACAAAAAAGAAAGGTAAAGAAAGTAAAAAAAAATAGAAAGGTTTAACAAATGAAGAATATAAACAAAAACAATAAAGAAATAAACCTTATGGAATAAAGAATAAAGAAAGTAAAAAAAAAAGAAAGGTAAAGAAACTAAAAAAAAAGAATATAAATGAAGAATATCAACAAAAAAGAAAGGTAAAGAAAGTAAAAAAAAAGGTAAAGAAACTAAAAAAAAAAGAATATAAATGAAGAATATCAACAAAAAAGAAAGGTTAAGAAAGTAAAAAAAAAAGGTAAAGAAAGTAAAAAAAATGAAAGGTAAAGAAAGTAAAAAAAAAAGGTTTAAAAGAAAAAAAAAAGAATGGCCGGCGGGGAGCGAGTGGGGCTCGAACGGGCGACCTCGAGCCCGCACTCAAGCGCCCGCGCTAGCCAGGGGGGAGAGGAGAGTTCTTGTTAACCGTAATAGGCAACACACTCTTTTAAGTAGTATGTATCGGTTCCAATAATAACCGCTGAGATGGCTTCTACAAGCGGTTTGTATTAATAACCGCTTGTAGAGATATCTCTACAAGCGGTTCCAATTAATAACCGCTTGTAGAGAGCTTCTACAAGCGGTTATTAATTAGAACCGCTTGTAGAGATCTCTCTTTACAAGCGTTATTAATTAGAACCGCTTGTAGAGATCTCTTTACAAGCGGTTTGTATTACGAACCGCTTGTAGAAACGATTTACAAGCGGTTTGTATTAAGAACCGCTTGTAGATCTCACGTTTACAAGCGGTTTGTATTAAGAACCGCTTGTAGAGGTGGCTGCCTTTATACACGCCGCGCTCTCTCCCTTCGTCAAACCTCCAAATTTTCCTAAGTCCCGCTACCTGCAGCTCACGCCGTGTCGCCGCTTTGCTCAGTGCACCGCGCCTCGCCGCTTCCGCCACCGCTGACGCGCCTGCGCCACCCCACCCGGAGGAGGTAGGTATAGCTGTGTGTACCCCCACCTCCTCACATTCTGATCGCCGCCATAAGGTGTTCGATGAAATGTCCACAAGGCATTTTCATATATGTATTATTGATATGTTGGTATGTATGTTGTTAATTATGTTCATATATGTATTTGGTATGTTGGTATGTTGGTATTTGGTATGTTGGTATTTGGTATTGTTGGTATGTTGGTATGTATGGTATTTGGTGAAAGACATTGTATTTGGTATGTTGGTATTAATTGGTATGTATGGTATTTGGTATATATGTTCATATATATATTGAGAGACATTGTATTTGGTATGTATGGTATTTGGTATGTTGGTATGTGTGTGTATGTTGTTGGTGATGGTGTATGGTATTTGGTATGTTGGTATTTGGTATTAATTGTGTATATATATTGAGAGACATTGTATATATATATATATATGTGTGTGTGTGTGTGTGTGTGTGTGTGTGTATGTTGTTGGTGATGGTGTATGGTATTTGGTATGTTGGTATTTGGTATTGTGTATATATATTGAGAGACATTGTATATATATATATATATATATATGTGTGTGTATGTTGTTGGTGATGGTGTATGGTATTTGGTATGTTGGTATTTGGTATTGTGTATATATATTGAGAGACATTGTATATATATATATATCTATATATATATATATATATATATGTGTGTATGTTGTTGGTGATGGTGTATGGTATTTGGTATGTTGGTATTTGGTATTGTGTATATATATTGAGAGACATTGTATATATATATATATATATGTGTGTGTGTATGTTGTTGGTGATGGTGTATGGATCGGCTTGGCTCGTTAGCTCAATTCCAAAAATAAATTGAATTTTGCGGTAGATCGGCTCGTTAGCTCAATACCATATATATATTGAAATTGAATTTTGCGCTAGATCGGCTCGGTTCGTTAGCTCAATTCCAAAAATAAAATGATATTAAATTAAACTATGTTAATTTTAAAAATGACCGAAAAAATGTGAACTTGACTCATTTCCACCCCTACCTCCACAACAACTCCTGTGAGATCAGTTCTTTCACCGACGTCCCCTTTCCTCCTCATGTTGGTATATGTATACCTATATATATGTTGTTATAGATGTTTTCGAATTTAAGTTTACATTATATCAACATTTATAGATGGCACAACCAACACGTGGTGACCCTAATTTCGACGAGGAAGAACAGTTCCTGTTAGACTCCATCGCCGACTATGAAGGTTATCCTCACGGTGTGGCGGTAACACTGGTTCCGGCGAGAATGTGGACACCGTTAACACCGAGGTATGGTCAGAAGAAAATAATTCCTGTGGGCATGTTAATTAATCACAATTCATTATTAGAATACACCCTGACATGTTATATATATGTTTGTTTATTTAAAGCCTGTTACATCGAGCAACCAATCCAAGAATCGGGGACCTAACAAGAAGCCGTCCACAAAGCATGTGTTTACCGAAATTGACAACGATGGGAAGCCGATTGCCCCTCTTTCAGCAGTTGGGCCGTTCAACAACGCCTGTGGTTACCACGTAAGAGATCACGTCCCAATTAGCATCAAGAAATGGGCTGAAGTTCCTCAAGCTACCAAGGACCTCCTCTGGCAAGATATTCTGGAAAATTTCACATTTCCTCAAGGGTTTGGAGACAAGGCCAAGAATTATACGTTGAAGAAGATGGCACTCTCATTTCAGTCATGGAAGTCGGCTCTCAGCAAAAAGTACGTGCAGAAGGGAGAAAGACCTGACTTCAACCAATTTCCTTATCTGGCCGATCACTGGGAAGCATTCGAGGAGTACAAGATGTCAGCTGAAGGCCAGGCTGCAAGTCAGAAGAATAAGACCAATGCACAGAAGAAGAAGTACCACCACCATCTCAGCACCGGTGGTTACCTCAAGGCTGTACCGAAATGGGACAAGAAAGAAGAAGAATTATTGGCCAAGGAAGTCACACCGGTTACTGCTTTGTGGGAAGAGCGCCTGCGCAATTGGTTCATGGGTCACGGGGGGAGCCTTGCAGATGATGGCAGTTTGGTGATGCTACCAAATGTACAAGATGTTGGCCAGAGAATTGTACAAGCCGTCGAGCAGTCTCAGTCAGGCTCTTTTGTGGTAGACAGGGAGAACGATGAGCTAACACATGCCCTCCAAACCCTCGAGCACCGGGACGGACACGAGGTTTTGGCAAGACGCCATGGAAGTACGGTTTCGTGAAGGATACGGCTTTAAATGCAGGAGCCGCCAGAGAACCAAAACAAGAGAAGCAAATAAAATGGCTCAATTGGAACGGGAGCTTAGAGCAACCAGGCTAGCATTGGAGAACTAGTGGCGCAACAAGTTGGCGCAACAAGTGCTTGAGTAGCTCGATAACCTTCGGGATCGGCCAGGTCCAATCAATCGGCCGGACGCCATGATCAGCCCGTCATGGGCGGAGCGGCTGCTGGTCCACCGGGCCCCTCAAGGGGACGAAGACTTGCAAGCCCATTATCCGTTGATGACATAAGGGTTCGCCGCCGATGTGAGCTACACATCGATGCGCCGCAACCTCTCCATCGTGGTGGCTTACGGCATGGCATTGCCGGTGTCATCGGGCGAGACCTTCCACCGCAACACAATACCCATGGGTTACTCGAAGGTCGCGATGGAGGAGGTGCCGAGCGGATTTGAAGAACTAGTACTCGATATTCTTTGGAGCGACAGCGTTACCAAGCTTGGGCAGGCCCTCCACAATATCATCCTTTGGCGAAAAGGTTGATCATATTTCAGATGGCGTGGAGGTGTCATCTCCGAGCCGCCAGGTAGGAAGCTTCGTCTCCTCCACAACGACAACCCACGCCTCGACAACCGAGCGCCTCCTTCAGCGTCGCCTCCTCCACAACGACAACCGACTCCTCCTCCACAACAACAACAGACACCTCCTCCACAACGAGAACAGATGCCTCCTCCACAACGACAACCGATACCTCCACCATCTCCTCCGAGGAAGAAGCTCAAGAGCCATACTACTCCACCTGCTCCCACGAAGGCACAGTCCAGCCGGTCAAAAGGGTAAAGGAACCTCCAAAGAGGGCATATGATAGGACCGACGAGGAGAATTACGCGATCGTCACCGAAGAAGTGGCTGCACACTTCGCACCAAAGAAGTCGGTGACCCAAGCGTACAAGTTGATCCAAAAGTGATGGAACACTTCTTGACTGTCGTGCAATGCCACTCCTGGCCGTCCAACTATGAACGCATACAATAATAAAGGCTACGGAAGAGTAAACGGGTCAAAGCGGCGGCAAAGCAGAAGAGAGATCAAGATCATTGCGGCAAGATCGGGAGAACCTTGAGAGATTTATGAAGGAGGCGGGACTCACTTCGTAGGCTTTGCTCTAGGATCGGATGTTCTCCCAATGGCGAAGTCGATGGCAATATAAGCTTGGCCGGAGTTAATTGATCCAAATAAGATAAAGGACACGCCAACCAAGATCGACAATTTCATGAATGGTACATGATAGAGTCTGCTCAACAAAGAAAAATGTTCCCCCTCAGGTCGAGACAAGAAGATTTCTATCGTGGGGACAACACCATATGGCTCGAATCGAAGACATATACAATATCTACCATAGCGACTCTATGAACGTGTCTCTCATGAGCTGGTGCCTGTAAGTATCAAGCTCATAACTTTACCATTTACTTCCTTGTACCATAGAAGTGCAACTCTAATAACTTATACATTTCTACGTAGAATGGAGATACAACGATGTAGAAAAGCAGAACATATTCAACGTGGGCTTCCTCGACCGGAAATTGTCAATGAGATCGTATTCGATACAAATAGCTAAAGCTCTTGAGGATTACGTTCTAGATGCATTCATGGGACAACACTACAAACCATACATACTTCGCCCTTCAACTTCATGTACGTATATTTACGTGTTCTCATAACGCATTAATAAACTTTTCTTTTCCAAGGCATTGATAATCTCGCTAGCTAGTTATATATATGTCGCAATATATGACCAGGTATCACTTTGGATCCTTTTGGTCATCAAGCTTGATAGTAGCAAGATCATCGTTCAAGACTCAAAAAGGGGACCGGTGGAACAATATCAGTATATCATTGATGTCCTAAATAGGTTTATAGCAAATATATATACAATTGTTTCCTTATTATATTGAAATACCTTGCTAATTCCAAGTCTGATAATTGCTATTCATAATAACGCGTCACACAGGGCATTCGCAAGGTTTATAAGAAGCAACAAGGACAATTCGAGAATGAATTCACTTTGTCCAAATAAGCACTCGAGTATTAAAACAGACAGCTGGAAACAACTTATGTGGCTATTATGTGTGCCACTACATGCAAAATATTACCCACGGCGATGTGCCCATAAGCGACAACGAGGTGAGTGCACATATCAATTAATACTTACACTTTAATTACATGCTCAAAGATTTATTAATTTCGTTCTTTGTCAGCCCAACATCGATGTGCAAGATGTGATCCCGCCGCACCGGGTTGAAGCACTTCAAGAACAACTCATTGGCTTTATTGTTGGCGAGATTGTATCCTCGACGGCGAGTTCCACACACCAGGTTGGAGAGATTGTCCTTCTATAAGGACGGTGATCTCGACATCAACGTCGACCAAGGGCGTAAGCGATGATGCACGCAAGAATTAAATCAGCTCGAGATTCACCCTTTTATTCTTTCAAACTTGTAAAAGTTGCTTATGTGTAAATCAAACTTGTAAAAGTGCTCATTATTTCATGTCTTGTCCATCAAACCTATCCATCTTTTAGTCTATTAAGTTCGTACTTTTACGTAAATGATCTCGTGATTATTTCAATGAGTACGTATGAGTAATATATATTTAATTGTATACAAAAACCAAATATTTCTATGTATTTTTAATGTCAAAATCCATACATATTGATACCCTACTCAAAAACATATTATATATTGAATATATAATATACAATGCCTCTCCACAAGCAGTTATTATCTCCAACCGCTTGTGGAGAAAGCACCTCCACGGCGGTTTGTAATCTGAACCGCTTGTGGAGAGGAAATCTTCACAAGCGGTTTATAACACAAACCGCTTGTGAAGATCTCCCACGTGGCGCTCCCCCGAGCCTTCCTGGACGCCTTTCGAACCGCTTGTGGTGTCTCACCACAAGCGGTTGTCCGAACCGCTTGTGATACCCCGAAGGGTATCACTCCCGGTTGCTTACCAGCGGTTCTAAAACCGCTTCTGAAAGCGGTTACGAACCGCTTGTGATGACCGGTTCTGTAGTAGTGACACCATTAACAAATCAATGGTTAAATGTAATTTCTACCACACATTATATACTACCAGTATAATACACCATAAAATTTCTCTGCATAAAACAGCGGGCTAGGATGCAACTGGCAATTGAGTTTTCCCTTTTGGTATAACACACTTGCAGCTAGCAGAGCTAAAAGCTGGGCTAGCTTTTGGCTCATCCACGTCAAATATTTAGGTTGGTCTGTGCACTGCTGCAGAGGCAGTCATGTATTCTGGAATTTGCGACCTCTCTTCTGCAAGAAAGAAAGCTTCCACTGGCGTTTTTAAAAAAAAAAGCTTCCACGGCTGTGAACTCATGGTTCATCCATGCCGACAGGGAGAGTTCTTTAATTCCTTTCGCTTTTCCATCCTGTTGTAAGAATCACCTATATTTAGATTTCCCAGTTTATGTTACACGTGTGAATTCTATACTGGTGTTAGTTATTCAAAACTCATTAACATTAATATTCTTATTTATTGATCGATATCGATCGATTGATTAGCTTATTTCATAGAATTTCCTATCAGATAAAAATTTGGTCCCCAGAAGGGCACCGTTCTATGGAACTGCCCTCATGAGAAATTTTGGCATTTTGAACCATTTAGAACTTAGGTGCCGAGCTTTCAGGCTCTAGGCAACGCGATAGGACATAACTGTGTGCGACGGAGCCAAAAGCTACTAACTGCCACTGATTTCTTTGCGAAAGCTTTTGGCAATGTACGATATTATACAATCGGTAAACTCAAAGTTTGGCACCCTTATCTCATTGTCATGCGGAGTTATTGAAGGAAAAATGTCATCACTGTCATG
The DNA here is from genome assembly GCA_036346355.1 of Rhipidocladum racemiflorum. Classification (NCBI taxonomy): domain Eukaryota; kingdom Viridiplantae; phylum Streptophyta; class Magnoliopsida; order Poales; family Poaceae; genus Rhipidocladum; species Rhipidocladum racemiflorum. The sequence goes on along the minus strand of CM070575.1, from coordinate 29,432,457 downwards.
CTGAAGCTATACACACTTGCATGAACTGGATGTGGGCCTATATTTTGTGGCAGTTGCTCCAGAATGGTTTAACATTATGCAGTTCAGAGAAAGAAAGTATAGGCTACCTCCTTTGTGAAGGAATTAAACCAAGTTATCTTTGTGTCTTCTTTTATCAGCATTTTATGCTGGCCAGTGTGACATGTTTTTTTGGGTGTCCTGGCCTAGTGATCACTGGTGTCAAGGCTGTTAACATGGAGTATGCTCGCTGGACAACACTGATATGCAATGAAATCGGTTCTAGTAATCGATCCTTCTGTTGTTCTGTACGTTCTTCCACAAGAAAATCACTTCGAAGCTGTATTAAAGATCACCTGTATATTTTTGAAGGACTAGTGCTTTGTCTTGTTTACTGGATGAACTGATTTTGCCCATGCCAGGCTGAATCTTTCTGTCAGGCATAAACCAGCAGCTGCAGAATCAATTTCAGATAGATCGTATGCCCAATATCGTAAGAGTCACAACAACGCAAGGTATTAAAACTATAAAACTATCGTGCAGTGTCATGTCAAGCATTACAGAACCAGCATATTTTCATTCCCTTTCATTGGTTTCTTTTTGTTCGTTTACAATTCCAGTTGCGAACCATCCCTTGAGTTTCTTGCGTAGTTTTCTCCAAGAATTGCAGAAACTGAAGGTTGAAGCTGCAGTCATCTGGGTGAGGGCTCAGCTCACTACTGTACCACATTCTCTGCTTGACCAATGGAGCCTAATTCCTCTGTCTGAAAATAATCAAAAGTTAGCATCTTGACTTGCAAGTAGCACATAGAGTTGCTTCTGCGCTGGCCTGGAAATACAAGTGAATGACCCGGCTGTCAACTGAACGCACTTACGCACCAAAAGAAGATGTGAAGAGAATATCCAAAAGGTGCATGATTTCATCACCACTTTGTACAGTTCAATGAACCATCGAGTGTAAAATGGACATGAACTAAGAGGCAACGTCATTGCCACGTTTATGCCTTCTTCTCCATGCGATTAGCTCTCTAGCTAGCTCGTGCCAAACCTTGCATTTTTTGCCTAGGTGATCACTATCCATTAATATGTAAACACACTGGTGTGTTCGCAAAAAGAAAAAAAAAACATGAAATGACACCAGTGCAGCCTGTTGGATTATTTGAGCCAAAGCCTATTTAATTGAGAGAATAATCCTAAAAAATCTCAAAGACTCATCTCATTTGGAGGTATGTGTACTAACAATAGTCCCACATTGCTAGTCTAAAGTGATAAACACTAACTTATATAGTGGAGTGTGATGGTAGAGCTATGTGGGAGAGAGGAAGAGATAACACACACGCGCTCGTCCCGCCCAGGCGGGGCGAAGGGTGCGGGCTCGAGGCACCTGTGTGAATAGTCCGCCGAAATCTGGTCCAGAGCCTTGCGCAGGCGCAGCTTCCTTTTGCAGTTTATTCTTTTGCTACTCGGAATCGTCGCGGTTGCAGTATAAGACAAGAATACCGTAACACTCGGTAGCACGTCTTCAAGTAACGCTCGGCTGCATGTCTTTGAGTAACGTTCGATTACGGTTCTTTATTTACTGCGTTGCTGTCGCCGGGATAGAAATAAGTTTTTGCTAGTTTCTCTTGCTGTGCCGTCATCTAGTCTACTCCATTCCGAACGCCAGTGTGCACTAGTGAACGGGAGAGCAGGTCTCCGGAACCATTTGTCCTTAAGTTCTTGCACCGGGAGAGGGCAAATCAGGTTTTTGGAACAATACGTACAACGTTATGATGTTTCTATTGTTTATTTCTAATCTGCTGATTGCATATACTTCTAGGGTATGCTCCTGTTATTTGTTATCAATCATCTATCAGATGTTATTTATGATTTATTCTTGATTAAATTAAACGAGCTACGCGACGTGCGTCGGCACGGGGAAGGTCCCCCTGCCTCTGCGGCCGGTGGTCGGACGGCGACGTCGGGTGCCCGACGTGCTCCGGGTCTGCCGCGGCTCCGCTGGTTCGGCTGGCCGTGCGCGTGCAGGAGCCTCTCTCTGGTGGCACGTTCCCGAGCCCAATGATGATATGGAGCTTTTGTTTCGCGCCATGTAGAAGGTTGTGAGAAACGCCAGTTTGTGGGTGCAATTTAACGCGCTGAAATAATGGTAGAAATGCTCGAGTACTTATCTGTAACTTGCAGTTGGCTTGGCTTCGTTATAACTAAGTGCAAATCACGGAGGTCATATATCAATAAGACATAGTATGATAAATCATTAAATATAAATTAAATATACATCAACTTTGTGATAAAATAATCAAATCTCTTCGGAATAAGTTCACGAGGTTTAGGCCCCGTTTGGCAACTTGAAACCAAGGTGTTTCTATTAGAATCTGGGTGAAATCCAGCCAAACGGGTTAAAACTCGGAACGATTCTCCTCGGAACGTTTCTTCTTTTTCTATGCCGTGGCTGAATCACTCTCAACCCCGTTTCTACTAGTTTCTACTAGAATCTGGAACCGTACCAAACGGTTTATAGAAAGTGATTCTGATTCTACCCGAAACGTTTCTAACAAGAATCTGGAACCGTTTCCGTTTCTACTAGAATCTGGAATCGTACCAAACGGGGCCTTAATGAAAAAATAATGGGCGTCGAGTTGGCAGCAGGGTTTCACTTTCCGTTTCGAAGCCAAATTTCGACATCCGGACGGTATCGAAATTCGCGAAGAACCGCTTGGTTCGAAAGTCAAATGAATTTAAAATCTAGTCGAAAAGTCTCGAAACCTCCAAGCGAAATTCGCTCGAAACGGCTCGAAATTCGCTCGAAAAGGCTCGAATTTCGCTCGAAAAGCTTGAAAAACCGCTGGGGTCGAAAACCGCTCGGAAAGACTCGAAATTCGCTCGAAAAGACTCGAAAACTGCTGGGTTGGAAAAATGGGGGAAATAAAGAAAAAATATGGAAAAATTGTAAAAAAAATTGTTGTAAAATTTGGAAAAGGCCATTAAAGGCCAAAAATAATATTTGAAGAATTACTTCAACAAATATTGCTACTAAATATAATTGAATAAATATTGAAACATGCAGTGTGTTGTGGAGGTGTAATCTAAAATTCTGATTCAAATGTTGCACTTATTTGATCAACTATGATTTTTGTAAGCTGTAGCAGATCCTGTAACAATGTATTTTCATTTATTTTTTATGCACTACAGTTGATTGTTTAATACTTGTATTCATGTTGAATATTTAGTTATGATATGACTCTTTCTTAAAATAATAGAAAAAAATGACAGACGGTTTATCACTAGAGATCTCATATAATTCTATATTGATTGTTAACAAGTTAAACTGGAGATTTTGACAACTAAATATACTTCAACAAACATTTATACTAAATATATTTCAACAAATATTGCTACTAAATAAATTGAATGGCTCAAAAACGTCTTCAAACTTCATTTTTTTAAATAATATTCACAGCAGAGGTCATAAGGCTATTAATACTAATTATGGATAATTTTTGGATAGATTTTTTAAATTTTTCAAATTTTTTGAATTTAAATTTGAATTTGAGCGAAATTCAAACCGGTTTTCCATTTCGCATGCGAGCAGTACGAACGAATTTCGCGAATTTCGTTTGGAAAGTTGAACCCTGGTTGGCAGTGCATCGTGTTGGTATTGATCACGGCAGCCACCATGTTGGGCCGGGCCGGCCCAATTGAAAGTTTACCTGTGTCACCTTTTTCCCTCAAAGACTAGTTTCTGCTATTTGTTTACCCTCGTCGTTTCAAAAATAGTTTTCTTTACCGAGCGATTGTTTTGGAACAAATAAGGAAATTCAACTGGGTCTTGTTCGGATGGGCCAAAATCTCGACTTATTCACATGGATGGAGACACTTGGACAGGAATATCAGTTCAAATTTCCAAACTTATGATCCCAAACTTGATCATAGGCAGCTATGTTTTACAATTTTTAGGGCAATACAAAACTTGAAAACTGCTCTATCCGTTGCCAAATAGATGTAATTTAGCTTTTAAATTTTATTTCTAAATACATGACATTCTACAATTTTGAGATAACTTTTAACCATTTTTTCATTTGCATATCCGAGTGCCATTTACTATTATAGATTAGAGTAAAACACGCCATCGAAGATCATTGGGTGAGCTAACAAAGGGGATATTATGGTATTTTGTATACATGTCTTGGTTGTAGTGATATCAAATGAGTACCGAGGAGAGTATCAAACAACTTGGACTGGCTGCCCTTGTATCCTAATAGAGTCCCATTCGGAGTTCTCTCGTAAAAAAAAGGAACGGACTACTATTGTAGATCTAAACTATTTGACTAGATTACATGGAAGAGAAAAAAAACATTTTTATTTTCCAATCTCCCATTATGGATTGCCAGTAAGGGCCCCTAAGCAATCACACCATCCTAAGACCTGTGTTTCCTGTCCTATCCTAGTACCACAACATGACGAACTATGCAGGGTCGCAGAGGCAGCCCATCGCATCCCCAAAGGGAGTCCATTCTCTTTTTCCAGCCAAAGCAACCAATATCTCTCTCTAGCTAACACACACACATAAAGTATATCATCTCTCTCTCTCTCTCTCTCTCTTGTTGGTCCACTGGAGACTCCAATTTCTAGTATTTTTGGTACTAGCTTAACGACGATAAAAAGCCTCCCAAAGCAGAATGCAGCGAGGGAGAGGAATACTCTTTCGTGGTCCTCGCACCTGCGAAAGAAGTGCAGTTGCTAGATGCAATGAACTGGGTAGAAAGGACGGATGAATGCAATTATGCAAATGCACATACACCAAATGTGGGGGGTGCATGGACCCTGAGATCTACTCCCCAGATCCTTGATGGATGGGTGGTCAGCACTACACACTACTACAGACATGCTCATCTGTGTCGGTTCGCAACAGACATTAGTGTCGGTTTTACAACCGACACAGAAATACCGACAGTAATAACCGTGAATTATCAGTGTCAGTTTAAAAACCGACACAAATAAAATTATTAGTGTCGGTTCTATACACGAACCGATACAAATAGTGACATATCCGTGTCGGTTCTATGTACAAACCGACACAAATATATATTTATCTGTGTCGGTTGTATACACAAACCGACACAAAGATTCACATATCAGTGTCGGCTCGAATCACAAACCGACACAAACATGGACATATCAGTGTCGGTTTACACATCAACCGACACAGATATGTAACTATCAGTGTCGGTTTGACACACGAACCGACAGAAATGTAGTGTCGGTTATAAACACAAACCGACACAATAGGCATATCACTGTCGGTTTGTACTAAAAACCGACACAAATAATTCGACACCAAAAAAAAATAAAAAGCTGTATTTTTGGCTAGCCTCAGGAATACTGCTAGCCATGCCCTCTGGATATCACATTGCATTCCAAATATCAGGTGCATTGATATGTTACCAACAATAATATGCAACTAGACCAAATATCAGGTGGAAACAATACATTCAAACCAATACAGAACCAAAAAATTCAAAACATCAAATAAAGCCTGCTTTGATGATAAGAACCTTAGATTTTCTGTCACCAAACTGTCCAAAGGGGAACTCTTTCTGTAGTATTGATGCTCAGGAGAAACAAATGCAGTATCAAACTCCTTCATCACACCTACGTACACAACCCATATTATCTAACAGTTGGAACTATTGCATACAACCCAATGCATAAACCGCAAAGTACAAAACATGGGCAAAGTAGAATATGCAACAAATAATGTCAGATCATTTCACTCAAAAAATATGCGACCATATACTCACAAAATTCACAAGGGATGATATTTCACAACTATTAGTGGACTAAGTACAAAGAAATCTTATAGGAAGACATGATGAATACCACATTTCATAACTTTAAAAAACTAAGATGAAAAGCGTAAGATTTTGGATTAGCAATATATTCTTATCTAGATTGGGCGTGTAATGAGAAAGTAACAGATATAAGCTAATGGGAACGTGACTAATTGGGATGAAAGACTTGCAACGTGAATACCAGTGTTCACCCAAAAGGGAATTTTGCAAAACAAAGCAGACTTGCAATCTTAAGGGTACCTTGAGTATTTCACAGAGCTGTGGAGCCGCTGTAGCATAAGTCGACAGGCGCTAATTTGGTTCTTCATTTTCATAAGTCGACAGGCGCTAATCAAAGAATATGGCAGCCAAGAAATCCTGCACTCGTCAAAGTTCATGTTTTATTTAACCAATATAGTATTTTTTCCCCAAACTATAGTCTAGTATAACATATGTATGTAGACTTTGCCTAATGCAAATGTCATTAGATGAGAGAAAATAAGGATATATGAGAGAAGCCATAATGAAAAATTCAGGCATATAGCTGGTTATTAATGCCAATCGCTCTGTCAAGGCCTACAACATACTACACAAATTAAGCTCCCAATAGATTTAAAGAACCTAAAAATTTCCTTTACGTTGTCACTATTTTTCACAGACTTAGATGATGATATATATGCTCTAAAGCACATGTACAGCAAATAATATCTGTTGGTTTAAGATCCACGGTAGCTATCAATAGAAAATCATGACCAGCAGAAAATAACCCCGTGGTTGCCAATATGATAACCTCAATGAAAATCTATTGTTCATTAATTCTTAATCCAAAGGAAAGCTGCATGATTCAGCGCGACACAAACTTGAGGTAAAATATCCTAGCACTAACATAGGAATAGGTACTTAACTGTGTAAGACTAATTATGAGCGCACTTTCATTTTTGTCATTCGAACATAACCTCATGTGTATATCCATTCATATAGTAAGCACAATTGAAATGATTGGAACTACCTATATATCCAAAAACATTATGATTCGTTGTTGCATTTGTAGAGGACAGCAAATCGGTCTATATAGAAGCATGGAATAACACATAACCAGTGCATGAAATAACACAAGACTCCTTTCGGATCCAAAAGTGCATGAACTTCGTATAAGTACAGAAGACTCCAACGATTGAACATCTTTTCACACTCCATCATCATTTTACATATATCAATCGGAGTGGGATGGAGACACATTATGTTCCAGATGTGTACAGAAGACTGGGTCATTATTGTCAGGATCATGAAACGCGCCACTCTTGTTGATGATTTGACTCGTGATGAACCAAGCGAGTTGTCCTTGAATGGCTCTGATTTCAGGTTGTGTTAGTTTTTCCGTAGGCACTTTGAGGCGCTATAAGGGGAAAGAATTAATATGAGAGCTTTAATAGAAATTGTTAGACACGAATCAATTTGTGTTGTTAGCATGACAAACCTCTACATCATTGTCTACAATTGTAGAGCCTAAGAGTACCCGCATGTAATGGCATACAAAATACCCACATAAATTTGTGCCTTGCGATTGTTTATTACACTGCAAAATAAATAAACTGCAATGTCACAAAATGAGTCTTTTACTACAAATTGAGATACTGGAATAATATGTGCGTGCCGGGAAATCAGTACGTATTGAGAAGTGCTTTTGGTATGGGCGGTATTTCGTGGACTTTTGACAGTATCTTTTGAAGGCATTTTGGAATATATCTGTCATGTCCTTGTAAAGCTCTTTATCTTTGTTTAGGGGATCCAGTACAACTATTTTGCTTTTCTCTAGCGTAATGGCAAAGAGTATCCAATGGAATCTACATAAACATGTAATATGCCATACAAAATTAGAGCAAAGATCGCAATAAGAGTAAGGAACAACATCGAGTGATCTAACTAGCTAGCGAACCACTTACTTGAAGTTGTAGGGACAAAGTATCATGTCCTTGTCTTGAAGTTTAATGAAAACCTTATAGATGTAATCCTCGACATCTTTTGGTGTTCTTTGGACTTGAGGTTCGGACACTGTTCCCGGGTCGAGGAATCCCACCACTAACCTAACTGGGTTTTTCTTAGTTCAAAAGTCTCGTACCTACATAATAAAGAAGTTTGACATTACATTTATCGATATTACATTAACGTAGACAACGATTTATGTAGTTCACACTTACAGTGTCCAGCATCTCAAAAGAGACACGTCAAGGGCATCCTGGTAGTACATGTTGTGCAAGTTATCGAATTCAACCAGGAAGTAGCCACCCCCCTCATGGTGAAAATGCTCTTCTTTATAAACTCCACATATCGACTTCGGCAGCACGTCCTGGTTGGACCGCTCTATGTACCACTTGTGCAATCTTTGCATCATCATTGTTAGGGTATTCAACATTTTTTCGGTCACAAGAGGCTTCCCCATCTCGAATTTCAATCTTGCTACAATATCTTGTCCTGCAGACTTCGCCTTGCCCTTACATTGGCTCAGGATAACATCATATTCAGACCTGGCGTCGCCTAAGCTGGTCGACTTGGCTTTCCTACTGTGCGATTTCCTTTTAACATTCAGGGTAGTTTTTTTTGGAGGGTTTTCTGCGTAAGATCTATTAGAGGACGCTGAGCTGCTGGTGATGACTGCGGAAGATCGACTGGAGGACACTGAGCTGCTGGTGATGACTGCGGAAGATCTATTGGAGGACACTGAGCTGTTGGTGACGACTGCGGAAGATCTATTGGAGGACAGGGCGGCAATTGAAGGTCGAGAACAATGTCACGCTTGCGCCACTGAATGAATGTGTGCATGGCACTTCCTAAAGTTGTCACTTCATCATTTCCGGGCATTTCCAACATCATGTCGGTGAATTGCGGAAGTACCATGTCCACCTCGACCTTTGTGTATCCCGGCGCAATTGGGGAGTTGTGCAAAACACCCCCTTCTTGGCACGGATAAGCCATGCCTGTAGCTGCCTGAATAGAGATGTTCATGACAGGAATGTTGAGCTGGCACGGTGTCGGATGTTGTATGTCGTCCACAGGATAGTGGGCTAATAAAGTATCTTCTACTAGTGGTGTCGACGCACAACTGCTGCGATGGCGCGAGGTGCCGGGGATAACAGTGTTCTCGACTTCTACATGGCTCAGGGCTGCTTGCATTTCTCTTTGTACTTGTTCTTGTATGGTGCCATGTAAATCTCGAAGCAGCTCTTGCTTTATTGCTTCTCGTTCACTTTCGAGTTGCCCTTGTTTGGCTCTCTTCCGACTCCTGTAAGAGCTGGCGTGTTCTGGGAATCCCTTGCTCCAAGGTACCTTAGCCCCAACACCTCGTGTCCGACCAGGGTGCTCTTTAGTTCCTAAGGCCACGGTAAGTTCATCATTATCCCTATCTGAAACGAAAGTGCCTTGTGTAGCCTGGACGGACAAGTCTTGGACTCTTTTGGAGATCGCTTCATCTTCGTTGTTTTTGAATGATAATCTCCCACCAGACGTGACAGTTGCCCTTGCCAGCACATAGTGTTTGACTCTGTCTGGTAGTCCAAACAAGGGGCTTCTGCTAGTGGACTGAATGGACTCTACTTCTTGCCTCTCCCACTGGGTTATTTTTCCCGTGTATCCACCTGTGCCTAATCTGTGGGGATGAATGTTCTTTCTGGAGTTTGCCGCGTGGTCCTCACTTGACTTCTTTGCTGATTCTTGTAACTTCATCGCCACAAACTCATCCCAGTATGGTTCCAATTTCGGATATTTCCTGACGGGACTCAGGTTTTTCTTAACGTATGTGCAATTCAACCGAGTCTTGAAGTTCTTCCAACACGTACCCATGGTCATCAATGCATCCCGGCGCACGAGGTCTTCTGCTTCTTCGGGGAATTCAAAGCTTTGTTTTAGCTCTGTCCAAAGGTCCTCTTTGGTGGCGCGGGGTACTTTATGCCAGTCTTGATAGGTGATTGGCACTTTATCCCTGGCAATATACCCGCAGGTTGACCTGTACTTAGCCGCCGCTACTTTTGGTTCTGTAGGGGACCCAGAATCTGAAACATCCGAGATGGTATGTCGGCCTTCAGGTTTTTTGGTTTGCCCTCGACCACGACGGCTTGCTACTTCGACATCACTGGTAGGTGGAACCACGGCGCTGGCTTCCAGTTCATCGAGGTTAAGGAAACTAGTCGGGCTCCTGCTCGGGCTCCTGCTTGGGTTAGGCTGAGGGGTACCCTCCATATGTTGTTCTACCTTGTTTACTATTCAAAAATTGACAAGTCAAGGCTATAACTACATGAGGGGTAAAAATTCGGATTAGTTGGAGGCAATCATCCTGATTACTGAACACCCATATGTATGAGACACTATGAAATTGTGTCTACATAGTGCCCGCCCAAAGAAAAATTAAATACATCATACATTAGTTGGAGGTCAAGGTTGAATTGTGTGTACAACCAGCATAGTCATGAATTGTTTGTACATATTTCTTCAGAACACCCATGTACCTCTCGAACGGGTACATCTGATGCAAGAATACAGGGCCGCATATCTTTATCTCATTCACAATATGAACAATAAGATGGACCATGATATCAAAAAATGATGGAGGAAAATACATCTCTAGTTGGCATAGAGTCTTCACCACATCATCCTGCAGTTCACATAGTCCAACGGGATCGATGACCTTCTGTGAAATTGCGTTAAAGAAGAAACATAACCTCATTATTGTCTCTCGGACTTTGTCAGGCAAAATACCTCTAATTGCAACAGGAAGCATTTGTGTCATCATCACATGGCAATCGTGAGACTTCATGCCAGTTAACTTCAAATCTTTCATCGAGACCAGTTTTTTGATGTTTGCGGAATAACCGGACGGAACTTTTACACTATGTAAGCACTTGCAAAGTTCTGTTCTCTCTTTTTTGGATAGAGTGTAGCAAGCTGGGGGAAGATAAACTCGGCCTGACCCGGTGTCTTGAGGATGTAGCTCGGATCTGATTTTCATATCTTCTAAGTCCTTTCGTGACTTGAGTCCATCCTTGGTTTTGCTAGGAATATTCAATAAAAGACCAATCAAGCTGTCACATACATTCTTCTCCACGTGCATGACATCGATGCAATGTCGAACTTCTAAGTCTTTCCAATAGGGCAAGTCCCAAAATACCGATCTCTTCTTCCATGTGGTCTTCTCAGTTCGGGATCTCGAAGTATTATTACTACCTTTTCCAAGTACAACATTAATATCCTTAACCATATCATATACTTCTTCACCACGGCGAGGCCTTGGAGCTAAACCATTCTCCTTTGTTCCGTCAAACTATTTCTTCATATTGCGGTAGGGGTGATTCCTTCGTAGGAACCTACGGTGACGCATATACACAGTTTTTCTTGAGTTGTTGAGCCACACACTATCTGTTTCATCCAAGCACTGTGGACAGGCTTTGGCTCCTTTTATAGTACGACCAGATAGGTTACCTAGGGCAGGAAAATCATTGATGGTGCAAAACAATAATGCATGTAGAGTGAAGTATTCCCGTTTGTACTCATCCCATACCTGCACACCTTCATTCCACAGTATCAAAAGATCTTCCACTAATGGTTGCAGGTATACATCAATATCGTTGCCAGGTTGTCTCGGCCCTTGAATAAGCAGCGACATCATAATGTACTTTCGTTTCATACACAACCAAGGAGGAAGGTTGTAGATACAGAGAGTCACGGGCCAAGTGCTATGAATGCTACTCATATTACCGAAAGGATTCATTCCATCTCAGACTCAATCCAAACCTTATATTCCTAGGTTCATTTCCGAAGTTGTTCCTGAAGAGCCTATCGATGGTTCGCCACTGGGCAGAATCAGCAGGGTGTCTCAGCTTTCCATCCCTCTTACGCTCTTCTGAGTGCCATCGCAACAATTTGGCGTGCTTTTTGTTTCCAAATAAACGCTTCAACCGAGGGATTACTGGCAAATACCATACCACTTTAACAGGAGGTCCTTTTTTCACCTCTATGACTTTGTTGTCATCACTCTTACGCTTGTATCTCGATGCTTTACATACCGGACATACATGCAGGTCTGAATACTCTTTGCGATAGAGTATACAGTCATTTGGACATGCATGTATTCTTTCTACTTCCAATCCCAAGGGACATACAACCTTCTTTGCAAGATATGTGGTTTCAGGCAATACGTTTCCCTCTGGAAGCATGTCCGCTAAGAGATGTAACAACGCCGTGAAACTCTTATCGGACCAACCATTGCTTGCCTTCAATTTTAGTAGTGAAAGCACGGTGTGCAATTTTGTGTATTCCTCCTTGCAACCCGGGAACAAAGGTTTGTCTGAGTCCTCCATCAAACGCTGGAATTGATTAAACTCTCTCTGGCTAGTGTAGTTCCCTTCTGCGTCGCAAGAAGATCTCGAGCCAAATTATTATCATCATCGACGAGCAACCTATCCTCATCGGATCCAGAATCGATGTCATCTACCATGTTGCTAGCTCCGTCATTGATAACGTTATCTCCTCCATGTATGATCTCTTCTTCACCGTGCCTTGTCCAATATGTATAGCCAGGTAAAAAACCCCTTCGAATCAAGTGCAAGTGGATATGCTCTTTATCTGAAAACATCTTCTCATTCTTGCAATCAATACATGGACAATGTATGTATTCCTTTTTCTTTTGCAACTTGTCCTCCTCCGCGAATCTTAGAAAAGCAGAGACGCCGTCAATGTATTCTCGACTGTAACGGTCTGCACTGTACATCCATCTCCGGTCCATCTATAATTAATTAACATAAACGATTATCAAAGTAACCTTAATTGAGCTAGATGTACGCATTAAATTTCAATTAAATCACCATAAACACAAATATTAAAATTTAATCTATATTATATAGTGGATGGACATAATTTTAAATTAAATCACCATATGCACAAATATAGTGGATGGACATAATTTTAAACTAAATCACCATAAACACAAATAGAGTGGATGGACACAAATATTAAAATTTAATCTATATTATATAGTGGATGGACATAATTTTAAATTAAATCACCATAAACACAAATATAGTGGATGTACATAATTTTAAATTTAATCTATATTATATAGTGGATGGACCTAATTTTAAATTTCAACTAAATCACCATAAACACAAATATTAAAATTTAATCTATATTATATAATGGATGGACATAATTTTAAATTAAATCACCATAAACACAAATATAGTGGATGGACATAATTTTAATTTTAATCTATATTATATAGTGGATGGACATAATTTTAAATTTCAATTAAATCACCATAAACACAAATATTAAAATTTAATCTATATTATATAGTGGATGTACGCATTAAATTTCAATTCAATCATCGTAAACACAAATATTAAAATTAACTAACAATAGTGGATGGACAAAATTTTAATCTATATTATATAATTTTTATCTATATTATATAATTTCAATTTATTAACTAAATCTAAACCATAATATGAACTACATATACATTAACCTTAATTGAAATAGATGTAAACATTAAATTTCAACTAGATCACTACAAATGAATGCTTATTAAAATTTAATATCTTAAATTTAATATATGTTTGATAATAATTAATTAGCTAACAATAGTAAATAGACATAATTTTATTCTATATTATAGAAAGCTAGACAAAAGTGCATCTAATGGAGTTAGGTAATAAATTCATTATCTACAAAATGCTGGATCAATAAAAACATATTAATTAACTTTAATTGAACTAGATATAAATATTAAATTGTAACTACATCACTACAAATCAATACTTACTAAAATTTAATATATGTTTGATAGTAGTTAATTAGCCAACAATAGTAAATGGACATAATTTTAATCCATATATTCATCATCTAAAGCTACACAAAAGTTCATCTAAAGGAGCTACACAGAAGAGCTAGGTAATATATTCAATATATATTATATAAAGCTACACAAAAGTTCATCTAAAGGAGCTAGCTAGGTAATATATTCAACATCTATAAAATGTTAGATCAATAAAAACAAAATCAATCTAAACCATAATTTGAGCTCATATAAATTATTCTTCATTCTACTAAATCTAAACATTAAATTGCATCTAGATAACCACAGATTAAGAGAGGAGAACAATTTACTCACCTTGAAACACTTAGAGAGAGTACAAACACTCAAAAATGCATCAAATAAAGGATGAAGGAAGAAGCACCAAGCGCTGGTTTGGGTTTGCAGTCGGGATGAGGTAGGTGAGATCGATGAGGAATGGAGCAGGAGCTGCGAGCTGCACTGCCACAGGGAGTTGCGAGCTGCACTGCACTGGTAATATAGGTGGGCTTATTAGTGTCGGTCGGTAACCGGAACCGACACAAATACTACTTATTAGTGCCGGTTCTATTTACAAACCGAAACGAATAATCCGAAAAAATATTTGTGTCGGTTTGTAAACAGAGCCGGTACAAATAAAATTTTATTAGTGTCGGTTGTAATGACAAACCGACACAAATAATATTTGTTTCGGTTTTGATAACAAACCGACACTAATAAAAAAATATTAGTGTCGGCTCCAAGTACAAACCGACACAAATAGACTTGAACCCGATTGGAGTTTTAGAACCGACACAAAAAAGTTTACGGTGTCGGTTCCAGAAAAACCGACACTGATATACCGACTCCTATTTGCTGTTCTGTAGTAGTGACATCCTCCAGATTGTACGTCGCCGCTGCCTCTGTGTGCTCCTCTAGCGTCTACAACTCCTACGTGATGTAAACTTATAACGTGTTATACCGGTGGCGAATGTTAGCATTAGGGGAAAACTAATACATGAACTAGCCTAAGTATAATCATAAAATAATACGGAAATGAGACGTTAGATGTATTGACCCGGAGAAGAAGAAGCCCAGGGTTAGTTGGTGTTCTTAGACATCGGTGAAGAACTGCACGACGTCAGTGAGAAAAAGGGCACCGTGATCTTTATGGTGATGGCGGTGGTCTTCGGTAGCCTCGCGCTTGCCTTAGATAGGGTAGGTGTCAGGAGAGGTTAAACTCGAGCAATCAAAGAACTATGAGTGCCAGTCTCTCCCTTTTATTATAGCGTTGGATATCAGGACTGAAACCAATTAGTTTTGGTGCGCTCCCGATCAGAGCGCAGACATGAGTTCGTGGTGGCCCAGCTCCTAAAAATTTGGAGTTTGTGAGCTCCAAGCCGATATCACCACCAACATTCTCCCACTTGACCGAAAGGCTAATGTCATAAGTCCATACTCAACAGAATAGCACACCAAGATAAAGTATTATAGCGGTTAATAAAGTCACCGCAGAAACCCTAATAACTATAATGCACCATTCCATCTCGATGGAATAATTACTTATTCTTAACGGGAATTGGCTTGTTCTTATGGTCCTAATTTCCAGAATCAAAGACTTTCCAATAAACCCATGCCAGCAAAATGCTCTCGAAAGAGACTAGGTGGTAAGACTTTAGTAAGTAGATCCCCAAACATAGACTTAGTACTTATATGCTTGACATGAATTGCTTGATCCTGGATTCTATCTGTCACAACATGATACTTAATGTCAATGTGTTTGGCAGCACCATTTGACTTGTTACTCGAATAGAAAACTACGATCATATTATCGCAGTATATAGGAAGTGGTTTAGAAATGTTGTCTACCCCTCTTAATCCCAGAATAAAGTTCTTAAGCCATACAGTCTGCCCAGTAGCATGGTAACATACCACAAACTCAACCTGCATCGTTGATGATGCAATAAGTGATTGTTTAGAGCTTTTCTACAAAATGGCTCCCCCACAAGTGTGAAGATATAATCTAATGTGGATTTCGTAGTATCAACACAACCTGCAAAGTTAGCGTCCAAATAACCTACAACCTCAAGGGTATCAGACTTCTTATAAGTGAACATGAAATGCTTAGTGCCATGCATATAACGTAAAGCTTTCTTAACGGATTTCCAGTGGTCCAGCCCTAGATTTAATTGATATCTGCCAAGCATCCTAGTTACAAATGCTAAATCAGGGAAAGTACAAACTTGACCATACGTGATGCTTCCGACAACTAAAGCGTAAGGAATCCCCTTCATCTGATCAGTTTCTAATTGATTCCTTGGACATTAAAATGTTCCAAACTTATCACCTTTAACGATAGGAGCAGGCCCGGCAAAGCAGTTATGCATATTATATCTCTTAAGTAATATGTCAATGTATGCCCTTTAGGATAGGCCTGATACTCTTTTGGACCTATTTCGGTGAATCTCAATGCCCAAAATATAAGAGGCATCACCAAGATCCTTCATGTCAAAATTAGTGGAAAGAAATATCTTGGTCTCACACAGCATATCCTTATCGCTGCTAGCCAATAAGATATCATCCACATAAAGCACTAAGATAGTAAATTTGCTCCCCCTAGTCTTGATGTATATGCAATTGTCCACTTCATTTTCTTTGAAACCAAAATTTTTTATGGTCTCATCGAACTTAAGATACCATTTGTCTAGATGCTTGTTTTAGTCCATAGATGGATTTCTTAAGTCGACATCCCATATGTTCCTTGCCTTCCATGATAAAACCTTCTGATTGAGCCATGTAAATATTCTCATGTAAGTCACCATTAAGGAATGCAGTTTTAATATCCATTTTATGTAGCTCTTAATCATAATGAGCAACAAGCGACATGACAATTCTTAGTGAATCTTTCTTTCATATAGGAAAGAAAGTACCAGCATAATCAATCCCCTCTCTTTATGTAAACCCTTTTGCTACAAGCCTTGCCTTGAACCTTTCAACATTTCCCTTAGAGTCATGTTTTCTTTTGAAGACCCATCTACAGCCTACTGTTTTGACTCCATCAGGAATTTGCACTAGATCCCAAACATCATTAATGCTCATAAACTTTATTTCATCCTGCATGACCTCAAGCCACTTGGATGAATCCTTAGTCATCATGGCCTCCTTAAATGAGGTGGGATCGTCTACCTTCCCTATGCCATTTACATCTTCATTCATGTATATGACATAGTCATTTGGGATGGCAGATTTTCTGTCCCGCTGTGATCTTCTCAGTGGTTCATTAGTTATCATAGGGGCTGTTGAGGCTCATCATTAGGTGCTATATTGTTGATACCGGAATCCTCAGGTGGGGGGTCAACTCCAGGATTTTTAGTTGGAGGTATAATTGTATGAGGTATAGGAAGGATATAGTCTCTTGGATTATCGGTAATGGTACATAAGTCTGAATCTCCTTAAGATCCATTTTCCTAGCCTCTGAGGTCCCACTAATTTCATCATTCTATAGGAATACAGCATGTGGGTTTCTACAAACTTAGTGATACGATCTGAACAATAAAATCGATATCCCTTAGATCTTCCAGGATATTCTAAAAAATGATAACTTACTGTCTTAGGATCTAATTTCCTAATATGTGGATTAAAGACTTTAGTTTCAGCAAGACAACCCCACACACGTAACTATCTTAAGCTTGGTTTCCTTCCAGTCCACAATTCATAAGGTGTATTAGATGCTGATTTACTGGGAACCTGATTAAGTATATGTACAGCTGTCTTTAATGCTTCAATCCACAAACCAATTAGTAAACTGGAGTAACTCATCATGCTACGCACCATGTACATAAGGATGCGGTTGCGTCTTTCAGTTACTCTATTTTGCTGAGGTTCACCAGGTGTTGAATATTAGGCCATTATGCTATTTTTTGAAAGAAACTTAGCAAATGGACCAAGAATTTGTCCATAAGGAGTGTGTCTCCTATATATGGTTGATATTGAGTGTTTATACCAAATGAATCGAAGTGAAAACCAGTAGAAGAGGAAATTGCCCACGGTGAGGTCCCACGACGATGATGTCTCCGGAATTAAGGAAGAAAGCACCTTATGTAGACCCGAGGCAACAGAGGAGAGTGGATACTAATCGAGTGGATTTGCGATGGTCTAAGATGACTTTGTAGCTGAGCTAGAGTGGCTTGGTGCTCAGTTCATAGAGGCAAGCCGATAATGGTCAAGGCGGTGGTCGGAATGCTTTCAAGGCGAGATATGAAGGGACTGTCAGGACAGGGCATGGCCGGTTTGTGTTAGTGTAGGCCCCCGGATCGGCTATCCGGAGTCCTCTGTGTATTTCTGTACTAGTCCCAGATCAGTAGCTAGTACACACAGTCAAAAGTGATGAATCAACAACCATATCACGAATACATATAAGTAAATACGAATAATACTGAATAAAAGCGAAGACCTTATGGTCAAGGTTTACCATTACGACCTGAACAGGTGGAACAACTTGAACAACTGCAGTGGAAGACGAAAACACCAAAGCGACCCATCCAAATTCCCACAGGCAATCGAGTGGGGAGCGCGCCCTAGTCGTTGGAATTCCTTGACAGCTTCTTTCACTTCTGAGATATGATTAGAATGTAGCACGTGAATACATAAAGTACTCAGCAAGTCTGGGAAATTATGCACAATGTAGGCTATCCAAAAATGGCTTAATATGGTTCTTTTGCATAAAGCCAAGTTTCATCAAATCATACTTGTTAATAATTTTCACAAAGCATATTTGAGCAATTCTTTTTAATAATTGAATTATGTAATATTGTAGTGAAGGTTCTAACCACCACTCACTAATATACAGGCTCTATCCGCCACATCTCAACAAAATTAGGGTTCAATCCAATCACATGGCTCTATCTGCCACAGTTCATAAAATAAGGTTCCTT
Source organism: Rhipidocladum racemiflorum (assembly GCA_036346355.1). NCBI lineage: Eukaryota > Viridiplantae > Streptophyta > Magnoliopsida > Poales > Poaceae > Rhipidocladum > Rhipidocladum racemiflorum. The sequence goes on along the minus strand of CM070575.1, from coordinate 29,413,879 downwards.
CCACCTACCTGGCTTTAGCCGCCAGAAGCACACCCGAGAGTTCTAACCGCTCCCGGATCCCAAAACAAAACATTGTTTAGTTTGAAACAAAAAACCAAAGTCTACCAGTATGAAAGCATTCAGCAAGCTTTGCCTTTGACCGTAGGCACGGCTATTCGAATAGTTTTAACTCTGCAGAGGTGTACAACTTTACCCACAAGACATGATATTCCCTTTATGCCATGCAATTAGCACACTTCCTTAGGTGTGCCGGCAGGGATATCATGACAAGGCCTTTACAATGTATACGCCTAACCTGACTCCACCCACGAGGTTTCACCTGTTAGGGTTATATCCACCCAAGATCTAAGCCCTCTTGCGCTGCAGTGAGAAAAACAACAACAATGCCTCTATCCGGCGCTCACATTCCACCGTTTGGTGAGTCTAAGTTAGGTTTCTACAAATTAGTTAGCCAGGTCGTGCCCACTTTGACATGTGGTTGTACGGTTATGCTTAGAATGGAGACAATCATAAGTGTCGGTCCTTAATTGACTTGGGGCGGTACTTGCACAATGAAAGCTAGCACTCCATCCGCGCCCACCAGACAAACCATTACGCCCCAGTCCAGAACCATTTTTCATTTTATTTTTATTTTGTAAACCATTGGCAATACTCCTTGCCTATAACTTTCAATACAAGTTTTTAAGAGATAATTGAAATTCCCACCCATAGGTGAATATTGACCGATAGCGAGGCTAAGCATTTCTACCATACTATTCTTGTGACACCACGGAGTGTCGTAACCTTATTTAACGTGCATGATTTGGTCAAAAACAGTATGAGATGTGGAAATAAGGTTAAAACCATAGGATTTGGAGGTTTATAACGTTTCCGGGCCGTTTCCGGGGTTTTGGGCCTTCCCAGGGGATTTTGGGCCTTAAAGAGGGGGTTGTGGGCTTTGGTGGGATGGATTATGAGTCCATGTAGGACTAGGATTCAGAGTAGGGGCTGGTAAAAGACCCCCTTGCTGCCATCATTGCGCCCCACCTCCCCTCATTGCGCCTCACCTCCCCTCTTGCGCCCCCTCACCTCCCCCTAGCCCCTAGCCGCCCCCACCCCCTTTGGCTGTGCGCCCCCTTGCCTCTCCACCTCCCCACCACTTCTCCACCCCCTTGCTACCCTAGGGTGGCCTCCCCACCCCTGCAACCTCGCGGATCCATCCGAGGAGCGAGGAGCGAGGAGATCGATTGGAGTTTTCGTTCGTCGGGCAAAGGTATGATCATGGGGTTCCCTGGGGTTGATCTAGGTACTGTTCTTAAGGTGATTATCAAGTTTTTAGATCAATTGGTGGTGCTGGATTGGAGTAATTTGGGTTAGATCTAGACGTTGCCACGTTTCTGTTTTGGGACAGCATGAGCAGTCGACCTAGGGTTCCTGTTTTCGCCAATTTAGACTTCGAATCTGACCGTATGGACTTTTAAGAAGTTGTAGATAATTTCATTATCTTTCCGTGCATATAAAGAACGTTAAATTCCTCCCAACCGTTTGAAAGTTATGACTGTTTTACCGAGCGTATTAAAATCTGTGACGCGATTGGAATAGATCTCGGTAATCTGTAGATTAAACAACTTTAGAGGCCGAATCAGCCTTTCCTTATAAATAGAGAAAGTTGGGAAATTTCCTAAGATACGCGAGGATGTACTCGTTTAATTGATTCGGAGTCCCAGAGCCCAAGTTATGCCTTTTGCAAGGCTGCTGTCCCGCCGGGACAGAACCTCTGTTTTTAGGTTTTGCGAGTCGTTGGCAATGTCAGGGTAGATGAGGGTTTGCGTACTGTTCTGTGGTTATGATTGTGAGTGTGTGATACCTATGTGCAGGTGGTGCGACCCCGAGAGTGCCCTCTACTTCCCGCCAATCCGTTGCACGTGGTTGAGGCAAGTGTGTTGTGATGGATAGCGAGTTGTAGGTTGCATGTTGAGAGTAGATGAAATTGTCTACATGATATATGTCCAGTTGCCATGTTTTAATGATTGCTTTGATATGATGAGCATGTTTACTATGTTATGATGCCATGTGTTAATATATGAGTTATATATGATGTTGGCATGCTTGCATACATGACATGTTACATGGCCCGGGCGGTGAGAAAGTCAATATCTAATCCGGGAAGGTCGGTGAGAAAGATATGACTAATCCGGAGAGCCAATGAGTAAGTCCTACATCGTGATTCCTTTCATCGCGGGGAACGAAAGCGAGGAGTAGGCACCCTCCATCTTCGGGATGGAAGGGGGGAGAGGGTGCACACCGACGGGTGTGTACTCAACCATACCGGTATGAGTTTCCAAGGAGACATGAGCATTGCATTACATCGCATACATAATGATGATGACATTGTTAAATGTTTATGAATGAGATGATATACATGATGGGAGATGTTATTGCCATGTTGTTGTTCTTGTTGTCCATTGCAATATGCTTGCTGAGTTTCGAACTCACGCTTGTGTTTTCTTGTTGTTTTAGGTACCATGAGAACGGCATGCGGGGAAGGGAGATAGTCACACGCCCACACGTAGCTTCACCTTAATGATTCCACAAGTCATTCTATTAGTTTGATAATAAATTGCGTGTGATGATCATTGCTTTAATGTTTAGCTTACTATTTGAGAGTTTATTTGTTCATGTGACACTTGGAGACATTAAGTGCTTGATGTTAGATTTATATTGTCGTTAAGTCTTTAATAATTGCTGTTTTAGATGTCTCTCATATTGCCTTACATTGCTATAATATTGTTGATTCTTCGTAGCATGTTAAAACAAAGGAGATGCTGCCAAAATCTCGGTTTTTAGCATATGTACCCTTGCTGGAATTTGTGATAAATTGTGGTATTTAGATGTTGTTTAGCTTATGTTTGGTAGCATTCGGGCGTATTAAATGCTGGGGTGTTACAGTTGGTATTAGAGCGGGCTGTAGGTCCTTGGAATATGTATTTTTAGTGTCATACCTTAAGTTGCAACTAAAATATGATGTGGAATAACTTAGAAACATGGCTTAGGTTCTAACTAAAACTTTGTTATAGGATAGCAACATTAAAACTTGCAAAAGTGGTATAACTAATCTAAAATTTGACACACTTGGTTGCACAGTAGGATGGGGTTTTGGTTCATCATTGCATCGCGCTTGATTATATGATAAAGAACATGTCTATGATGATGTTTTATCTATGTTCTTGGTTGTGTGATGTTGTGTTTATGTTTTTGTGTTTGGATGGTTGTGCATGCAAGCGACCATGCCGAGGGGTAGAGGCCGTGGACGCCGTGGCCGTGGAGGCCAGGGGCGAGGCTCCCAGGGAGTGGCGGAGTCTGTTGCTGAGGGTAGCGTTTCGCTCAATGCTCGTGGGCCAGCTCAGGAGGAGCTTCCAACTGCATAGTCGGGGGCGGGGGTGCCCGCCGCCAATGATGATTTAGTTCAGGCTCTGCAGAGGGAGATTCAGGAGCTGCGCTAGCAGTTGCGGGCAGCCCCTGCTGTTGTGCCTCCCTCGCAGCTGGCCCCGCTTGTTGCCCGGCCGCCGGAGCCGAGGATGAGTCTCCGGGAGTGGATGTCCCTCCGTCTTGACACTTTTGACGGAGCGGGCACGCCGATCTAGTCCGCAGATTGGCTGCGGTACATGGAGAGGCAGTTTGAGGTCCTAGAGTTGACCTCGGTCCAAAGGGCTCGCTTTGTGGCCTTTCAGCTGAAAGGCCAAGCTGATATCTGGTGGGAGGGGGTTCTGGCTGCTAGAGCTCCCGATCTTGGTCGATCACACCGAGGACTTTGTGGCTCGCTTCCGAGCCAAGTTCTACCCTGAGTCTTTTCTTGAGAGGATGGAGCATACTCACGACTCTTTCCAGGAAAGAGGTCGGTGGCAGAGTATGAGGTGGAGTTCAACGGCGTGGTGCGCTTACGTCTGGCCGTGTGGCCATGATCGGAGAAGGCAAGGAGGTTCCGTAGGGGTCTCAACCAGGAGTTCAGAGTTGTCATGGGGCGATCGTCCGTCATGACTTCGCTTCGTGGTGGAGCAGCGAAGGGCATGGAGCTCGAGTTGGAGCTCTCCGGGAGAAGCAAAACCTGTGGTTCAGGGTTCCTGCGGCAAAGCGGGGCCGAAGAGGACCTTTGGTGGAGGAGGTGGGTCTTCTTAGCGACTCCACCTTCAAGAAGTTCAAGGGGACAGGGCTCCTCCTCGTGGGCTAAAATGGGGCCGCCCGATCGCCTTCTTCGCAAGCGGTTGTTCGTCCCGTGCCGGGTAGGGCATGAAGTGCTTCAAGTGCGGTGGTGAGCACCGTGCTTGAGTGTGGTTGGACCGGAGTTGCAACCACCGTGGCAAGCCCGGCCACATGGGACGAGTCCGCCGGATGAATCCCGGTAGCATCATCAAGTGGGAGACGGTGCCTTCTCCTCCCACTCCGGCCGGCGTCTTCCAGAGGATCGGTGCACATGATGGCTGCTCTCGTTTCTCACCGCCCTTTGCATGGGCGCCACCAGCGGCGCATCGGTGCCCGGCCGCCTGCTTCCTCCTCGATTGCCTCCTCCGCCTCAGCCTTGATGGGGCATCACCGAGTCGTGGCTCTTACGTCGGCGCCACCAGAGTGTACGCTTTGCCGACCGCCGAGTCACCGGGCATCCAAAGGTTGTTTAGGTACTCGCTCGTGGATTCCGTTGATGCCTTTGTTTTGTTTGATTCCGAGCATCCTATTCCTTTGTGTCGTCGGAGTTTGCTAGTAGAGCTAAGTTGGAAGTTCACGGATTTACGAGTCCGTGTTAGTCGGGCTTCTCCTGGGGTTTGATTGCTAGCTCTTTGGTTTGCCCGGTTGCACCATTGCCATTGATGATGAGTTTTTCTTTGCCAATCTTATGGTGATCGATTGGCTCCTTTTGATGTCATTTTGGGCATGGGTGGCTGCATCGATCGTGCCAAGATCTCAAGAGTTTTCGGAAGGCGGTTGCCTTGCGGTGCCCCGGGCCAGTGGGGTAGAGTTGACCTTTCAGGGTGGTATACCTTCGGCTCGTCTTTGCTTTGACTAGTCTGCTTTTCTTATCGCCCGTTTGAGGCATTTGGGTTTCCTCATGGCTTTGTCGGAAAAAGCCATCTTCTTGATTTCCATTGAGGAAATTCACGCCGTAAAGGAGTTCGTTGATGTGTTCCCTGACGAGTTGCCTGGTTTACCTCCTGTGAGGAATGTGGAGTTTCGTATTGATCTTGTACCTGGCACTCGACCTATTTCTATCTCTCCATACCGCCTGGCTCGTCCTTTTCAAGACGAGTTGAAGAAGCTTGATTGGAGGATCTGTTGGCCAAGGGCTTTATTCGGCGTAGCGTTTCGCCATGGGGAGCACCCGTCCTCTTCGTCTCGAAGAAGGATGAAAGTTGGCGTATGTGCATTGATTATCGTGCTCTTAATCAAGTGACAGTCAAGAACAAGTATCCTTTGCCTCGCATCGAGGATCTGTTTGACCAACTGAAGGGAGCAAAGGTGTTCTCCAAGATTGATCTTCAGTCGGGGTACAATCAGATCCGTATGAGGGAGCAGGACATTGAGAAGACTGCTTTCTCCACTAGGTATGGGCATTATGAATTTAAAGTTATGTCTTTTGGACTAACTAATGTTCCTGCTGTCTTTATGGAGGCGATGAACAGTATGCTACACAAGTATCTTGATGAGTTTGTGGTAGTGTTCATCGATGACATTCTGGTTTACTCTAACTCAGAAGAGGAGCACGAGCAACATTTGAGGCTTGTGCTGAGCACCTTGAGGGAGAACCAGTTCTTTGCTAAGCTAAAAAAGTGCGAGTTCTGGATTTCAGAAGTGGGTTTTCTTGGCCACATCATCAATCCAGAGGGCATATCTGTAGATCCTAGCAAAGTCTCAGTGGTTTTGGATTGGAAGTAGCCTTCCAATGTCAAAGAGGTGCGTAGTTTCCTTGGGTTGGCTGGCTACTATCGGCGTTTCGTGCAGGATTTCTCTATCATTGCCAAGCCACTTTCGCAGTTGACTCAGAAGGGGATGAAATTCCAAAGGATCGCAGAGTGTGAGTTGATTTACGCACTTTGAAAGAGAAGTTAGTGATCGCTCCTCGTTCTTACCCTTCCCGAGCCGGAAGCGCTTCACTGTTTATTCTGACGCTTCTCGTTTGGGACTTGGTTGTGTGCTCATGCAAGAGGGCAAGGTGATTGCTTATGCATCGAGGCAGTTGAAAAAGCATGAGCAGAACTATCCCACACATGATCTTGAGCTAGCCGCCGTGGTGTTTGCATTGAAGATATGGAGGCATTACCTGTACGGCGAGTCTTGTGACATTTTCTCTGATCACAAGAGCCTCAAGTACATCTTTACCGAGAAAGATTTGAACTTGAGGCAGAGGAGGTGGCTAGAATTGATAAAGGATTATGACCTCACAATCCAAAGATCATCCGGGAAGGCAAATGTGGTGGCCGACGCTCTCGCAAGACAATGCCCCTGTTGTCGATTGTCTTGTTGCTGATTTTGAGCGCTTGGGGTCTCCTACTTTATGGGGACCGTGCAAGCTGAAACTCAATTGATTTTTTGAGTCAGCGATTCTCGGCGTGCAAAGGGAGGCACAACAAAGATGACCGTTTGCTCCAGCAGGTGAGGAAACGCCTTGAGGATGGCAAGTCTGGAGACTTTACCGTTGATGATGCGGGAGTTTTGAGGTTTCAAGGCCGTTTGTGCGTGCCTCAGAAATCTCAAGTGAAAGAAGACATTCTGAAAGAAGCTCATCGCACCCCGTACACGGTCCATCCTAGGGAGACCAAGATGTACAGGGACTTGAAGAAGAATTTCTGGTGGAAAAGGATGAGAGTGGATATTGCCAAGTATGTTGTGTCTTGTGGGATCTGCCAGAAGATCAAAGTTGAGCATAAGCGCCTCGCCTGGCCTCTGTGCCATTGGAGATTCCTGTGTGGCCATGGGATGACATCTCCATGGATTTCGTGGTTGGTCTACCTCGTTCTCCACGAGGGAAGGATGCTGTTTGGGTTGTGGTGGATCGTCTCAACAAGTCTGCGCATTTCATTCCTATCCGCACTACCAATTCAGCGAGCGAGTTGGCTCCCATCTATGTGCGGAAGATTGTGAGACTGCATGGTGTGCCCAAGACCATTATTTCTGATCAGGATGCGAAGTTCGTCTCCAAGTTCTGGGAGAGTTTGCAAAGTGCTTTGGGTACGCAGCTTCGCCTTAGTACCGCCTTTCACCCTCAGACGGATGGGCAGTCTGAGCGTACCATCCAGACTTTGGAAGACATGCTCAGGGCCTGTGTGATGGCTTGGAAAGGTAGCTGGGAGGATCATTTGCCTCTTGTGGAGTTTGCTTACAATAACAGCTATCATTCCAGCATCCGGGCTGCTCCTTATGAGGTACTGTATGGTCGGAAGTGCAGATCGCCACTTTGTTGGGATGCAGTGGGCGAGAGAGCAGTTCTTGGACCGGATTGGGTTCAGCAGATCGTTGATCGCGTGGGCGGAGGTACTGGCAGAACCTTCTCGCAACGCAGAGCGCATGAAAAGCTATGCTGATGTGAGGCGGCGAGATTTGGAGTTTGAGGTGGGTGATAGCGTACTCTTGCGAGTATCTCCCACCAAGGGTGTGGTGCGTTTTGGCACCAAAGGAAAGCTTAGTCCGAGGTATGTTGGGCCTTTTCCTATCATCGCCCGAGTTGGTAGGCTGGCCTATCGTCTGGAGCTACCGAAATCCATGCAAGGTGTGCATAATGTGTTCCATGTCTCGATGTTGAGGAAATACTTGCATGATCCGGAGTTGGTGGTTCCGTTGGAACCATTAGTGCTTGAGCAGGACCTCACCTTCGAGTCCCGTCCTGTGGAAATTCTGGGGACTTCGGAACGAGTGATGAAGAACAGGACGCTTAAGTTTGTCAAGGTCCTGTGGTCACATCAGACCGAGAGATAAGCGACTTGGGAGCTGGAGTCTCGCATGCACGAAAAGTATCCCGAGCTTTTTGCCTCAGGTATGTGATGTGAAAACCTAGCTATCTTCGGTTTTGCTGGGTTGCGTGTTGGTTCGTTTAGATTCGAGGTCGAATCCTGTTGAAGGGGGGAAGAATGTGACACCACGGAGTGTCGTAACCTTATTTAACGTGCATGATTTAGTCAAAAACAGTATGAGATGTGGAAATAAGGTTAAAACCATAGGATTTGGAGGTTTATAACGTTTCCGGGCCGTTTCCGGGGTTTTGGGCATTCCCGGGGGATTTTGGGCCTTAAAGAGGGGGTTGTGGGCTTTGGTGGGATGGATTATGAGTCCATGTAGGACTAGGATTCAGAGTAGGGGCTGGTAAAAGACCCCATTGCTGCCCTCATTGCGCCCCACCTCCCCTCATTGCGCCCCACCTCCCCTCTTGCGCCCCCCTCACCTCCCCCTAGCCCCTAGCCGCCCCCACCCCCTTTGGCCGTGCGCCCCCTTGCCTCTCCACCTCCCCACCACTTCTCCTCCACCCCCTTGCTGCCCTAGGGTGGCCTCCCCACCCCTGCAACCTCGCGGATCCATCCGAGGAGCGAGGAGCGAAGAGATCGATTAGAGTTTTCGTTCGTCGGGCAAAGGTATGATCATGGGGTTCCCTGGGGTTGATCTAGGTACTGTTCTTAAGGTGATTATCAAGTTTTTAGATCAATTGGTGGTGCTGGATTGGAGTAATTTGGGTTAGATCTAGACGTTGCCACGTTTCTGTTTTGGGACAGCATGAGCAGTCGACCTAGGGTTCCTGTTTTCGCCAATTTAGACTTCGAATCTGACCGTACGGACTTTTAAGAAGTTTTATATAATTTCATTATCTTTCTGTGTATATAAAGAACGTTAAATTCCGCCTAGCCGTTTGAAAGTTATGACTGTTTTACCGAGCGTATTAAAATCTGTGACGCGATTGGAATAGATCTCGGTAATCTGTAGATTAAAAAACTTTAGAGGCCGAATCAGTCTTTCCTTATACCTATAGAAAGTTGGGAAATTTCCTAAGCTACGCGAAGATGTACTCATTTAATTGATTCGGAGTCCCAGAGCCCAAGTTATGCCTTTTGCAAGGCTGCTGTCCCGCCGGGACAGAACCTCTGTTTTTAGGTTTTGCGAGTCGTTGGCAATGTCGGGGTAGATGAGGGTTTGCGTACTGTTCTGTGGTTATGATTGTGAGTGTGTGATACCTATGTGCAGGTGGTGCGACCCCAGGAGTGCCCTCTACTTCCCGCCAATCCGTTGCACGTGGTTGAGGCAAGTGTGTTGTGATGGATAGCGAGTTGTAGGTTGCATGTTGAGAGTAGATGAAATTGTCTACATGATATATGTCCACTTGCCATGTTTTAATGATTGCTATGATATGATGAGCATGTTTAAGATGTTATGATGCCATGTGTTAATATATGAGTTATATATGATGTTGGCATGCTTGCATACATGACATGTTACATGGCCCGAGCGGTGAGAAAGTCAATATCTAATCCGGGAAGGTCGGTGAGAAAGATATGACTAATCCGGAGAGCCAATGAGTAAGTCCTACATCATGATTCCTTTCACCGCGGTGAACGAAAGCGAGGAGTAGGCACACTCCATCTTCGGGATGGAAGGGGGGAGAGGGTGCACACCGACGGGTGTGTACTCAACCATACCGGTATGAGTTTCCAAGGAGACATGAGCATTGCATTACATCGCATACATAATGATGATGACATTGTTAAATGTTTATGAATGAGATGATATACATGATGGGAGATGTTATTGCCATGTTGTTGTTCTTGTTGTCCATTGCAATATGCTTGCTGAGTTTCGAACTCACGCTTGTGTTTTCTTGTTGTTTTAGGTACCATGAGAACGGCATGCGGGGAAGGGAGATAGTCACACGCCCACACGTAGCTTCACCTTAATGATTCCACAAGCCATTCTATTAGTTTGATAATAAATTGCGTGTGATGATCATTGCTTTAATGTTTAGCTTACTATTTGAGAGTTTATTTGTTCATGTGACACTTGGAGACATTAAGTGCTTGATGTTAGATTTATATTGTCGTTAAGTCTTTAATAATTGCTGTTTTAGATGTCTCTCATATTGCCTTACATTGCTATAATATTGTTGATTCTTCGTAGAATGTTAAAACAAAGGAGATGCTGCCGAAATCTCGGTTTTTAGCATATGTACCCTTGCTGGAATTTGTGATAAATTGTGGTATTTAGATGTTGTTTAGCTTATGTTTGGTAGCATTCGGGCATATTAAATGCCGGGGTGTTACAATTCTATTCCACCAATAGTTTATTTTTTAAAAATACAAAGCTCAGGGTTTGATTACAATCCCTATAATCATTTTTATAATCTCCAATAATCCTTCTATTACCATAATTTGATAATCAGAAGAATAATCCAATCCAGTATGGTACGTTTACCATGTAAAGTTGATACCATGCCATCATAACTCCAAAATCATACCAAGCTATTATTATCATTGTATATGAAACAATCTCCTCAAAATATAATTCTCATTATCGATTACCCATCATCCATACATCGATTAATTTTGTAATCTACTTGATCCACCACGAATAATTCACAATCTCATCCCCAAGCATCTTTTAACAAAGACTCCCGAAACCAAGACTTTATTAATTCATCGACTATAATGATCTTCATACATAGTGACATCCGATCGACTTAAACAAATCACACATAATCCACATTATTCATAAATCCACATAAATGGTTATCGCGAGACCATATTTCACAAAATCATCCACTAAACCACCGAGAATACTTCACAACATCACCTTTAATCATCTAGAATATAATCCACCGAAAATAAGGAATATTATCATTTACTAAACCACCAAATATTCTGGGTCATTCACCATTCTCCATAACTGATTAACACATATCTATATTTCCACAATCATCTATTTCTTAATCGATCAGTTAGTAATAATTCCCCAACAAGCACTAATAATCCAACTAACTCTGATTCTCATTTGATACTATTTTATCAACCCAAGCAATCCAATTCAACATATTATTTACTTATACTGACCTATTTAATCCAACAAGAATACTTCACAATACCATACATCTTCCAAAATTTCCCCTAATCCATTATAATGTGAACTACTATAACAATCCAACTGCACAATATTTCAATCATCAACGTTTATAGATCAACTTCATAATTAACAATCTCCAACAACACAAATTTTCACCTAACTCCAACTCTCATTCTATACTATAGGATCCATTCAAAATGTCTTCCAAATAGTCACTTCCCTAATCAAAGAATATTTTATCGAAAGTATTTATTATGGTGGATTACGGTACTAGGGCGACAAAGGACCATAGATAACAACGTCAAGGAGACATAAGCAACAGGTATAACTAACAGCCGAACGTTAACATCATTATTTTAATATAAATAGCGATGCAATTTGTAAGACATGGTAAAACATTTAGAAAGCATAGGATCAACATGCGTCAAGGAGACTTGCCTCGGTCACAGCGAGAAGGTTGAACTCTTTGAAGCCCGGCGGCGGGGTCGGCGGACTCGGTGGAATAGTCGACTACGCGCAAAACGAGACAACAAATACATAAAAGAAAATAAATAAAATCCAAAAATTACAAAAGTAGTACTAGCAGGTAGATCTTGATTTTAGATGAATTTAGAAATTTGAACGGAGTACCGAAGTTGGAAATTGTTGGAAAATCATGAAAAAAGAAAAGGTACTTTTGCTACAGTAACTCGCGAAAATTTTGTTCCAGACAAGAACCAAAACTACAAAGCCCCCTTTTCTTCCAAAAAAACGGATTTTTGCCCCATTTTCACATGGATTTGGACCAAATAAAATCATGGATTCTCTAGATAACATCCTTAGGGACTCATAGGAGGAAGGAATCGGATTGATTCTCACCGGAGACGATGAATTTGGCGACGAACGGCGTTCCGGCCGAACCGACAAAAACACGAAATTCGCCTCCAAAACTTGAGGGATCCTAAAATTGATTGAAATGTTAGATTCTAGACTTCCTCACGGTCACAAGGAACCAAGTGGCATGAAGAATGGCTCACCGGAGAAGGATCTACAAGCACGAACTCGAAGAACACCGAAAAAGTTCAACACGACGTCGGTTTTCTTGATCTCACGGGCACAATGGTGGAGTAGAGGGAAAGGGGAGCACACTCTCGGAAAGGGGACTCTTATACGGAGTGAATGGAGGTGGTGGTGCGACGTTTGGACGAGAAACGGATGAGTTAATGGCATTTGAACGGTTTTCGGTTTTTCATGAATGGGGCCGTTTCCGGCGAGATTAGTGGCTAATCAAGGCGGGGAATGGCAAGAGCTCGCCATTGCGGATCCAATGCAACCGACCGTTCGCATTTTGGAGTTGAATTGAGGGAGTTATGAGCATTGGAAGCTTGCCCTAGCCATGAATGCACTTGGAGCTTTCTCTGTTACGTTGAGTTGGCTGCTGTCGGGACCCCGAATTTGCAAATCCGGACCCTCTGTGTATCCAGCACTAGTCCAGGAACGTGCTAGTGCACACAGTCTTAACATCGGTAAATATCACAATCATACCATTCGATACCAATAAAGTACTTTATTTAAATAACCAAACTGGTTGCTCGATGTAACACCCCAAAATTTTGCTTTTCTTAAATTCATGTGTGGTTTGGCACTTTGGTGAATTTTTGGAATTTTCTGGAATTTATTTGGATTTATTTGGAATTTATTTGAATTTATTCCATTTTGAAATAATTGAAGAAATTAATTTTGCAAATAAAATTTTGTTGGAAATATTTTATTTGAGTCCAAAATGATCCAAAGTATTTTCCAGAATTTTTCTGGAATTTTTCTGAGTCTTTTGCTATTTTTAATGAATTAAATGAATTACTGGGAATTATTTTAAATATTAAATCGCTGAAATTCAACTCGGTCAAGTATCGTTCATCCGACCGAAGTCGAACCCTAGTCGGACTCGAACCGACCGAGCCGCTTGACTCGATCAAACCAAATTAAAACCTAATCAATCCCAACCGCTGGATCAAGATCCAACGGCCGAGATCCGCCAGCACGGCTCGAGCCAGATCCGCCCGGATCCGATCAAGCGCCCGGCGATCGTGGCCGCTGATCGTGCCACGTGGACGGCCAGGCGTCGTCGTCTCCGCCGAGACCGAAGCCGGACTCCGCCGCCGCCTGGGAAACTAGGTTTCCGTGTCCGCGGGACGCCGAGGCTATTTAAAGCGTGGAGACGCCCCCGAGGTTGCCCTCATCCTTGCGCACTGCTTCCTCGAGCCATCTCGCCGAGCCGCCGCTTGATTCAGGCGAGCTCGGGCCAGTAGTTGGAGGAAGTGACCGCCATGGTCTTTGCTCGGTCCGCCCGCCCGTCCGTCGTCTTCCGCCGAGAAGGAGCCCAGATCCGGAACCACCGTGACGCAGACGCACCGAAGGAAGGATTCATCTCGCGAGCAACCCCGGTGCCGCTTCGGGCTCGCCATCGCTTCGCCTCCGGTGCCCAAGCCTCGCCGCACCATCGCCGGACTTCGCGAGCTCGCGGAACCGTCGGATCTAGATCGGACGGTTGAGGTGAGTTCACGTGTCCCCAACCCGATTGGATCTGGACCGCTGGATCAAGATCCAACGGTTCACAATTGCCACGCGTCGTAGCAAAGTGCTATTATAGGATTAGATCCGACCGTCCGATCTAAATCGAACGCCCACGATCAACGAGTAGTTTCAACGTGTTAACCCTGGATCTAATCCGCGCCGTTGATTTTCAAACCAACGGCCGTGATTGGCGCCACGCGTCGGAAGTTGGACCGACGCGTCGGCCGCTGGCCCACGCGACGCTGGGCAGGTGACGCCGACACGCCGGGCCCGGCGTGTCGAGGGCTCCGCGATGTCACGCCGCCCCAGCCGAAGCGCCGACGCTACCCATGACGTCACAATGGGTCCCACATGTCAAGACCGCGTAATTGAGCCCCGACGTCGGCTGATGACGTCACCCGAGCGGGCCCACATGTCGATCTCACGTGGAGTCGTGGACCGAGTCCACGGTGGACTCGAGCGGCGTGGACCACGCCCATGGATCGGCTGACGACGCCAAACCAATCAGGCTGCCACGTGTCCATGCCGACTAATAATTAATTTCGAAAAGAAAATGATTTATTAATTCGAAATAATGATTTGATTTTGATTCAAACTTCAAACGCTTATAACTTTTGCGTTTCAACTCGATTTGAGTGATTCAAATTTCTAAATTTGTATAAAATTGAGATCTACCTAAATATGAATTTTATTTAATTTTGGACTAAAGTTTTCTCTATAAAATTATTTAATTGATTATTTAAACTTTAAATAATCATAACTTTATGTCTTAACTCCAAATTTGATTTATTCCAGTTTCTAAAATCCAGAAAATTATGTTCTCTGTTTATGGATTTTATTTGGAGTTTTGGGATGTTTTTGCCTATTGTTTATTTGTGTTTTGCTATTTGCACGCTTTACGAGTAGAGCGTTGAAGTCTGGGAAGGATTCGAAGGAGAAGTATTGACTCAGGATCCAACTCAAGACCAAGAACAAGTACTTTTTGAAGGCAAGTTGTGCTTTGACCATGTTGATCCTATGTCGAAATCTATTTTGATTTAAACTATTGCATGCTAGTTCAATTAGAAAGATACTTTGTTTAAACATGGGGGTTAGATAAATACCAATTTGCTGTATGACACCTTGATTATCTAAGTATGTGCCATGATCCCTTGTCACCCTAGTTGTGGATTACTAGTTGACATTATTAAATTGCCAACGCGGGTTTAGATCGTTGTAGTATCGCTTAGACACACTTACGTGCTCATAACATGATTTTGGACAATCAAATGTTAATATTGACTTAATGATATATTGAACCTGTTTTGGAAAAGTATCATGTGATGTTGATGGCACGTGGTGCATGGTAATCAACCGGGAGTTTGATAAGCGGTTTCGGCAGGGGCATGTGGCAAGAGTAATCAGGTGGGCCGCTTGTGGCATTGGGGATGTTGATTTGGTTTTTCGTAGTCTTGCCCTGGTCACTCTAAGGACTTAACCTTGCAAGCCTTTGAACTGGGTCATACTTGCAACCACATGGTCGAATGGGACGGCCCTAGTTGACTAAGTCGCTAAGGACTCACTTGTGGAGCCTCAGGGTGTCGATTACACCGCTTGTGTGATTGTACGGGGAGCGTATCGTGGTCGTGGGCCGTGATACCCATCTAACGGTGTTGGTCCCATACTTCGCCTTGGCTAAGGGAAGGGATGGTGTAGAGCACGAACCGGAGAGGACCACTGTGTTGTTTGAGGCTTCGAAAGGCTTTGTTACTGAACTCGCCTTTGTGGTGTTTGATCAGATCTTGTGGGTAAAGTGCATAACCTCTCGCAGAGTGTGGAATCTATTTAAATAGCCGAGTCCACTGCATCTTTGGACAATGCTCGAATTGCTGATCAAGGGTTAGATTTTCTGAAAATAACTTGGATTTGAAAAGTTGGGTTGGTTTAATAATGAAGATGATGGAAATGTGGTTTAGGATGGGGAAAAATGTTTGTTAAACTTCTTGAAAAGTTATTTATGCTTTACTTATTTCTACTGCTTTCGAATCTCACGTTATTACTGTCAAAAGTCGCTTATCGCAAATATACCTTGAGCTATTCCTTTGTACCAAGCCATGCATATAGTATATTAGCTCGCATTCGCATGCATGACTTGTGAGTACCAAGTACTCACCCTTGCCTCAACACAATACAGTTGAAGAGGAGACTACACAGCTTTTGGAGGAGGAACTCCAAGAGGACCCGCTCTACTTAGGGATGCGAGCCCGATCAGGTTGCTGTGGTATCGATGGCGCCAATGGGTTATTTGATTTTCCGCTGCTATTATTTCTCTTTTAATAAGTTTCGCCTCGCAAGGCATATAGTTGTAACTTGGCCATAAGGTCGAGTAACCTGTTTGGTTATTTAAATAAAGTACTTTGATAATATCGATTGGTATGATTGTGATATTTACCGATGTTAGGACTGTGTGCACTAGCGCGTTCCTGGACTAGTGCTGAATACACAGAGGGTCCGGATTTGCAAATTCGGGGTCCCGACACTCGACCTTATGGCAAAGTTACAAATATACGCCTCGCAAGGCGAAACTTATTAAGAGAGAAATAATAGCAGCGGAAAAATAAGATAACTTCGTTGCGCCATCCAGTATACCACAGGCAACTGACTGGGCTCGCTCCCTAAGTAGACGGTTCCTCGTGGAGCTCCTCCTCCAAAGCTGGTGTTGTCTCCTCTTCAACTGGTGTTGTATTGTGGCAAGGGTGAGTACTTGGTACTCAGCAAGTCATGCACAGAATACAGCTAATATACTACATGCATGACTTAATACAAAGGAGTGGCTCAAGGTATTTTTGCAAAGAAACAAGATTTAACAAGTATCATAAGTAGATTCGAAAGCGAGAAACAAGTAAAGCATAGATAACTTTTCAAGGAGTTTAATAAACATCTTTCCCATCCTAATCCACATTTCCATCAACATCATTATTAATCCAACCCAACCTTTCGTATCCAAGTTATTTTTGAGAAAATCTAACCCTTGATCAGTAATTCCCGAGCGATGTCCATTACCGCGACACGGCTATTCGAATAGATTCTACACTGGCAGAGGTTATGCACTTTACCCACAAGATACAACAAACACCACAAAGGCGAAGTTCCTCGTAACAAAGTCTTTCTAAACTTCTAACAATACAAGTGGTCCTCCTGGTTGTTGCACACTAACCCTTCCCTTAGCAAAGGCGAAGTTTAGGCCAACCAACCGTTAGATGGGTACCTGCCTCACCCCAGACGCTCCCCGCATACAACTTACACAAAGGGTGTAGTTGACCTCCCGAGGTCCCACAGTGCACGTTATTAGCAACTTAATCAACTAGGTCCGTCCCATTACTGCATGTGGTTGCACGTTAGACCCAGTTCAAAGGCTTGCAAGGTGAAGTCCTTAGGGTGACCGGGGCAAGACTACCCGAAGAACCAAATCAACATTCCCAAGATGCCACAACCGCCCACCTGATCATTCTTGCCACATGCCCTGGCCAAAAACTATTTATCAAAACCCCGCTTGATTACCATGCCCCACGTGCCATCAACATCACATGATACCTTTCCAAAACAGGTTTAATATATCATTAAGTCAATGTTAACATTTGATTGTCCAAAATCATGTCATGAGCACGTAAAGTGTGTCTAAGCAAAGATACTTACAATGATCTAATTTCCCATGTTGGCAATTTAATAATGTCCAACTAGTAAACCACAACTAGGGTGACAAGGGTCATGGCACATATTTAAATAATCAAGGTGTCATACAAAGAAATTGGTATTTATCTACTCCCCATATTTAAATAAAGTATTTTATAATTGAACTAGCATGCAATAGGTTAAATCAAAATAGGTTTCAAAATAGGATCAACATGGTCAAAGCACAACTTGCCTTCAAAAAGTACTTGTTCTTGGTCTTGAGTTGGATCCTGAGTCAATACTTCTCCTTCGAATCCTTCCGGCACTTCAACGTCTACTCGTAAAGCGTGCAAATAGCAATACACAAATAAACAATAGGCAAAAGTGTCCAAACATCCAAATAAAATCCATAAACAGAGAGAACATAATTTTATAAATTTTTAGAAACTGGAATCACAATTTGGAGTTAAAATGCAAAAGTTATAGCATTTTGAAGTTTAAATAATCCATTAAATAATATTACAGAGGAAAACTTTAGTCCAAAAATTAAATAAAATTCATAATTAGGTAGATCTCAATTTTATACAAATTTAGAAATTTGAATCACTCAAATCGGAGTTGAAACACAAAAGTTATAAGCGTTTGAAGTTTGAATCAAAATCTGAAATCATTATTTCGAATTAATAAATCATTTTCTTTTCGAAATTAATTATTGCGCTACCGACACGTGGCAGCCTACGATTGGTTGGTCGACATCACCGTCCATGGACTCGGTCCACGCCGGCTGTCTACCGTGGACCCGGCCCACGGCTACGTGTCTGACAGGTGGGACCACTTTCGGTGACGTCATTGCCGACGTCACGGACTCAAATTTCACGGCCGAGCAGGTGGAACCCACCGTGGCGTCATTCTGCCGACGTCGGGCCGGCGAACGGGGCCGACATGCAGCGCCATGACGCGTCGTGACGTGGCGTCATGGTGCGGTGGTCGGGCCGGGCCGACATGCGCCCCGCGTGTCGGGCCACACACGCGCGCCAAGATGGACAGCGTGGACCGCGCGGTGGTCATCCTTCCCGACGCTGCGGCGCAATCTCGGCCGTTGATTTGAAAATCAACGGCCCAGATTAGATTCGCTCTCACGCCGCTTGGGTTAACGCGCTTGATCTCGACCGTTGGATCTAGATCCAACCGCCGAGATTGATCTGGGATTTTAGGACGGGATCTCACCGTGAGATGACGTGGGCGTGATCTCGGGACGTTGGATCCGGATCGACGGCCGAAGCTTTCGAGGACGCTGATGGCGGCGTACGGCTTCGAGGTCACCGGAGTTGGGGACGGCGACACAAAGGCTACGCTGCCCGGTTTCTCCGTGAAGTGAGTTCTCCTTCGGTGCGCGCCTCGCCGTGGTGAGTCCAGATTTGGGGTCAACTACAAGGGCGGACGGCGACGGCGGCGAACGAAGCAAAATCATGGCGCTCCTTAGATCAACTACGGCGAGCTCTAAGCGGGGTGACGGCGGCTCCGGCAGCGTGGGTTAGGGCTACGGGTGCGCACGAAAACGGGCTACCCGATGGCGGTGGCGGCGCATTAAATAGCGGCCTCGGCTTCCGTGAATCACGCGGAGACCGAGGTCGACACGGCCAAGGGCGGGCATGATTCGACGGCCAAGACGGAGAGGCGACGTGGCGCAATGTGAGCCGTTGGATCTCGATCCAACGGCCGCGTGAGTTGGACTCGGTCCGCTCGGCGAAATGGGCCGCTCGGTCGGACTCGTTCGATGGCGTGGCTCAATCGTGGCCGCTGGATCCGAATCCAATGGTCACGCTGTTAGGCTCGACCGAGCGGTTCTACCGACCAACCGCTCTGCCTGTTCGGTCGACTCGAACTCGAGTCCTGACTCGGCTCTGGTCGGATGAACAGTGCAAACCCGGTTTGGATTTTCCAGCGATTTAATATTTAAAATAATTCCCAGTAATTCATGTAATTCATTAAAAATAGCAAAATACTCAGAAAAATTCTAGAAAAATTCTGGAAAATATTTTAGGGTATTTGGGACTCAAATAAAATATTTCCAACAAAATTTTATTTGCAAAGTTTAATTTTTTTTAATTATTTCAATATGGAATAAATTCAAATAAATTCCAAATAAATCCAAATAAATTCCAGAAAATTCCAAAAATTCACCAAAGTGCAAAATCACACATGAAATTTAAAAAAGCAAAATTTTGGGGTGTTACAAACCTCCCCCCCTTAATAGAATCTCGTCCCCGAGATTTAAGGCTAACTAAGGAATAGGTTCGGAAACTCTTTTCTCAAATCCTCTTCGCGCTCCCATGTTGCTTCACTCTCCGCGTGGTTGCTCCATTGAACTCTGCAGAAATGGGTTGACTTGTTTCTCGTCTCTCGATCCATGGTGTCCAAAATCTTCACGGGATGCTCCTTGTAAGTCAAATCTTCTTGCAACTCAATTGACTCTAGCGGTGTCTGCTCTCGTGTACTCGGAGACACTTCTTCAATCGGGACACGTGGAACACGCCATGTACTCCTCGCTAACGCATCGCGTAGCTCTAGCCGGTAAGCAACCCGCCTCGCGGCTCAAAACCTTAAATGGTCCAACATAACGAGGTGCGAAGTTTCCTTTAGCATGGAACCTCTTAACTCCCGAGAGGCGTAACTCGAGGTATACATAGTCTTACGGTTCAAAACTCAAATCCCGGCGACGGTTGTCAAGATAACTCTTCTGGCCGTGATTGGGCTATCTTCAACCTTTCCCTAATCATGGCAATCGCTTCTTCAGCTTCTTGAAGAATATCAGGCCCGAAGACACGGCCGCCACGGCCTCATTCCAGCTTTAATGGTGTCCGACAGTGGTCGCCCATACAAAGGCCTCAAATGGTGACATCTCAGAAACTAGCCTGGTAACTATTATTGTAATTGAACTCGGCATACGGCAAACTCTTATCCCAAGAGGTAGCATAAGCCAATGCACACGCTCTTAACATATCTTCCAGATCTGGTTGACTCTTTCGCCTGTCCATCCGTCTGCGTGGATGATAGGTCAGATCAAGTTCAAACGGGTTCCCATGGCTTCATGCAACTTATTCCGTAACCTTGAGGTAAATTGGGTACCTCGTCTGATACAATCCTCTTTGGCACTCCGTGCAAACAGACGATCCTCGATCATGTACAACTCGCTAACTTATCTCCCGAGTAAGTGGTCTTCACGGGGATAAAATGGGCTACTTTGGTCAAGCGATCCACTATAACCCATATGGAGTCATAACCTCTTTGAGTTTTAGGCAAACCGGTAATGAAATCCATTCCGATTTCCTCCCACTTCCACTCAGGTATTTTCACGTGGTGTAGTAATCCTCGCTGGTCTCTGATGCATTGCCTTGACTCTCTGGCATACGTCGCACAATGCAACATGCTCGGCAACTTCACGCTTCATGCTCGGCCACCAGAATCTTTCCTTCAAATCCTGATACATCTTGGCACTTCCTGGGTGGATTGAATACTTGGAGTCATGGGCTTCCTCCAAAATCAGCTGTTTTAATTCCTTCTTGTTGGGCACACAAATCCGATCCTTCATCCATAACGTGCCTTGCTCATCCAACTTGAAGCCCTCTGCCTTGCCTTCCTCCTTGATGGTCTTAATCCTGCGGATCTTGTCATCATCCTTCTGTCCTTCCCGGATCTGATCCTCTAGGGTAGGCTTTACTTCTAATGCGGCCAAGAGTCCACTAGGTACCACCTCAATCTTCATTCTCTGAAATTCCTGGCATAGTTCATCCTGATTCGTGGCTATCAACATATTCACGGTATGGCTCTTCCGACTCAAGGCATCAGCAACTACGTTGGCCTTCCCGGGATGGTAATGGATTCCAACATTGTAGTCCTTGATCAACTCTAACCATCTCCTCTGCCTCATATTCAGATCCGACTGGGTGAATATGTATTTAAGGCTCTTATGATCCGTATACACTTCACATCTGTTCCCGATCAGATAGTGACGCCATATCTTCAAGGCATGCACTACGGCAGCTAACTCTAGGTCATGCGTCGGATAATTTTCCTCGTGCGGCCTCAACTGCCTTTGATGCATGTTTACGACCTTTCCATTCTCGTGACAAAGACACATCCAAGTCCTTGATGCGATGCATCACAATAAATATCAAAGCTTTGATTAACATCCGGTAGAACTAACACCGGCGCTGATGTCAATCGCTTCTTCAGCTCCTGAAATCCTTTCTCACATTCTGGCGTCCATGCAAACTTCCTCTCCTTTTTCAGCAATTGCGTAAGAGGTCTCGCAATTGTCGAAAAGCCTTCAATGAAACGGCGATAGTATCCTGCCATTCCAAGGAAACTTCTGATCTGGGTCACAGTCTTCGGCTACTCCCAATGTAACACAGCTTCTACCTTGCTTGGATCAACGGCGACTCCTTCTGTGGTCATTACATGTCCGAGGAATTCTACCTTGTCCTTCCAAAAATCACACTTGCTGAACTTGGCGAAGAGTTGCTGTTCCCTTAGCTTTTCCAATACTCGCCTCAAGTGTTCGGCATGTTCATCCTCTGTCTTGGAGTAGATTAGGATATCATCTATGAACACGACAACAAACTTGTCCAAATATTCCATGAACACCTTATTCATCATATTCATGAAATATCTTTGGCGCATTCGTCGAGACTCAAAGGACATAATCAGAACTTCGTAATGTCCATATCTTGACGAGAATGCGGTCTTTGGGATATCTTCTCGATCGGATCTTCAATCGATGGTATCCCGATCTTAGGTCAATCTTGGAGAAAACTCCGGCTCCTCTCAGCTGATCAAACAAATCATCAATCCTGGGTAGCGGATACTTATTCTTCACGGTGACTTCATTGAGTGCACGGTAGTCAATGCACATCCTGAAACTCCCGTCCTTCTTTTTGACAAACAAAACTGGTGCTCCCCACGGCGATGAACTCGGTCTGATAAATCCTTTCTCCATTAACTCCTCAAGTTGTTTCTTCATCTCTACCAATTCCTCGGTGGACATCCGATAAGGTCTTGTAGGATCGAAATATACGAATATAGCAATCAGAGGGGGGGTGAATGATTGTGCGGAAGCTAAAACCAAATTCTTGATCTATTAAAAGTTCACCCCAAAACAGAACCAAATAATTGCCTCGTTTTCGACAAAAACAGAATGATAGAGGTTCGGTAAAATGCAAATTCCCGGAGATCCAACCGTTAGATTGATCCAAAATTTTTCAGCACATGATTTCACAGGTCTCTTTGCTATCGGTGCTGTACCAGGTACAAGCTCTATCACAAACTCTATATCCCTGTCCGGTGGCATACCAGGTAGATCTTCAGGAAAAACATCTGGATACTCATTCACTACTGAGACATTCTCTATGCTGATTGCCTTGGTGCTGTTAACCATCAACTGGCCATCTCTAACGGTGGTAGCTTGAAATTCCACTTTCTTCCCACACGGGCTCTCAACTGAGATAGACCTTCGTCCACAAACCAATACGGCCTTGTGCTTGGACAACCAATCCATTCCCAAAATGACATCTAAGGTCTGGGTCTCCAAAGTAATAAGGTTCGCTAGGAATTCTATTCCATCTATTAGTATTCTCACCCCGGAACATCCTACTTTCGTTCGGAGTTCGGAACCAGGGGTTTGAACTAGAAGCATGCATCTAAGCCTTGCAATCTCCAATTCATTTTTAACAGCAAAGCCTTGCGAAACAAACGAATGCGAAGCTCCAGAGTCAAACAAAATCACAGGTGCGGTGCGAGTTAACAAGTAACTTACCCAAGACGACGTCAGTAGTATTCGTGCAGTGCATCCGCGGTGACATGGTTGACTCGGCCTCTCACCACAGCCTGGGGTGTGGCTCCTGCTGGCGTCCTAGCTGGGTGGGTGGTTCTAGATTGAAGCGAATCGGGTCACTCTCGCTGTCTTCTTTGGGCAATCGTTGGCAAAGTGTCCTCGGCTCGTTGCGCTTGTAGCAACATCTCACCGTTCGCTTCTTTGCACGCTCAAGCGGCGTTTCTAGCGAAGTGGGCAGTCGTAGTTCTCGATTGACGGTCTTGGTGCGGTGACGGTGTCCTTGTAGCATTCTCGTGGCTGGAATCAAAGAATGATTTGGTGCAACTCTCGAGATCTTTATGCGTTCTCTGGCGCGATCCTCGATGCCGCATCTCGCGCTTCCTGTTCTCATCCAGTTCCTTGCGCTTGTCCTCAAGAATAAGCGCCTTATTCACCAACTCTTGGAAATCTGGAAAGGTGTGGGTGATCAATCCCACCTGCAATCCTGAGTTAAGTCCCTTCATGAAACGAGACTGTCTGGCTTTATCTGTCGCTACATCCTCAGGTGCGTAGCGAGCAAGCTGTGTGAACTTATTCAGGTATTCGGCCACTGGCTGATTACCTTGCCTCAGTGCTCTGAACTCCTCCTTCTTGAGATCCATGATTCCTTCAGGCACGTGATACTGACGAAACGCAGCTGTGAACTCCTCCCAAGTGATATCTTGAGGGTTCTCTTGCGTGGCACAGAAGTTCTCCCACCATTCGGCGGTTGTTCCTTCCAACTGATGAGAAGCGTAGAGTACCTTCTCATTTCCCATGCATTGAGCGATGTGTAGCTTCCTCTCAATTGATCTTAACCAATCATCAGCCTCCAATGGATTGGTATTCCCAGAAAA
Source organism: Rhipidocladum racemiflorum (assembly GCA_036346355.1). Classification (NCBI taxonomy): domain Eukaryota; kingdom Viridiplantae; phylum Streptophyta; class Magnoliopsida; order Poales; family Poaceae; genus Rhipidocladum; species Rhipidocladum racemiflorum. The sequence continues at coordinate 29,389,906 of CM070575.1, read as the reverse complement.
AGTGGGTGGATGAGTCCTCATGAACTCGGCAGTCTTGTATTCGGTGTTGTCCCCGATTAACTTGATTAGCAAAGTGGCCTGAGCGATGACGTGTTGCATCTGTTGCATCATAGCATGCATTAATCGAGTCTGAGCGACAAGAAATGCTCCAAAATTCTGCATGTCCATGGCGGTCTTGGTGCTCCATCATTGGGGTTTTCTGTTGGGCGAGAACCACTTCCATTTCCTCCAAGGTTTCCGCGGGTGTTCACCATCTGTCGATTTGCTCTAGGTTTTAGAGATGAGAGGGAAACAAGAATAGACAAGTAATATGGAACTTATGCGGGGCGAAAGGTGTAACTTTAAGGTCTAACTTTATTATTTTAATCAATAGTAACTTGGTATGGTTGCTTACAATGCCTAGGGGCCTTGCTTTGGTATGGTTGCTTACAATGCCTAGGGGCCTTGCAACACATACTGCACACTCAGCAAGCAATGAAAACCCAAATCGAACTAACACTGGAGTCTAACGCCTAAAGGTGACTCTTTATTCTATGACGCGACTCGGCGAAGGAGTCTCACTATAGAACCTATGCTCACTCATCGAGAAAACCTCCATGGCCTGGGTACGGATGCTGCGGCATAGGCGCGAAACGATTGCCATGTCCAGCAACTGTGTCATCTGTGGTAGTCGAAGAAGCAGTGTCCTCCTCAAGCTCCGGCTCCCGGTCTGCAGCTCGTGCGGCTCGAGCATTGGCTCGCTCAGTGCGCATAAAGCCGTCTCTAACTCTCCAATCCTTTGCAGAAGGTGTGACACATACTCTTGAGCTTCCCGCCATCTGTTCTTCTTGTTGTGATCTCCTTGCGGGCCTTCTGTAGCTCCTTGCTTGTATCATCGAGTACATCCTCCTGGGCGACAACAAATCGTGCCAACTGTGTAACCATGGCATTCTCATCCTGAATCGCCTTTGGGTCAAGAAGGTTATTGCTGCGCGGATGATATCGGAACACCGTGCTCTCCAATTCTCTGGCGTAGATACGGGTAATGTGCCGCATTGCTCGTCGCAACACCTCCTGGATACCCATCTGCATTGTAGACCTCCTGGCAAAGGTCAAAGTGTATCGAGCGATTGCCTGGGCCCTTCTTCCTAGCAGGTACCACAATCTTCACGTCACAAGCCTTGATCAATCCTGCTTGTCTGATCACTTCCACGTGGTATTGTGGCTTCTCAAAATCTCCGAGAGTCTGTAGCATACGCCAAAGTTCCGCAGCGTGACCAACCTCCAGATCGACGTAGTTGAACTCTCCCTCCATCTGTCACAAGAGTGCTCACGTAAGAACTCGAAATTTTTAAATCGTGACAAGGTAAGGAAAAATTCAGCAAGAGACAAGAAAAGAAAGAATGGGATGAGTCGAGATGTCATTTCTTGTCTTGACAAATTTTTAGCTTTAGAAAATAGGTTTTAACCTCTCTACGACCATTCTAGCTAGGGTTGAGCCTACGGTCAGTATGGCTCTGATACCACCTTCAGCCGGGACCCGAATTTGCAAATCCGACCCTCGTGTATCCAAAGACTAGTCCAGAAGCAGCGCTAGTGCACACAGTCTTAACATCGGTAAATATCACAATCATACCATTCGATACCAATAAAGTACTTTATTTAAATAACCAAACTGGTTGCTCGACCTTATGGCCAAGTTACAAATATACGCCTCGCAAGGCGAAACTTATTAAGAGAGAAATAATAGCAGCGGAAAAATAAGATAACTTCGTGGCGCCATCCAAGATACCACAGTGCAATCTGACCGGCTCGCCTCCCTAAGTAGACGGTTCCTCGTGGAGCTCCTCCTCCAAAGCCGGTGTTGTCTCCTCTTCAATGGTGTTGTATTGTGGCAAGGGTGAGTACTTGGTACTCAAGAAGTCATGCAATGTAATGCAGCTAATATACTACATGCATGACTTAATACAAAGGAGTGGCTCAAGGTATTTTTGCAAAGAAACAAAGATTTAACAAGTATCATAAGTAGATTCGAAAGCAGTAGAAACAAGTAAAGCATAGATAACTTTTCAAGGAGTTTAATAAACATCTTTCCCATCCTAATCCACATTTCCATCAACATAATTATTAATCCAACCCAACCTTTCAGATCCAAGTTATTTTTGAGAAAATCTAACCCTTGACTGTAATTCCCGAGCGATGTCCATTACCGCGGACATGGCTATTCGAATAGATTCTACACTCTGCAGAGGTTATGCACTTTACCCACAAGATACAGTCAAACACCACAAAGGCGAGTTCCCATAACAAAGTCTTTCGGAAACTTCTAACAATACAAGTGGTCCTCCCCGGTTGTTGCACACTAACCCTTCCCTTAGCTAAGGCGAAGTTTAGGCCAACCAACCGTTAGATGGGTACCTGGCCTCAGCCCCGGTACGCTCCTGCACAACTTACACAAAGGGTGTAGTTGACCTCCCGAGGTCCCACAGTGCACGTTATTAGCAACTTAATCAACTAGGTCCGTCCCATTACTGAGACATGTGGTTGCACGTTAGACCCAGTTCAAAGGCTTGCAAGGTGAAGTCCTTAGGGTGACCAGGGCAAGACTACCCGAAGAACCAAATCAACATCCCCAAAGGCTACAACCGGCCCAACTGATCATTCTTGCCACATGCCCTGGCCAAAAACTATTTATCAAAACACCAGTTGATTACCATGCACCACGTGCCATCAACATCACATGATACCTTTCCAAAACAGGTTCAATATATCATTAAGTCAATGTTAACATTTGATTGTCCAAAATCATGTCATGAGCACGAAAGTCTAAGCAACATACTACAACGATCTAATTTCCCATGTTGGCAATTTAATAATGTCCAACTAGTAAACCACAACTAGGGTGACAAGGGTCATGGCACATATTTAAATAATCAAGGTGTCATACAGCAAATTGGTATTTATCTACTCCCCCATATTTAAATAAAGTATTTTCTAATTGAACTAGCATGCAATAGGTTAAATCAAAATAGGTTTCAAAATAGGATCAACATGGTCAAAGCACAACTTGCCTTCAAAAAGTACTTGTTCTTGGTCTTGAGTTGGATCTTGAGTCAATACTTCTCCTTCGAATCCTTCCGGCACTTCAACGTCTACTCGTAAAGCGTGCAAATAGCAATACACAAATAAACAATAGGCAAAAAGTGTCCAAACATCCAAATAAAATCCATAAACAGAGAGAACATAATTTTATGAATTTTTAGAAACTGGAATCGTCAAATTTGGAGTTAAAATGCAAAAGTTATAGCATTTTGAAGTTTAAATAATCCATTAAATAATATTACAGAGGAAAACTTTAGTCCAAAAATTAAATAAAATTCATAATTAGGTAGATCTCAATTTTATACAAATTTAGAAATTTGAATCACTCAAATCGGAGTTGAAACGCAAAAGTTATAAGCGTTTGAAGTTTGAATCAAAATCTAAAATCATTATTTCGAATTAATAAATCATTTTCTTTTTTCAAAATTAATTATTGCGTCAGCAGTGACACGTGGCAGCCTCGATTGGTTGGTCGACGTCACCGGTCCATGGACTCGGTCCACGCCGGCTCGGGTCTACCGTGGACCCGGCCCACGGCTTTCACGTGTCGACAGTGGGACCACTCGGGTGACGTCATTGCTGACGTCGGCCGGACTCGACCACTGGCCGACAGTGGAACCCATCGTGATGTCATTGCCGACGCCGCTGCCGGCCGGGATACCCGTGACATGCGGCCCGCCATGACGCCGCGTGACGCCATGGTGTGTGGCTGGCCGACATACGGGCCCCGTGTCGTTACACGCACGCGTGCGGATTCGGCGCCGACCACGGCGTCATCCTTCCGGATGCGTGGCGCAATCTCGGCCGTTGATTTGAAAATCAACGGCCTGCATTAGATCCGGCTCTCACGTGTTTGGGTTAACGCGCTTTGATCTCGGACCGTTGGATCTAGATCCAACGGCCGAGATTGATCTGGGATTTTAGGACGGATCTCACCGTGAGATGACGTGGGCGTGATCTCGGGACGTTGGATCTCGGATCGGACTACCGAGAAGCTTCGAGACGTTGATGGCGGCGCGGTGGCTCGAGGTCACCGGAGTTGGGGACGGCGACATAGGCTACGGCGCTCCGGGGTTTCTCCAGCGAAGTGAGTTCTCCCTTCGGGTGCGTCTCGTCGCGGTGAGTCCGGATTTGGGGTCAACGGCGGCGGGGGACGGCGGACGGCGGCGGAACGAAGCAAAAACCACGGCGGCTCCTTAGATCAACTACGGCGAGCTCTAGCGGGGTGACGGCGGCGCTCGGCGTGGGTTAGGCTACAGTGCGCATTTAAAATGGGCTACCCGATGGCGGCGGCGGCGCATTAAATAGCGGCCTCGGCTTCCGTGAATCACGCGGAGACCGAGGTCGACACGGCTGCGGCGGCGGATTCCGACGGCGGCACGGAGAGGCGACGTGGCGCAACGTGAGCCATTGGATCTCGATCCAACGGTCGCGTGAGTTGGACTCGGGTCCGGCTCGGCGAGCTGGCTGGCTCGGTCGGACTCGGGTTCGGTGACGTGGCTCAATCGTGGCTGTTTGATCCGAATCCAACGGTCACGCGGTTAGGGCTCGGCCGAGCGGGTTCGGTTGGACCAACTGGCTCGGGTCGGGTTCGGGTCAGACTCGAACTCGAGTCAGACTCGGGCTCGGTCGGATGAACAGTGCAAACCCGGTTTGGATTTTCCAGCGATTTAATATTTAAAATAATTCCCAGTAATTCATTTAATTCATTAAAAATAGCAAAATACTCAGAAAAATTCTGGAAAATATTTTAGGGTATTTGGGACTCAAATAAAATATTTCCAACAAAATTTTATTTGCAAAGTTTAATTTTTTTAATTATTTCAATATGGAATAAATTCAAATAAATTCCAAATAAATCCAAATAAATTCCAGAAAATTCCAAAAATTCACCAAAGTGCAAAATCACACATGAAATTTAAGAAAGCAAAATTTTGGGGTGTTACAGCTGCAGGTTGAAGAAGGCTACTATTCCCTCACCACGTGGCAAGCCACCATTGGTCCTCCTTTACGCAAACAAGTCGCCCTAGAGAAAAATAAGGAAAAATGGCCTAAAAATTCCAGAAAAATTCCTAGAGCCATTTTAGAATATTGGGGACCAAATAAAATTGGTTCCGCTGAATTTGGACTATTTTTGTGGAATTGAATATTCGGGCGCGGATCGCAGGCATTAAACAAAAGCCGCGCGAGATAAAATAGGAACGGAGTTCCAAAAATCCGGGGAATGATTCCTAAAATCATTTTGGAATATTTGGAACACAATTGAAGTGGTTTAGGGATTTTTGGAGCATTTTTCAACTCGGGTGAAATTTTGGGTCTTGTGAAATCGAAAATTCGATTTTTCAATTCTAAGGGAATTAAACCCCGATTTTGGATAGGAAGGGATGTCAGGTTAATATAAAACCAAGGAAAATCTAAATTTTGAATTTAATTTATTTAAATTAGGTTTTTCTCCAGAAAGCAAAACTGAGGATGTTACAGTTAAGGTAGGACATGGGACAGAGCCAAGGAATGGGTGGCTTTATTCATCGCAAGATGAGGCACCGAACGAGGAGAAAAGCCGACGAGAGCGGTGCTCCGATGAAGAAGAAAGAAGGAGAGAAGAAGAGAAGGAATGGAGACTAACGGGTGGGGCCGAGCCCACACGGTAGGGAGAGGAGGAGAAAACAAGAGAGCATAGTGCTGACCTTGACTGGTGGGTCTCCTGAGCAGTGGGGCCCACAGGTGAGGGAAAGACTTAATTAAATTCAAAATGTTCTGTCAAAAACACATACGGCGGCAAGGATCAATTAATTCACGTATCAATTAGGCTCAAATTTTTTTGAAACTTTTAATTTAATTATCTTAAAGTTATATACTTGCTACAAAATGTTTAGATCAAAAACCTTAGTAGATTATTTTATAAAATTCTGACAAGTGGGCCTACACAGATTTTTATGTTCGAAAAAGATTTATTTGAGGGGTTAAATTGTATTATAATTTTTTAATAAATTTATTCAGTGATTGTCATAATATGGTTAATATTTTGTAAATTTTTAAAATTTATTTATCAAGTATTTATCTTGCAATAACTCTTTTACCAATCTTTTCAGATTTTTACATTTTCAATTCCTTAATTTTTACTGGCAGTAAATTAAATGTTAATTTTTGGTATTTTTACCTCAGGTAGATATTCCTGTAAGGAGTAATTGGTAAAAATTTTAGCTTCAGAAAAGGCTTGAATTATTCTAGATAAATCTGACATGACTGTTTTTGTTATTAAAATGTATTGATTTTGGATTATTATCCTCAATTACTACTTTCATATTCACTTTTGACCTTAGTAAAAATTATTATAGGGAAATTTCAATTTGTTAAAAACTTTTATTATCATTTTACTTTTACTTGATTACTTTTTATCTATTTAACATTTTCTATGTTAATTTTTTTAATAAATTCCAAATTAAGGAATAAAAATTATAAATTCAGATTTTTTGCTCATTCACATTTTAAAATGCATATTTTATTTTATGTCACATTTCAGGATGTTACAAACTTGGTCCTTCTAAAAGTGAAACCAAACTCATGACTAAGTAGGCTAGAAGAAATTTAGAGCTTATCAAAGAAAAGAATAAATTTTTCACAAATGCTCTAAAAATCGTGAAAAGTCAATAAAAACCCAAATTTGTAATTTTGCATATGATCCAAAGAAAAGAACATTTTTTCACCATGATCATAAAAAAGCAAAAGTATTTTCTCCCCCTATTTCTAATGATGCCTTTTCACATTTTCTCCCTTTTTGGCAATATATGCATCAAAGAAAGCATGTATGCAAGAAATGCATCCTAAATGAGCTTTGAAAATTATCCAGGTGACCACATAGTCAAAGTATGACACCAAGCTATTCAAATTAAGATGTTGCTAGACTAAGGTATATCTAAGTGCATATTTCAAAATACTTGCTAGCAAGCTTGAAAGAAGTTATGCAATTTCTTTTCATGATTTCAGCAAGAGCAACACTTAGCATAATTTCGATACTAGAAGCAAAGCTATGCAAGAATAAAAAGGATAGAGTTCAACCTAGTCAACACATTGGGAAGCTACAAGTGCATAAGAGAACTCTCTTGCTCAATCAACTTTTAAAAGCAAATTTTAAATTTTAACGCACATAATGCGATTTAGAGAGCTTATCCTAGTGAAACACATCCTTGACTAGGAGCCATCAACAAAAATTTCCTAGGCTTCATTCTCCTTCGCAAATCTTGAGTTTTAAAGAGTTTATCCTAGTGAAACATAACCTCAATTAGAAGCCATCAATAAAGGTCTCCTAGGCTTCACTCTATTCTTTAATTTTATTTTGCATTTTTTAATTTAATTGACTCAAGCCATATTTGACCATCTCAAGCGTGAAGCTTAAAAGAGTGGTATTGGTCATACACAAAACATCACAAGTTCATCCCAAGTGCAATGGAAAGCAGTCTCGTGAATGTAAGGTGTTGAGATCAATTTTAGCGCACATAAGTCAATTTTTGAACATTTTCTGCACTTAGATTCATAAGCACTTTGAGGATTCTAGAATACAACAAACTAGCTTAACCCAAGTTGCTCTAGGGACTCTAGTAGAAACCCAATATTTCACAAAATATAGCATAAGCACATAGTGAAGAAATATAGCAAGTAAAAGCTACAAATTTCATAAAGTTTTTATTAAAGCTCAAATTTTAGTTTTTAGCAAGTTTAGCATGATTAATCAATATTAACTTAGACATGACTAAGCTAGTGATGATCCTTAAAAGAGTAGCGAGGTGCATGTAACACCTCGGCATCTAGTATGCCCTGAATGTCACCAAACATAGACTAAACAACATCTAAATACCACAAATAAAGATAAATTACAGCAAAGTCGCAAATGCTAAACCGAAAATTTCGACAGCATCTCCTTTGTTTTGTCATGAATTGAAGCAATAGCAATAACATGGCAAGATATATCATAACATAAGACATCTAAAACAGCAATAACAATGGATATAGCAACATCTTAAAGCAATAATACTATGTCCAACCACTCCACAAACTATAACGAAGCAAGTGAGGAAATCATGCCCACAATTTAATCATACACCAAGTTTCATGGCACTATTCTTATTATCATGACTCCAAACGATTAAATTGTCTATAAGTGTGGAGCTACGTGTAGAAGTGTAGCTAAACCCCGTTTCCGCATGCCGGTTTCATGGTACCTAAAAAACAAACAAAAAACATAAGCGTGAGTTCATCACTCAGCAAGTATATTGCAATGGAACACATAGAACAGTTTCAATGCTAACATCACTTCATATCACATTCATCATAATCATGGCATAAGTACATATTCAACTTCATAATCATGCCCAAACATCATTGTACACATCTCATTATCATCATCATGTATGCAATGCAACGCACATATCTCCTCGAAGCACATACCAGTATTGGCGAGTGCACACCCGTCGGCGTGCACCCCCTTTCCCCTTCCATCCCGTAGATGGAGGGTGCCTACTCTTACTGACTCGCTCCCATGCACAACCGTGGATGGGACTACAAGGTAGGTCTTTCGTGTTCACTACGTGTGAACACAGAGGCCTGCATCAGCATGGGACGCCTCTTCCATTATGAATGCACATATGACATAAACATAAACAACTTGCACATAAACTCAACTAATCATTGCATATCTTTATAACAAACCATTTTCATCATATCACATGCAAGAATCAATCATGGCATCATATCATAAACATATGTAAACTATCTCAATGTCAAACACTATGGCACCTTATGCCACAACCACTACAATACACTTGCCTTAACCGCGGGTGACGGATTGGCGAGAGGATGAGGGAACTCCCGGGGGTCACACCACCTGCACATACATGTTTTCCACTCAATATCATACCACCCAAGCAAGTACAAAACTCAAAACACAACGATTCTACCCGAAACCCCAAAAACCAGAAAAATAGACCAATCTGTCCGTCGGGACAGCAGGCTTCCAACAATCATAACTTGAGTTCTAAGACTCCAAATTAAGTAAACGAGTACATCATCGCGAATCTTAGGAAATTTCCTAGCTTTTTCTAAGTATTGCGAAAAACTGATTTGGCCTCTAAAATTGCCTAATCTACAGATCAACCCGATCTGTTCCAATCACGTCATAGTTTTGAACATGTTCGGTAAAACGACCATAACTTTCAAACGGCTGATCAGAATTACACGTTCTTGGTGTTCACTAAAAGGTATTGAAATTTTCTACAACTTTGTCAACAGGCGGATGACCAAATTCCGACTCTAAAATTGCTAAAACGTAAACCCTAGGTCGTGTGCCCAATCTGCCCGAAGCAGAACGCTATGCAATCTCTTGTTTTCATCCAATCTATCCAATTGCAGCACCACCTTTTGATCTAAAAGCACAGAAACACCCTCTAGCACAACACCTAGTCCATCCCTGAGGATTACCCATAGCCATACCTTCGCCCGACGAACAACGAACGTCGAATCTTCTCCTCCCGGTGTAATATCCCGAGTATTTCTATACTCGAGTCACTGTACATTTGTACTCAAACACTGTTCAATAATACACTGTTCTTGTGTGTTTCTGTATTTTGAGCTGAGTAGGCTCGACTGGGATCCAAAAGAACCCTTTAACTTAATTAAACTCACTCAAAATCAAATCGAGTTCAATTGCGGTTCGTAATTGTCCTTTTGGACAAATTGGAAATTTAGGAAATTAAATGTCTAAAAGTCCTCAAAAACTATCCAAAATATCTTAGAAGTATTCAAAATCAGCTTTAGATGTTTGAATCTTCAAGTTTTGGCATTGGACCAAAATGCCCTCCATAAGTGCATAGTGCCCACATGTGTTTTAAGCCACTCCAAGCCTCCAACCAGCCACTTCCTTATTTCCCCACCTCCTCCCACACGTCTTGAGCAAGGAGAAGGAGAAAGATAAGAAGAAGGCCACCCAAATCCGCGGATTCCGGGCGATTCAACCGACGAAAATCGAATCGGAGGCTGGATTTGGCGTCCTCATCGCGTTCCCCATCTTCTCAACCCCTTCAAGTGAGTATTCCATCAAGATTCATCGATGTCTCTTGGAGTTCCCGTGGTGCTTTTGCGATCTGACCTGATTTCTTGACTCCCGGGTCGATCCTCTTGCCGTAGCTACGACTCTTTTCTCCTGTAGCTTCGCATTTCATCAAGTTTTTGTGATACTATGGAATGTCGAGACTTTATAATTTGTGATAATAGGTTATAAAATATGGTAAAATGTGTTCAGTTGGGGGCTTTCGCAACTAGAACACTGAGACTTCACGTTTTAACGCGTTTCGGGCCGTTTTCGGGCGTTTGGGCCGCTCCGGGGAAGTGTTGGGCTTGAGGGAAACTTCGTGGGCCGGTTGGTGGGACTCACTTGGCCCATGTGGGGTGAGGAGGGGCAGAAAATCCTGCTGCCCTAGCCCTCCCCACCACCCATGCGCAGCCCCATCCCCTCTCCCTCATTCCCCACTTCTCCTCATCTCCCCTCACCTCTCCTCTCCCTTCCCATCCGCTCCTTCCCTAGGTGCTGCCGCCCCACCCTCTCCTACCTTGTGGGCGCATCCCAAGGTCTTCTCCTCGCTGCCAAGGCGCTGTCCAAGCTGTTGGGAGGGGCTGCGATGAGGAGGATTGGTGGAAACGGGCGCGTGGAAGGAAGTCGGGGAGGAACGCGAAGGTTTGATCGTCGATTGGTGATTCTCCAAGAAGGTAATGGGGATCCTGTGGGGTAGATCTCTTGCTGCTGTAGAGGGGATTATCATGTTTTTAGATCTAGGGAGGTGCTGCAATGGGGTAGAATTGTTGAAAACTTGGATTGTATTCACGTTCTGTTCGGGCAGATTGGGAACCCGATCTTGGGCAGGAGTTTTCGCCAATTTAGAGTTTGAATCTGACCGTACGGACTTTTAGGAAGTTGTAGATAATTTCTTTATCTTTCCGTGCATATAAAGAAAGTTAAAATCCGCCCAGCCGTTTGGGGAGATATGGCCGTTTTACCGAGCGCTGTCAAATCTGTGACGAGATTGAGACAGTTCGTGTTCAACGTTAGATTAAACAATTTTAGAGGCCCAATTGGCTTTCCCCAATACCTAGAGAAAGCTAGGAAATTTCCTAAGCTTCGCGATGGTGTACTCGTTTATTCAATTTGGAGTCTTAGAACAGAAGTTATGCCCTTTAGACGGCTGCTGTTCCGTAGGGACAGATTTGCTGTTTTTCTGTTTTTAGGAGTTGTAGCGAAGTCGGGTAGTGGGATATATGTGTACTGTTTTGTGGACTCGATTTGAGTGTGTGGCACGTGTTTGCAGGTGGTCCCTCCGGTGTGCCCTTAACCTCTCATCACTTCGTTGCCCGTGGTTGAAGGCAAGTGTGTTGCGTGGATTGTGTGCTATATGTGTTGCTAGAACTTCTTGACAAGATTTGAAATAGATAACCTGTTGTCTTGCCATGAATTACAGGTTATGATTGATATGATGTCTTTAGGCCATGATTTAAATGTGCTTGTTGTTGATAAATGATTTACATGCCATGTTTTGAACGGCTACCGTCGATTGTTGAATACGGTCCTACATGTTGAGATGAAATGTGATGATATGCCATATTTACATTTATGTATACGTTGTTGTTCATTGTGCATACATGGCATATGTTCATGGCCGATCGGTGAGATAAGTCATAACTATTCAAGGCGGTCGGTGAGAACCGTTATGACTAGTCCGGGGCTATTCTTTTGAGTAAGTCCTACGTCGTGATTCCTTCACCGAGGTGAATGGAAGCAGTGATAGGCACCCTTCATCTTCGGGATGGAAGGGGAAAAGGGTGCATGCCGACGGGTGTGCACTCCACCATACCGGTATGAGTATTCCAGGAGACATGTGCATTGCATTGCATGAATGAATGCATAAATGAAGATGTTTATGAGATGATGATGATATGCACTTTAGTTGATTATCATGTCCCTTTTAAAGGATGTATATAATGTCAACCATGTTGTACTGTGATATAACTGTGGAGAATGGGATGATGGTTTGTTGTCTTGATCCTTGTTGTTCCATTTCAATACACTTTGTTGAGTTTTGAACTCACGCTTGTGCTTTCGTTGTTTGTTTCTTTAGGTACCACGAAATCGGCGTGCGGGAAAGGGAACTAGCTACACCACTCCACGTAGTATCATAATCTAGCTAATTCACCCGCTTTTGGAGACACAAAGCATTAAGTATTGCAATAACCTTTAATCTATGGTCTTTATGTTTGATTGTTTCCCTCATGTGGATCATGTGGGGTTAGAGAATGAGTTGTTTTAATCGCCTAAGCTTAAACTGATGCTTATTCTTTCGCTATTGATGCCTATTGATGTTTTAGTTGATGACTAGCTATCATTATCGCTGCGTATGATTATCTTGTTGATTCTACATATTGATATGATGCTATGTTGTTAAGTTTTCGTACAAAAACAAAGGAGATGCTGGCAAAATTCTCAATTAATCTAAATGATTACTTGCTGGAATTTACCTTAAATTATGGTATTAAATGTGTTATTGTCTTTGTTTGGTGACCTTCGGGCTTAGTAGAAGCGGGGTGTTACAGCTTGGTATCGAGCGGACTTCAGGTCCGTGGTGTATGAATTTAGTGAAATACCATAGGATTAACTAAAAATTTTGATGTGGGATAACCTAGAAACATGGCTTAGGTTATACTTAAAACTTGTCATAGGATAGCAACATTAAAACTTGTGTAAGTGGAGTAACTAATCCAAAAATTTTGACACACATGGATGCACAGTAGGAATGGGTATGGGTACTGTTGCTTTACGCTTAAATATTGTATTTAAGCTTTGATGTTGAATGTTACATTTGGTAATATATGTTGCTATGTCTATTAAAGAATTGATTGTGTTGATACAATTGAGATTATGTGGGTTGTGGTGCCGAAAGGGGTTTCGGTCACCTTCTGTTGTTTGTAGTAATGTTGGGTTTGACGGTGTGGCCGGTTAGTGCCATCACCGAAGGACTTTTAACCTCCTGTTGGGAGAGTGCTTATCCTTTACGTAAGTAGATTGGGTAGTTGGTTGGAGTCGAGTAGTAGAGTTGTGGATTGACCCTTCGAATTTCCTTTGCCGATTTGACGAACGGTTTTTGTTGGTTTTTGGTTGGTTGAAAAAAAAAGTGTTCGGATTTGGTTACTCACCGATGGTTCTTTTGGTGGTTTTGGTTTTTGTCTTCTCTGGTTGAAGACAAAAGAATAATTTAGGGTTGCGCCTCTTTTGGTCGCCTTGTCAGTTTTGACGCCCGATTTGTTGTTTGCCTTATAGAGAAACTTATAGATTGATTCTTGGGTTACCATTCTCCAATTTGAAAAGAAGTTATCTAAGTCGCATGGATTTAGGTGTCAAGGTTTGTCGAAAAAGAATGTGGTTGATCGGTTGCTTTACAGAGAAAGCTTTCAATTTATTCTTGTGTTTGTCTTTCGCCGAGGTTTAAAAGAGTTATTACGGTGTTGTGCCAGACCTCGTTGTCGGGGCCTAATTGGTGTTTGATCGCAATGATGACTTGCTTGGGAATTCATCTTTGAAAAATCGTCTGTTTCGTGAAGGTTTGAAGTTTGTTTCGTGAAGGATTTGGTTAATCACTTGGTTTTCCCTCTTGCAACCATCTTCCTTCATGGAAGTTGTTGATCTCGAGAGTGGTGGAGTAGTCGCGTGTCGGCATTCGAGAATTTATGAGTTGACCTCTCTTGTGATTTATGGTTGAGCTTTCCGGAAGGAAAGGTGTTTTGGGTGTTGTTCTTTTCTGGAGTAATTATGGTTTCTTTAAGAGTTGGGTGCGTGATTCATGCGGATGTTTAAGAAGTTAAGTGTATGACGAGAAGTTAGAGTTTTCGGATGTTATGAGCTAGTGATTCGGTTAAAGTGAAGTTGTTGTTGTTTAAAGATAAATTAAAATATTGTGTTGATAAGAGATGATTAAACGAGACGTTAGGTGATCCAAAGTGAAAGTTGATGCGGATTATGGAATCTAATGGATGTTTGAGATTAGCGAGCATAGGATGTCTCGGTTTATGAACTTGTTATAGCAAGAAGATGGTGTGAAATTCTGCCTATTGTAAGTGGTGGGTCGCTTAATATTGTGGGTCGACAATATGACTTAAAATACGTGTACTCAATTAATGAGGATATATGGAATGATTGTAGGAAAGGTTGAATTATTCTTGATAACTATCTCGTCAGGATCCGTATTTACGAGGATGTCTAGTAGAGATTGTATCGCGTGGGTTAGTATTAATTATTGGAGGAATGAACTGGTGATAGGGAATATGTGACTTAGGATTATACCCAAGGTAATGGTTGATTTCACGGATTAATTGTGAAGAGATGTGTGCTACGCTTGGGATAATAAGTTGCATGAGTAATGGTTCGTCATGGTTAGTAGACCAAAAGAAGTTGTTGATATGTGTCTTATGTTGGAGTAATCGATAAGTTAATCGTCTTTGAGTTGTGAGAACGTGGTTCTCCTTGTTGATTGTCATACGGTAGATATGGTCTATGGTTCGTTGGTAATATAATCAATTGTAGTTCTATGAGCAGTGAAAAGTGATTTTATCAAGAGCAGATGTTGTAGCTTGTGTGCAACAAATGTTGAACTTCTGATTTGGGTGATTATGACATCCGTATTGGCTAAGAGTATTGGAATGCAAATAATGGTGGGATTTGAGTCGAACTTTCTTTTGAAGGTTTACGGATTCAAATGAATATATAAATTTTTCTCGGGAGTGCTCGCCTCTTTGTTAGGCGTCTTGATTAGTGTGCAATAAAATCTCCTCGATTAAGTGGCATTTTGTCAAGTTACAAACTTGATTCCGATGATTGGAAATATGGATGAAAGAGTAGTATTTGAAGTAACCGGCTTATGGGTTCCAAATGTGGTGTGGTATTGAACCATGTCAATCTTTGGATTTGGGCTAATCTGTTTAGTCTATGCTATGAGTATGGATTAACACCCAAAGCGTTGGAGTGGGACGCTCTCTTTAGCTGTTCAACTGATTTATCTTTGGTAACCCTGGAATTAAGCGCTTAAATTGTAACTCTATCGTGACTAGAGTTGGATTTATTTGGGAATCGTGTGTGGTGTTTATGAGTGTTTCAAAAGGTGAATCTTACGAATGTTTCATAAGTGATTTTGTTGGTAAGGTGTTCCCCTAATGTGTTTCCTTTCTCTTTAAAGAGAATTGGTAGCGGTTATTAGGCGTAGATGTTTGATTTGATAGTTGATGCTATCTTACATTATTGACTTTGGTTTAAATGTGATGTTTTGCACGCATTGCGGCAAAGTGGTTGTTGGGTTGTGATGCGATATGGTATTTTTTGGTTAACGCCCGTCGTAGTTTATGCGAATTTGAGCAACCATCGATGTTGTTGGGTGTCAATCATGTGACAAAGAGAATGAAGTCTCTTTGTGAATGGTTAATGGGTATCGTGGTTACATGACGAATAAATGGTGAAAAAGATTCATGACATCGTTTTTTTAAGCATAAAAGAGTTGTTGAGCCAGGACGGTGAGAAAGTCATATAGAGATATATGACTAATCCGGAGTGCTCTTGAAGAAATCGCATTCGTGTTATGAATCGAGATTTCCATTGCTCTCTAGCATGAAAAGGAATGAATGGATAAATGCTGGTATTTTGGTTATGTTATGCAAGGGATTTGAGTTTCCCTTTCTCTTCGAGAGTTTTTGTGGCGCTTCTCTTCCAAGTTTTTTTTTTATTTTAGTTAAAATGAAAAGTTTGGTGTGGTGAAAGCGAGTCGAGTTGTCTTTAGTTGTTGAGAACATCTCACAAGAGAATTGTGAGGAGTCTCTATTTGTTTGAGTGCTCCCGATGCGAATTGTATCGTGTTGATTGGAGATTTGAGTTTTCCTTTGCGCTTGACTTAGGAAAAGCAAAAATGGGTGGTCTTTCAATGTTATAGTGTTCTTTCCAAAGTGGTTTGTGGCGCTTTGAGGTTTGAGTTGTTGTATGTGGTCTACTTGGATTCAAAAGAATCGTACTTCTTTTGCACTATTGATAGGAGCGAGAATAAGAAGGGCCTCGGGTTATTGTTGAGTATAATCTAAGAGCTATACTCGTGGGCTTCGTTGTTTGTGTGATTTGGTTGTGAGTGCGACATCCTCTTGGGAAAAGTGCCAATTGAGATTTGGTAGTGAGTGATGGTCCTAGCTTGGGCTAGGTCTTTGGACATTAGTGAGGGTGGATGATGATGGAGGTTGTTGATGTCGTGGTTTGAATTTGGTTGAAAGTATCGTTGGGTGGAAGCGAATGTTATAGAAATTGTGATGTAAAATGCTTTGTCGTGGACATTGTCTTAGCTAGAGCGTCCCTGGGTGTGCGTTATGCACGAGAGAGGTTATAATGAAAAGTGTAATGTGGTTAGCAGTCGAAAGGAAAGTATGGTCGATGTAGGCTATGAGCGAAGATAACATTAGTAAATTTTGATTCCTTGTGAAAAGGGGGCAAATAATTGGAAGAGATGGGGTTTTGCGTAAATGGTCTTTTTGGGGGGTTCAAGTTTGGAACCTCGGTTGACCGTTTTAATACTAATGGTGAAAAAAAAGGATGTGTTTCATGATGATTGTGTCATTCTGAGTTTGTGAATTATGTTAGAGATTGAAGTAAATGAGGAAGCATGTCAAGTTGTACTTAGTTAAGCTAAGTCAAGTCACTCTTGTTAATACATGGATTTGGAGAATTGAGTTGTCGTTGCTACTGTTTGAGTCTTTGCGTGGGTGTGTTGAGTTCGCAAAGAAGATGAGTCACTAGTGGACATTGTTTTAGAGTTGACGTGTAAGATTCGAGGTCGAATCCAGTTAAGGGGGGAAGAATGTGATACTATGGAATGTCGAGACTTTATAATTTGTGATAATAGGTTATAAAATATGGTAAAATGTGTTCAGTTGGGGGCTTTCGCAACTAGAACACTGAGACTTCACGCTTTTAACGCGTTTCGGGCCGTTTTCGGGCGTTTGGGCCGCTCCGGGGAAGTGTTGGGCTTGAGGGAAACTTCGTGGGCCGGTTGGTGGGACTCACTTGGCCCATGTGGGGGTGAGGAGGGGCAGAAAATCCTGCTGCCCTAGCCCTCCCCACCACCCAAGCGCAGCCCCCAACCCTCTCCTCATTCCCCACTTCTCCTCATCTCCCCTCACCTCTCCTCTCCCTTCCCATCCGCTCCTTCCCTAGGTGCTGCCGCCCCACCCCTCTCCTACCTTGTGGGCGCATCCCAAGGTCTTCTCCTCGCTGCCAAGGCGCTGTCCAAGCTGTTGGGAGGGGCTGCGATGAGGAGGATTGGTGGAAACGGCGCGTGGAAGGAAGTCGGGGGAGGAACGCGAAGGTTTGATCGTCGATTGGTGATTCTCCAAGAAGGTAATGGGGGGATCCTGTGGGGTAGATCTCTTGCTGCTGTAGAGAGGGATTATCATGTTTTTAGATCTAGGGAGGTGCTGCAATGGGGTAGAATTGTTGAAAACTTGGATTGTATTCACGTTCTGTTCGGGCAGATTGGGAACCCGATCTTGGGCAGGAGTTTTCGCCAATTTAGAGTTTGAATCTGACCGTACGGACTTTTAGGAAGTTGTAGATAATTTCTTTATCTTTCCGTGCATATAAAGAAAGTTAAAATCCGCCCAGCCGTTTGGGAGATATGGCCGTTTTACCGAGCGCTGTCAAATCTGTGACGAGATTGAGACAGTTCGTGTTCAACGTTAGATTAAACAATTTTAGAGGCTCCAATTGGCTTTCCCCAATACCTAGAGAAAGCTAGGAAATTTCCTAAGCTTCGCGATGGTGTACTCGTTTATTCAATTTGGAGTCTTAGAACAGAAGTTATGCCCTTTAGACGGCTGCTGTTCCGTAGGGACAGATTTGCTGTTTTTCTGTTTTTAGGAGTTGTGTTTAAGTCGGGTAGTGGGATATATGTGTACTGTTTTGTGGACTCGATTTGAGTGTGTGGCACGTGTTTGCAGGTGGTCCCTCCGGTGTGCCCTTAACCTCTCGTCACTCCGTTGCCCGTGGTTGAAGGCAAGTGTGTTGCGTGGATTGTGTGCTATATGTGTTGCTAGAACTTCTTGACAGTATTTGAAATAGATAACCTGTTGTCTTGCCATGAATTACAGGTTATGATTGATATGATGTCTTTAGGCCATGATTTAAATGTGCTTGTTGTTGATAAATGATTTACATGCCATGTTTTGAACGGCTACCGTCGATTGTTGAATACGGTCCTACATGTTGAGATGAAATGTGATGATATGCCATATTTCCATTTATGTATACGTTGTTGTTCATTGTGCATACATGGCATATGTTCATGGCCGACCGGTGAGATAAGTCATAACTATTCCGGGCGGGTCGGTGAGAACCGTTATGACTAGTCCGGGGCTATTCTTTTGAGTAAGTCCTACGTCGTGATTCCTTCACCGAGGTGAATGGAAGCGAGTGATAGGCACCCTTCATCTTCGGGATGGAAGGGGGAAAAGGGTGCATGCCGACGGGTGTGCACTCCACCATACCGGTATGAGTATTCCAGGAGACATGTGCATTGCATTGCATGAATGAATGCATAAATGAAGATGTTTATGAGATGATGATGATATGCACTTTAGTTGATTATCATGTCCCTTTTAAAGGATGTATATAATGTCAACCATGTTGTACTGTGATATAACTGTGGAGAATGGGATGATGGTTTGTTGTCTTGATCCTTGTTGTTCCATTTCAATACACTTTGCTGAGTTTTGAACTCACGCTTGTGCTTTCGTTGTTTGTTTCTTTAGGTACCACGAAATCGGCGTGCGGGAAAGGGAACTAGCTACACCACTCCACGTAGTATCATAATCTAGCTAATTCACCCGTTTTGGAGACACAGCATTAAGTATTGCAATAACCTTTAATCTATGGTCTTTATGTTTGATTGTTTCCCTCATGTGGATCATGTGGGGTTAGAGAATGAGTTGTTTTAATCGCCTAAGCTTAAACTGATGCTTATTCTTTCGCTATTGATGCCTATTGATGTTTTAGTTGATGACTAGCTATCATTATCGCTGCGTATGATTATCTTGTTGATTCTACATATTGATATGATGCTATGTTGTTAAGTTTTCGTACAAAAACAAAGGAGATGCTGGCAAAATTCTCAATTAATCTAAATGATTACTTGCTGGAATTTACCTTAAATTATGGTATTAAATGTGTTATGGTCTTTGTTTGGTGACCTTCTGGGCTTAGTAGAAGCGGGGGTGTTACAGTTGGTATCAGAGCGGACTTCAGGTCCGTGGTGTATGAATTTAGTGAAATACCATAGGATTAACTAAAAATTTTGATGTGGGATAACCTAGAAACATGGCTTAGGTTATACTTAAAACTTGTCATAGGATAGCAACATTAAAACTTGTGTAAGTGGAGTAACTAATCCAAAAATTTTGACACACATGGATGCACAGTAGGAATGGGTATGGGTACTGTTGCTTTACGCTTAAATATTGTATTTAAGCTTTGATGTTGAATGTTACATTTGGTAATATATGTTGCTATGTCTATTAAAGAATTGATTGTGTTGATACAATTGAGATTATGTGGGTTGTGGTGCCGAAAGGGTTTCGGTCACCTTACATTGTTTGTAGTAATGTTGGGTTTGACGGTGTGGCCGGTTAGTGCCATCACCGAAGGACTTTAACCTCCTGTTGGGAGAGTGCTTATCCTTTCGTCGTAGATTGGGTAGTTGGTTGAGTCGAGTAGTAGAGTTGTGGATTGACCCTTCGAATTTCCTTTGCCGATTTGACGAACGGTTTTTGTTGGTTTTGGTTGGTTGAAAAAAAGTGTTCGGATTTGGTTACTCACCGATGGTTCTTTTGGTGGTTTTGGTTTTTGTCTTCTCTGGTTGAAGACAAAAGAATAATTTAGGGTTGCGCCTCTTTTGGTCGCCTTGTCAGTTTTGACGCCCGATTTGTTGTTTACCTTATAGAGAAACTTATAGATTGATTCTTGGGTTACCATTCTCCAATTTGAAAAGAAGTTATCTAAGTCGCATGGATTTAGGTGTCAAGGTTTGTCTAAAAGAATGTGGTTGATCGGTTGCTTTCTGAGAAAGCTTTCAATTTATTCTTGTGTTTGTCTTTCGCCGAGGTTTAAAAGAGTTATTACGGTGTTGTGCCAGACCTCGTTGTCGGGGCCTAATTGGTGTTTGATCGCAATGATGACTTGCTTGGGAATTCATCTTTGAAAAATCGTCTGTTTCGTGAAGGTTTGAAGTTTGTTTCGTGAAGGATTTGGTTAATCACTTGGTTTCCCTCTTGCAACCATCTTCCTTCATGGAAGTTGTTGATCTCGAGAGTGGTGGAGTAGTCGCGTGTCGGCATTCGAGAATTTATGAGTTGACCTCTCTTGTGATTTATGGTTGAGCTTTCAGGAAGGAAAGGTGTTTTGTGTGTTGTTCTTTCTCGGAGTAATTATGGTTTCTTTAAGAGTTGGGTGCGTGATTCATGCGGATGTTTAAGAAGTTAAGTGTATGACGAAGTTAGAGTTTTCGGATGTTATGAGCTAGTGATTCGGTTAAAGTGAAGTTGTTGTTGTTTAAAGATAAATTAAAATATTGTGTTGATAAGAGATGATTAAACGAGACGTTAGGTGATCCAAAGTGAAAGTTGATGCGGATTATGGAATCTAATGGATGTTTGAGATTAGCGAGCATAGGATGTCTCGGTTTATGAACTTGTTATAGCAAGAAGATGGTGTGAAATTCTGCCTATTGTAGCTGGTGGGTCAGTTAATATTGTGGGTCGACAATATGACTTAAAATACGTGTACTCAATTAATGAGGATATATGGAATGATTGTAGGAAAGGTTGAATTATTCTTGATAACTATCTGTCGGGGATCCGTATTTACGAGGGATGTCTAGTAGAGATTGTATCGCGTGGTTAGTATTAATTATTGGAGGAATGAACTGGTGATAGGGAATATGTGACTTAGGGATTATACCCAAGGTAATGGTTGATTTCGCCGGATTAATTGTGAAGAGATGTGTGCTACGCTTGGGATAATAAGTTGCATGAGTAATGGTTCGTCATGGTTAGTAGACCAAAAGAAGTTGTTGATATGTGTCTTATGTTGGAGTAACTGATAAGTTAATCGTGCTGGAGTTGTGAGAACGTGGTTCTCCTTGTTGATTGTCATACGGTAGATATGGTCTATGGTTCGTTGGTAATATAATCAATTGTAGTTCTATGAAAAGTGAAAAGTGATTTTATCAAGAGCAGATGTTGTAGCTTGTGTGCAACAGTGTTGAACTTCTCGGATTTGGGTGATTATGACATCCGTATTGGCTAAGAGTATTGGAATGCAAATAATGGTGGGATTTGAGTCGAACTTTCTTTTGAAGGTTTACGGATTCAAATGAATATATAAATTTTCTGGGAGTGCCTGCCTCTTTGTTAGGCGTCTTGATTAGTGTGCAATAAAATCTCCCTGATTAAGTGGCATTTTGTCAAGTTACAAACTTGATTCCGATGATTGGAAATATGGATGAAAGAGTAGTATTTGAAGTAACCGGCTTATGGGTTCCAAATGTGGTGTGGTATTGAACCATGTCAATCTTTGGATTTGGGCTAATCTGTTTAGTCTATGCTATGAGTATGGATTAACACCCAAAGCGTTGGAGTGGGACGCTCTCTTTAGCGTTCAACTGATTTATCTTTGGTAACCCTGGAATTAAGCGCTTAAATTGTAACTCTATCGTGACTAGAGTTGGATTTATTTGGGAATCGTGTGTGGTGTTTGCGAGTGTTTCAAAAAGGTGAATCTTACGAATGTTTCATAAGTGATTTTGTTGGTAAGGTGTTCCCTGCTGGGAATGTGTTTCCTTTCTCTTTAAAGAGAATTGGTAGCGGTTATTAGGCGTAGATGTTTGATTTGATAGTTGATGCTATCTTACATTATTGACTTTGGTTTAAATGTGATGTTTGCACGCACGCGTGCAAAGTGGTTGTTGGGTTGTGATGCGATATGGTATTTTTTTCGGTTAACGCCAGCCGTAGTTTATGCGAATTTGAGCAACCATCGATGTTGTTGGGTGTCAATCATGTGACAAAGAGAATGAAGTCTCTTTGTGAATGGTTAATGGGTATCGTGGGTTACATGACGAATAAATGGTGAAAAAGATTCATGACATCGCTTTATAAGCATAAAAGAGTTGTTGAGCCAGGACGGTGAGAAAGTCATATAGAGATATATGACTAATCCGGAGTGCTCTTGAAGAAATCGCATTCGTGTTATGAATCGAGATTTCCATTGCTCTCTAGCATGAAAAGGAATGAATGGATAAATGCTGGTATTTTGGTTATGTTATGCAAGGGATTTGAGTTTCCCTTTCTCTTCGAGAGTTTTTGTGGCAGTTCTCTTCCAAGTTTTTTTATTTTAGTTAAAATGAAAAGTTTGGCTGTGGTGAAAGCGAGTCGAGTTGTCTTTAGTTGTTGAGAACTTCTGTCAAGAGAATTGTGAGGAGTCTCTATTTGTTTGAGTGCTCCCCGATGCGAATTGTATCGTGTTGATTGGAGATTTGAGTTTTCCTTTGCGGCTTGACTTAGGAAAAGCAAAAAAGGGTGGTCTTTCAATGTTATAGGGTTCTTTCCAAAGTGGTTTGTGGCGCTTTGAGGTTTGAGTTGTTGTATGTGGTCTACTTGGATTCAAAAGAATCGTACTTCTTTTGCACTATTGATAGGAGCGAGAATAAGAAGGGCCTCGGGTTATTGTTGAGTATAATCTAAGAGCTATACTGTGGGCTTCGTTGTTTGTGTGATTTGGTTGTGAGTGCGACATCCTCTTGGGAAAAGTGCCAATTGAGATTTGGTAGTGAGTGATGGTCCTAGCTTGGGCTAGGTGCTGGACATTAGTGAGGGTGGATGATGATGGAGGTTGTTGATGTCGTGGTTTGAATTTGGTTGAAAGTATCGTTGGGTGGAAGCGAATGTTATAGAAATTGTGATGTAAAATGCTTTGTCGTGGACATTGTCTTAGCTAGACGTCCCTGGGTGTGCGTTATGCCTGAGAGAGGTTATAATGAAAAGTGTAATGTGGTTGGCAGTCGAAAGGAAAGTATGGTCGATGTAGGCTATGAGCGAAGATAACATTAGTAAATTTTGATTCCTTGTGAAAAGGGGCAAATAATTGGAAGAGATGGGGTTTTATGTAAATGGTCTTTTGGGGGTTCAAGTTTGGAACCTCGGTTGACTGCTTTAATACTAATGGTGAAAAAAGGATGTGTTTCATGATGATTGTGTCATTCTGAGTTTGTGAATTATGTTAGAGATTGAAGTAAATGAGGAAGCATGTCAAGTTGTACTTAGTTAAGCTAAGTCAAGTCACTCTTGTTAATACATGGATTTGGAGAATTGAGTTGTCGTTGTTATCTGTTTGAGTCTTTGCGTGGGTGTGTTGAGTTCGCAAAGAAGATGAGTCACTAGTGGACATTGTTTTAGAGTTGACGTGTAAGATTCGAGGTCGAATCCAGCTTAAGGGGAAGAATGTGATACTATGGAATGTCGAGACTTTATAATTTGTGATAATAGGTTATAAAATATGGTAAAATGTGTTCAGTTGGGGCTTTCGCAACTAGAACACCGAGACTTCACGTTTTAACGCGTTTGGGCCGTTTCGGGCGTTTGGGCGCCTCCGGGAAGTGTTGGGCTTGAGGGAAACCGTGGGCGGTTGGTGGGACTCACTTGGCCCATGTGGGGGTGAGGAGGGGCAGAAAATCCTGCTGCCCTAGCCCTCCCCACCACCCATGCGCAGCCCCCCATCCCCTCTCCCCTCATTCCCCACTTCTCCTCATCTCCCCTCACCTCTCCTCTCCCTTCCCATCCGCTCCTTCCCTAGGTGCTGCCGCCCCACCCCTCTCCTACCTTGTGGGCGCATCCCAAGGTCTTCTCCTCGCTGCCAAGGCGCTGTCCAAGCTGTTGGGAGGGGCTGCGATGAGGAGGATTGGTGGAAACGGCGCGTGGAAGGAAGTCGGGGGAGGAACGCGAAGGTTTGATCGTCGATTGGTGATTCTCCAAGAAGGTAATGGGGGGATCCTGTGGGGTAGATCTCTTGCTGCTGTAGAGGGGGATTATCATGTTTTTAGATCTAGGGAGGTGCTGCAATGGGGTAGAATTGTTGAAAACTTGGATTGTATTCACGTTCTGTTCGGGCAGATTGGGAACCCGATCTTGGGCAGGAGTTTTCGCCAATTTAGAGTTTGAATCTGACCGTACGGACTTTTAGGAAGTTGTAGATAATTTCTTTATCTTTCCGTGCATATAAAGAAAGTTAAAATCCGCCCAGCCGTTTGGGAGATATGGCCGTTTTACCGAGCGCTGTCAAATCTGTGACGAGATTGAGACAGTTCGTGTTCAACGTTAGATTAAACAATTTTAGAGGCCCAATTGGCTTTCCCCAATACCTAGAGAAAGCTAGGAAATTTCCTAAGCTTCGCGATGGTGTACTCGTTTATTCAATTTGGAGTCTTAGAACAGAAGTTATGCCCTTTAGACGGCTGCTGTTCCGTAGGGACAGATTTGCTGTTTTTCTGTTTTTAGGAGTTGTGTTTAAGTCGGGTAGTGGGATATATGTGTACTGTTTTGTGGACTCGATTTGAGTGTGTGGCACGTGTTTGCAGGTGGTCCCTCCGGGTGTGCCCTTAACCTCTCATCACTTCGTTGCCCGTGGTTGAAGGCAAGTGTGTTGCGTGGATTGTGTGCTATATGTGTTGCTAGAACTTCTTGACAGTATTTGAAATAGATAACCTGTTGTCTTGCCATGAATTACAGGTTATGATTGATATGATGTCTTTAGGCCATGATTTAAATGTGCTTGTTGTTGATAAATGATTTACATGCCATGTTTTGAACGGCTACCGTCGATTGTTGAATACGGTCCTACATGTTGAGATGAAATGTGATGATATGCCATATTTCCATTTATGTATACGTTGTTGTTCATTGTGCATACATGGCATATGTTCATGGCCGACCGGTGAGATAAGTCATAACTATTCCGGGCGGGTCGGTGAGAACCGTTATGACTAGTCCGGGCTATTCTTTTGAGTAAGTCCTACGTCGTGATTCCTTCACCGAGGTGAATGGAAGCTTAGTGATAGGCACCCTTCATCTTCGGGATGGAAGGGGAAAAGGGTGCATGCCGACGGTGTGCACTCCACCATACCTGTATGAGTATTCCAGGAGACATGTGCATTGCATTGCATGAATGAATGCATAAATGAAGATGTTTATGAGATGATGATGATATGCACTTTAGTTGATTATCATGTCCCTTTTAAAGGATGTATATAATGTCAACCATGTTGTATTGTGATATAACCGTGGAGAATGGGATGATGGTTTGTTGTCTTGATCCTTGTTGTTCCATTTCAATACACTTTGCTGAGTTTTGAACTCACGCTTGTGCTTTCGTTGTTTGTTTCTTTAGGTACCACGAAATCGGGCGTGCAGGAAAGGGAACTAGCTACACCACTCCACGTAGTATCATAATCTAGCTAATTCACCCGCTTTGGAGACACAAAGATTAAGTATTGCAATAACCTTTAATCTATGGTCTTTATGTTTGATTGTTTCCCTCATGTGGATCATGTGGGGTTAGAGAATGAGTTGTTTTAATCGCCTAAGCTTAAACTGATGCTTATTCTTTCGCTATTGATGCCTATTGATGTTTTAGTTGATGACTAGCTATCATTATCGCTGCGTATGATTATCTTGTTGATTCTACATATTGATATGATGCTATGTTGTTAAGTTTTCGTACAAAAACAAAGGAGATGCTGGCAAAATTCTCAATTAATCTAAATGATTACTTGCTGGAATTTACCTTAAATTATGGTATTAAATGTGTTATGGTCTTTGTTTGGTGACCTTCTGGGCTTAGTAGAAGCGGGGGTGTTACAGTTTTCCCAAACCCTAGCCTAGGCCATGTCTAGGTACCATGTGTTCAACGCATCGCATAGCAATTCTGCTTTAAAATCTAGACTCAGGTCGTCGTTAGGTCCGTTTAACTCTATAGTCGACCTGGCTTTTAGCCATCTTCAAAATCGAGCATGCTCTCGCTAGGTCTTCGGTTTGTCAGAGTTCTAGTGAGGTAGAGCATGTATAGATTTTTCCCATAGCAGTTCTGGTGGCTAGAGTCGCTACCGGAGGAATCGGAATTCAATTTCGCTAAGCCGAAATTTATTTTATTCATTTAGGTGTTAACTATTTTTACAATGGACCGAAGGTCCATAGCGTATAACGATAGCTCCATTAGCTCTTCTGATAGCCGTAGTCGCGATCAGAAGAGTCAGAATTCAATTTGTCGCATCCTACACAAAGTTGTCAGCTCTAGGTCACTCTATTTGCGAAAAATCCTAGAGGTCCGATGACCAAATGGATAGCCCCTATAGCTTTCTAGCTAGTAGAAACCCGATAAAAAATACGGAGTTTAGTTTTGACCATTTTGCAAAGCATACTTTGCTGCTCTAGGTCTCAATTGGTTGAATAAAATCCTAGAGCTCCGGAGCACGAATCGACTTCACCATTAGTCTTCTTAGAGGCTAAAACAGTGGCTAAAAATGCTATATTTGCATTTTAGCACTTTGCATTTTATTTTAATAATTAGAGGGCCCAAAGCCGTTCTTGGCTTTTCGATTCGATTCAGCCTGCTTAAGGTCCCTAAGGTTGAAAGCATGCTTCACGTGTGCTTTAGATCCCATTTTGGCCCTTTTCGGACTTTTGTCGCATTTGGGTAAATCTGGAGTTACGCGGACGTTTGATCAAAAGTCCGAGTAGGTTAAGTCAATTTTGGCGGTGATTGGCTCCGATAAGTCATTATTACCTCCAAGTGTCTAGCTGCGGGTCCAGTAACGGTTTCACGACATTCTTGATCAAACGACCTTTGGCGGTTTTGATCGCTTTTGGTCGTTAACGGCCGCTTTGATCGTTTTGGCCGTTTTTGCGAATTCGATGCAAATTGCTAATCTACCGAGCGTTTTAGTTAGGTGTTGAGTGTTCGAACCCGTATCGGGAACCCACACGCGGATTCGATCGCGTTTGGACTCAATACGGACTCAAAACGGTTTTGTCGGAAATTACTCCGCGGTTTTTCATTTTGATTCAATTTTGGTCAATTTCATTAGGAATTGCTTTGCAACCGATCCAACTAAGTCCTAAATATCTTGCTTTAGCTTGTTGCGTTGTCGGAAACCTGTTTTGCGCAAAAATCCGCAAAATTGGCCGTTTAACGGATTTCCGACAAAACGATCGCTTTGACTGCTTCGGCAAATTTGTCGCTTTTAGGGCCGAAAGGTTTTTCTTCGATCTTTCGAGCGTTTTAGCACCTAGTTATGTACCTGAGGCCATATTGAGGCTCCACATGCAAATTTAATTGCATTTCTCTTCAATTTACGTATTTTTATTCACGTAGGTAAAGAATACGCCTTTTTCGTCGTTTTAGCTCCCGGTTGATCATTTCAATTTCAAACAAGTTCCAATAAGTCCCATTAGGTATGTTATACCTATTTTTAGGTATTTCACTAAGTTTAGTTGGGTTTTACTTCATTTTGCACGCTTTTAATCCATTTTGGCACTTGTTCGGCCGAAATGGACATAATAGGTCATAGTTTCACATTTTCTTCGTTTTCTTCATTTCTTTCTCCTTTAAATATTTAAGTGGGTCTTATTTGATGTTTAGTTGGCATTTGTGCATTTAAATCTTGCTTTTGCTAAGTTGTATTTCTTTTGTCGCTTTTGTTGCTTTGACCGATTAGAGGCTAGCGAGTCGGGCTTAAGCCTCGAACGACAGAACATCATCCGGACATCACCAAGTGCAACAACAAGGCAAGCACCTCCTTTGACCATCTTGAAACCTATATTTCACGATGTTTACTTTGATTTCTCAAACTATATGCATTGTTTATATTCAAGAAAGTGCTAGTTTGTGGGAATGGTAGATATACCTGATTTGGTGGTTTTTCCTCAATTAAATTCCCAGAGTTCATTGATAGCCTTAGTAGGGTTGGACAATTAATAAAATGTCACTTGGGTATAAACGACTTAGTAAATGCATATGCTTAGACACTGCAATAGAGATGAGCAAAGTCAGTCATTTACCAAATGCTCAAAACTTATGATAATTGTAACTGGTTTTGGAAATGTTTTGGAAATGTGACTTGTAAAGGTAATTTGATAAAAATGTGCAGTGTCTAGTTGGTAATTAGACTTGGCGGGAGGTATAATATGTGCTAGTTAAACATGGTGGCGATTGGTTGGCGAAGTTAAGTGGAGTTCCCGCTTGAGTCACTAGGCAAAAATATAAGGACCGAACTTGTGACGGTTTTTGAATGAACACCGTGCAACCGCCGCAATGCTTTGGGATGGGGCAGCCTGTTTTAGTACCTGAAGTGTGAGGGGATAGCCATGCCTGTTGGTAGGCAAGTGTGGACCTTTTCCCCGTGTTGAGCAATGAGCGCGGTGTGTGTGTCCTCACGACTCCGCCGTATGCACCTTCGTGAGTGCGCTTGTACTTATGCAGCGAGGAATCGCTCGATTCATGTTTGATTGATACAACGGTGCACGCCTTGCTATGGGATAATGCCGCGGCAAACTCGCCGTCGTCACGATGGATATTCCGTGGCCGCTGAGTGGTGGTTGGCCTCTTATCGCCATAGTAGTGGGTTTATCGTCGCGGTGCCGGGTGTGGCTATAGCCTCAACGATGGGAAAGAATAGATCATTCTTGTATATCGGATACCTCGTGTATCGCGTGTACCACTGGATGACAGGGATGCAAGTCTGAGTTGTGTTTGGGTAAAGTGCGCAAACTCTGCAGAGTATCAAATAATTCTAATCGATTAGCCGTGCTCACGGTTATGAGCAAATCTTCTTTAATCATATCAAGTATAGAAATTTGGTTTGGTTTTGAAAATGAAAAATTATCTCGAGTCGATATAAAGTATGTGGTTGAATACGGTACTTGATGGATTTGTGGATATGTGGATATGATACTTGGAGGATTTATGAATATGTATGGATGTCGATTCGTATCCCAGCTGCGACCATGGATGGTGGCAGCTGTGGAGCTCAGTTGTTATTTATCTCGTAAATATGTTTTATTCAAGCTGCTTTGTCTTTCAAATTATGTATTACATTTCGATGAATCGCTTCAAATCCTGCTTTCGCAATAGACTTAGTGTAGTAGCCATTTCAATCGTATCAACTCGCATATTAATTATAATTGCATACACTAAAGTCTTGCGAGTACATACATGTACTCACCAATTCTTTGCTAACCCTTTTTCCACAGAGGAAGGTAATGATGATGTCAGGATGATGGCGAGCCCCTTTTCTCGCGAGTGTTGCGGCCGTAGTCCCTCCCTCCGGTCGAGAGCCTGGGGTGGTCGGGCCAGTGCTTATTTGGTTGTCTTTCTTTTGTTTCGCTGCCGCTTTACTTCTTTTGGTTTTACGTAATACACTTGTTCAAGGTTTACACCCGATTATGTAAATTATCTTAGTTTATCTTTCGTGCATTGATACTCGGGTTGTGGAGTGCGCGATCTTGGGCTCTTGATCCAGGGATCGATGTCGGATCGCGTCTGAGCACCGTCCGGCTAAGGGTTCGATCCCGTCGATCGAATTTTTAGATTCAGATTTTCGGTGTCGAGGCTTCCTGTTGCTATACGGTGCTATACGCTACAGTAGATGGCGTACAGTACGGTATAGGAAGAGGAGTCCTCACACCCGGTTCCCCCGATCTTCTTCCTCGTGCCGAAACCGCCAGATCTCTTCGTCGTGGAGCTTCCCGATGGAGAGAACAGCGGGGTGGCAAGGTGAGGAGCTCTCCTAGGCCAGCAAGGGGGTGGAGAGGAGAGGGGAGGAGAGGTGGCGCATGGGGGAGGGCGGCTAGAGGGGGAGGCGTGAGGGGAGGAGGGGGAAGAGGGAGGGCGGCTAGGGTTGGAGGTGGGGGCGCACATGAGGGAAGGGGGGCGCATGGCAGGTTTCATGCTGCCCTCCTCCCCCCATGGGCCGGGAAACCCCCTTTTGGCCCAAGTGGGGTCCCCCCTAAGGCCCAAATCGCCCCAGAAAGGCCCAAACTCCCGAAATCGGCCCGGAAACGCGATTAAACCTCAAATCGTAAAGTTTTTATTCTTTAATTTCACATTTTATAATGTCTCGACATTCTGTAGTGTCACAATCGCCCCCCCTTCAACAGGATTCGCCCTCGAATACAAGACACGCCACTATGCAACTAGGAAAAACAAAAGACAGTTAAGCTTCACATCTCATACCTGAGGTGAAAAGCTTGGGGTACTTCTCGCGCATACGAAACTCTAGCTCCCAAGTCGCTTCCCTCTTAGTTTGATGCGACCACAGGACTTTAACAAACTTGAGCGTCTTGTTCTTTAACATTCGCTCCGAATTCCCTAGAATTTTCACAGGACGAGACTCAAATGTGAGGTTCTGATCAAGCACTAATGGTTCCAATAGAACCACCAACTCTGGGTCATGCAAGTACTTTCTCAGCGTCGAAACGTGGAACACATTGTGGACTCCCTTCATCGACTCCGGTAGCCCCAAGCGATAAGCCAACTGTAGGATCGAAGTATACGAATATAGTAATCAGAGGGGGCGATGAATGATTGTGCGGAAGCTAAAACCAAATTCTTGATCTACTAAAAGTTCACCCCAAAATAGAACCAAATAATTGCCTCGTATTCGACAAAAACAGAATGATAGAGGTTCGGTAAAACACGAATTCCCAGAGATCCAACTGTTAGATCTATATGAAATTTGGACACAAGAAACTAGATTCCAATACGAATCGAACCCAAAAAGAATCAGCTCGATCGGAGTTACAGATCAAAAGTTATGAGCTTCTCAAGCTTGCTGTTCCAGAACTTGACGAAAATCAATATAATCAAAACTTCAAGATTAAACAAGATCTTCAAAAAAATAATCAACTCGACTTTGAGGAACTCTAAATCAATACCCTAGAAAGTTCTTTGATGGATCAAATCAAGATGAAATTCAAAGATCAAAAACCAATCTAGAAGTAGAACAAGCATGCAAACAAGAACCAAAACAGAAAACACTGTAGCAACATGGTTACTGTAGCTCGCAAAAATCTTGGAAGAATTGATCTTTATTTCCTTTGTCTAAAATACTCCCATCAAAAGAGTACAAACCCTAAAACTGAGCTCTATGCGCCTCAGCTCTAATTGTTTACCCTTCAACAGGAGACACCCCTCCTATTTAAAGGAGCAAAACACAAGGAGTCCTGAATACAATCCTAATCCTAGTAGGAGTCCCACTCCTAATCCTAGAAAGAGTATGTATTCAACACAACTCCACTTGGCCCAATCTGGCCAAGTACAACTCTTGCACGCGTATGGCAACCCCACCATACTCACGTGACTAACACTTTGCACGCATATGACAACCTGCCATACTCACGTGACTAACACTTTGCATGCATATGACCGCCTGCCATACTCACGTGACTAACCATTCTTCATGTGCACCATTCTCTTAGCTCGAACATCCCGCATGACATCCTTGACAACCAAGACCTCAGTTCCTCCTGAACTTATCCTGAACCTCAGTTCCTCCATGAATCTAGTTCCGGTCCCGTCATCGACCACGTTCTCCTTCGAGCAATACCTGCACATGAACAAATCACAAAAAAATTCCGAGCACAAGTCCACGACTTGACTCAACATTAGTCCATGCAAATACTCACACGAGCATTGCATAAAGTCCACTTCAAAACAAGCATCATGAAATTCTCACAAATTTCATAATCTCAAATTCAAATCCAAAAATCAATTCCAATTCTTGCAAAACATCCAAACCGAGGAAAACACGTTCACAACAGACCAAAATTAAAAACCCTAGAAAAAGTCCATTCACGATGGACCAACAAAATCGGTCCGGTGTACAAGTGAAAGTCTCGGTTTCAAGAAGAAATCATTCCGGTGAAAACACGTTCACGACGGACTAAAAGAAATCAGTCCATCGTACATGCGAAATCAATCCTCAAAAAGTCGTTCACGACGGACCAAAGAAATTGGTCCGGCGTACATGCAAAACTTACTGTTTTTGAAAATTTGGTCCGGCACAAAGTTAACCAAACCACGTTCACGGCAGACCAAATTTCTTGGTCCGGCGTACAAGTAAAAAAACAGTCCGGTGCAAATGTACGTTCATGGCGGACCCAAAAACAAGTGGTCCGGCGTAGATGGGAAACCTTCTGGAATCTGGAAATTTGGTCCGACGTAGAGGAACTAAAAATCACGTTCACGGCAGACCCAAAAACTTGGTCCGGCGCAAACACAAAGCCGGTGCAGCGCAAAAGTGAAACTCTCTGTTTCTTGAACATTTGGTCCGGCGCAAATAGAGAATCACTGTTTCTTGTCAATTTGTCAAACACATGCACAAACACATTTTGCAAATTCAATTCTTAAGCCAATTTTTCAGCACATGATTTCACACCAACTTACCAACTCGAGCGATGATAGGAAATGGCCCAACATACCTCAAACTGAGCTTTCCTTTAGTGCCAAAATGCACCACACCCTTGGTGGGAGATACTCGCAGGAGCACACTATCACCCACCGCAAACTCGAGATCTCGCCTTCTCACGTCAGCGTAGCTTTTCTGTCTACTTTGAGCTGCAAGAAGGTTCTGCCGTACCTCTACCACCCGATCAACAGTTTGCTGAACCCAATCCGGTCCAAGGACCGCTCTCTCTCCCACTGCATCCCAACAAAGCGGTGATCTGCACTTCCGACCATAAAGCACTTCATTAGGGGCAGCCCAGATGCTGGAATGATAGCTGTTATTATAAGCGAACTCTGCCAATGGCAAGTGATCTTCCCAGCTACCCTTCCACGCCATCACACAGGCCCTGAGCATGTCCTCCAAAGTCTGGATGGTACGCTCAGACTGCCCATCAGTCTGAGGGTGAAAAGCAATGCTAAGGCGAAGCTGTGTACCCAAAGCACTCTGCAAACTCTCCCAAAATTTTGAGAAAAATTTCACATCCCGGTCAGAGACAATCGTCTTGGGTACACCATGTAGTCTCACAATCTGCCGCACATAGATGGGAGCCAACTCGCTCGCTGAATTGGTAGTGCAGATAGGAATGAAATGCGCTGACTTGCTAAGACGGTCCACTACAACCCAAACAGCATCCTTCCCTCGTGGGGTACGAGGTAGGCCAACCACGAAATCCATAGAAATGTCATCCCAAGGCCACACAGGAATCTCCAATGGCTGCAACAGACCAGCGGGACGCTTGTGTTCGGCCTTGATCTTCTGACAAATCCCACAAGATGCCACATACTTGGCAATAACAACTCTCATCCTTTTCCACCAGAAATTCTTTTTCAGATCCCTGTACATCTTGGTCACCCCAGGATGGACTGTGTACGGGGTGCGATGAGCCTCTTTCAGGATGTCATCTTTGACTTGGGATTTCTGAGGTACGCATAGGCGACCCTGGAACCTCAAAGCTCCCTCAACATCTATGGAAAAGTCCCCAGTCTTACCATCCTCAAGGCATTTCCTCACCTGTTGGAGCAAACGATCATGCTGTTGTGCTTCGCCCCGCCGCCGTCCGCCGTCCTCCGCCGCGACTGAGCCTAGCCCCGAGTTCCCAGGCCAAGGCGCACCCGTGGGTATATCTCACTCCGCCGGAGAAGCCCCGAAGCGCCGTTGGGCTCGTCGTCGTCTTCGTCTCCGGTGGCCTCTGCTCCGCCGCGTCGCCATCGCCGTCCGCGAGCACCGCCAGCCGTCCGATCAGAATCCGACGCCCCAGATCTCGCCACGTCATCCCACGGTGAGATTCCGTTCCAACCCCAGATCCAATCTCGACCGTTGGATCTAGATCCAACGGTCCAGATTAAGCGCGTTCACCCCAAACGCATGAGACCAGATCCAATCTGGGCCGTTGATTTTCAAATCAACGGCCGAGATCGTGCCACATGTAAGGAAGTTGGACCGGCGCGGTCAGCGCTGTACGCGTGTGTGACGCTGATACGCCGGGCCCACGTGTCAGCGACGTGGCCAAACCGCACCATGACGTCACGCTGACGTCATGGGGGCCCACCTGTCAGCGGCCACCCCAGCCGTGCGGTGACGTCAGCAATGACGTCACCAGTGGGTCCCACCTGTCAGCGCAGTGTGCTGAGTCCCCGCTGACGTCAGCAATGACGTCACCCGTAGGGTCCCACATGTCAGAGACACGTGAGCCGTGGACCGGGTCCACGGTGGACCCGAGCCGAGCCGTGGGCTGAGCCTGTGGACCGGCTGACGTCAGCCACCCAACCAGAGATTGACACGTGTCCTTGCTGATGCAATAAATTACTTTCCGAAAAAGAAAATGAAATATTAATTCGGTTTAATATTTAATTTGAATTTCAAAACTTCAAATGCTTATAACTTTTGCATTTTAACTCGGATTTGAGTGATTCAAAATTTTAAATTTGTATAATATTGAGATCTACCTAATGATGAATTTTATTTAATTTTTGGACCAAAGTTTTTCTCTGTAATATTATTTAATTGATTATTTAAACTTTAAACGCTTATAACTTTTGCATTTTAACTCCGATTTCGCCGATTCAAATTCCTAAAAATTCATAAAATTATGCTCTCTCTGTTTATGGACTTCATTTGGATGTTTGGACACTTTTTGTCTACTGTTTTATTCATTTGTTGCTATTTGCACGCGTTACGAGTAGACGTTGAAGTGCCGGAAGGATTCGAAGGTGAAGTGTTGACCCAGGAGCCAGCTCAGGACCAAGAGCAAGTACTTTTTGAAGGCAAGTTGTGCTTTGACCATGTTGATCCCATTTTGAAATTAATTTGATTTAAAATTATTGCATGCTAGTTCAATTATAAAATGTTTTAATTGATTTTGGGAGATTAGTTAATTGCCTAGTTGTTGTATGCCACCTTGACATAGATAATTGTATGCCATGAACCCCTTGTCACCCTAGTTGAGGATTAAATAGTTGGACATTATTAAATTGCCAACATGGGAATTTAGATCGTTGTAGTACATTGTTTAGACCTGCTACGTGCTTATGACATGATTTTGGTCAAACAAATGTTAATATTGACTTAATGATATATTGAACCTATTTTTGAAAAGGTATCATGTGTTGTGATGTTGGTGGCACGTGGTGCATGGTAATCAACTGGGGGTTTTGATAAATAGATTTGGACCGGTGTATGTGGCAAGAATGATCGGGTGGGCCTGTTGTGGCACCGGGAACGTTGATTTGGTTCTTCGGGTAGTCTTGCCCTGGTCACCCTAAGGACTTAACCTTGCAAGCCTTTGAACTGAGTCAAAACGTGCAACCACATGTCTGTAATGGGACGGACCTAGTTGATTAAGTTGCTAATAACGTACCTTTGGGACCTCAGGATGTGAACTACACCCTTTGTGTAGTTATACGGGGGAGCGTACCGGGGCTGCGGCCGGGTACCCATCTAACGGTTGATTGGCCTAAAACTTCGCCTTAGCTAAGGGAAGGGTTAGTGTGAAATAACCGGGGAGGACCACTTGTGCTGTTAGAAGTTTCCGAAAGACTCTGTTACGGACACTCGCCTTTGTGGTGTTTGGCTGTATCTTATCGGTAAAGTGCATAACCTCTGTAGAGTGAAAAATCTATTCGAATAGCCGTGTCCGCGGTATTGGACATTGCTCGGGGATTACAGTCAAGGGTTAGACTTTCGAGAAAACAACTTGGACTTGGAAGGTTTGGTTTGGTTAATAGATGATGTTGATGGAAATGTGGACTAGGAATGGGGAAGATGTTTATTTAACTCCTGGAAAAGTTATTGATGTTATACTTGTTTCTACTGCTTTTGAATCTACTTATGATACTTGTTAAATGTTGTTTACTGTAAATATACCTTGAGCTATTCCTTTGTATTAAGCCATGCATGTAGTATATTAGCTGCATTCTGTGCATAACTTGCTGAGTACCAAGTACTCACCCTTGCCACAATACAACACCAGTTGAGGAAGAGTTTACACCAGCTTTGGAGGAGGAGCTCCAAGAGGAACGGTCTAACTAGGGAGCGAGCCGATCGATTGCCTCGTGGTATCTTTGGATGGCGCCACGAAGTTATCTTATTTTTCGCTGCCGTTATTTCTCTCTTATTGAGTTTCACCCTGCGTGGCGTATATTTGTAACTTGACCATAAGGTCAGCAACCTTGATTTAGTTAACTATTTAAGTACTTTATTAATTCGTTGAGTATGATTGTGATATTTACCAATGTTGAGACTGTGTGCACTAGCGCATTCCTGGATTAGTGCTGAATACACAGAGGGTCCGAATTTGCAAATTCGGGTCCCGATAGAGGTGGTATCAGAGCCATACTGACCGTAGGCTCAACCCATAGTTAGAATGGTCGTAGTGAGGATAAAACCTATTTTCTAAAGATAAAATTTGCCAAGATAATGAATGAATTCTCGACTTACCCCCTTGTTTCTTGTTCATACACCTTGCTGAGTTCTTTTTGTCTTCCATATTGATTTTAAAATGTTGCGTCCTTACGCGAGCGTCTTTTGGCAGATGATAATGAAGAACAACTACGCCGAGCGTGAAGGAGGCTATGCTGCCGAGTTATGGCGTATGCTTCAGTTTCTTGGAGGTTTTGAGAGACCGCTCTACCGGGGGACTACACTTGTGCAAGAAGGACTGGTCATAGGATGGGACGTCCGGATCACGGTGTATGCTCGGGAGAAGATAAAGTTCAGTCGCCCTTTCCACTTCACCGCCAGGAGGTCTACCTTTGAGATGGGAATCCAGGAGGTGTCGTGTCGAGCAATGCAGCAGATCGCTCGCACTTACTCTAGGGAGCTGGAAGGCACAGTGTTCCGTCACCACCCACGCCGAGACAACAGAGCTCAACGGAAGCTGATAGAGGATGAGGATGCTACCGTCACCCACTTAGCCAGATTCGTCGCCGCCCAGGAAGAGCTGATCGACGACACAGTTCAGGAGTTGAAGAAGGCTCGCGAACAAGTTGAGGAGGAGAAGAAGCACTTGGGGAATGCTCGTGAGTATGTTGCCTATGCTGCGGAAAGGATCGCAGAGTTGGAGACTGCACTGTATGGCCAGGGTCCTGATCCAGTGTTGGAGTTGGACGCTTCGGAGCCAGAGGAGGAACCAGAAGAGGCGCCACCTGCACCCGCGCCACAGCCACAAAGACCGAGATCGAGCCAGGAGGAAGACGCCGCGTCGTCAACCACAGCTGCAGTTGTGGGGCATGGCGATTGTTTCGCGCCTATGCCGCCGCACCCGCCGCGAGGAGGCAGTGGAGGTTTTCTCGACGAGTGATCGTAGGTTTTGCTGTTAGGACTCCTTCGTCGAGTCGCATTTTAGAATAAGAGTCACCCTTAGAGGCGTTGGATTTTCATTGCTTGCTGAGTGTGCGGTATGTGTTGCAGGCCCTTAGGCATTGTAAGCAACCATACCAAGTTATTATTATTATTAATAAAGTTGGATTTTGAGTTACACCTTTTCCCCGCGTAAGTTTTCCTGTTACTTGTCTATTCTTGTTCCCTCTCATCTCTAAAACTTGGAGCAATCGACAGATGGTGAACACCCGCGGAAACCTTGGAGGCAATGGCAGTGGTTCTTGCCCAGCTGGAAACCCCAATAATGGAGCACCTGCACCCCAACCAGCACCGGCAGTTGACATGCAGAATTTCGAAGCTTTTCTTGCTGCTCAGACTCAGTTGATGCATGCTATGATGCAACAGATGCAACACGTCACTGCTCAGGCACCGCTAATCAAGTCAATCAGGGACAACGCCAGAATATAAGACTATCAGAGTTCATGAGGACTCATCCACCCACTTTCTCCGGGAATGCCAATCTGTTGGAGACCCAAACCTTAGATGTTATCTTGGGAATGGATTGGCTATCCAAGCACAAAGCAGTTTTGGATTGTGGTCGAAGGATTATTTCAGTTGAAAGCCCGTGTGGAAGAAAAGTGGAATTTCAAGCTACTGCCGTTAGAGATGGTCAGTTGATGGTTAACAGTACCAAGGCAATCAGCATAGAAGATGTCTCAGTAGTGAATGAGTACCCAGATGTTTTCCCTGAAGATTTACCTGGTATGCCGCCAGACAGAGACATAGAGTTTGTGATCGAGCTTGTACCTGGTACAGCGCCGATAGCAAAGAGACCCTACTGGATGTCCACCGAAGAATTGGTAGAGATGAAGAAGCAACTTGAAGAGTTGATGGAGAAAGGATTTATCAGACCGAGTTCGTCGCCGTGGGGAGCGCCAGTTTTGTTTGTTAAGAAGAATGATGGGAGTTTCAGGATGTGCATTGACTACCGAGCACTCAATGAAGTTACTGTGAAGAACAAATACCCACTACCCAGGATCGATGATCTGTTTGATCAGCTGAGAGGAGCCGGAGTTTTCTCCAAGATTGATCTGAGATCGGGATACCACCAGCTGAAGATCCGATCGGAAGATATCCCAAAGACCGCATTCTCGTCAAGATATGGACATTACGAGTTTACTATTATGTCCTTCGGTCTGACGAATGCGCCAGCTTACTTCATGAACATGATGAACAAGGTTTTCATGGAGTACTTGGATAAGTTTGTCGTTGTGTTCATAGACGACATTCTCATCTACTCCAAGACAAAGGAAGAGCATGCAGAGCACCTGAGGAGAATTTTAGAAAAGCTGAGGGAACAGCAACTTTTCGCCAAGTTCAGCAAGTGTGACTTTTGGAAGGACAAGGTGGAGTTCCTTGGACATGTAATGACCGCAGAAGGAGTCGCCGTCGACCCAAGCAAGGTAGAAACTATGTTACATTGGGAACAGCCGAAGACCGTGACCCAGATTCGTAGTTTCCTTGGAATGGCAGGTTACTACCGCCGTTTCATTGAAGGCTTTTCGACAATTGCGAAACCTCTCACGCAATTGCTGAAAAAGGAGAAGAAGTTTGCATGGACGACGGAGTGCGAGAAAGGTTTTCAAGAGTTGAAGAAGCGATTGACATCAGCCCCGGTGTTGGTTCTCTCGGACGTGTCGGGACCCCAAATTTGCAAATCCGGACCCTCTGTGTATTCAGCACTAGTCCAGGAACGCGCTAGTGCACACAGTCTTAACATCGGTAAATATCACAATCATACCACTCGATACTAGTAAAGTACTTTAATTAAATAGTCAAACTGGTTACTTGACCTTATGGTCAAGTTACAAATGCACGCCTCGCAGGGCGAAACTTATTAAGAGAGAAATAGTAGTAGCGGAAAATCAAATAACTTCGTGGCGCCATCCAGTATACCACAGGCAACTGACTGGGCTCGCTCCCTAAGTAGACGGTTCCTCGTGGAGCTCCTCCTCCAAAGCTGGTGTAGTCTCCTCTTCAACTGGTGTTGTATTGTGGCAAGGGTGAGTACTTGGTACTCAGCAAGTCATGCAATGTAATGCAGCTAATATACTACATGCATGGCTTAATACAAAGGAGTGGCTCAAGGTATTTTTGCGATGTAAAACAGATTTAACAAGTATCATAAGTAGATTCAAAGCGGTAGAAACAAGTAAAGCATAAATAACTTTTCAAGGAGTTTAATAAACATCTTTCCCATCCTAATCCACATTTCCATCAACATCATTATTAATCCAACCCAACCTTTCAGATCCAAGTTATTTTTGAGAAAATCTAACCCTTGACTGTAATTCGGCGATGTCCAATACGCGGACACGGCTATTCGAATAGATTGTACACTCTGCAGAGGTTATGAACTTTACCCACAAGATACAGTCAAACACCACAAAGGCGAGTTCAGTAACAAAGTCTTTGGAAACCTCTATCAATACAAGTGGTCATCCCAGTTTATTGCACACTAACCCTTCCCTTAGCTAAGGCGAAGTTTAGGCCAATCAACCGTTAGATGGGTACCTGGCCTTAGCCCCGGTACGCTCCCCCGTACAACTTACACAAAGGGTGTAGTTGACCTCCTGAGGTCCCACAGGTACATTATTAGCAACTTAGTCAACTAGGTCCGTCCCATTACAGACATGTGGTTGCACGTTAGACCCAGTTCAAAGGCTTGCAAGGTTAAGTCCTTAGGGTGATCAGGGCAAGACTACCCGAAGAACCAAATCAACATCCCCAATGCCACAACTGGCCCAAATGATCATTCTTGCCACATGCCCTGGCCGAAAACTATTTATCAAACCCAGTTGATTACCATGCACCACGTGCCATCAACATCACATGATACCTTTCCAAAACAGGTTCAATATATCATTAAGTCAATATTAACATTTGATTGTCCAAAATCATGTCATGAGCACGAGCGAGTCTAAGCAAAGATACTACAACGGTCTAAAACCCATGTTGGCAATTTAATAATGTCCAACTAGTAATTCACAACTAGGGTGACAAGGGTCATGGCACATATTTAAATAATCAAGGTGTCATACAAAGAAATTGGTATTTATCTAACCCCATATTTAAATAAAGTATTTTTCTAATTGAACTAGCATGCAATAGGTTAAATCAAAATAGATTTCAAAATAGGATCAACATGGTCAAAGCACAACTTGCCTTCAAAAGTACTTGTTCTTGGTCTTGAGTTAGATCCTGAGTCAATACTTCTCCTTCGAATCCTTCCAGGCACTTCAACGTCTACTCGTAGCGTGCAAATAGCAATACACGAATAAACAATAGGTGAAAAGTGTCCAAACATCCAAATAAAATCCATAAACAGAGAGAACATAATTTTATGAATTTTTAGAAAGCTGGAATCGTCAAATTTGGAGTTAAAATGCAAAAGTTATGATTATTTAAAGTTTAAATAATCAATTAAATAATTTTACAGAGAAAAACTTTACTCCAAAAATTAAATAAAATTTATATTTAGGTAGATCTCAATTTTATACAAATTTAGAAATTTGAATCACTCAAATCGGAGTTGAAACGCATAAAAGTTATAAGCATTTGAAGTTTGAATCAAAATGCAAATCATTATTTCGAATTAATAAATCATTTTCTTTCGTAAATTAATTATTGCGTCACCTGGACATGTGGCAGCCTCACGATTGGTTGGTGGCGTCCACCGGCTCATGGGCTCGATCCACGGCTTGGCTCGGGTCACTGTGGACTCGGTCCACGGCTCCTCGTGGAGAATGACATGTGGGTCCGCCTCGGATGACGTCATCGCCGACGTCGGCCGGGCTCACCACGGTGGCTTGACAGTGGGACCCACTTGGACGTCATTCTTGGCGTCGGCGCTCGGCTGAGGCGGCCCGTCATGCGGCCCGCCATGACGTCGGCGTCACACACGCTGCAGCGCGCGTGGGCGGCCGACCGCGGCGCGTC
The DNA here is from genome assembly GCA_036346355.1 of Rhipidocladum racemiflorum. Classification (NCBI taxonomy): domain Eukaryota; kingdom Viridiplantae; phylum Streptophyta; class Magnoliopsida; order Poales; family Poaceae; genus Rhipidocladum; species Rhipidocladum racemiflorum. The sequence goes on along the minus strand of CM070575.1, from coordinate 29,348,342 downwards.
GGCCTTCCCGACGCGTGGCGCAATCTCGGCCGTCGATTTGAAAATCAACGCCCAGATTAGATCTCGCTCTCACGCGTTTGGGTTAACGCGTTTGATCTGACCGTTGAATCTAGATCGGACGGTCAAGATTGGATCTAGTGGTTTTGGACGGAATCTCACCGTGAGATGACGTGGCGCAATCTGGGACGTTGGATCTTGATCGGGCCGAGAAGCTTCAACGAGCAGCGATGGCGTGGCGGCGGAGCTACTGGCCGCCGAGCCGGGACGGTGACACGGGCAACGGCGTTTGCGGGCTCCTCCGGCGAGGTGAGAGGTCCCTTCGGGTGCATCTCGTCGCGGTGAGTCCGGATCTAGGGTCAACGGCGGCGGGGGATGGCGGACGGTGGCGGAACGAAGCAAAAACCACGGCGGAGGAGTGCTACACTCCGGCGAGCGATTGCGGGCGCGTCAGGGGCACTGCGGCGGCGACGGCTAGGGCAACGGCTTCGCAAGGTCCAGGTGATCCTCGGGGTGTGATCCGGGCATTAAATAGCCTCGACTTCCGCGCGGAAAACGGAAACCTAAATCCTCACGGCGGCGGGCGCGGCGGCGGAGTCCGGCTCAAATAAATTCCAAATAAATCCAAATAAATTCCTGAAAATTCCAAAAATTCACCAATGTGCCAAATCACACATGAATTTAAGAAAAGCAAAATTTTGGGGTGTTACAAACCTCCCCCCTTAATAGAATCTCGTCCCCGAGATTCAGGGCTTACTACAGAATAGGCTTGGAAACTCTTTCTTCAAATCCTCTTCACGCTCCCAAGTTGCTTCACTCTCCGCGTGGTTGCTCCATTGAACTCTGCAGAAACGGGTTGACTTGTTCCTCGTCTCTCGATCCATGGTGTCCAAAATCTTTACGGGATGCTCCTTGTAAGTCAAATCTTCTTGCAACTCAATTGACTCTAGTGGTGTCTGTTCCTCAGGTACTCGGAGACACTTCTTCATTTGGGACACATGGAATACGTCATGTACTCCTGCTAACGACTGTGGCAACTCCAGCTGATAAGCAACTTCGCCTCTGCGGCTCAAAATCTTAAATGGTCCTACATAACGGGGTGCGAGTTTCCCTTTGGCATGGAACCTCTTAACTCCCCTGAGAGGTGTAACTCTGAGGTATACAAAGTCTTCTGGTTCAAAACTCAAGTCCGGCTGACGATTGTCAAGATAACTCTTACATCGTGATTGGGCGATCTTCAACCTTTCCTAATCATGGCAATCCGCTCTTCGACCTCTTGAAGAATATCAGGCGAAGACACGCGCTCACGGTCTCATTCCAATTCAATGGCGTCCGACAGGGTCGACCATACAGTGCCTCAAAAGGTGACATCTGTAAACTAGCCTGGTAACTATTATTGTAACTGAACTCGGCATACGGCAAACTCTTATCCCAAGAGGTAGCATAAGCCAATGCACACGCTCTTAACATATCCTCCAGAATCTGATTGACTCTTTCGGTCTGTCCATCCGTCTGTGGATGATAGGCTGTACTGAAGTTTAAACGGGTTCCCATGGCTTCATGCAACTTATTCCAGAACCTTGAGGTAAATTGGGTACCTGCATGCGATACAATCCTCTTTGGCACTCCGTGCAAACAGACGATCCTGATCATGTACAACTCTGCTAACTTATCTCCCGAGTAAGTGGTCTTCACGGGGATAAAATGGGCTACTTTGGTCAAGCGATCCACTATAACCCATATGGAGTCATAACCTCCTTGAGTCTTAGGCAAACCGGTAATGAAATCCATTCCGATTTCCTCCCACTTCCACTCGTATTTTCAGTTTGTAGCAATCCTGCTGGTCTCTGATGCATTGCCTTGACTCTCTGGCATACGTCGCACAATGCAACATGCTCGGCAACTTCACGCTTCATACTCGGCCACCAGAATCTTTCCTTCAAATCCTGATATATTTTGGCGCTTCAGGATGAATTGAATACTTGAGTCATGGGCTTCTTCTAGAATCAAGCGTCAGCTCCTTTTTGTTCGGCACACAAATCCGATCCTTCATCCATAACGTGCCTTGCTCATCCAACTTGAAATCCTCTGCCTTGCCTTCTTCCTTGATGGACTTAATCCTGCGGATCTTGTCATCATCCTTCTGTCCTTCTCGGATCTGGTCCTCTAGGGTAGGCTTTACTTCTAATGCGGCCAAGAATCCGCTAGGCACCACCTCAATCTTCATTCTCTGGAAATCCTCACACAGCTCATCCTGACTTGTGGCTAGCAACATGCTCACAGTATGGCTTTTCCGACTCAAGGCATCGGCAACTACGTTGGCCTTCCCGGGATGGTAATGGATTCCAACATTGTAGTCCTTGATCAACTCTAACCATCTCCTCTGCCTCATGTTCAGATCCGACTGGGTGAATATGTATTTAAGGCTCTTATGATCCGTATACACTTCACATCTGTTCCCGATCAGATAGTGACGCCATATCTTCAAGGCATGCACTACGGCAGCTAACTCTAGGTCATGCGTCGGATAATTTTCCTCATGCGGCCTCAACTGCCTTGATGCATAAGCGATGACCTTTCCATTCTGCATCAGCACACATCCAAGTCCTTGGCGCGATGCATCACAATAAATATCAAAGCTTTGATTAACATCCGGTAGAACTAACACCGGTGCTGATGTCAATCGCTTCTTCAGCTCCTGAAATCCTTTCTCACATTCTGACGTCCATGCAAAATTCTTCTCCTTTTTCAGCAATTGCGTAAGAGGTTTCGCAATTGTCGAAAAGCCTTCAATGAAACGGCGGTAGTATCCTGCCATTCCAAGGAAACTCCGGATCTGGGTCACAGTCTTCGGCTGCTCCCAATGTAACACAGCTTCTACCTTGCTTGGGTCTACAGCGACTCCTTCTGCGGTCATTACATGTCCGAGGAACTCCACCTTATCCTTCCAAAAATCACACTTGCTGAACTTGGCGAAGAGTTGCTGTTCCCTCAGCTTTTCCAAAACTCGCCTCAAGTGTTCGGCATGTTCTTCCTCTGTCTTGGAGTAGATTAGGATATCATCTATGAACACGACAACAAACTTGTCCAAATATTCCATGAACACCTTATTCATCATATTCATGAAATATGCTGGCGCATTCGTCAGACCAAAGGACATAACTGTAAACTCGTAATGTCCATATCTTGACGAGAATGCTGTCTTCGGAATATCTTCTGATCGGATCTTCAACTGATGGTATCCCGATCTCAGATCAATCTTGGAGAAAACTCCGGCTCCTCTCAGCTGATCAAACAAATCATCAATCCTGGGTAACGGGTACTTATTCTTCACGGTGACTTCATTGAGTGCACGGTAGTCAATGCACATCCTGAAACTCCCGTCCTTCTTCTTGACAAACAATACTGGTGCTCCCCACGGTGACGAACTCGGTCTGATAAATCCTTTCTCCATTAACTCTTCTAGCTGTTTCTTCATCTCTACCAACTCCTCGGTGGACATCCGATAAGGTCTCTTTGCTATCGGTGCTGTACCAGGTACAAGCTCTATCACAAACTCTATGTCCCTGTCTGGCGGCATACCAGGTAGATCTTCGGGAAAAACATCTGGGTACTCATTCACTCTTGAGACATCCTCTATCTTGATTGTCTTGGTACTTGTTAACCATCATCTGTCCATCTCTAGCTGCAGTGGCTTGAAATTCCACTTTCTTTCCACACTGCTCTCAATCGAGATAGTCCTTCGTCCACAATCCAATACGACCTTGTGCTTGGACAACCAATCCATTCCCAAAATGACATCTAAGGTCCGGGTCTCCAAAATAATAAGGTTCGCTTAGGAACTCTATTCCATCTATTAGTATTCTCACCGGAACATCCTACTTTCGATTCGGAGTTCGGAACCAGGGGTTTGAACTAAAAGCATGCATTTAAGTCTTGCAATCCCCAAATCATTTCTAGCAGCAAAGCCTTGTGAAACAAACGAATCTAAGCTCGAGAATCAAACAAAGCAAGGTGCAGTCTTGAGTTAACTAGCAACTTACCCAATCTGACGTCAGTAGCATTCTGCGGTGCATCCGCGGTGACATGGTTGACTCGGCCTCTCACCACAGCCTGGGGTGTGGCTCCTGGTCTTTGGCGTCCTAGCTGGGTGGTTCCTAGATTGAAGCGAATCGGGGTCACTCTGCTGTCTTCTTTGGACAAGCTGTTGGCAAAATGTCACGGCTCGTTGCAGCTTGTAGCGCGTCTCACTGTTCCTTGCCGATCGCCTGGAGCAGCGTTTCTAGCGGGGCTGGGGTGCAGTAGTTTTGATTGACGGTTCTTGGTGCCGTGACGGTGTCCTTGTTGCATTTGTGGCTGAAATGAAAACTGATTTGGTGCAACTCTCAGCGCATTGCGTTCTCGACGTGATCCTGTTTGTTGCATCTGCGCTTCTGTTCTCATCCAGTTCCTTGCGCTTGTCCTCAAGAATAAGCGCCTTATTCACCAACTCTTGGAAATCTGGAAAGGTGTGGGTGATCAGTCCCTACTTGTAGTCTGAGTTAAGTCCCTTCATGAAGCGAGGCCCATGCGGCTTTATCTGTTGCTACATCCTCAGGTGCGTAGCGTGCTAGGCTGTGTGAACTTGTTCAGGTAGTCGGCCACTGGCTGATTACCTTGCTTGATGCTCTGAACTCCTCCTTCTTAAGATCCATGATTCCTTCCAGGCACGTGATACCGACGGAATGCGGTGTGAACTCTTCCCAAGTGATGTCTGAGGGTTCACTTGCGTGGCACGAAGTTCTCCCACCATTCGTAATTTGTTCCTTCCAAGCGATGAGAAGCGTAGAGTACCTTCTCATTTCCTATGCATTGAGCTATGTGTAGCTTCCTCTCAATTAACCTTAACCAATCATCGGCCTCTAATGGATTGACATTCCCAGAGAAAGTGGGTGGGTGAGTTCTCATGAACTCGGCGGTCTTGTATTACGGCGTTGTCACGATTAACTTGATTAGCGGTGGCCTCGAGCAAGGACGTGTTGCATTTGTTGCATCATAGCATGCATCAACTGAGTCTGAGCAGCGAGAAAAGCTCCGAAATTCTGCATATCCAGTGGCGGTGCTGGTGCTCCATCATTGGGGTTTTCTGCTGGGCGAGAACCACTTCCATTGCCTCCAAAGTTTCCGCGGGTGTTCACCATCTGCCGATTTGCTCTAGGTTTTAGAGATGAGAGGGAAACAAGAATAGACAAGTAATACGGAACTTATGCGGGGCGAAAGGTGTAACTTTAAGGTCCAACTTTATTAACTAATCAATAGTAACTTGGTATGGTTGCTTACAATGCCTAAGGGCCTTGCAACACATACTGCAAACTCAGCAAACAATGAAAATCCAAATCGAACTAACACTCGAGTCTAACGCCTAAAGGGTGACTCTTTGTTCTAAGACGCGACTCGGCGAAGGAGTCTCACTATAAAACCTATGTTCACTCATCGAGAAAACCTCCACGGCCTGGGTACGGATGCTGCGGCATAGGCGCGAAACGATTGCCATGTCCAAAGAATCGTGTGTCATCTGTGGTAGTCGAAGAAGCGGTGTCCTCATCGAGATCGACTCCTCCGGATCTGGCTCGTGTAGGCTCGAAATCTTGGCTCACAGTTCTGGTCCGTACAAAGCCATCTCCAACTTCGTCAATCCTTCGCGAGAAGGTGTGACACATACTCTTGAGCTTCCCGCCATCTGTTCTTCTCTGTCGTGATCTCCTTGGCGGGCCTTCAGCAGCTCCTTGCTTGTATCATCGAGTACATCCTCCTGGGCGACAACAAGTCGTGCCAACTGTGTAACCATGGCATCCTCATCCTGAATTGCCTTCGGGTCAAGAAGGTTATTGCTGCGCGGGTGATAACGGAACACCGTGCTCTCCAACTCTCTGGCGTAGATACGGGTAATGTGCCGCATTGTTCGTCGTAATACTTCTTGGATACCTATCTGCATTGAAGACCTCCTGGCAGTGCAGTGTATCGGGCGATTGCCTGGGCCCTTCTTCCTTGCAGGTACCTCAATCTTCACGTCACAAGCCTTGATCAATCCTGCTTGTCTGATTACTTCCACTTCGTATTGCGGCTTCTCAAAATCTCCGAGAGTCTGAAGCATATGCCAAAGTTCTGCGGCATGACCAACCTCTAGATCGACGTAGTTGAACTCTCCCTCCATCTGTCACAAGAGTGCTCACGTAAGAATTCGAAATTTTTAAATCGTGACAAGGTAAGGAAAAATTCAGCACGAGACAAGAAAAGAAAGAGTGGGATAAGTCGAGATGTCATCTCTTGTCTTGACAAATTTTTAGCTTTAGAAAATAGGTTTTATCCTCACTACGACCATTCTAGCTAGGGTTGAGCCTACGGTCAACCTGGCTCTGATACCACCTCTGTCGGGACCCCGAATTTGCAAATCCGGACCCTCTGTGTATTCAGCACTAGTCCAGGAACGCGCTAGTGCACACAGTCTTAACATCGGTAAATATCACAATCATACCACTCGATACTAGTAAAGTACTTTAATTAAATAGTCAAACTGGTTACTTGACCTTATGGTCAAGTTACAAATGCACGCCTCGCAGGGCGAAACTTATTAAGAGAGAAATAGTAGCAGCGGAAAATCAAATAACTTCGTGGCGCCATCCAGTATACCACAGGCAACTGACTAGGCTCGCTCCCTAAGTAGACGGTTCCTCGTGGAGCTCCTCCTCCAAAGCTGGTGTAGTCTCCTCTTCAACTGGTGTTGTATTGTGGCAAGGGTGAGTACTTGGTACTCAGCAAGTCATGCACAGAATGCAGCTAATAGACTACATGCATGGCTTAATACAAAGGAGTGGCTCAAGGTATTTTTGGCAAAGAAACAAAGATTTAACAAGTATCATAAGTAGATTCAAAGCAGTAGAAACAAGTAAAGCATAAATAACTTTTCAAGGAGTTTAATAAACATCTTTCCCATCCTAATCCACATTTCCATCAACATCATTATTAATCCAACCCAACCTTTCAGATCCAAGTTATTTTTGAGAAAATCTAACCCTTGACTGTAATTCCCGAGCGATGTCCAATACCGCGGACACGGCTATTCGAATAGATTGTACACTCTGCAGAGGTTATGCACTTTACCCACAGGATACAGTCAAACACCACAAAGGCGAAGTTCAGTAATAAAGTCTTTCGGAAACTTCTAACAATACAAGTGGTCCTCCCCGGTTATTGCACACTAACCCTTCCCTTAGCTAAGGCGAAGTTTAGGCCAATCAACCGTTAGATGGGTACCTGGCCTCAGCCCTAGTACGCTCCCCAGTACAACTTACACAAAGGGTGTAGTTGACCTCCTGAGGTCCCACAGGTACGTTATTAGCAACTTAGTCAACTAGGTCCGTCCCATTACAGACATGTGGTTGCACGTTAGACCCAGTTCAAAGGCTTGCAAGGTTAAGTCCTTAGGGTGACCAGGGCAAGACTACCCGAAGAACCAAATCAACATCCCCAATGCCACAACTGGCCCACCTGATCATTCTTGCCACATGCCCCGGTCGAAAACTATTTATCAAACCCCAGTTGATTACCATGCACCACGTGCCATCAACATCGCATGATACCTTTCCAAAACAGGTTCAATATATCATTAAGTCAATATTAACATTTGTTTGTCCAAAATCATGTCATGAGCACGAAAGTGTGTCTAAGCAAAGATACTACAACGGTCTAAAACCCATGTTGGCAATTTAATAATGTCCAACTAGTAATTCACAACTAGGGTGACATGGGTCATGGCACATATTTAAATAATCAAGGTGTCATACAGCAAATTGGTATTTATCTAACCCCCATATTTAAATAAAGTATTTTTCTAATTGAACTAGCATGCAATAGGTTAAATCAAAATAGATTTCAAAATAGGATCAACATGGTCAAAGCACAACTTGCCTTCAAAAAGTACTTGTTCTTGGTCTTGAGTTGGATCCTAAGTCAATACTTCTCCTTCGAATCCTTCCGGCACTTCAACGTCTACTCGTAAAGCGTGCAAATAGCAATACACGAATAAACAATAGGCGAAAAGTGTCCAAACATCCAAATAAAATCCATAAACAGAGAGAACATAATTTTATGAATTTTTAGAAACTGGAATCGTCAAATTTGGAGTTAAAATGCAAAAGTTATGATTATTTAAAGTTTAAATAATCAATTAAATAATTTTACAGAGAAAAACTTTACTCCAAAAATTAAATAAAATTTATATTTAGGTAGATCTCAATTTTATACAAATTTAGAAATTTGAATCACTCAAATCGGAGTTGAAACGCAAAAGTTATAAGTGTTTGAAGTTTGAATCAAAATCTGAAATCATTATTTCGAATTAATAAATCATTTTCTTTTTCGGAAATTAATTATTGCGTCAGCCTGGACACGTGGCAGCCTCTGATTGGTTGGCTGACGTCAGCCGGCTCATGGGCTCAGTCCACGGCTTGGCTCGGGTCTACCGTGGACTCGGTCCACGGCTCCTCGTGAGAATGACATGTGGGTCCGCCTCGGATGACGCGTCACTGGCGGCGTCGGCGAGGCTCACCACGGTGTCGACAGTGGGACCGCTGCGACGTCATTGCTGACGTCAGCGCTCGGCTGAGACAGCCGTTGACATGCGGACCCGCCATGACGTCAGCGTCACACGCACGCCAGCGTGGGCCAGCGCCGCGCGGCGGTCGGCCTTTCCCAGGACGCTGGCGCAATCTCGGCCGTCGATTTGAAAATCAACGGCCCGAGATTAGATTCGGCTCTCACGCGTTTGGGTTAACGCGCTTGATCCGACCGTTGAATCTAGATCGGACGGTCAAGATTGGATCTAGTGGTTTTGGACGGAATCTCACCGTGAGATGACGTGGCGCAATCTGGGACGTTGGATCTTGATCGGACGGCTGAGAAGCTTCGAACGACGGCGATGGCGTGCGGCGGAGCTGCCTGGCCGGAGCTGGGGACGGCGACACGGGCAACGGCGTTTGCGGGCTCCTCCGGCGAGGTGAGAGGTCCCTTCGGGTGCGTCTCGTCGTGGTGAGTCTGGATCTAGGGTCAACGCGGCGGGGGACGGCGGACGGCGGCGGAACGAAGCAAAAACCGCGGCGGAGGAGTGCTACACTCCGGCGAGCGGTGCGGGCGCTGCTGTAAACCGCGCGGCGACGGCTAGAACAGCGGCCGCAAGGTCCAGGTGATCCTCGGTGTGATCCGGCATTAAATAGCCTCGGCTTCCGCGCGGAAGCGGAAACCTAAATCCTCACGGCGGCGGCGTGGCGGCGAGTCCGGCCGGACTTCGGCGAAACGACGACGAGGACCGCCCACGTGGCGCGATCAACGGCCACGATCGCGCGGGCGATCGGATCCGGCCTGGACTCACCGGCCGGTGCGATCCAATCTGGACCGTTGGATCTCGATCCAACGGTCGGGATCGAATAGGGTTCGGTCAAGTCACTTGGCTCGGGTCGGACTCGAGTCGGACTCGGACTCGGGTCCGGTCGGATGAATAGTACTTGACCCGACTTGATTTTCCAGCGATTTAATATTTAAAATAATTCCCAGAAATTCATTTAATTCATTAAAAATATCAAAAGACTGAGAAACATTCCAAAAATTCTGGAAAATACTTTGGATCATTTTGGACTCAAATAAAATATTTCCAACAAAATTTTATTTGCAAAGTTTAATTCTTTAATTATTTCAAAATGGAATAAATTCAAATAAATTCCAAATAAATCCAAATAAATTCCAAAAAATTCCAAAAATTCACCAAAGTGCCAAATCACACATGAATTTAAGAAAAGCAAAATTTTGGGGTGTTACAGGACGTCAATCAAAGCTTTGATATTTATTGTGACGCATCACGCCAAGGAATTGGATGTGTGCTGATGCAGAATGGAAAGGCCGTTGCTTATGCATCCAGGCAGCTGAGGCCACACGAGGAGAATTATCCGACGCATGACCTGGAGTTAGCTGCCGTAGTGCACGCTTTGAAGTTGTGGCATCACTATTTGATTGGAAACAGATGTGAGGTATACACGGATCATAAGAGTCTTAAGTACATCTTCACCCAATCAGACCTGAACATGAGGCAGAGGAGATGGTTAGAGTTGATCAAAGATTATAATGTTGGAATCCATTATCATCCCGGAAAGGCCAACGTAGTTGCCGATGCTCTGAGTCGGAAGAGCCATACGGTGAACAAGTCGATAGCCGCGAGTCAGGAAGAGCTATGCAAGGATTTCCAGAAGATGCAGATTAAAGTGGTCCCAGAAGGATTCTTGGCCGCATTGGAAGTGAAGCCTACCCTAGAGGATCAGATTCGAGAAGGACAGAAGGATGATGACAAGATCCGCAGGATTAAGTCCAAAATGGATGAAGATAAGGCCAAAGACTTCAAGCTAGACGAACAAGGCACGTTGTGGATGGAGGATCGAATTTGTGTGCCAAACAAGAAGGAGTTGAAACAGTTGATACTAGAGGAGGCCCATGACTCCAAGTATTCAATTCATCCGGGGAGTGCCAAGATGTATCAAGATTTGAAGGGAAGATTGTGGTGGCCGAGCATGAAGCGTGAAGTTGCTGAGCATGTTGCGCTGTGCGACATATGCCAGAGAGTCAAGGCAATGCATCAGAGACCAGCAGGATTGCTACAGCCGTTGAAGATACCTGAGTGGAAGTGGGAAGAAATCGGAATGGACTTCATTACCGGTTTACCCAAGACTCAAGGAGGTTATGACTCCATATGGGTCATAATAGACCGCTTGACTAAGGTCGCTCATTTTATTCCAGTGAAGACCACTTATTCGGGAGATAAGTTAGCTGAGTTGTACATGACCAGGATCGTCTGTTTGCACGGAGTACCGAAGAAGATCGTATCGGACAGAGGTACCCAGTTTACCTCGAGATTCTGGAATAAGCTGCATGAGGCCATGGGAACCCGTTTGAACTTTAGTACAGCATATCATCCGCAGACGGATGGGCAAACAGAAAGAGTTAATCAGATTCTAGAGGACATGCTATGGGCTTGTGCATTAGCTTATGCTACCTCTTGGAATAAAAGTCTGCCGTATGCGGAGTTCAGTTACAACAACAGCTACCAAGCCAGTTTGCAAATGTCGCCATTTGAATCACTATACGGTCAAACCTGTCGGACACCGTTGTAACATCCCAAAATTTGGGTTTTCAAAAATTTTTGGTTTAGTTTAGCTTCCCAAAAATTTCCGTTGTTTTTCTCACGTTTATAAAGCTTGGTTTGAATTTTCTAAAAGCTAAAACAATTTAATTTGATTATTCTAAACCTCAAATAAAATAAATTTGATTTTATTTGGATTCCTTGTGCTTCAAGAAATTTTCCTGTAATTTTTGAGATTTTTCGGAGCTCGTTTGCTATTTATTGGATTTAATTGAATTTGATTTGTATAAAGCCCTTTTATGGAAATTAATTAATTATTTGGAAAAGTTTGTATAAAGTTTTGTTGAAAATATTTTATTTGAGTTTAAAATGTCTCAAAATATTTTCTGGAATTTTTCTAGAATTTTTCTGGTATTTTTATTGCCTCTATTGATTTAATTGGATTTATTGGAATTGTTTTATTGGGAAAATGATTGGAAATTCCGAAAATTGCTTGGGCCTCAAGCCTTCTCTCTCCACCAGCCGGCCCAGCTCCTCCCGCCCAGTCGTCTGGCCACAGCCGCCCACCCGAGGGCGCCTCACTGTGCCAAGACGCCAAAGCCAGCCGCCATGGCCATGGCGCGCGCGCCAATGAGCTGGGCCAGGCCAACGCCCCCCACGGCCACGTGTCGCCCTCCCATTGGCCCACGCCGCCCCAATCCGTTCCATGCACGGTTTGTGCTCGATAAAATGCCCACAAGACCCGTTTTTCGTGTTTTCTTGATTTCTCTTGACCTAGCCACCACACCAGCCCTAGTAGGTCTCCCATGACCTCTCCCACGCAGGTTCCACCCCTTGGATCCCCCCAAAACCGAGAAAACCACCCCATGTCCTCTGGATGTCGCCCAACGTCGGCCGAACTTTGGAGCCGCGTCCCGGGCAGCTCGTCGACTCTTTTCGAGATCCGTCTTCGCCGTGGTGTGCCACAATGTACCATCTATTTACTGTCCAAAATTCAGCCAATTTGGTCCAAGGGATCAAAAGTTCTTTACGATCTTTTTTCCCGTATAATCTTTATGACAGGATAAGAGACGGAAATCCGATCCTAAAGCACTTGGGGGCTGCTGTGGGATGTCTGAGATAGGGGTCCCGCAAGTGGGGCCTATACCCAGCCCAGGCTAGGCAGGCGGAGCAAGAGGCCCAAAGCCCGAAGCGCCACGACGGGCCGGAGGAGGTTTCGACTTGTTCCCCAAGGCAACTCCCGATCCTTGGCGAAGCTTCGCCACGCCCAAACAACCCGCCAAAAGCGAAGCATGCGACGACATTCGCAGAGCTGCAGCGCTGAACTTGACAGCGGCAGCGCGGTCGGGGAAAGCACAACCACCTCTCCAAGACGTAGTGCGCCAGAGCCGACGAAGACAAAGTACGTGTTGGTGAGGCCACCATGTTGAGGGCCCGGTGGCGCCCATCTATCATGTATCCCTCCCCCAGTATATAAGGGGAGGAGGGAGAAACCAGAAAAGGAGGACGCTCATATATCCAAGAACACAGGACTAGGGTATTATCTCCTCCGAGAGAGCCCGAACCTGTCTAAACACAGATCGCCCTCGCATCCTGTGTTACCATCAAGCTCAGATCCCGCACAAATCCCCTAGAATCACAAATCTCATTGCCGACGAAACCGATCGTCGACACAAGGATAAAGAGTAAAGAACAGTAAAAGTTGCAAGGGCCAGGCAAGTTGTGCTTTGACCATGTTGATCCCATTTTCGAACTTATGTTGTTTCAAATTATTGCATGCTAGTTGGATATAAACTGATTTCAATTAGTTTGGGATTAGATATTTAACCTACTTGTTATTGCCACCTTGTCTATAATAGTTGTACGCCATGAATCATTTGCCACCCTAGGTTTCTTGATTAATAGTTGGCTTTAAATACTTTGCCGACATGGGTTAGTTAGACCGTCAGTAGCTGCTTAGTCTTGCAACGTACCTTTGACACCATTTTGGAAATACAAAAGCTCAATATTGACTAATGGAATATGCAATGTGTTTTGGAACGGTGTGACGTGTTGCCGACACGATGAAGTTGATATGTGGAGGTATTCGTACTTCTTCAAGGATGTTGAGTTGTTGGCATTGTGTTGCGCAATAATCAACTGGGGTGATAAAATGATTTAGACCGGGGCAAGTGGCAAGATTATGATCGGGTGGGCCAGGTGTGGCACCGGGAAGGTTGATTTGGTTCTTCGGGTAGTCTTGCCCTGGTCATTCTAAGGACTTAACCTTGCAAGCCTTTGAACTGAGTCAATCGTACAACCACATGTCTGTAATGGGACGGACCTAGTTGATTAAGTCGCTAATAACTTGCTTGTGGTACCTCGGGGTGTCAACTACATCTTTTGTGTAGCTTGAAGGGGAGCGTGCAGGTGCGGCATGGTACCCATCCAACGGTATGTCGGTCCCATACTTCGCCTTAGCTAAGGGAAGGGATGGTGTAGGGCAAAAACCGGAGAGGTCCACTTGTGTAGTTAGAGGCTTCCGAAAGACTTTGTTATGATTACTCATTCGCATACTCTTGTATGGCGATTCACGGCTGACGTGGTGAGTTGATTGTATCTTGTGGGTAAAGTGTATAACCTCTGCAGAGTGTAAAATCTATTCGAATAGCCGTGTCCACGGTACTGGACAATGCTCGGGGATTACAGTTAAGGGTTAGCTTTTCTCAAAATTGAACTTGGGTTTGGAGGCAGTTTGCCTGTTGAAAAGTGATAACTGTTTAAGGATGTGGAATGGTTTACTTGTGAAACAACTGTGGAATCTATTAGTGTTATTACTTGTTTTACTGCTTTACAATCTATTATGTTTATTTATGATTGTTGCTTTTCTGCAAAATAACCATTCAGCCTGTTACTTGGAATAAGCCATGCATATAGTTATTAGACTTGCATTCTGTGCATGACTTGCTGAGTGCTTTATGTACTCACCCCTTGCAAACAAACAATCACCAGTGAGCAAAAGTCTACATTGTCGAAGAAGAAGAAGTTCCGTGAGAAGGCGATTATCTAGGAGTCGAACCCTGTCAGTTGCCTGTGGCGTATTGATGGGATTCACCGGTGTTCTTCGTTCCGCTGCTGCTTATTTGGAGTTGAAGCCGTCAAGGCTTCACAAGTGTAAGTTTTACCTTAAGGTCGTACAATAGTTTATATTTTATAATTGGGTTATTTTTATTATTCCGCTGTGTATGATTGTGATATTCATCTATGTTGAGACTGTGTGCACTAGCGTGATCCTGGACTAGTGCTGAATACACAGAGGGTCCGGATTTGCAAATTCGGGTCCCGACAGAGGTGGTATCAGAGCCATACTGACTGTAGGTCTTGACCTTAGATAGATTGGCCATCTTTAAGAGCTTCAAAATTATTTTCTAAAGAGAAAATTTAACTTGGAAGAATAATACATTCTTGACTTATCTTATTCTTCTATTCTTTCCTCTTTGCTGAAAGTTCTATCCTTCCCTTCGATTTAAATGGAAATCTTACCTGAGTTGTTCCGAATAGTTAACGATGTTTCACACTTAAGGAGAAAGTACTGGATGTCGCCGTCAACCCTGAAGATCGTGAAGTAAGAAATCATCGAGACCTGAGTTTTGAACTGGAAGATTTCGTGTATCTCAGAGTCACACCACTCAGTGGAGTTAAGAGATTCCATGCCAAAGGAAAACTCGCGTCGCGATATGTTGGACCATTCAAGGTTCTCGGTCGGAGAGGAGAAGTTGCGTACCAGCTAGAGCTACCGCAATCACTAGCCGGGGTACATGACGTGTTTCACGTGTCCCAGTTGAAGAAGTGTCTCCAAGTACCCGAGGAACAGACGCCGCTTGAGTCAATCGAGTTACAAGAGGATCTGACTTACAAGGAGCACCCCATGAAGATTTTGGACACCATGGATCGAGAGAAGAGAAACAAGTCAACCCGCTTCTGCAGAGTTCAATGGAGCAACCACGCGGAGAGTGAAGCAACTTGGGAGCGCGAAGAGGACTTGAAGAAAGAGTTTCCGAACCTATTCTTTAGTAAGCCCTGAATCTCGGGGACGAGATTCTGTTAAGGGGGGAGGTTTGTAACACCCCAAAAATTTTTTTTTCTTAAATTCATGTGTGATTTGGCACTTTGGTGAATTTTTGGAATTTTTTGGAATTTATTTGGATTTATTTGGAATTAATTTGAATTTATTCCCTTTTGAAATAATTAAAGAAATAAAAGTTTCAAATAAAGTTCTGTTGGAAATATTTTA
Organism: Rhipidocladum racemiflorum; assembly: GCA_036346355.1. Taxonomy (NCBI): domain Eukaryota; kingdom Viridiplantae; phylum Streptophyta; class Magnoliopsida; order Poales; family Poaceae; genus Rhipidocladum; species Rhipidocladum racemiflorum. The sequence continues at coordinate 29,332,911 of CM070575.1, read as the reverse complement.
TTTGAGTCCCAAATGCCCTAAAATATTTTCTAGATTTTTTCTGGAATTTTTCTGAGTATTTTACTATTTTTCTTGAATTAAATGAATTACTGGGAATTATTTTAAATATTAAATCTCTGGAAAATCCAACCGGGTTTGCACTGTTCATCCGACCGAACCCGAGTCAGACTCGAGTCCGAGTCAGAGTCGAGTCCGACCCGAGCCAGCCGACCGGACCGCACCAGCTCTAACCCTTATTGATCCCGACCGTTGGATCGAGATCCAACGGTTAGGATCAATCCGCGCGAGACAACGGCCTAACCCGAGCGATCCCGGCCGTCCATCATGCCACGTGGACGGCTGAGTTCAAGCCACGTCACCTCGACGTGTCCGGGACGGACTCCGCCGCCCGTACCGGTTCCGCCACGGATTCCGTGGGGATCTCGGCGTTCGGGCCGGTATTTAATGCCCGAACCCGCTCCCGAGGTTCGCCTTTGCCTCGTGCGTCGATTGCCCCACGTGCCCTAGCCCTAGCCGCCGCCGTCTTTCCGCTATTGCTCGCCATATTGGCCTAGAGTTTGCTTCGGGTTTTGGCTTCGCCCCGCCGCCGGCCAGTCTCTCCGGCCGCGATCGAGCCTAGCCCCAAGTTCCCGTGCCAAGGCGCAGCGTGGGTATATCTCACTCCGCCGGAGAAGCCCTCAAGCGCGGGTTAGGCTCGTCGTCGTCTTCGTCTGCGTAGCCTCTACTCCGCCCAGTCGCCATCGCCGTCGCTGAGCATCGCCACCGTCCGATCGTAATCAAGCGCCCAGATCTCGCCACGTCATCCCATGGTGAGATTCCGTTCCAACCCCAGATTCAATCTCGGCCGTTGGATCTAGATCCAACGGTCCAGATTAAGCGCTGCTCACCCCAAACGCATGAGACCAGATCAATTTGGGCCGTTGATTTTCAAATCAACGGCCGAGATCGAGCCACGTGTAAGGAAGTTGGACCGTGGCGGTCGGCACAGACGCTGTGTGACGCCGACACGCCGCCCAGCGTGTCGGCCGACGTGGCCAAACCGCACCATGACGCCACGCCACGGCGTCATGGGGCCCACTATCGGCCGCGCCCGGCCGTGCGGTGATGTCGACAATGACGTCACCAGTGGAGTCCCACTGCCGTATGATGTCTTTGAGTCCCGCCGACGTCGACAATGACGTCGGCCGTAGGGTCCCACATGTCGAGACACGTGAGTGGGCCGGGTCCACGGTGGACCCGAGCCGAGCCGTGGCCGAGCCTGCGTGGACGCCGACGTCACCGCCAACCAGAGGTTGACACGTGTCCTTGCTGACGCAATAAATTACTTTCCGAAAAAGAAAATGAAATATTAATTCGGTTTAATGTTTAATTTGAATTTCAAAAATTCAAATGATTATAACTTTTGCATTTTAACTCCGATTTGAGTGATTCAAATTTCTAAATTTGTATAAAATTGAGATCTACCTAATGATGAATTTTATTTAATTTTTGGACCAAAGTTTTTCTCTGTAATATTATTTAATTCATTATTTAAACTTTAAACGCTTATAACTTTTGCATTTTTACTCCGATTTCGCCGATTCAAATTCCTAAAAATTCATAAAATTATGCTCTCTCTGTTTATGGACTTCATTTGGATGTTTGGACACTTTTTGTCTACTATTTTATTCATTTGTTGCTATTTGCACGCTGCTACTTGAGTAGAGCGTTGAAGTGGGAAGGATTCGAAAGTGAAGTGTTGACTCAGAGCCATTTCGGGACCAAGAGCAAGTACTTTTTGAAGGCAAGTTGTGCTTTGACCATGTTGATCCCATTTTGAAATTAATTTGATTTAAAATTATTGCATGCTAGTTCAATTATAAAATGCTTTAATTGATTTTGGGAGATTAGTTAATTGCCTAGTTGTTGTATGCCACCTTGACATAGATAATTGTATGCCATGAACCCCTTGTCACCCTAGTTGAGGATTAAATAGTTGGACATTATTAAATTGCCAACATGGGAATTTAGATTGTTGTAGTACATTGCTTAGACCTGCTACGTGCTTATGACATGATTTTGGTCAAACAAATGTTAATATTGACTTAATGATATATTGAACCTATTTTTGAAAAGGTATCATGTGTTGTGATGTTGATGGCACGTGGTGCATGGTAATCAACTGGGGGTTTTGATAAATAGATTTGGACCGGGGCATGTGGCAAGAATGATCGGGTGGGCCTGTTGTGGCACCGGTGTAACACCCCAAAATTTTGCTTTTCTTAAATTCATGTGTGATTTGGCACTTTGGTGAATTTTTGGAATTTTCTGGAATTTATTTGGATTTATTTGGAATTTATTTGAATTTATTCCATATTGAAATAATTAAAGAATTTAACTTTGCAAATAAAATTTTGTTGGAAATATTTTATTTGAGTCCAAAATGCCCCAAAGTATTTTCCAGAATTTTTCGAATTTTTCGAGTCTTTTGCTATTTTTAATGAATTAAATGAATTACTGGGAATTATTTTAATTATTAAATCGCTGGAAAAATGCGAGTGGGTTTGTATCTTGTTCATCCGACCGAGGCCCGAGTCGACTCAAGTTCGAGTCCGACCGAGCCACCGACTCGACCAAACCACGTTCAACCCAAACCCACGGGACCGTCGGATCGAGATCCAACGGTCATGATCGACCGACTCCGACTGAGCCGTGAACCGACCGGACCGGCCGCGCCCGTCGATCGTGGCGTGGATCGTACTCACGTGGACGGCTCCGTGTATCTTCCCGTCCGTCTCGACTCGGAGAGCTCCGCCAGAGTCGCCGCGTGTCCCGCTAGGGTTCCGGTTTGTGCGGCGCATCCCGAGGGTATTTAAGGCGTGAGATGCCCGAGGTGGCTCTTTGCCGTCAGCGCACCGTGCCCCCTTCTCACCTCGCTCGAGCGCGCCGTCGCCCGCTTAGAGCTCACCGTAGTTGCTTCTCTCTGCCGCGCGTTCTTTTGCCGAATCCGCGCCGTCTGCCGTTCTCCGTGGCGGTGGCCGATCCGTGACGGTGACGAGGCGCACTCGAAGCGCCATCGGCACGCGTCATCGTCTTCGTCTCCGGTAACCTCCACACCGCCGCGTGCCATCGCCCTCGCGAGCCTGCGGCGCCGTCCGATCTTGATCGTGCGATCGAGGTGAGTTCGCGTGTTTTTCCTGCATCGTAACCTCGATCGGATCTGGACCGTTGGATCTTGATCCAACGGCCCACGATCACCACGCGTCGTAGCGGCGTTAAGGTAGGTTAGATCTGACCGTCCGATCTAGATCGAGCGGCCCACGATCACCGTGTAGTTTCCACCGTGTTAACCCTAGATCCAATCGCGCCGCTGATTTTCAAATCAACGGACACGATCGCTGCGTGTACCCTGGCTGCGCCACACGCACGTGGCGCGTGTCTCGACACACGCGGGGCCCGCGTGTCGAGGCTCCGCTGTCGGCCGCGAGCCGTGGGCCGAGCCCACGGTGGACCGAGCCGAGGCCGTGCGCCGGGTCCGTGGACCCGTGGCCACGTGTCATCACCCGATTGGTCCAAGTGTCCTCGCTGACGCAATAATGAATTTTCAAAAGAAAATGATTTATTAATTCGAAATAATGATTTGATTTTGATTCAAATTTCAAACGCTTATAACTTTTGCGTTTCAACTCCGATTTGAGTGATTCAAATTTCTAAATTTGTATAAAATTGAGATCTACCTAAATATGAATTTTATTTAATTTTGGACTAAAGTTTTTCTCTGTAAAATTATTTAATTGATTATTTAAACTTTAAATAATCATAACTTTTATGCTTTTAACTCCAAATTTGACGATTTGGTTTCTAAAAATTCATAAAATTATGTTCTCTCTGTTTATGGATTTTATTTGGATGTTTGGACACTTTTTGCCTATTGTTTATTTGTGTATTTGCTATTTGCACGCTTTTACGAGTAGACGTTGAAGTGCCTGGGAAGGATTCAAGGAGAAGTATTGACTCAGGATCCAACTCAGGACCAAGAGCAAGTACTTTTTGAAGGTAAGTTGTGCTTTGACCATGTTGATCCTATTTTGAAATCTATTTTGATTTAACCTAATGCATGCTAAGTTCAAATAGAAAAATACTTTATTTAAATATGGGAGATTAGATAAGTACCAATTTCTTTGTATGACACCTTGATTATTTAAGTATGTGCCATGACCCCTTGTCACCCTAGTTGTGGTTTACTAGTTGGACATTATTAAATTGCCAACATGGGTTTTAGACCGTTGTAGTATCTTTGCTTAGACTCGCTATGTGCTCATGACATGATTTTTGGACAATCAAATGCTAATATTGACTTAATGATATATTGAACCTGTTTTGAAAGGTATCATGTGATGTTGATGGCACGTGGTGCATGGTAATCAAGCGGGTTTGATAAATAGTTTTCGGCTCGGGCATGTGGCAAGAGTAATCAGGTGGGCCAGTTGTGGCATTGGGGATGTTGATTTGGTTCTTCGGGTAGTCTTGCCCTGGTCACCCTAAGGACTTAACCTTGCAAGCCTTTGAACTGGGTCTAACGTGCAACCACATGTCTGTAATGGGACGGACCTAGTTGACTAAGTTGCTAATAACGCACTGTGGGACCTCGGGAGGTCAACTACACCCTTTGTGTAAGTTGTGCGGGGAGCGTACCGGGGCTGAGGCCAGGTACCCATCTAACGATTGATTGGCCTAGACTTCGCCTTAGCTAAGGGAAGGGTTAGTGTGCAATAACCGGGGAGGACCACTTGTATTGTTAGAGGTTTCCGAAAGACTTTGTTACGGGAACTCGCCTTTGTGGTGTTTGACTGTATCTTGTGGGTAAAGTGCATAACCTCTGCAGAGTGTAGAATCTATTCGAATAGCCGTGTCCGCGGTATTGGACATCGCTCGGGAATTACAGTCAAGGGTTAGATTTTCTCAAAAATAACTTGGACTTGAAAGGTTGGGTTGGATTAATAATTGATGTCGATGGAAATGTGGTTTAGGATGGGAAAAATGTTTACTAAACTTCTCGAAAAGTTATTTATGCTTTACTTGTTTCTACTGCTTTCGAATCTACTTATACTACTTGTCAAATGCTGTTTACTGCAAATATACCTTGAGCTATTCCTTTGTACCAAGCCATGCATATAGTATATTAGCTCAAGATTCTGCGGTATGACTTGGCTGAGTACCAAGTACTCACCCTTGCCACCCTACAACACAGTTGAAGAGGAGATTACACCACTTTGGAGGAGGAGCTCCAAGAGGATCCGTCTACTTAGGAGCGAGCCCGGTCGGTTGCACTGTGGTATCTTGGATGGCGCCACGGGTTATTTGATTTTCCGCTGCTACTATTTCTCTCTTAATAAGTTTCACCTTGAGGCGTATATTTGTAACTTGGCCATAAGGTCAAGCAACCGCTTTAGTTATTTAAATAAAGTACTTTATTAGTATCGAATGGTATGATTGTGATATTTACCGATGTTAAGACTGTGTGCACTAGCTGCGTTCTGGACTAGTGCTGAATACCACAGAGGGTCGGATTTGCAAATTCGGGTCCCGACAGAGGTGGTATCGTGAGCCATCTTGACCGTGAGGCTCAATCCTAAGCTAGAATGGTCGTAGTGAGGATAAAACCTATTTTCTAAAGCTAAAAATTTGTCAAGATAAGAAATGACATCTCGACTTACCCCCTTCTCTCTTTCCTTGTCTCTTGCTGAATATTCCCTTACCTTGTCACGATTTAAAATTTCGAGTTCTTACGTGAGCACTCTTGTGACAGATGGAGGGAGAGTTCAACTACGTTGATCACGGAGGTTGGTCACGCCGCTTGAGAACTTTGGCATATGCTACAAACTCTCGGAGATTTTGAGAAGCCGCAATACCAAGTGGAAGTGATCGAGACAAGGTGATTGATCAAGGCTTGTGACGTGAAGATTGAGGTACTGCTAGGAAGAAGGGCCAGTGCAATCGCCCGATACACTGCACTGCCAGGAGGTCTACAATGCAGATGGGTATCCAAGAAGTATCACGACGAGCAATGCGACACATTACCCGTATCTACGCCAGAGAATTGGAGAGCACGGTGTTCCGTTATCACCCGCGCAGCAATAACCTTCTTGACCCGAAGGCGATTCAGGATGAGGATGCCATGGTTACACAGTTGGCACGACTTGTTGTCGCCCAGGAGGATGTACTCGATGATACAAGCAAGGAGCTACAGAAGGCCCGCAAGGAGATCACGACAGAGAAGAACAGATGGCGGGAAGCTCAAGAGTATGTGTCACACCTTCTGCGAAGGATTGACGAGTTGGAGATGGCTTTGTACGGACCAGAACCAGAGCCAGTACTCGAGCTACACGAGCCAGATCCGGAGGAGTCAGATCTCGATGAGGACACTGCTTCTTCGACTACCACAGATGACACAGTTGCGGGACATGGCAATCGTTTCGCGCCTATGCCGCAGCATCCGTACCCAGGCCGTGGAGGTTTTCTCGATGAGTGAGCGTAGGTTCTATAGTGAGACTCCTTCGCCGAGTCGCGTCATGGAATAAAGAGTCACCCTTTAGGCGTTAGACTCCAATGTTAGTTCGATTTGGATTTTCATTGTTTGCTGAGTGTGCAGTATGTGTTGCAAGGCCCTTAGGCATTGTAAGCAGCCATACCAAGTTATTAATATCAATAATAAAGTTGGACCTTAAAGTTACACCTTTCGCCCCGCATAAGTTCCATATTACTTGTCTATTCTTGTTTCCCTCTCATCTCTAAAACTTAGAGCAAATCGACAGATGGTGAACACCCGCGGAAACTTTGGAAGCAATGGAAGTGGTTCTCGCCAGCGAAAATCCCAATGATGGAGCACCCGGCACCGCCACCGGATATGCAGAATTTTGGAGCTTTTCTTCTTTGCTCAGACTCAGTTGATGCATGCTATGATGCAACAAATGCAACACGTCCTTGCCAGGCCACTTTGCTAATCAAGTTAATCGAGGACAACGCCAGAATACAAGACTGTCAGAGTTCATGAGGACTCACCCACCCACTTTCTCTGGGAATGCCAATCCATTGGAGGCCGATGATTGGTTAAGGTCAATCAAGAGGAAGCTACACATAGCTCAATGCATAGGAAATGAGAAGGTACTCTACGCTTCTCATCAGTTGGAAGGAACAGCCGCCGAATGGTGGGAGAATTTCTGTGCCACGCAAGAGAACCCTCAAGATATCACTTGGGAAGAGTTCACGCAGTGCGTTAAAATCGGTATCACGTGCGAGGAAGGAATCATGGACCTTAAGAAGGAGGAGTTCAGAGCATCAAGCAAGGTAATCACCGGTGGCCGACTACCTGAACAAGTTCACACAGCTAGCACGCTACGCACTGAGGATGTAGCGACAGAGATAAAGCCAGGCAGTCGCTTTCATGAAGGGACTTAACTCAGGATTGCAGGTGGGATTGATCACCCACACCTTTCCAGATTTCCAAGAGTTGGTGAATAAGGCGCTTATTCTTGAGGACAAGCGCAAGGAACTGGATGAGAACAGAAGCGCGAGGATGCAACAAAGAAGGATCACGCCAGTGGAACGCAATAATACCGCTGAGAGTTGCACCAAATCAATTCTTCGATTCCAGCCACAAAATGCAACAAGGACACTGTCACCAGCACCAAGACTGTCAATCGAACTACTGCACCCAGCCCTTCGCTAGAAACACTACTCGTGCAACAAGAAGGAACAAGGTGAGGCAGCTGCTACAATCGCAACGAGCCAGAGACACTTTGCCAACAGCTTGTCCGAAGAAGACAGCAGGAGTGACCCGATTCGCTTCAATCTAGGAACCACCCAGCTAGGACGCCAAAGACACAGGAGCCACACCCTGCATCGTGGGTGAGAGGCCGAGTCAACCATGTCACCGCAGATGCACCGCTGCGAATGCTACGGACGTCGTCTTTGGGTAAGTTACTTGTTAACTCAAGACTGCAACCGCTTTGTTTGATTACTGAGCTTCGCATTCGTTTGTTTCGCAAGGCTTTGCTACTAGAAATGATTTGAGGATTGCAAGACTTAGATGCATGCTTTTAGTTCAAACCCCTGGTTCTGAACTCCGAACGAAAGTAGGATGTTCCGGGGTGAGAATACTAATAGATGGAATAGAGTTCCTAGCGAACCTTATTATTTTGGAAACCCAGACCTTAGATGTCATTTTGGGAATGGATTGGTTATCCAAGCACAAGGCCGTATTGGATTGTGGACGAAGGACTATCTTAGTTGAGAGCCCGTGTAGAAGGAAAGTGGAATTTCAAGCCACTGCCGTTAGAGATGGACAGTTGATGGTTAACAGTACCAAGACAATCAGCATAGAGGATGTCTCAGTAGTGAATGAGTACCCAGATGTTTTCACGAAGATCTACCCGGTATGCCGCGCACGAGGACATAGAGTTTGTGATAGAACTTGTACTGCACAAAGACCGATAGCAAAGAGACCCTATCGGATGTCCACCGAGGAGTTGGTAGAGATGAAGAAACAGCTAGAAGAATTAATGGAGAAGGGATTTATCAGACCGAGCTCATCGCCGTGGGGAGCACCAGTTTTGTTTGTCAAGAAGAAGGATGGGAGTTTCAGGATGTGCATCGACTACCGTGCACTCAATGAAGTCACCGTGAAGAATAAGTATCCGCTACCCAGGATTGATGATTTGTTTGATCAGCTGAGAGGAGCCGGAGTTTTCTCCAAGATTGATCTGAGATCGGGATACCATCAGTTGAAGATCCGATCGGAAGATATTCAAGACGCATTCTCGTCAAGATATGGACATTACGAGTTCTGATTATGTCTTTTGGTCTCGATTTAATGCGCCAAAGATATTTCATGAATATGATGAATAAGGTGTTCATGGAATATTTGGACAAGTTTGTTGTCGTGTTCATAGATGATATCCTAATCTACTCCAAGACAGAGGAGGAACATGCCGAACACTTAAGGTGAGTTTTGGAAAAGCTGAGGGAACAGCAACTCTTCGCCAAATTCAGTAAGTGTGATTTTTGGAAGAACAAGGTGGAGTTTCTTGGACATGTAATGACCGCAGAAGGAGTCGCCGTAGATCCAAGCAAAGTAGAAGATGTGTTACATTGGGAGCAGCCGAAGACTATGACCCAGATCCGGAGTTTCCTTGGAATGGCAGGATACTACCGCCGTTTCATTGAAGGCTTTTCGACAATTGCGAAACCTCTTACGCAATTGCTGAAAAAGGAGAAGAAGTTTGCATGGACGCCAGAATGTGAGAAAGGATTTGGAGTGAAGAAGCGATTGACATCAGCACGGTGTTAGTTCTACGGATGTTAATCAAAGCTTTGATATTTATTGTGGCGCATCGCGCCAAGGACTTGGATGTGTCTTTGTCACGAGAATGGAAAGGTCGTAAACTTATGCATCAAGGCGATTGAGGCCGCATGAGGAAAATTATCCGACGCATGACCTAGAGTTAGCCCGTAGTGCATGCCTTGAATATATGGCGTCACTATCTGATCGGAACAGATGTGAAGTGTATACGGATCATAAGAGCCTTAAGTACATATTCACCCAAATGGATCTGAACATGAGGCAAAGGAGATGGTTAGAGTTAATCAAGGACTACAATGTTGGAATCCATTACCATCCCGGGAAGGCCAACGTAGTTGCCGATGCCTTGAGTCGGAAAAGCCATACCGTGAGTATGTTGCTAGCCACAAATCAAGATGAGTTATGTGAGGATTTTTGGAGAATGAAGATTGAGGTGGTACCTAGTGGATTCTTGGCCGCATTAGAAGTAAAGCCTACCCTAGAGGATCAGATCCGAGAAGGGCAGAAGGATGATGGCAAGATCCGCAGGATTAAGACCATCAAGGAGGAAGGCAAGGCAGAGGACTTCAAGTTGGATGAGCAAGGCACGTTATGGATGAAGGATCGCATTTGTGTGCCGAACAAAAAGGAGCTGAAGCAGTTGATTCTAGAAGAAGCCCATGACTCCAAGTATTCAATTCATCCTGGAAGCGCCAAAATGTATCAGGATTTGAAAGAAAGATTCTGGTGGCCAAGCATGAAGCGTGAAGTAGCCGAGCATGTTGCGTTGTGCGACGTATGCCAGAGAGTCAAGGCAATGCATCAGAGACCAGCCGGATTGTTGCGGTACCAAGATACCTGAGTGGAAGTGGGAGGAAATCGGAATGGATTTCATTACCGGTTTGCCTAAGACTCAAGGAGGTTACGACTCCATATGGGTTATAGTGGATCGCTTGACCAAGGTCGCCCATTTCATCCCCGTGAAGACCACTTACTCGGGAGATAAATTAGCAGAGTTGTACATGATCAGGATCGTCTGTTTGCACGGAGTGCCAAAGAGGATTGTATCGGACAGAGGTACCCAATTTACCTCAAGGTTCTGGAATAAGTTGCATGAAGCCATGGGAACCCGTTTGAACTTCAAGTCTGACCTTATCATCCACAGACGGATGGACAGACCGAAAGAGTCAACCAGATTTTGGAGGATATGTTAAGAGCATGTGCATTGGCTTATGCTACCTCTTGGGATAAGAGTTTGCCGTATGCCGAAGTTTAGTTACAACAATAGTTACCAGGCTAGTTTACGATGTCACCTTTTGAGGCATCAGTATGGTCGACCTGTCTGACGCCATTGAATTGGAATGAGACAGTGAACGCTGTGTCTTTGGGCCAGATATTCTTCAAGAAGTCAAGAGCAGATTGCCATGATTAGGAAAGGTTGAAGATAGCCCAATCACTGTAAGAGTTATGGCCGACAATCGTCGCGGGACTTGAGTTTTGAACCGTAAGACTTTGTATACCTCGAGTTACGCCTCTTAGGGGAGTTAAGAGGTTCCATGCCAAAGAGAAACTTGCACCTGCTATGTTGGACCATTTAAGATTTTGAGTCGCAGAGGCGGTTGCTTATCACCGGAGTTGCCGCGATCGTTAGCAGGAGTGCATGACGTATTCCATGTGTCGATTGAAGAAGTGTCTCCGAGTACTGAGGAACAGACGCCGCTAGAGTCAATTGAGTTGCAAGAAGATTTGACTTACAAGGAGCATCAGTGAAGATTCTAGACACAATGGATCGAGAAACTAGAAACAAGTCAACCCGTTTCAGAGAGTTCGATTGGAGCAATCATGAAGAAAGCGAAGCGACTTGGGAGCGCCAAGAGGATTTGAAGAAAGAGTTTCCAAGCCTATTCTCAGAGTGAGCTCCTGAATCTCTGTGGACGAGATTCTATTAAGGGGAGGTTTGTAACACCCCAAAATTTTGCTTTTCTTAAATTCATGTGTGATTTGGCACTTTGGTGAATTTTGGAATTTTCTGAATTTTTTGGAATTTATTTGGATTTATTTGAATTTATTCCATATTGAAATAATTAAAGAATTTAACTTTGCAAATAAAATTTTGTTGGAAATATTTTATTTGAGTCCAAAATGCCCCAAAGTATTTTCCAGAATTTTTCTGGAATTTTTCTCGAGTCTTTTGCTATTTTTAATGAATTAAATGAATTCATCGGGAATTATTTTAATTATTAAATCGCTGGAAAATGCGAGTGGGTTTGTCTTGTTCATCCGATCGAGCCCGAGTCGGACTCGAGTTCGAGTCCGACCGAGCCACCGACTCGATCGAACCACGTTCGAACCCAAACCCACGGGCCGTCGGATCGAGATCCAACGGTCATGATCGACCCGACCCGACCCGAGCCGTGTTCCGACCGGACCCGGCCGCGCTTCGCGCGATCGTGGCCGTGGATCGTACCACGTGGGCGGCTCCCGTATCTTCCCCGCTCGTCTCCGACTGGAGAGCTCCGCCAGAGCCGCCGTGTCCCGCTAGGGTTCCGGCCAGCGCCGCATCCCGAGGGTATTTAAGGCGTGAGATGCCCCCGAGGTGGCTTCTTGCCGTGGCGCACCGTGCCCCCTTCTCACCTCGCTCGAGCCGCCGCCGTCGCCCGCTTAGAGCTCGCCAGAAGTTGCTTCTCTCTCGCCGCGTTCTTTTGCCGAATCCGCGCCCGCCGTTCTCCGCTTGGTGGCCAGATCCGTGACTGGCAGTGACGAGGCGCACTCGAAGTAGCACCCACCTCGCCGGAGAAGCCCTAAGCGCCATCGGCACGTCATCGTCTTCGCCTCTCAGAACCTCCACGCCGCCGCGTGCCATCACCGCGAGCTCCGCGGCGCCGTCCGATCTTGATCGTGCGATCGAGGTGAGTTCGCGTGGTTTTTCCTGCATCGTAACCTCGATCGGATCTGGACCGTTGGATCTTGATCCAACGCCCACGATCACCACGCGTCGTAGCGGCGTTAAGGTAGGGTTAGATCTCGACCGTCCGATCTAGATCGAACGGCCCACGATCACCGTGGTAGTTTACAACGTGTTAACCCTAGATCTAATCGCGCCGTTGATTTTCAAATCAGCGGACACGATCGCGTACACGCGGTACCCTGGCGGCGCCACACGCACGTGAGCGCCAGCCTGTCGACACGCGGCCCGTGTCGGAAGGGTCCGCCTCGCTACCGAGCCGCGATGGTAGGCGGCCGAGCCCACGGCGGACCGGCCGAGGCCGCGGCGCCGTCCGTGGACCCGAGGCCACGTGTCATCACCCGATTGGTCCACGTGTCCTCGCCGACGCAATAATGAATTTTCAAAAGAAAATGATTTATTAATTCGAAATAATGATTTGATTTTGATTCAAATTTCAAACGCTTATAACTTTTATGCTTCAACTCCGATTTGAGTGATTCAAATTTCTAAATTTGTATAAAATTGAGATCTACCTAAATATGAATTTTATTTAATTTTTGGACTAAAGTTTTTCTCTGTAAAATTATTTAATTGATTATTTAAACTTTAAATAATCATAACTTTTGCGTTTTAACTCCAAATTTGACGATTTCGGTTTCTAAAAATTCATAAAATTATGTTCTCTCTGTTTATGGATTTTATTTGGATGTTTGGACACTTTTTGCCTATTGTTTATTTGTGTATTTGCTATTTGCACGCTTTACGAGTAGACGTTGAAGTGCCGGAAGGATTCGAAGGAGAAGTATTGACTCAGGATCCAACTCAGGACCAAGAGCAAGTACTTTTTGAAGGCAAGTTGTGCTTTGACCATGTTGATCCTATTTTGAAATTTATTTTGATTTAACCTACTGCATGCTAAGTTCAAATAGAAAAATACTTTATTTAAATATGGGAGATTAGATAAGTACCAATTTGCTGTATGACACCTTGATTATTTAAGTATGTGCCATGACCCCTTGTGACCCTAGTTGTGGTTTACTAGTTGGACATTATTAAATTGCCAACATGGGTTTTAGACCGTTGTAGTATACTGCTTAGACCTGCTATGTGCTCATGACATGATTTTGGACAATCAAATGCTAATATTGACTTAATGATATATTGAACCTGTTTTCGAAAGGTATCATGTGATGTTGATGGCACGTGGTGCATGGTAATCAACTGGGGTTTGATAAATAGTTTTCGACCGGGGCATGTGGCAAGAGTAATCAGGTGGGCCAGTTGTGGCATTGGGGATGTTGATTTGGTTCTTCGGGTAGTCTTGCCCTGGTCACCCTAAGGACTTAACCTTGCAAGCCTTTGAACTGGGTCTAACGTGCAACCACATGTCTGTAATGGGACGGACCTAGTTGACTAAGTTGCTAATAACGTACCTGTGGGACCTCAGGAGGTCAACTACACCCTTTGTGTAAGTTGTACGGGGGAGCGTACCGGGGCTGAGGCCAGGTACCCATCTAACGATTGATTGGCCTAGACTTCGCCTTAGCTAAGGGAAGGGTTAGTGTGCAATAACCGGGGAGGACCACTTGTATTGTTAGAGGTTTCCGAAAGACTTTGTTACGGGAACTCGCCTTTGTGGTGTTTGACTGTATCTTGTGGCTAAAGTTCATAACAACTGCAGAGAATAGAATCTATACGAATAGCCGTGTCCGCGGAATATGACATCGCTCTGGAATTAAAGTCAAGGGTTAGATTTTCTCAAAAATAACTTGGACTTGAAAGGTTGGGTTGGATTAATAATTGATGTCGATGGAAATGTGGTTTAGGATGGGAAAAATGTTTACTAAACTTCTCGAAAAGTTATTTATGCTTTACTTGTTTCTACTGCTTTCGAATCTACTTATACTACTTGTCAAATGCTGTTTACTGCAAATATACCTTGAGCTATTCCTTTGTACCAAGCCATGCATATAGTATATTAGCCTGCATTCTGTGCATGACTTGCTGAGTACCAAGTACTCACCCTTGCCACCCTACAACACCAGTTGAAGAGGAGATTACACCAGCTTTGGAGGAGGAGCACCAAGAGGATCCGTCTACTTAGGGAGCGAGCCCACGGTTGTTCGTGGTATCTTTGGATGGCGCCACGAAGTTATTTGATTTTCCGCTGCTACTATTTCTCTCTTAATAAGTTTCGCCTTGCGAGGTGTATATTTGTAACTTGGCCATAAGGTCAAGCAACCAGTTTGGTTATTTAAATAAAGTACTTTATTAGTATCGAATGGTATGATTGTGATATTTACCGATGTTAAGACTGTGTGCACTAGCGCGTTCCTGGACTAGTGCTGAATACACAGAGGGTCCGGATTTACAAATTCGGGGTCCCGACAACCGGGAACGTTGATTTGGTTCTTCGGGTAGTCTTGCCCTGGTCACCCTAAGGACTTAACCTTGCAAGCCTTTGAACTGAGTCAAAATGTGCAACCACATGTCTATAATGGGACGAACCTAGTTGATTAAGTTGCTAATAACGTAGCTGTGGGACCTCAGGATGTCAACTACACCCTTTGTGTAGTTATACGGGGGAGCGTGCTGGGGCTACGGCCAGGTACCCATCTAACGGTTGATTGGCCTAAAACTTCGCCTTAGCTAAGGGAAGGGTTAGTGTGCAATAACCGGGGAGGACCACTTGTGCTGTTAGAAGTTTCCGAAAGACTCTGTTACGGACACTCGCCTTTGTGGTGTTTGGCTGTATCTTGTGGGTAAAGTGCATAACCTCTGCAGAGTGAAAAATCTATTCGAATAGCCGTGTCCGTGGTATTGGACATTGCTCGGGGATTACAGTCAAGGGTTAGACTTTCGAGAAAACAACTTGGACTTGGAAGGTTTGGTTTGGTTAACAGATGATGTTGATGGAAATGTGGACTAGGAATGGGGAAGATGTTTATTTAACTCCTGAAAAAGTTATTGATGTTATACTTGTTTCTACTGCTTTCGAATCTACTTATGATACTTGTTAAATGTTGTTTACTGTAAATATACCTTGAGCTATTCCTTTGTATTAAGCCATGCATGTAGTATATTAGCTGCATTCTGTGCATAACTTGCTGAGTACCAAGTACTCACCCTTGCCACAATACAACACCAGTTGAGGAAGAGTCTACACCAGCGTTGGAGGAGGAGCTCCAAGAGGAACCATCTAACTAGGGAGCGAGCCTAGTCAGTTGCCTGTGGTATACTGGATGGCACCACGAAGTTATCTTATTTTCCGCTGCAGTTATTTCTCTCTTATTGAGTTTCGCCCTGCGTGGCGTATATTTGTAACTTGACCATAAGGTCAGGTAACCAGTTTGGTTAACTATTTAAGTACTTTATTAATTCGTTGAGTATGATTGTGATATTTACCAATGTTGAGACTGTGTGCACTAGCGCGTTCCTGGACTAGTGCTGAATACACAGAGGGTCCGGATTTGCAAATTCGGGTCCCGACAGCCACCAAATTTTCAATGCAAACACCACAGCGGCTAGCTCAAGATCATGAGTGGGATAGTTCTACTCATGCTTTTTCAATTGCCTCGATGCATAAGCAATCACCTTGCCATCTTGCATGAGCACACAACCAAGTCCCAAACGTGAAGCATCAGAATAGACAGTGAAACGCTTCTCAGGCTCGGGAAGGGTATGAACAGGAGCAGTCACCAACTTCTCCTTCAAAGTGCAGAAACTGTGCTCACACTCTGTAGAACACTGAAATTTCATCCCTTTCTGGGTCAACTATGAAAGCGGCTTAGCAATGATAGAGAAATCCTGCACAAAACGCCGATAGTAGCCAGCCAACCCAAGGAAACTACGCACCTCTTTAGCATTGGAAGGCCTCTTCCAGTCCAAAACTGCTGAGACTTTGCTAGGATCTATAGAAATGCCCTCTGGATTGATGATGTGGCCAAGAAAACCCACTTCTGAAATCCAGAACTCGCACTTTTTCAACTTAGCAAAGAACTGATTCTCCCTCAATGTACTCAGCACAAGACTCAAATGCTGCTCATATTCTTCTTTTGATTTAGAGTAAACCAGAATGTCATCGATGAACACTACCACAAACTCATCAAGGTACTTGTGTAGCATACTGTTCATCGCCTCCATAAAGACAGCAGGAGCATTTGTTAGTCCAAATGACATAACTTTAAATTCATAATGCCCATACCTAGTGGAGAAAGCAGTCTTCTCAATGTCCTGTTGCCTCACACGAATCTGATTGTAACCAGACTGAAGATCAATCTTGGAGAACACCTTTGCACATAAACTCAACTAATCATTGCATAGCTTTATAACAAACCATTTTCATCATGTGACATGCAAGAATCAATCATGGTATCATATCATAAACATATGTAAACTATCTCAATATCAAACACTATGGCACCCTAAGCCACAACCACTACAATACACTTGCCTTAACCGTGGGCGACGGATTGGCGAGAGGATGAGGGCACTCCCGGGGTCACACCACCTGCACATACATGTTTTCCACTCAATATCATACCACCCAAGCAAGTACAAAACTCAGAACACAACGATTCTACCCAAAACCCCTAAAACCTGAAAAACAGACCAATCTGTCCGTCGGGACAGCAGGCTTCCAACAATCATAAGTTGAGTTCTAAAACTCCAAATTAAGTAAGAGCGTACATCATCGCGAATCTTAGGAAATTTCCTAGCTTTTTCTAATTATTGGTAAAAACTGATTCGGCCTCTAAAATTGCCTAATCTACAGATCAACCCGATCTGTTCCAATAACGTCACAGTTTTGAACACGTTCGGTAAAACGACCAAAACTTTCAAACGGATGATCGGAATTACACTTTCTTGGAGTCTACTGAAAGGTATTGAAATTATCTACAACTTCTTCAACATGAGGATGACCAAATTCCGATTCTAAAATTGCTAAAACTCAAACCCTAGGTCGTGTGCCCAATCTGCCCGAAGCAGAACGCTATGCAATCTCTTGTTTTCATCCAATCTATCCAATCGCAGCGCCACCTTTTGATCTAAAAGCACCAAAACACCCTCTAGCACAGCACCTAGTCCATCCCCGAGGATTACCCATAGCCATACCTTCACCCGACGAACAACGAACGTCGAATCTTCTCCTCCCGGTTCCCCCGATCTTCTTCCTCGCGCTGGAACCGCCCGATCTCCTCGTCACGGAGCTTCCCGATGGAGAGAACAGCGGGGTGGCGAGGTGAGGAGCTCTCCTAGGCCGGCAAGGGGGTGGAGAGGAGAGGGGAGGAGTGGTGGCGCATGGGGGAGGGCGGCTAGAGGGGGAGGCATGAGGGGGAGGAGGGGGAAGAGGGAGGGGCGGCTAGGATTGGAGGTGGGGGCGCACATGAGGGAAGGGGGGCACATGGCAGGTTTCATGCTTCCCTCCTCCCCCCATGGGCCGGGAAACCCCCCTTTGGCCCAAGTGGGATCCCCCCTAAGGCCCAAATCGCCCCGGAAAGGCCCAAACTCCCGAAATCGGCCCGGAAACGCGATTAAACCTCCAATCGTAAAGTTTTTATTCTATAATTTCATATTTTATAATGTCTCGACATTCCGTAGTGTTACAGTGCATAACATGATAAATAATTCAATTGCATAATAGACAAAGCTCAGAAATAGAAAATGAAGTCTATATGCAATGCATGATGGTTAGTTTCTCAAACTCCCCCTCAACATATGAGTCAATTTTTAAGCCTAATTCTGATTCAACTTTAGTTATTAGTGTCGGTGTTTCGTGCATCGGCAATACGAATTTTTGGTTAGTGGGGATCGTGCGCTCCCTCTCCTCGAATGGTTGACTCAGGAAGTCAGCGATTTATACTGGTTCGGGCCGAATGTTCCTACTCCAGTTCGGGCCGTTGGGGTGTATTGTATTTGTGAGACGAACTGAGGGTTATAGGCAAGACAGGGGCTCGAAAGGATCGAACTCCCTTGTGCTCGATTGGGTTTCGCTAGGTTGCTTACTTGCTTGTTCGTGTGTTCGCCTCTCTGTTCGCTCCCCCCTCCCCTCGGAGCCCTGCTTCTCCTTATATACTCAGAGGCAGCACGTTACATGGGAGTTTGGAGAGAAAAAGGAAGGGGTACTGTACGCCTTGGAGTCTGGTCTTCTGTCTTGTCGTTCGACCGGCCTCTGCCCACCCCCATGCTGGGTTGGTAGTCCCGCGGGCGATCTCCTACTGGCCGATAGAGTGACGACCGCCTCGCATTTAACGCCGCCCGGCAGTTAGTGGTGTTTGACCTCAGCTTGGCCTCGGGAGGGAGCGCTCTCCTCCGTGGTGTGTCAGTGACGATGGGACCGGGGCTTGACTCCCCTGCACATCTTCTGACACTTCTCGGGAAGGGACCGCCTACCCCGGTACGGACGTCAGGAGACGTCGCGTGCACAGGGCAGTTGGCCTGACACCAGCGCGGGTCCTGTCGCCTCGAGCGCTGGTGGAGCTGGCCGACCGCGCGCTCCGACCTGAGAGGTCGGACTCTGCCGGTCACCAGGGGCTGGTTCTGAACAGGGCCAGGCCCACTCTTTGCGCCTGCGGACTTTTCGCCAGGACTGGGCTTCCAAGGAGGTCAGCCCGTTCGTGATACCGGGCTGATGGGGGTACCCATGGTATGTGTACTCATCAGTAGCCCCCGAGCCCCCGTTCGGGTCGGAGAGTCGGTCGGGGGTTTGATGAGGTCGGCGCAGTGTCGGGGTCGATCGGTAGGATCCGGTCGGGGCAGCCTGCCGGAGACCGTTTCGTCCGAAGGAACCAGGTGCGTGCAAGCGCACCCGGTGGGTGTAGCTCTGAGCCCCGAAAGGCCCCGGTCGGAGAGCCGGTCGGGTTAGCCCTGGCCGCCGGGCGATGCCCGTGGCGGGAGGTCAGCGATGTCGGGTGGGCGCACCTGCCCAGACGCTGGCCTCGGCTGGAAGGCCCGGGGCAAGTGAAGCACCCGGTGGGTGTAGCCCCCGAGCCCCCGAGAGGGTCGGAAATCCGGTCGGGGGTTTACCCGGTCGGACTCTGGTCGGCCACGGTCTTGGGACCTAGAGTCGGGTGAGTGAACGCGCGTTTACCTGCGTCGGTTTGAACGCCGTGCTCGTGCGAGCTGCTAACGGGTGATCCGAGTGGGACCTTGGTGATCTCCCGCGGGGAGGATCATTTCCAAGCGGACGTGGATCCTGGCGTGGGCCCGAGGCCAGTGTGGGGGCATCCCATGAGAACCTTTCCTTACTCGATCCCGTATCGGGCTACCGGGTCGTCCGCCGACCCGGAGCGCGGCTGGCCGCCACTCATCTATGAGCTCCGCGGGAGAGTGTGAGGTATGGTCTCGGATGCGGGTTAGGGTGATTGGGTCGTCCACCGACCCAACTGGAGGCCCTCTGGGAGCTCACCCTGGCCCGCCCCTCGCTCTGTTTTACGTGCTGGGGCGGCTTCAGTTCCAGTCGACTGGACTTGGCCTTCGTAACCCTCAACACGGTGCCGGGCCTTGGATGCGAGCCTAGAGGCAATCCGCGGCCCCAAGGCCGGGCGGCTGTCAAAGCCCAATTTTTGTGTCATGTGAGTGCCATGGTGGGCAAAGAGGTAATTTCCCATCCTATTTTTTTCCCCCACTCCTCCTTTTCTCTCTCTCCCTCCCCACTCATCTCTCCCTCCCTCCACCTGGTTCCCCATCCACCCGACGCCTCCACCTGGGGCGACGCCGCCGGCGCCTCCCCTTGCTCTTGGCCGGCCGGCCTTTTGCGCGGCGCCGCCAGCCAATGACGCCCCTCCTCACCCCTTCCTCGCTCGATGCCCCCCTGCGCCCTCCAGCCCTCGACGACGCCGGCGACCCCCCGCCCGCGGCTTCCCAGCCGGCGACGCCGCCCCCTCCCAGCTCAACGCCGGTGACCCCCCCGTGCGGCCCTCTCCTCTCTCTCTCTCTCTCCCTCTACCTCTCCATGGCAATGGCTCCATCTAGGGTTTGAATGAAATTTGGGGATTTTGCCCAATAGATGTTTGTATGTTCTTGATTGTGCATGCTTGGGTGTGCATGGATGTGTGGGTAATAGTGGTCCTTCTAGGATTGTTGTCATGTTAGATGATGAACTGATGCTTGTGAGGGCTCATACAAACTCAGTAGAGGTGGTTGTTGCAAGGTGTATGCTAGGTGTTTGGTAAAATGCCAACTAGGATCAATGTACATCCAGTTGCTATGTGCTAAATTCTTGTGCCCTTCTCAATCCTCTGAATAGAAGGGGGGGCACATTGGAGATGTCACGGTATGGCATAGCATGGGTGTAAGGACACTTTATGCTTGAGTTGTAGTCTTCTTGTACTGCTGTTAAAGTGTTCGCATCGAAGGATATGTTGAAACCATGGGTCAAGCTTTTAGCCTTTGGATAGCAAACTCCACTGGTATTGTTAAATAGGGATTCTTTTTCGTTATTATTTTGTTGCTGTTCTCTCCCTAATAACCGGCTGTTAATTGGAGCTGCTAATTGAAAATCTCATCTTCCTAACAATTTGGTTGGCCTCTAGCTTAGTCAAATGGATTGGAGTTTTGAGTTGTATTTCATTTCTTCTTTGTTGAATGCTTGCATATTGTCTTCAATTCTCGTTCCATGTTCATATGCATGGCATACATCTCATTCCATATGCATTTGTGAACGTGTAGAGAACGATCCTGCAGAGGGTGAAGTAGCCGCGATCGAGGGTGATCACAGTGAGCAGGTTGTCACTGAGACTCCAGCAGAAGCATCAGGCAAGCACCTATGCATCTTGAACCCGTATTAATTGTATTTTTGTAAATAAACTGCTTAATTGGTGAAATAAGTCTGCATTAGGAATTGAATTGGGTTAGGGTTAGATCCTATTTGCTGCACATTCGTCCCTTGGATTTGTGAATACTCCCGTTGGAACTAGTATGGGTATTAAATGAGTCACTGCTTAGAATTGCTTAGAGGTTGGGTTGGGCCAAGTGGTGGATGGTCCACCGCTTGAGATCAATTACTTTACTTGTGATGAAATGAAATGGGTACGGTTATGTAAGGAAAGGTTAAATTGGAGACCGGGCGGGAAGGTTGGAACATTGGGTAAGGAGACCCGATGTGGTAGTTCCCGTCTGAGTCGATTAAGGACCGATTCGATGGTTGCCCTTTGATTGAGCACACCTCGGTTGGTCGCATGCCCGATTATGGTATGGTAAGCCACTCTTTCTCTCATATGGAATCGATGGACCGTAACTTCCTGTGGTTGGACGTGGTTGAGGGCGAGGCTTAGGCCGACTCTCGAGCGCCAAGCCGGGCTTGGGGCTGCTCGAGGGGGTGCTAGGTTTTCGGGCCACAGGAGGATGCTTCAGCGATTGGGTATGATTGGGAGGGGGTTGACACTAGGCCCTTGTGGTAAGTGTCGTGCGATCAATGCTTCCCTGCAGGGTTAAATAAGCGATTCGAATTGCCGCGCTCTCGGTTATGAGCAAGCTCTTTCATCTCACAGTCACGTAGTAAGAACTTGAACCGAGGTTCGCCGTCGAGCTTGAGCCCAAATAAATTGGTGATGAGATTAATTGTTGTGAATTAATGATTGCAACTTCATTTCGTATAGGCGCTAAGTATAACTGCTTAACTTGTGAATTGAGTAGTTAGGTAATTAATATAACAAATGTTAAGCTTTCTGCACTTTTACCATCAGCCTGGTTCCTTGCTACATCCAATTGCATAACCTTTGGAGTCGGTCATATATGGACCCCGGGTAAGTCTTGCGAGTACCTTTTGTACTCATGCTTCTGCTTTGTGGTTTTCAGGTGAGGATCAGGTTGGCGGGTGTGAGTTCTGCCCATTCTGCCTCTCGGTGACCAGGCGGGGCACCGAGTAGCGGCTTGGCGATGCCGTCTATGCCCGGGAGTGTTCAGGGGCAGAACACTTCCGGGGATTGCTTTACTTTTGTTAAATGCGATGGTTGATTCTTTTGTTGTATAGATAGATGCGTTTCGATGGGCTTTTGGATTTGGGAAATGGTTGGTCATGTGGATGTCAGGCTCCGTGTGTGTTTTCCTTAACTGTTGATACTATGGTGGTGCTGTGGATGTTGCTTTTACCTTCGATATATATATATTGAACTGTGTTTTCTTGTCTGCTGAGTGGATGTCCGTAGGATCTAGAAAGGTCATGCCGAAATTTTCCGATTTTTGAAGTCTTGGTCAAATTCTTAGTTCTGGTGTGGTTTAGAGTCTTGGAGTTGTTGCTAGTTTGGTTTGGTGGTTGTCGGGTTTGTCTTTGTGCCGTTTGTTTTCCGCTTGCGTGTGGGTTCGAAAGTTTCGAGTTCGTTGCCCCCTTTATGCAAATTGAGTTGATATCATGTTGGAACCGCTATGCGGGGCGATCCTGGGCGAGTTCGGGTCGCATACCGGGGGAATACCGGGACGGTTGTCGAGTTCATCGAATGGAGATAACGCTGTCTCGATTGGACTTGGGTGTTAGCACTGCGAGTGCCACTGGCGATCCGTTGCTAACCTCCAAATCCGATGTGGACGACGGGACATTCGATAACCTGAGGACGGTCTGGGCGGCTCCCTGACAGCGGCCCAATGGGCCGTTCGTACCTTTTTCAAGGCGCCTTGGCCCGTTACGCCCGGCGGAGTCCGCGGAGCTACGTGGCGTGCGGCGCGAGGCGGCTATCCTGTCAGAGCATTTAGTGCTCAGTGGGAATTTAATGAATTGCGGCACGTTACCAGGGTAGTGGCCGGTTCGTGTGAAGGAGCGCCAGTTGGCGCGAAGAGGCGCCTGTTCCCGCTCGGTGCCTATAAAAGAGAGCAAGGGAGGCGTGAGGTGGGAGACACTTGCTCGTGCTTTCTACTAAAAGAGAAAACCAGAGGAGAAGAAGAGAAAAGCTCCCTGCCTCCTCACGTCTCGCCTTGCCTTCTCGTCGGTTTCGGAGATGTCGTGGCCTCCGTGCTCGCCGCCGGCCGGCCGCTTCATTGGGCTGGAGAGGAAAGGGTTCCTCCCTTCGAGGGATGAGTCAGAGTGGAGGGTGCTAGTAGGCGCCGCAACCCCCGTGCCTGTCGCCGGAGAGATCATCGTACTCGCCTCCTTCTACGAGCGCGGGTTCGGGCTCCCCCTCCACCCGTTCGTCCGTGGGCTGCTGCACTTCTACCGGGGGGAAGTGCACCACTTGAACCCGAATGGCGTCGACCACATCGCGATCTTCATCACACTGTGCGAGGCCTTCTTAGGGATCGAACCCCACTGGGGGCTCTGGAGGCACTTCTTCTTCGAGCGGTCGCCATCGGATGTGGTCGCTCCCCTTGGCGGCCTGGCCATACAACTGCGCGGCGGCCGCAAGGTGGGCTATATCAATGTGAAGATGCCGACGTTGAACCGGGGGTGGCATAGCGAATGGTTCTATGTCCAGAACCCAGGTATCAGCGCCCCAATCTTCACCGGCAGACTGCCTGAGTCGGGTCCCCACTGGATTTGGGGTCCCAACTCGAGAGACAAAAGGAAGGTGGAGGCGATCCTCGAACGGCTCGAGGGTTTGAAGGCGAGGGGCTTGATGGGCGAGGTGGTCGTCCACGCGTTCATGGAGAGGCATGTCCAACCCCTCAAGGATCGGGTGCACCCCATGTTCAAGTACACCGAAGCGTCCGACCCCATGAGGTTGTCCGAGTCGGAGCTCCCGGGGTCGGAGCTTTCTGCCCGTGTGGCTGCGATCTTCCGCGTGGGCGACACCGAGGGGGTGGGCGAGGTCCCTACGCCATTCTCAGCGTAGAATCCACCGAACCTGGTAGGTCGGGCGGTCTCTAACTTTCTGACTCTTTTTTCCCTTACTCTTCTCTCCACTTATCCGAGCGTGCTTTTGCAGGGACTCGACGGCATGATCTCCCGGGCCCTTCTGCCGGGAGAAAAAGAGGCGAGAGCTGCGGCGCCATCATGGAGCAAACATGACGCCTGCCACGAGCGGAAGGAGGAGAAGAAAGTCGCGGCGGCGTGAAAGAAAGAGGAGCGCGCGGCCCGCGCCGCGCAAGGCGAGGAGGTCTCCGACATGACCCTGGAAGATAGCGACGAGGAGTCAACCTCGAGCGAGGGCAGCGAGAGCGCCGGAGGTGACTCGGTTGGCTCTGACGCGGGTTCCGACCAAGGGGTCGGCGGGCTCGAGCCACAGGAGGACACCCCAAGCTCGGGGTTCCTTCTGAAAAGACGGAGAGCCCCTACACCCCCGTGCAGGGGTCCAGCAAAAAGGGCGCGTCAGGCGCTGCACATCCGCTCGGCGCGGTAAGTGTCTCGTACGCCCTTCGATCGGTCCTTTGCTTAGGCTTCCTTCCGCGGTTCCCGACTGGTTGTCGAGTGCAGGGGCCGCTCGAGCACGAGGGTGGTACAGAGCCCCACCTCGGGAGTGAGGAGCCGCGTTTCCTTGCCTCCATCGACGGTGCTTGCGCCGACGACTGTCCGGAGTGGGGCCCCCGCGGGTACGGTCCCCGCTGCGGGGTCTGCGGGAGAGGAGGTGTTGCCATCGGCGGGGGGGCCGCTGGGTCCGACGCCTACGGTGACGCCGGCCAAGGGAGTCCCGCTGGTTTTGCTCCCCACCCTGACGCCGGCCGAGGGAGCTCCGCTGGGTCTGCTACCCTTCGCGACACCGGTCGAGGGGGTCGAGGAGGGCCTGCCGCCTCCACCGCTGAGGCAACCGCCAGTTGGGGCAGGTCGACCGTCGCAAGAGGCCCCGCGACGGGCCGTCGGGGATGCTCCGGGAGGGCAGGATGCCGGACAAAGCATGTCCGGGCTCGCTGTGGCCGACTGGCCGGGGCAAATGACTCCGCGTCCGAGAACCGCTGCTCATCTTGGACGATGAGTCGGAGCGCCGCGACTGGAATGCTCTAGAGGAGAGCGAGAGGAAGGTCGAGAACGAGATCGGTCGGATCCGCAAGGGTCTTGTCCTTGTTCTCGAGTCTTCCTCTAGGGCGATGAACTCTATCATCGAGGAGTCCCGCCCGGCCGGATCGGTAAGGCTAAAAGAGGCTTATTCTTGTCATTTCTTGAGCGGAGCTGTGGATCGATCAAGGTGTAATTTCTTGCAAAGATCTGCAATCCCGGCGCCGAAAGTCAAAGCTTCCTCCGACGCCTGGCATACCGTGGGGATGCCGTGGAGGAAGAGCTGCGCGACGCCCAGGGGGCGCTCGTCGCCGAGCGAGAGAAGGCCGCCACCGCCGGTCAGCGGCTGGGAAAAGTCACTGAAGCCCTGCGAGAGGCTCAACGGCTAGGAGATTCGTTGACCGGCGAGGTGGAGGAGGCCAGGTCATCCCTGGCGGAAGCTGAGAGAGAGAAGGCTTCAGTAGTTAGCGCGGAGGAGTTCGCTTGGGCGGAGGCCGTCCGCTTCCGGGATGCAAGTGAGTTGGCTCGGAGGGAGGCAGACTAACTCGTGCCGAGCGAGACTTCGCTCGGGGGGAGCTTGCGTCGGCAAGGGCGCTCGCCGATCGTGCAGCGTCCGACCGGGAGGCGCGCTAAGGCTGAAGAGGATCTCCGCGCCAGGGAGGCTTCCTTGGCTGGTGAGTTGGACAATCCTTTCGTGGGCATTGGGGGAGGTGTAACATCCCAAAATTTTGCTTTTCCTAAATTCATGTGTGATTTGGCACTTTGGTGAATTTTTGGAATTTTCTGGAATTTATTTGGATTTATTTGGAATTTATCTCAATTTATTCCATTTTGAAATGATTAAAGAATTTAACTTTGCAAATAAAATTTTGTTGGAAATATTTTATTTGAGTCCAAAATGTTCCAAAGTATTTTCCAGAATTTTTCTGGAATTTTCCTGAGTATTTTGCTATTTTTCTTGAATTAAATGAATTTCTGGAAATTATTTTAAATATTAAATCCCTGGAAAATCAATCGGGTTGAGTACTGTTCATCCGACCGAGTCGAAACCCGAGCCGGACTCGAGTCCGACCCGAGCCAACTGACTCGGCCGAACCCTAGCCACGTGACCGTTGGATCGAGATCCAACGGCCGTGACGGCGCCACGTCACGCGAGCCCGATCCGACCGGACCCGGGTCGGACCTGCTTCGCTTAAGCCATCGTGGGCCGCTGATCGCGCCACGTGGACGGTCCGGTCATCGCCCCCGATTCGAGACCTCGCCGCTGCCGTTGCTCGCCGCCGCGTCGGACTCTGGATTCGCGCTATAAAAGCCGTGGACCCTCCCGAGGATCGCCGTTAGACGCCGCGCTGCGTTCTAGCCCACGCCGCAGGGAAACCCTAGCGCCGCCGCAATTCTCGCCAGAGTTAAGAACACCGCCGTGGCGTTTCTTCGTTCTCCGCCGCAAACTACCCACGCCCGCCGCTTCGTGGCGGATCCAAGAACCCCGCGACGAGGCGAACCTGGCGCAGATTTCATCTCGCTTAAGGCTCCTCGAGCGCCATTGCCCGTGTCACCGCCCCTAACTCCGGTGACCTCGAGCCGCCAAGGCCGCCATCGACGCCTTGGAGTTTCCATACCGTCCGATCAAGATCGAACGCACGCGGTGAGCCCACGTTCTCCCCAAACCCCGGAACCCAGACGATTCGGATCGCCCAATCTAGATCCAACGCCCACGATCACCGTGGTAGTTTTCAACGAAGTTAACCGGATCTAATCGCGCCGCTGATTTTCAAATCAATGGACACGATCGTGCCACGTGTCCGGAGCCGAGCCGCCGCGCTTCACGCCGCGTGTGGGTCATCGACACGCTGGGCCCGGTGACGCCGGCCGCCCACCTAAACCACACCATGACGCCACATCGACGCCATGGCGGGCTCGTGGCCGCCACCCCAAATTGCCGTAGTGATGTCATCGATGACGCCACCGGGGTCCCACCTTGTCACCAAGACGCGTGAGCCGTGGACCGGTCCACTGTGAGACTCGAGCCAAACCATGGACCACGCCCATGAACCTACCGACGCCAGACCAATCGTGGGCTGCCACGTGTCCTCGCTGACGCAATAATTAATTTCCGAAAAAGAAAATGATTTATTAATTCGAAATAATGATTTCAGATTTTGTTTCAAACTTCAAACACTTATAACTTTTGCGTTTCAACTCCGATTTGAGTGATTCAAATTTCTAAATTTGTATAAAATTGAGGTCTACCTAATTATGAATTTTATTTAATTTTTGGACTAAAGTTTTTCTCTGTAATATTATTTAATTGATTATTCAGACTTTAAATAATCATAACTTTTGCGTTTTAACTCCGAATTGAGCGATTCCAGTTCCTAAAAATTCATAAAATTATGTTCTCTCTGTTTATGGATTTTATTTGGATGTTTGGACACTTTTTGCCTATTGTTTATTCGTGTATTGCTATTTGCACGCTTTATGAGTACACGTTGAAGTGCCGGAAGGATTCGAAGGAGAAGTGTTGACTCAGGATCCAACTCAAGACCAAGAACAAGTACTTTTTGAAGGCAAGTTATGCTTTGACCATATTGATCCTATTTTGAAACCTATTTTGATTTAATGTATTGCATGCTAGTTCAAATAGAAAATGCTTTACTTAATTGTGGGAAATTAGATAAATGCCTAATTGCTGTATGACACCTTGGTTACTTAAATATGTGCCATGACCCCCTTGTCACCCTAGTTGTGGTTTACTAGTTGGACATAATTAAATTGCCAACATGGGTTTTAGACCGTTGTAGTATATTGCTTAGACCTGCTACGTGCTCATAACATGATTTTGGACAATCAAATCTTAATATTGACTTAATGATATATTGAACCTGTTTGGAAAGGTATCATGTGATGCTGAAGGCACGTGGTGCATGGTAATCAACTGGGGTTTGATAAATAGTTTTCGACCGGGCATGTGGCAAGAATGATCAGGTGGGCCATTGTGGCACCGGAATGTTGTTTTGGTTCTTCTAGTAGTCTTGCCTGGTCACCCTAAGGACTTCACCTTGCAAGCCTTTGAACTGAGTCAATCTTGCAACCACATGTCTGTAATGGGACGGACCTAGTTGATTAAGTTGCTAACAACGTACCTGTGGGACCTCAGGAGGTCAACTATACCCTTTGTGTAAGTTGTACGGGGAGCGCACTGGGCTGCGCCAGTACCCATCTAACGGTTGGTTGGCCTAAACTTCGCCTTAGCTAAGGGAAGGGTTAGTGTGCAACAACCGGTGAGGACCACTTGTGCTGTTAGAAGTTTCCGAAAGACTTTGTTACGGGAACTCGCCTTTGTGGTGTTTGACTGTATCTTGTGGGTAAAGTGCATAACCTTTGCAGAGTGTAAAAACCTATTCGAATAGCCGTGTCCGCGGTATTGGACATCGCCGAATTACAATAAGGGTTAGACTTTCTCAAAAAATAACTTGGACTTGAAAGGTTGGGTTTGATTAAATAATGATGTTGATAAAAATGTGGATTAGGATGGGAAAGATGTTTATTAAACTCCTTGAAAAGTTGGTTATGCTTTACTTGTTTCTACTGCTTTCGAATCTACTTATGATAATTGTCAAATGCAGTTTACTGCAAATATACCTTGAGCTATTCCTTTGTATTAAGCCATGCATGTAGTATATTAGCTGCATTCTCAGTGCATGACTTGGTCGAGTACCAAGTACTCACCCTTGCCACAATACCACACCGCTTGAAGAGGAGACTACACCACCTTGGAGGAGGAGCTCCAAGAGGAACCGCCTACTTAGGAGCGAGCCCGATCAGTTGCCTGTGGTATACTGGATGGCGCCACGAAGTTATCTAATTTTCCGCTGCTATTATTTCTCTCTTAATAAGTTTCGCCCTGCATGGCGTATAATTGTAACTTGACCATAAGGTCGAGCAACCAGTTTGACTATTTAATTAAAGTACTTTATTAGTATCGAGTGGTATGATTGTGATATTTACCGATGTTAAGACTGTGTGCACTAGCGCGTTCCTGGACTAGTGCTGAATACACAGAGGGTCCGGATTTGCAAATTCGGGTCCCGACAGGAGGCATCCTCTGACGCGGTTCTTTCCTTGCAGAGCTGCGGGGGAATCTCGGCGGCGTCCTGGAGTTGAAGTGGCAGGCGTCGGAGCAGCGGGACGAGGCGCTCACGGCGCGGGACTTTGCCTTGTCGGCCCAACAAAGAGCGGAGAGGGAGACGGCCGACGCGACGGCCGAGCTGTCGACCCTTCGGAGGGCCGGCCAGGCTATCTGCGAGCGGCTGCTGGGGCTCTTCTTGGGCCCAAGTCCCCTCTTCGCCCTGCTGGAGGGGGTTCCGGAGCACGTCGAAGCCTCGGTGCGGGAGGTGGCGATGCTCGGTGCTTCCTCAGCTCTGGTTAATGCCGTCTCCTATTACGACGACATCGACCTCGAGGCGGTCGGGAGCAGCGTTGCCACGAACCAGAGCGATGAAGAAGTTGACACGTTCGTGGCCCAGGTCGACCCGTACGCCCGGTAGATTGTCGATCGGATCTCGCCGTAGAGTATCCTTCGCCGAGAAGAAGGAGATGATTAGTTTTTGGTTTTTTTTTTGAAGTACATGTAATGAACGATGCGTCGTTAATGAATCCGGCCTGCTGGGCCTCTTTAAGTTTCCGTTCGCTCATCTCGTGTTTCCTTTATGCGATGGACACTTTTGCGACTGTAGCCACAGGACACGCAGGGGCATCCTGAGATCATAGGTGTTGTGTCGATTACATCCGAGGAAACCGTGGGATGAGACTAGGACTTAGAGTGTTCAGTTCGCAGAGAAGGGGTGCTTCCGACCGGCGTCGGGAGTTTGGTTCGGGTAACTTCTTTCTTCCGCGAAGTGCTCACTCGGTTGGTCGGATTGCTGACCTAAGTCGGAATGCTCCCGACCGGCCTTGGCCTTCCTCGCTTGGGTAGTTTCTTTCTTCCGCCGGCGTTACTGGCCGATGCTGGGCGAGGGCCGTGAGCACTTGGGTCGAAGAGGTTACCACGAGGAAGATCGTTCGGTCGGTCGGATTGCTGACCTAAGTTGGAATGCTCCCGACCAGCATCGGCCTTCCTCACTCGGGTAATTTCTTTCTTCCGCGAAGTGCTACTTCGAAGCCGTAGCCGCGGGGGCATAGGCCGTAGCACTTGGGTCGAAGAGGTTACCGCGAGGAAGACCATTTGGTCGGTCGTGTTACTGACCTAGGCCACCGACCCGTGTGGTCATAAGTAGCCCCCGAGTGGTGCGCGGGGACTGGAGGTGCAGTCGCTGCGTACCACTTTGAGCTCGGGGTGAGGAGACGTGTGAAATAAAAGAGTTTTCAGGATAAGACCGTCTTAACTCTCTTGGAGGGCCGCGCCGTGGTTGGAACTGGTGCCGGACGCTTCGGCTCCCGCTCCCCGCCATTACTTGATGCGCTTCGCCTTCCGTGCCGCGAGGTATAAAAGAAGGTGCGCCGGTGTCTTCGTGAGCTTCCACCAGAACTTTTTTTTCTTTTTTTAAGCTCCTCTTGAGCCACAATGTTGGATCGCCTTGCTCAGCTCCTTAGGCAATCCTCTTGTGCCGAGGAGGCTTGGCAGAGGATGGTGGCGGAAGTCAACGCTGATGCCGTTGCTGGGGACGCGGGGCAGGTCGACGTCCTCATCGCGGGTGTCCCTCGCCTTCGAGAGGTGAGGACGCCACTGATCGAGGTGCTGACCGAGCGGCGCCACGCGTCGTTCGGATGGATCGGCGCACACCTGGAGGAGTACCACCGCGGGCGACGGGAGGCTTAGATCCGATCAGGCGGTTTCCGCCGGTGGGGCTGGCGCCCTTCTTATGTAAATGAAAATAAATAAAAGAATTTGCCGTTCTGCTTCCTTCTTCTGCTTGCTGGTTTTTTCTTCCATTTCACGGGCTTGCTTTTGTGGGATGCATGCTTCGACGACCGTAGCCTTTAGGGACCGCAATGGGTCAAGCGTAGGTCAAAGGCGGCATTAGCACAGGCTTGCATGTTACTCCGACCAGCCGTTGGTCGCTTTTGTACGCGTAGTTTTTGCGACCCGTAGGGCACTATTTCGGGACCCTCGCTGTCGGGGCGCAGGTCATAGTGCTCGGGGTCGGCAAAAAGGAGGGCGCAAGAGAGGAAAGAACGGTCACTCGGTCGGATGACCGACCGCCTTGATTTCTAGGTTCAGAGATTTCTTAAGTGGTACAAGGAGAAGGGAGGTCTGCTAAGGATAAAACCTTCTCAGCTTCTCTATGTTCCACGCGTTCGCAATGAGGTTGCCTTTGGCGTCCTTGAGGCGAAAGGTGCCGGGTCGGAGGACCTCTGCGATAGTGAAAGGACCCTCCCAGGGTGGGGAGAGCTTATGCCTGTCCTTCGCGGACTGGACTTGGCGCAGCACCAAGTCGCCGACTTCGAACGACTGGCCGCGAACTACCGATCGCGGGTATCGCCAAGCAAAGGTCTGGCCGGGTACCGGCCGATCGCAGGACGGTGACGTCTCGTGCTTCGTTGAGTTGGTCAAGGTCGTCCTGTTGCGACTCCGAGCCCCGCGCGTCGTCGTAGTTTTGCACTCTTGGGGCGCCGTACTCGAGGTCGGTGGGGAGGACGGCCTCTGCTCCGAACACCTAAAAACATGGCATGAATCCGATCGACCGTGACGGTGTGGTGCACAAGCTCCAGAGAACGGGGGGCAGCTCGGCCGCCCACCATCCCGCAAATTTCTTCAGTCGACTGAAGATCCGCGGCTTGAGCCCTTGGAGAATCATGCCGTTGGCCCGCTCAGCCTGACCGTTGGCACCAGGATGCGCGACCGCCGCCCAGTCAACCCAGATGTTGAAGTCATCGCAGAATTTGAGGAATCCCTTCCCCGTGAACTGTGTTCCGTTGTCGGTGATGATGGAGTTC
The DNA here is from genome assembly GCA_036346355.1 of Rhipidocladum racemiflorum. NCBI lineage: Eukaryota > Viridiplantae > Streptophyta > Magnoliopsida > Poales > Poaceae > Rhipidocladum > Rhipidocladum racemiflorum. Next base: position 29,300,850 of record CM070575.1, on the reverse strand, counting down.
AAAACTCCGAAGCGGTAGACAATGTCGTGGAAGAAGCTTGCCGCCTGCGCGGAAGTGATGGTCGCCAGTGGCTTGGCTTCTATCCACTTCGTGAACTTGTCGACGGCAACGAGCAAATGAGTGAAGCCCCCGGGCGCCTTTCTGAAGGGTCTGACCAGATCGAGCCCCCAGACCGCAAAGGGCCACGTGATGGGGATCGTCTACAGGACTTGTGCTGGGAGGAGCGTTTGTCTGGCGAAGAATTGGCATCCTTCGCAAGTGCGAACAATTTGCGTTGCGTCCGCCACGGCAGTCGGCCAGTAGAAGCCTTCTCGGAAGGCTTTCCCTATCAGGGACCACGGCGCGGCATGATGTCCGCAAACCCCGCCGTGGATGTCGGCCAGTAGGTGTCTTCCTTGATCGGACGGGATGCACTTCTGGAGGATCCCGGAGGGGCTCCTCTTGTAGAGGGCGTTGTCGACTAGGACAAAGGACTTGGCCCGTCGAGCGAGGCGCCGAGCCTCGGTGGAGTCGGCGGGGAGTGATCCGTCTGTTAACCGATCGATGAAGGGTTGCCTCCAGTCGGACTCGACGTTCAGCACACTAAGGTTGGACCCAGGCGGGTGCGCGTCCGATCGAAGGTCGGTCGGAGCATTCGCTTTTGGGGGGTTGGTTGTGTGCTCATCGGTCGGGTCCAACCAGAAGGACAGCTTGTGGAGGTCAGAGACGAAGACTCCGGGAGGGACCGGCCCTTTGCTGGAGGCGAGGTTGGCGAGGGAGTCAGCTTCTCCATTGTAGCGTCGGTAGCTATGGTGAAGCTTGAATCCTTTGAACCTCTCCTCGAGCTTGCGGACCTCCAAGCAGTAAGCAGCCATGCGGGCGTCGCGGGGCTCCGTGGCCTTCATAACTTGGTCGACGACCAGCTTAGAATCGCCGTGGATGTAGAGCCACCGAGCACTGAGGTCAGCGGCAATCCGGAGGCCGTTGACGAGGGCCTCGTATTCGGCGACATTGTTGGTGGCATCGAAGAACAGTCGGATGGCGTACAGAAGCTTGTTGCCGAGAGGGGAGACAATGACGACCCCCGCACCAGCCCTGTTCTTGGTGTAGGACCCGTCGAAGTACATTGTCTAGTACTCAGGGTCCTCGACCATCGGCGGGACTTGCGCTTCAGTCCACTCGGCGACGAAGTCAGCCAAGGCCTTCGACTTGATCGCCGTCCTAGGGACGTACGATATGTCGAGGCCATTAAGCTCGAGAGCCCACTTGGGGATCCTTTTTGTGGCGTCGCGGTTGTGGACGATCTCTCTGAGAGGTGATGAGGTCACCACGGAGATGGGATGTCAGTCGAAGTAGTGGACCAGCTTCCTCTTGGTGATGAGCACCTAATACAACAGCTTCTGTACCTGAGGGTACCGAACCTTTGTTTCAGAGAGTACTTCGCTGACGAAGTAGACCGGCCTCTTTACCTTGAAGACGCGGCCTTCTTCCGCTCGCTCCACGACAAGCGCTGCGCTGACGACCTGGGTCGTGGCGGCAATGTAGAGGAGCAACGGCTCTTGCGGTTCTGGGGCGACCAATACCGGAGGCGAAGTCAGGAACACCTTCGGCCGATCGAGGGCTTCCGAGCTTCTTGGGTCCAGCAGGCGGTCGGATTTCTTCATCACCTTGTAGAGTGGCATCTCGCGCCGCCGAGGCGGACACAAAGCGTACCTCAGAGTCGCGAGACACCCCATCGCCTCTGGACCCTTCAGATCGTTGATTGGCCCCATCCTCATGATGGCAGAGATCTTGTCGCGCTGGCTTCGATGTCGCCACGGAGACGATGAAGCCGAGCAACTTTTCCTTCGACCTCAAGACGATTTCTGGTTGAGCTTTATGCGAAACCGTTGAAGGTTCGCAAAATTTTCCTCCAGGTCGGTGACGAGGTCGTCGGCCTTCCTGGTCTTGACAATGATATCGTCGACGTAGGCCTCGATGTTACGGCCTATTTGGTCGGAAAAACACGCTTGCATACATCGCTGGTATGTTGCGCCTGCGTTCTTCAGACCAAAGGGCATCGTGACGTAACAGTACGAGCCATACGGAGTGATGAAGGAGGTCGCAGCTGGTCGGACTCCTTCATCGCGATCTGGTGGTAGCCCTAGTAGGCATCCAGAAAGGAAAGGGATTCACTCCCGATGGTGGAATCCACGACTTGGTCGATGCGAAGCAATGGGAATGGGTCTTTCGGACAGGCCTTGTTGAGGCTCGTATAGTCAACACACATTCTCCATTGCCCTGACTTTTTCTTTACAAGAACGGGATTGGCGAGCCACTCGGGGTGACGTACCTCCCTTACAAAGCCAGCGGCCAAAAGTTTGGCGATCTCTTCCCCGATGGCCCGGCGCTTTTCTTCGTCGAAGCGGCGCAGGCGTTGGGCGACCAGTCTGGAACCTAGTCGGATATTGAGGGAGTGCTCGGCGGCTTCCTTCGGAACTCCCGGCATGTCCGAGGGTCTCCAGGCGAAGACGTCTCGGTTTGCTCGGAGGAAGTCAACGAGCGCACTTTCCTATTTGGCAGGGAGGGCGGCTCCGATCCGTATGGTCTTGGTGGGATCCTCGAGATCGACCGTGACCTCCTTCGCGTCCTCCGCGGACTTGAAGGAACTCGGCCCCGACTTGCTGGAATCGGGGGCGGACTCGGGGGCCCTTTCCTGGAGTCCGGCGAGTTCGGCGGAAGCGATAACCGTCGAGGCTAGCTCACAACTGCTTCGCTCGCAGTTGTAAGCGAGCTGAAAGGACGCGGCCACGGTAATGATGCCCTATGGCCCCGGCATCTTTAGCTTGAGGTAGGTGTAGTTGGGGACCGCCATGAACTTTGTGTAGCACGACTGTAACACCCCAAAATTTTGCTTTTCTTAAATTCATGTGTGGTTTGGCACTTTGGTGAATTTTTGGAATTTTCTGGAATTTATTTGGATTTATTTGGAATTTATTTGAATTTATTCCATTTTGAAATAATTGAAGAAATTAATTTTGCAAATAAAATTTTGTTGGAAATATTTTATTTGAGTCCAAAATGATCCAACGTATTTTCCAGAATTTTTCCGAATTTTTTCGAGTCATTTGCTATTTTTAATTACTTATATGAATTACTATGAATTATTTTATATATTTTATCGCTGGAAATTCAACTCGGTCAAGTATCGTTCATCCGACCGAAGTCGAACCCGAGTCGGACTCGAGTCCGACTTGAGCCGCTTGACTCGATCAAACCAAATTAAAACCCTAATCAATCCTAACCGTTGGATCAAGATCCAACGGCCGAGATCCGCCTGCACGGCTCGAAAGCCAGATCCGCCCGGATCCGATCGCGCCAGGCGATCGTGGCCGCTGATCGTGCTAATGCGGACGGCTGAGCGCCATCGTCTCCGCCGAGTCCGAAGCCGGACTCGCCGCCGCGCGGGCCGCCGTGTAGAACTAGGTTTCCGCCTCGCACTAACGCCGAGGCTATTTAAAGCGTGAGACGCCCCCGAGGTTGCCCTCATCCTTGCGCACTGCTCTCGAGCCATCTCGCCCGAGCCGCCGCCCGTTGCCAGGCGAGCTCGCCAGAGTTGGAGGAAGTGACCGCCGCGGTCTTTGCTCGATTCCGGCCGCCCGTCGCCTTCCGCCGAGAAGGAGCCCAGATCCGGAACCACCGTGACGAGACGCACGAAGGAAGGATTCATCTCGCCGAGCAACCCCAAACGCCGTCGGGCTCGCTATCGCTTCGCCTCCGGTGCCCAAGCCTCGCCAAGCACTATCGCCGGACCATGAAGCTCGGTGAACCGTCGGATCTAGATCGGACGGTTGAGGTGAGTTCACGTGGTCCCCAACCCGATTGGATCCGACCGCTGGATCAAGATCCAACGGTTCACAATTGCCACGCGTCGGGAGTAGTGTTATTATAGGATTAGATCTCGACCGCCCGATCTAAATCGAACGGCCCACGATCAACGAGTAGTTTCAACGCAGTTAACCCTGGATCTAATCCGCGCCGCTGATTTTCAAACCAACGGTCGTGATTGGCGCCACGCGTGTCGGGAAGTTGGACCGACGCTGTCGGGCCGCTGGCCCACGACGCTGGCAGGCAGGACGCCGACACGCGGCCCGCGTGTCGAGGGCTCAAGATGTCACGGCCGCCCCAGCCGAGCGCCGACGTCACCCATGACGCCACAATGGGTCCTACATGTCGACTGCGGCCGAGCCTCGCCGACGCCGGGCCGATGACGCTACCCGAGTGGGCCCACATGTCGGGCCTTCACGTGGAGTCGTGGACCGAGTCCACGGTGGACCCGAGCCGAAGCGTGGACCACGCCCATGGATCGGGCTGACGCCACCGACCAATCGAGGCTGCCACGTGTCCATGCCGACGCAATAATTAATTTCGAAAAGAAAATGATTTATTAATTCGAAATAATGATTTCAGATTTTGATTCAAACTTCAAACGCTTATAACTTTTATGCTTCAACTCCGATTTGAGTGATTCAAATTTCTAAATTTGTATAAAATTGAGATCTACCTAAATATGAATTTTATTTAATTTTTGGACTAAAGTTTTTCTCTGTAATATTATTTAATTGATTATTTAAACTTTAGATAATCATAACTTTTATGCGCCTTTAACTCCAAATTTGATTTATTCCAGCTTTCTAAAAATCCAGAAAATTATGTTCTCTCTGTTTATGGATTTTATTTGGAGTTTTGGGATGTTTTTGCCTATTTTTTATTTATGTATTTGCTATTTGCACGCTTTACGAGTAGACGCTGAAGTACCTAAGGATTCAAGGAGAAGTATTGACTCAGATCCAACTCAAGACCAAGAGCAAGTACTTTTTGAAGGCAAGTTGTGCTTTGACCATGTTGATCCTATTTCGAAATCTATTTTGATTTAAACTATTGCATGCTAGTTCAATTAGAAAGATACTTTGTTTAAACATGGGGGTTAGATAAATACCAATTTGCTATATGACACCTTGATTACTTAAGTATGTGCCATGACCCTTTGTCACCCTAGTTGTGGTTTACTAGTTGGACATTATTAAATTGCCAACGTGGGTTTAGATCGTTGTAGTATACTGCTTAGACCTGCTACGTGCTCATAACATGATTTTGGACAATCAAATGTTAATATTGACTTAATGATATATTGAACCTGTTTTGGAAAAGTATCATGTGATGTTGATGGCACGTGGTGCATGGTAATCAATCGGGTTTGATAAACGGTTTTCGACCGGGCATGTGGCAAGAGTAATGTGGGCCAGCTTGTGGCATTGGGGATGTTGATTTGGTTTTTTCGGTAGTCTTGCCCTGGTCACTCTAAGGACTTAACCTTGCAAGCCTTTGAATCGGGTCATACTTGCAACCACATGGCTGGAATGGGACGGCCCTAGTTGACTAAGTCGCTAAGGACTCACTTGTGGAGCCTCAGGGTGTCGGGCTTACACCATTTGTGTGATTGCACGGGGAGCGATCGTGGTCGTGGCCGATACTCCATCTAACGGTGTGTTGGTCCCATACTTCGCCTTGGCTAAGGGAAGGGATGGTGTAGAGCACGAACCTGAGAGGACCACCTGTGTTGTTTGAGGCTTCCAAAGGCTTTGTTACGGAACTCGCCTTTGTGGTGTTTGACTCAGATCTTGTGGGTAAAGTGCATAACCTCTGCAGAGTTTAGAATCTATTTAAATAGCCGAGTCCACTGTGATCGACAATGCTCGGGAATTACAATAAGGGTTAGATTTTCAAAATAACTTGGATTTGAAAAGTTGGGTTGGCTTAATAATGAAGATGATGGAAATGTGGTTTAGGATGGGGAAAAATGTTTGTTAAACTTCTTGAAAAGTTATTTATGCTTTACTTATTTCTACTGCTTTCGAATCTACTGTTATTAATTGTCAAAAGTCAAGCATCGCAAATATACCTTGAGCTATTCCTTTGTACCAAGCCATGCATATAGTATATTAGCCTGCATTCTCAGGCATGACTTGCCGAGTACCAAGTACTCACCCTTGCCTCAACACAATATCGCTTGAAGAGGAGATTACGCCACTTTGGAGGAGGAACTCCAAGAGGACCCGCCTACTTAGGGATGCGAGCCTGGGCATTGCCTGTGGTATACTGGATGGCGCCACGGTTATTTGATTTTCCGCCGCTATTATTTCTCTTTTAATAAGTTTCGCCTGCAAGGCATATATTTGTAACTTGACCATAAGGTCAAGTAACCGCTTTGGTTATTTAAATAAAGTACTTTGATAATATCGATTGGTATGATTGTGATATTTACCGATGTTAAGACTGTGTGCACTAGCTGCTCCTCGACTAGTGCTGAATACACAGAGGGTCCGGATTTGCAAATTCGGGTCCCGACAGAGGTGGTATCGAGCCATACTTGACCTGTAGGCTCAACTCCTAGCTAGAATGGTCGTAGTGAGGATAAAACCTATTTTCTAAAGCTAAAAAGTTGTCAAGATAAGAAATGACCTCTCGACTTATCCCTTCTCTCTTTTCTTGTCTCTCTTGCTGAAATTTTCTCTTACCTTGTCACAATTTGAAAATTCCGAGTTCTTACGTAAAAGCACTCTTGTGACAGATGGAGGAAGAGCTCAACTACGTTGATCCGGGAGTTGGTCACGCCATGAACTTTGGCATATGCTACGCACTTCTGAGATTTTGAGAAGCCGCAATACCAAGTGGAAGTGATCGGACAAGCGGGATTGATCAAGGCTTGTGACGTGAGGATTGAGGTACCGCTAGGAAGAAGGGCCTGTAATCGCCTCGATACATCTGACCTTTGCCAGGAGATCTACAATGCAGATGGGTATCCAAGAAGTATCACGACGCCGCAATGCGCACATTACCCGTATTCACGCCAGAGAATTGGAGAGCACGGTGTTCCGCTATCATCCGCGCAAGAGCTTAAAACCTTCTTGACCCAAGGAGATTCAGGATGAGGATGCCACGGTTACACAGCTTGGCACGATTTGTCGTCGCCAGGAGGATGTACTAGATAATTGTCGGACCCCGAATTTGCAAATCCGACTCTTCAGGTATTCAGCACTAGTCCAGAACGCGCTTAGTGCACACAGCCTTAACATCGGTATATATCACAATCATACCATACGATACTATCAAAGTACTTTATTTAAATAATCAAAGGGTTACTCGACCTTATGGCCAAGTTACAAATATATGCCTTGCAAGGCGAAACTTATTAAAAGAGAAATAGCAAAGAATGAAAATCAAATAAACTGTGGCGCCATCCAAGATACCACGTGCAACTGATCGGGCTCAGATCCCTAAGTAGACGGGTCTTCTTGGAGTTCCTCCTCCAAAGTCGGGCGAATCTCCTCTTCAACTGATATTGTGTTGAGGCAAGGGTGAGTACTTGGTACTCAAAGAAGTCATGCATGTAATGCAAGCTAATATACTATATGCATGGCTTAGTACAAAGGAATAGCTCAGTGGTATATTTGCAAAGAAATGCCTTTTGACAAGTAATATGAGTAGATTCAAAGCAAGAGAAATAAGTAAAGCATAAATAACTTTTCAAGAAGTTTAATAAACATTTTTCCCATCCTAAACCATATTTCCATCATCTTCCTTGTTAAACCAACCCATCTTTTCAAAACCAAGTTATTTTCGTAAAATCTAACCCTTGATCGTAATTCCCGAGCATTGTCCAAGATCGTGGACTCCTGGCTTATTCAAATAGATTCTACACTCGCAGAGGTTATGCACTTTACCCACAAGATACAACAAACACCACAAAGGCGAAGTTCCTCAGAATAAAGCCTTTCTAAGCCTCAAACAACACAGTGGTCCTCTCCTAAGACGTGCTCTACACCATCCCTTCCTTAGCCAAGGCGAAGTATGGGACCAACACACCGCTAGATGGGTACTGGCCACACCCACGATACGCCTCCCCGCATAATCACACAAAAGGTGTAATCGACACTCGAGGCTCCACAAGTGAGTCCTTAGCGACTTAGTCAACTAGGGCCGCCCCATTCCACCCATGTGGTTGCAAGTATGACCCGCTCAAAGGCTTGCAAGGTTAAGTCCTTAGAGTGACCAGGGCAAGACTACCCAAAACCAAATCATCACTCCCAATGCCACAACGGCCCACCTGACACTTTGCCACATGCCCTACCGAAACTGCTTATCAAACCCCAGCTTGATTACCATGCACCACGTGCCGCCAACATCACATGATACTTTTCCAAAACAGGTTCAATATATCATTAAGTCCATATTAGCGCTTGATTGTCCAAAATCATGTCATGAGCACGAAAGGTGTCTAAGCAAAGATACTACAACGATCTAAACCCATGTTGGCAATTTAGTAATGTCCAACTAGTAAACCACAACTAGGTGACAAAAGGTCATGGCACATACTTAAGTAATCAAGGTGTCATATAGCAAATTGGTATTTATCTAACCCCATGTTTAAACAAAGTATCTTTCTAATTGAACTAGCATGCAATAGTTTAAATCAAAATAGATTTCAAATGGGATCAATATGGTCAAAGCACAACTTGCCTTCAAAAAGTACTTGCTCTTGGTCTTGAGTTGGATCCTCGAGTCAACACTTCTCCTCGAATCCTTCCCAAGACTTCAACGCCTACTCGTAAAGCGTGCAAATAGCAAATACACAAATGAACACTATGCAAAAGATCCTAAAACTCCAAATAAAATCCATAAACAGAGAGAACATAATTTTCTGGATTTTTAGAAACTGGAATCACAAATTTGGAGTTAAAACGAAAAGTTATGATTATTTAAAGTTTAAATAATCAATTAAATAATTTTACAGAGAAAAACTTTAGTCCAAAAATTAAATAAAATTCATATTTAGGTAGATCTCAATTTTATACAAATTTAGAAATTTGAATCGCTTCAAATCGGAGTTGAAACGCAAAAGTTATAAGCGCTTGAAGTTTGAATCTAAATTTGAATCAATATTTCGAATTAATAAATCATTTTCTTTTCTGAAATTAATTATTGGCGCCAAAGATGGACACGTGGCAGCCTTCGATTGGCCTCGCTGACGCCAGCCGGTCCATGGACTTGGTCCACGCCGCTTGGGTCTACAGGACTCGGCCCACGACTTCACGTGTCGCCGACATGTGGGTTCTCTCGTGACGCTATCGCCGACGTCACGGGCTCACCACTGGTCGGCTGTGGGACCCATTGTGACGCCATGGGTGACGCCAGCGCTGGCGGGTCAGCCATCGACATGCGCCCTTCGACACGCTGGCCTCAAGGCCGGCCGTTACACGCACGCTGCGGATTCGCGCTGACCGCGGCGGTCCATCTTCCCGACACGTGGCGCAATCTCACCGCTGGTTTGAAAATCAACCCGCGGATTAGATCCAGGGTTAACACGCTGAAACTACTCGCTGCTCGTGGGCCGCTCGATCTAGATCGACGGTCCCGCATCTAATCCTATATTCGCATCGCTACAAAGACGTGGGCAATTGTGGAACCGCTGATCTTGATCCAACGCATCCGCATCTAATCGGGTTTGGGAACACGTGAGCTCACCTCAACCGTCCGATCCGATCCGACGGTCCTCCGAGCTCGCAGACGGCGATGGTTTCACGGCGGGCGCTGGCTTGACCGAGACGGGACGACGACGAGCCCGACGGCGCTTTGGGGCGCGGTTCCGGCGAGATGAAGCCTCCTTCGCGCGCTCGTCGCGGACTCCGGATTCGGGCTCCTTCGGCGGAAGACGACGGACGACGGCGGAAACCGCGAAACCGCAATGAGGGAAGAGACAACTCCGGCGAGCGATTGCGGCTCAACGGTGGCGCCCGGCGAGATGGCTCGGGAACGGGTGCGCAAGGATGAGGGCAACCTCGGGACGCTCTCACGCTTTAAATAGCCTCGGCCTGCGTTCTAGACGGAAACCTAGTTCGCTACATGGCGCGCGCGGCTAAGTCCGGCTCGACTCGGCGAAGACGACGAAATCGTGGCCGCCCACGTGGCGCGATTAACGCCACGATCGACGGGCGCGATCGATCCGCCCTGCTACGCCGAACTGCAGACGGGCGGATCTCACCGCTGGATCTTGATCCAACGGCTGGGATTGATTAGGTTTAGGAGTGGGTTCGGCCGAGTCAACTGCCTTGGCTGGTTCGGTCGACTCGAGTCCGACTCGACCCGAGGAATAGTAACCGACCTGCCGGTCCTTTTCCAAATAATTAATATTTAAAATAATTCCCAAGAATTCATTTAATTCATTAAAAATAGCAAATGACTCGTAAAAATTCCGTAAAAATTCGAAAATATTTTGGATCATTTTGACTCGAATAAAATATTTCCAACAAAATTTTATTTGCAAAATTAAATTCTTTAATTATTTCAAAATGGAATAAATTCAAATAAATTCCAAATAAACCCAAATAAATTCCAGAAAATTCCAAAATTCACCAAAGTGTCAAATCACACATGAATTTAAGAAAAGCAAAATTTTGGGATGTTACAAACCTCCTCTTAATAGAATCTCGCCCCGAGATTCGTGGCTCACTAAAGGAATAGGTTTGGAAACTCTTTCTTCAAATCCTCTTCAAGGCCCCAAGTCGCTTCGCTTTCTTCATGGTTGCTCCAATCGAACTCTACAAAAACGGGTTGACTTGTTTCTAGTTTCTCGATCCATTGTGTCTAGAATCCTCACTGATGCTCCTTATAGGTCAAATCCTCTTGCAACTCAATTGACTTAGCGGTGTCTGCTCTCAGAACTCTGAGACACTTCTTTAATCGGGACACATGGAATACATCATGTACTCCGCCAACGATCGTGGCAACTCCACCGATAAGCAACTTCGCTCATGGCTCAAAATCTTAAATGGTCCAACATAACGGGTGCGAAGTTTCCTTTGGCATGGAACCTCTTAACTCCCCGAGAGGCGAACTCGAGGTAAACAAAATCTTCTCGTTCAAAACTCAAGTCTCGGCGACGATTGTCAAGATAACTCTTTTGTCGAGATTGGGCTATCTTCAACCTTTCCCTAATCATAGCGACCGCTTCTTCACCTCTTGAAGAATATCAGGCCCAAAGACACGGCGCCACGGCCTCATTCCAATTCAATGGCGTCCGACAGTGGTCGACCATACAAAGGCCTCAAAAGGTGACATCTCAGAACTAGCCTCGATAACTATTGTTGTAATCGAACTCAGATACGGCAAACTCTTATCCCAAGAGGTAGCATAGGCCAATGCACAAGCTCTTAGCATATCCTCCAGATCTGGTTGACTCTTTCTGGCCTGGCTCCATCCGTCTCAGGATGATAAGTCAGATCAAGTTCAAACGGGTTCCCATGGCTTCATGCAACTTATTCCGTAACCTTGAGGTAAATTGGGTACCTCTCGTCTGATACAATCTCTCTTTATACTCCGTGCAAACAGACAATCCTCGATCATGTATAATTCGCTAATTTATCTCCCGAGTAAGTGGTCTTCACGGGATAAAATGGGCTACTTTAGTCAAGCGATCCACTATAACCCATATGGAGTCATAACCTCCTTGAGTCTTCTAAGAAACCGGTAATGAAATCCATTCCGATTTCCTCCCACTTCCACTCGTATTTTCAGCGGTTGTAGCAATCCCGCTGGTCTCTCGATGCATTGCCTTGACTCTCCGGCATACGCCGCACAATGCAACATGCTCGGCAACTTCACGCTTCATACTCGCCACCGTAATCTCTCCTTCAGATCCCCGATACATCTTGGCGCCTGTGATGAATCGAGTACTTGAGTCATGGGCTTCTTCCGTAATCGCTTGCTTTAACTCCTTTTGTTAGGCACACAAATGCGATCCTTCATCCACAACGTGCCTTGCTCATCCATCTTGAAGTCCTCTGCCTTGCCTTCCTCCTTGATGGACTTAATCTCGCGGATCTTGTCATCATCCTTCCGCCCTTCTCGAATCTGATCCTCCAGGGTCGGTTTTACTTCTAATGCGGCCAAGAATCCGCTAGGTACAACCTCAATCTTCATTTTCTGAAACTCCTCACATAACTCATCCTCGACTTATGGCTAGCAACATACTCGCGGTATGGCTCTTCCGACTCAGAGCATCCAGAACTACGCTGGCCTTCCCGGATGGTAATGGATTCCAACATTGTAGTCCTTGATTAACTCTAGCCATCTCCTTTGCCTCATATTCAGATCCGATCGGTGAATATGTACTTAAGGCTCTTATGATCCGTGATATACTTCACATCTGCTTTCCAATCGATAGTGACGCCATATCTTCAAGGCATGCACTACGGCAGCCTAACTCTAGGTCATGTGTCGGATAATTTTCCTCATGCGGCCTCAATCGCTTTGATGCATAAGCGACGACCTTTCCATTCTCGTGACAAAGACACATCCAAGTCCTTGGCGCGATGCGTCACAATAAATATCAAGCTTTGAGCAACATCCTAGAACTAACACCGGCCGATGATGTCAATCGCTTCTTCACTCCTCAAATCCTTTCTCACATTCTCGCGCCCATGCAAACTTCTTTTCCTTCTTCAAAGCAATTGCGTAAGAGGTTTTGCAATTGTCGAAAAGCCTTCGATGAAACGGCGGTAGTATCCTCGCCATTCCAAGGAAACTCCGACCGGGTCACGCCTTCTACGCCTCCCAATGTAACACAGCCTTCTACTTTGCTTGGATCTACTACGACTCCTTCAAGGTCATCACATGTCCAAGGAACTCCACTTTGTCCTTCCAAAAGTCACACTTGCTGAACTTGGCTAAAAGTTGTCGCTCCTCGCCTTTTCCAAAACTCGCCTTAAGTGTTCGGCATGTTCATCCTCCTGCCTTGGAGTAGATTAGGATATCGTCTATGAACACGCATTTACAAACTTGTCCAAATATTCCATGAACACCTTATTCATCATATTCATGAAATAAGCCGGGCGCATTCGTCACCCCAAAGGACATAATCAGAACTCAGAATGTCCATATCTTGACGAGAATGCGCCTTCGAATATCTTCTCGATCGGATCTTCAATCGATGGTATCCCGATCTCAGATCAATCTTGGAGAAAACTCCGGCTCCTCTTAATCGATCAAACAAATCATCAATCCCGGGTAGCGGATACTTATTCTTCACGGTGACTTCATTGAGTGCACGGTAGTCGATGCACATCCCGAAACTCCCGCCCTTCTTCTTGACAAACAAAACCGGTGCTCCCACGGCGACTAACTTGGTCTCGATAAATCCTTTCTCCATTAACTCCTCTAGCTCAAGCTTTCTTCATTTCTACCAACTCCTCGGTAGACATCCGATAGGGTCTCTTTGCTATCGGTGCTGTACTGTACAAGCTCTATCACAAACTCTATGTCCTCGTCTGCGGCATACTGTAGATCTTCGGAAAACATCTGGGTACTCATTTACCATCGACATCCTCTATGCCGATTGCCTTGGTACCGTTAACCATCAATCGCCCATCTCTAATCGCAGTGGGCTTGAAATTCCACTTTCTTCCCACACGGGCTCTCAATCGAGATAGTCCTTCGCCCACAATCCAATACGGCCTTGTGCTTGGATAACCAATCCATTCCCAATATAACATCTAAGGTCCGGGTCTCCAAAATTATAAGGTTTGCTAGGAACTCTATTCCATCTATTAGTATTCTCACCTCGAACATCCTACTTCCGCTCGGAGTTCGGAACTGTGGGTTTGAACTAAAAGCATGCACTTAAGTCTTGCAATTCTCAAGTCATTTCTAGCAGCAAAGCCTTGCGAAACAAACGAATGCGAAGCTCCGTGAGTCAAACAAAATCAAGCAGGTGTATCGAAGTTAACAAGTAACTTACCCAAGACGACGTCCGTAGCATTCTCGCAGTTGCATCTCGCGGTGACATGGTTGACTCGCCTCTCACCACGGCCTGGGGTGTGGCTCTCGTGCCGGGCGCCCTAGCTGGGTGGTTCCTAGATTGAAGCGAATCGGGTCGCCTCGCTGTCTTCTTCTGACAACTGTTGGCAAAGTGTCTCGCTCGTTGCGCTTGTAATGCTCACTGCCTTTGCCGATCGCCTGGGTAGCGCTAAGCGGGGCTGGGTCCGGTAGTTTTGATTGGCAGGTCTTGGTGCCGGGATGGTGTCCTCGTTGCATTCTCGTGGTTGGAATCAAGAATTGATTTGGTGCAACTCTCAGCGCCGCTATGCGTTCCTCGACGTGATCCTTGCCGTTGCATCCTCGCGCTCTCGTTCTCATCCAGCCTCCTTGCGCTTGTCCTCAAGAATAAGTGCCTTATTCACCAACTCTTGGAAATCCGGAAAGGTGTGGGTGATCAACCCAACTTGCAATCCCGAGTTAAGTCCCTTCATAAAACGAGACTGCCTGGATTTATCCGTCGCTACATCCTCAAAAAGCGTAGCGTGCTAGCCGTGGTGAACTTGTTCGTAGTCGGCCACCGGGCCGATTACCTTGCTTCGCTGCTCAACTCCTCCTTCTTAAGGTCCATAATTCCTTCAGCACGTGATACCGCTTAATGCACCGTGAACTCTTCCCAAGTGATATCTTGAGGGTTCTCTGCGTGGCACGTAAGTTCTCCCACCATTCTGGCCAATGTTCCTTCCAACCGATGAGAAGCGTAAAGTACCTTCTCATTCCCTATGCATTGAGCTATATGTAGCTTCCTCTCGATTGATCTTAACCAATCATCGGCCTCCAATGGATTGGCATTTCCAGAGAAAGTGGGTGGGTGAGTCCTCATGAACTCGACACTTTGTATTCTCAGCGTGGTCCCCGATTAACTTGATTAGCAAAGTGGCCTGAGCAAAGGACGTGCTGCATTTGTTGCATCATAGCATGCATCAACTGGTCTCGAGCAGCAAGAAATGCTCCAAAATTCTGCACATCCAAAGGGCGGCCGGTGCTCCATCATTGGGGTTTTCCGCGGGCGAGATCCACTCCCATTGCTTCCAAAGTTTCCACGGTGTTCACCATCCGCCGATTTGCTCTAGGTTTAGAGATGAGAGGGAAACAAGAATAGACAAGTAATATGGAACTTATGCGGGGCAAAAAGGGGTAACTTTAAGGTCCAACTTTATTATTAATAACTTGGTATGGCTGCTTACAATGCCTAAGGGCCTTGCAACACATACTGCACACTCAAAGAAACAAAGCAAATCCAAATCGAACTAACTCGAGTCTATCGCCTAAAGGGTGACTCTTTATTCTATGACTCGCGAAGGAGTCTCACTATAGAACCTAAGCTCACTCATCGAGAAAACCTCCACGGCCTGGTACGGTGTCGCGGCATAGGCGCCGAAACGATCGCCATGTCCAAATGACTATGTCATCTCGTGGTAGTCGAAGAAGCAAAGTGTCCTCATCGAGATCTCGACTCCTCCGGATCTCGGCTCGTAGCTCGAGTAATCGCTCGGTCCGGTCCGCATAAAGTCATCTCCAACTCGCCAATCCTTCGTGAGAAGGTGTGCCACATACTCTTGAGCTTCCCGCCATCTGCTCTTCTCTCGCCGTGATCTCCTTGCGGGCCTTCAGAGCTCCTTGCTTGTATTATCTAGTACTTCTTCCTGGCGACGATTTAATCGCGCTAACCGTGTAACCGCGGGCATTCTCATCCCGAATCGCCTTCGGTCAAGAAGGTTATCGCTGCGCCGGATGATAACGGAACACCGTGCTTTCCAACTCTCCGGGCGTGGATATCGTAATGTGCCGCATTGCTCGCCGTGAAACTTCTTGGATACCCATCTCGCATTGTAGATCTTCTAGCAAGGCAAAGGTATCTAAGGGCGATTGCCTGGGCCCTCTTCCCGACAGTACCTCAATCCTCACGCCACAAGCCTTGATCAATCCTCGCTTGTCCGATCACTTCCACTTGGTATTGGGGCTTCTCAAAATCTCCGAGAGTCTCAGAGCATGTGCCAAAGTTCCGCTGGCGTGACTAACTCCTAGATCAACGTAGTTGAACTCTTCCTCCATCCGTCACAAGAGTGCTTTACGTAAGAACTCTAATTTTTATATTGTGACAAGGTAAGGGAAAATTCCAGCAAGAGACAAGAAAAGAGAGAAGGGGATAAGTCGAGAGGTCATTTCTTATCTTGACAACTTTTTAGCTTTAGAAAATAGGTTTTATCCTCACTACGACCATTCTAGCTAGGGTTGAGCCTACGGTCAAGTATGGCTCGATACCACCTCTCTGCCGGGACCCCGAATTTGCAAATCCGACCCTTCAGGTATTCAAAGCACTAGTCCAGAACGCCGCTTAGTGCACACAGCCTTAACATCGGTATATATCACAATCATACCATACGATACTATCAAAGTACTTTATTTAAATAATCAAAGGGTTACTCGACCTTATGGCCAAGTT
Source organism: Rhipidocladum racemiflorum (assembly GCA_036346355.1). Lineage (NCBI taxonomy): Eukaryota > Viridiplantae > Streptophyta > Magnoliopsida > Poales > Poaceae > Rhipidocladum > Rhipidocladum racemiflorum. The sequence goes on along the minus strand of CM070575.1, from coordinate 29,284,514 downwards.
ACAAATATATGCCTTGCAAGGCGAAACTTATTAAAAGAGAAATAGCAAAGAAATGAAAATCAAATAAACTGTGGCGCCATCCAAGATACCACAGTGCAACCGACCGGGCTCGCATCCCTAAGTAGACGGGTCTTCTTGGAGTTCCTCCTCCAAAGCCGGGCAATCTCCTCTTCAACTGATATTGTGTTGAGGCAAGGGTGAGTACTTGGTACTCAAGAAGTCATGCACGTAATGCAAGCTAATATACTATATGCATGGCTTAGTACAAAGGAATAGCTCAGTGGTATATTTGCAAAGAAATGCTTTTGACAAGTAATATGAGTAGATTCAAAGCGAGAAATAAGTAAAGCATAAATAACTTTTCAAGAAGTTTAATAAACATTTTTCCCATCCTAAACCATATTTCCATCATCTTCCTTGTTAAACCAACCCATCTTTTCAAAACCAAGTTATTTTCGTAAAATCTAACCCTTGATTGTAATTCCCGAGCATTGTCCAAGCATCGTGGACTCGGCTATTCAAATAGATTCTACACTGGCAGAGGTTATGCACTTTACCCACAAGATACAAATAAACACCACAAAGGCGAAGTTCCTCAGAATAAAGCCTTTCTAAGCCTCAAACAACACAGTGGTCCTCTCCCAGACGTGCTCTACACCATCCCTTCCTTAGCCAAGGCGAAGTATGGGACCAACACACCGTTAGATGGGTACTGGCCACGCCCACGATACGCCTCCGCACAATCACACAAAAGGTGTAATCGACACCCGAGGCTCCACAAGTGAGTCCTTAGCGACTTAGTCAACTAGGGCCGCCCCATTCCAGCCATGTGGTTGCAAGTATGACCCAGCTTCAAAGGCTTGCAAGGTTAAGTCCTTAGAGTGACCAGGGCAAGACTACCCGAAAAACCAAATCATCACTCCCAATGCCACAACCGCCCACCTGATTACTCTTGCCACATGCCCTGGCCGAAATCTGCTTATCAAACCCCGCTTGATTACCATGCACCACGTGCCGCCAACATCACATGATACTTTTCCAAAACAGGTTCAATATATCATTAAGTCCATATTAGCGCTTGATTGTCCAAAATCATGTCATGAGCACGAGTGTGTCTAAGCAAAGATACTACAACGATCTAAACCCATGTTGGCAATTTAGTAATGTCCAACTAGTAAACCACAACTAGGGTGACAAAAGGTCATGGCACATACTTAAGTAATCAAGGTGTCATATAGCAAATTGGTATTTATCTAACCCCATGTTTAAACAAAGTATCTTTCTAATTGAACTAGCATGCAATAGTTTAAATCAAAATAGATTTCAAATGGGATCAATATGGTCAAAGCACAACTTGCCTTCAAAAAGTACTTGCTCTTGGTCTTGAGTTGGATCCTGAGTCAACACTTCTCCTCGAATCCTTCCTAAGACTTCAACGCCTACTCGTAAAGCGTGCAAATAGCAAATACACAAATGAACACTATGCAAAAGATCCCAAAACTCCAAATAAAATCCATAAACAGAGAGAACATAATTTTCTGGATTTTTAGAAACTGGAATCACAAATTTGGAGTTAAAACGAAAAGTTATGATTATTTAAAGTTTAAATAATCAATTAAATAATTTTACAGAGAAAACTTTAGTCCAAAAATTAAATAAAATTCATATTTAGGTAGATCTCAATTTTATACAAATTTAGAAATTTGAATCGCTTCAAATCGGAGTTGAAACGCAAAAGTTATAAGCGCTTGAAGTTTGAATCTAAATTTGAATCAATATTTCGAATTAATAAATCATTTTCTTTTTCGAAATTAATTATTGCGCCAAAGATGGACACGTGGCAGCCTCTGATTGGCCTGCTGACGCCACCGGTCCATGGACTTGGTCCACGCCGCTTGGGTCTACTGTGGACTCGGCCCACGACTTCACGTGTCGCCGACATGTGGGCCCTCTCGTGACGCCATCGCCGACGTCACGGGGCTCACCACTCGGCCGCAGTGTGGGACCCATTGTGACGCCATGGGTGACGCCGGCGCCGGGCGGGTCACCATCGACATGCGGCCCCTTCGACACGCGGGCCTCGCTGGCCGGGCTACACACGACGCTGCGGCGCTGACCGCGGCGGTCCAGCTTCCTGCCACGTGGCGCGATCTCGACCGCTGGTTTGAAAATCAACGGCGCGATTAGATCCAGGGTTAACACGCTGAAACTACTCGTTGCTCGTGGGCCGCTCGATCTAGATCGGACGGTCCGCATCTAATCCTATATTCGCGACCGCTACAAAGACGTGGCAATTGTGGAACCGCTGGATCTTGATCCAACGATCCGCATCTAATCGGGTTTGGGAACACGTGAGCTCACCTCAACCGTCCGATCTGGATCCGACGGTCCTCCGAGCTCGCATGACGGCGATGGCTTCACGGCGGCGCCGGGCTTGACCGAGACGGGACGACGACGAGCCCGACGGCGTTGGGGCGTGGTTCGGCGAGATGAAGCCTCCTTCGGGTGCGCCTCGTCGCGGGACTCGGACCGGGCTCCTTCTGCGGAAGACGACGGACGACGGCGAAACCGGCGCAAACCGCAGCGGAGGGATGAGACAACTCCGCGAGCGATTGCGGCTCAACGGTGGCGGCCCGGCGAGATGGCTCGGGAAACGGGTGCGCAAGGATGAGGGCAACCTCGGGACGCCTCACGCTTTAAATAGCCTCTGCGCCTGCGTGCCTAGACGGAAACCTAGTTCGCTACGGCGGGCGCGGGCGGCGAAGTCCGGCTCGGACTCGGGCGAAGACGACGTAAATCGTGGCCGCCCACGTGGCGCGATTAACGCCACGATCGACGGGCGCGATCGGATCCGGCCCGCTACGGCCGAACCGTAAGACGGCGGATCTCACCGTTGGATCTTGATCCAACGGCTGGGATTGATTAGGTTTAGGAGTGGGTTCGGCCGAGTCAACTGCCTCGGCTGGTTCGGGTCGGACTCGAGTCCGACTGGACCCGAGGAATAGTAACCGACCCGTCGGTCCTTTTCCAAATAATTAATATTTAAAATAATTCCCAAGAATTCATTTAATTCATTAAAAATAGCAAATGACTCAGAAAAATTCTAAAAATTCGAAAATATTTTGGATCATTTTGGACTCGAATAAAATATTTCCAACAAAATTTTATTTGCAAAATTAAATTCTTTAATTATTTCAAAATGGAATAAATTCAAATAAATTCCAAATAAACCCAAATAAATTCCAGAAAATTCCAAAAATTCACCAAAGTGTCAAATCACACATGAATTTAAGAAAAGCAAAATTTTGGGATGTTACAATAATACAAGCAAGGAGCTACAGAAGGCCCGCAAGGAGATCACGACAGAGAAGAACAGATGGCGGGAAGCTCAAGAGTATGTGGCACACCTTCTACGAAGGATTGACGAGTTGGAGATGACTTTATGCGGACTGCACCCAGAGCGATTTCTCGAGCTACACGAGCCAGATCCAGAGGAGTCGGATCTCGATGAGGACACCGCTTCTTCGACTACCATAGAGGACACGATTCTTGGACATGGCAATCGTTACGCTTATGCCACAAAGACCTGCATCTGTGCCGTGGAGGTTTTCTCGATGAGTGAGCATAGGTTCTTTAGTGAGACTCCTTCGCCGAGTCGCGTCATAGAATAAAGAGTCACCCTTTAGACGTTAGACTCGAGTTAGTTCGATTTGGATTTGTTTGGTTTCTTTGAGTGTGCAGTATGTGTTGCAAGGCCCTTAGGCATTGTAAGCAACCATACCAAGTTATTAATAATAAAGTTGGACCTTAAGGCTACACCTTTCGCCCGCATAAGTTCCATATTACTTGTCTATTCTTGTTTCCCTCTCATCTCTAAACCTAGAGCAAATCGACAGATGGTGAACACCCGTGGAAACTTTGGAAGCAATGGGAGTGGTTCTCGCCACAGAAACCCCAATGATGGAGCACCAGCACCGCTTGATTGATATGCAGAATTTGGAGCTTTTCTTGCTGCCCAGACTCGATTGATGCATGCTATGATGCAACAAATGCAGCACGTCCTTGCTTTCAGGCCACTTTGCTAATCAAGTTAATCAGGGCCACGCTTGAGAATACAAGGCTGTCGAGTTCATGAGGACTCACCCACCCACTTTTTCTCGGGAATGCCAATCCATTGGAGGCCGATGATTGGTTAAGATCAATCGAGAGGAAGCTACACATAGCTCAATGCATAGGAAATGAGAAGGTACTCTACGCTTCTCATCGGTTGGAAGGGACAATGGCCAGAATGGTGGGAGAACTTCGTGCCACGCAGAGAACCCTCAAGATATCACTTGGGAGGAGTTCACAGTGCATTCGACAAGATCACGTGCTGAAGGAATCATGGACCTTAAGAAGGAGGAGTTGAGCACCGAAGCAAGGTAATCACCGGTGGCCGACTACGAACAAGTTCACACAGCTAGCACGCTACGCACTTGAGGATGTAGCGGCGGATAAATCCAGGCATACCTCGCTTTTATGAAGGGACTTAACTCGGGATTGCAAGTAGGGTTGATCACCCACACCTTCCTGCATTTCCAAGAGTTGGTGAATAAGGCGCTTATTCTTGAGGACAAAGCGCAAGGAACTGGATGAGAACGAAGCGCAGGATGCAACGGCAAGGATCACGCCAGAACGCATAGCAGCGCTGAGAGTTGCACCAAATCAATTCTTGATTCCAACCACAGAATGCAACGAGGACACCATCCCCGCACCAAGACACATCAATCAAAACTATCGGACCCGCCTCCCTCGCTAGAAACGCTACCAGGTAGTCAAGAAGGAACGATGAGACGCTGTTACAACCGCAACGAGCCAGGACACTTCGCCAATGATTGTCCAAAGAAGAGGCAGAGCGACCCCGCCGCTTCAATCTAGGAACCACCCCAGCTAGGGCGCCCGGCACCAGAGCCACACCCAGCACCGTGGTGAGAGGCCGAGTCAACCATGTCACCGCGGATGCACCTGCAGAATGCTACGGACGTAAATCTTGGGTAAGTTACTTGTTAACTCAAGAGTACACCAGTGATTTTGTTTGACTCGAGCTTAGCATTCGTTTGTTTCGCAAGGCTTTGCTACTAGAAATGATTTGAGGATTGCAAGACTTAAGTGCATGCTTTTAGTTCAAACCCCTGGTTCCGAACTCCGAACGAAAGTAGGATGTTAGGTGAGAATACTAATAGATGGAATAGAGTTCCTAGCAAACCTTATAATTTTGGAGACCAGACCTTAGATGTTATATTGGGAATGGATTGGTTATCCAAGCACAAGGTTGTATTGGATTGTGGACGAAGGACTATCTCGATTGAGAGCCCGTGGGAAGAAAGTGGAATTTCAAGCCACTGCAGTTAGAGATGGACAGATTGATGGTTAACAGTACCAAGGCGAGCAGCATAGAGGATGTCCCAAAGTAGTAAATGAGTACCTGTGATGTTTTTCCCGAAGACCTACGGTATGCCGGAGACGAGGACATAGAGTTTGTGATAGAGCTTGTGCACAGTACAAGACCGATAGCAAAGAGACCCTATCGGATGTCTACCGAGGAGTTGGTAGAGATGAAGAAACAGCTAGAAGAGTTAATGGAGAAAGGATTTATCAGGCCAGAGTTCGTGCCGTGGGAGCACCGCTTTTGTTCGTCAAGAAGAAGGACGGGAGTTTCAGGATGTGCATTGACTACCGTGCACTCAATGAAGTCACCGTGAAGAATAAGTATCCGCTACCCAGGATTGATGATTTGTTTGATCGATTAAGAGGAGCCGGAGTTTTCTCCAAGATTGATCTCGAGATCGGGATACCATCGATTGAAGATCCGATCGAGGATATTAGAAGATCGCATTCTCGTCAAGATATGGACATCACGAGTTTACTGATTATGTCCTTTGGGCTGACGAATCGCCCGGCTTATTTCATGAATATGATGAATAAGGTGTTCATGGAATATTTGGACAAGTTTGTCGTCGTGTTCATAGAGCGATATCCTAGTCTACTCCAAGACGGAGGATGAACATGCCGAACACTTAAGGCGAGTTTTGGAAAAGCCGAGGAACGACAACTTTTCGCCAAGTTCAGCAAGTGTGAGTTTTGGAAGGACAAGGTGGAGTTTCTTGGACATGTAATGACCGCAGAGGGAGTCGCCAGTAGATCCAAGCAAAGTAGAAGCTGTGTTACATTGGGAGCAGTAGAAGGCTGTGACCCATTCGGAGTTTCCTTGGAATGGCAGGATACTACCGCCGTTTCATCGAAGGCTTTTCGACAATTGCGAAACCTCTTACGCAATTGCTGAAGAAGGAAAAGAAGTTTGCATGGACGCCTTGAGAATGTGAGAAAGGATTTCAGAGCTGAAGAAGCGATTGACATCAGCACCGGTGTTAGTTCTCTGGATGTTGCTCAAAGCCGATATTTATTGTGACGCATCGCGCCAAGGACTTGGATGTGCCGATGCGAGAAGGAAAGGTCGCCGCTTATGCATCAAGGCGATTGAGGCCGCATGAGGAAAATTATCCGACACATGACCTAGAGTTAGGCTGCCGTAGTGCATGCCTTGAAGATATGGCGTCACTATCGATTGGAAACAGATGTGAAGTATATACGGATCATAAGAGCCTTAAGTACATATTCACCCAGTCGGATCTGAATATGAGGCAGAGGAGATGGTTAGAGTTAATCAAGGACTATAATGTTGGAATCCATTACCATCCTGGGTAGGCCAACGTAGTAGCCGATGCTCTGAGTCGGAAAAGCCATACCGTGAGTACGTTGCTAGCCACAAGTCAGGATGAGTTGTGTGAGGATTTTCAAAAGATGAAGATTGAGGTAGTACCTAGCGGATTCTTGGCCGCATTAGAAGTAAAGCCTACCCTAGAGGATCAGATCCGAGAAGGACAGAAGGATGATGACAAGATCCGCAGGGATTAAGTTTATCAAGGAGGAAGGCAAGGCGAGAGGACTTCAAGTTGGATGAGCAAGGCACGTTGTGGATGAAGGATCGCATTTGTGTGCCTAACAACAAGGAGTTAAAGCAATCGATTACGGAAGAAGCCCATGACTCAAGTACTCAATTCATCCCGAAGCGCCAAGATGTATCGAGGATCTCAAGGAGAGATTACGTGGCCGAGTATGAAACGTGAAGTTGCCGAGCACGTTGCATTGTGCGACGTATGCCGTAGAGAGTCAAGGCAATGCATCGAGACGGCCAGGATTGCTACGGTAGCTAAAAATACCCGAGTGGAAGTGGGAGGAAATCGAATGGATTTCATTACCGGTTTGCCGAAGACTCAAGGAGGTTATGACTCCATATGGGTTATAGTGGATCGCTTGACTAAAGTAGCCCATTTTATCCCGTGAAGACCACTTACTCGGGAGATAAATTAGCGTAATTGTACATGATCGAGGATTGTCTGTTTGCACGGAGTGCCAAAGAGGATTGTATCAGACGAGAGGTACCCAATTTACCTCAAGGTTACGGAATAAGTTGCATGAAGCCATGGGAACCCGTTTGAACTTCAAGATCTGACTTATCATCCACAGACGGATGGACAAACCGAAAGAGTCAACCAGATTACGGAGGATATGTTGAGAGCTTGTGCATTAGCTTATGCTACCTCTTGGGATAAGAGTTTGCCGTATGCTGAGTTCGATTACAACAATAGTTATCGAGGCTAGTTCTGAGATGTCACCTTTTGAGGCCTTTGTATGGTCGACCCTGTCGGACGCCATTGAATTGGAATGAGACCGGCGGCGCCGTGTCTTTGGGCCTGATATTCTTCAAGAGGTGAAGAAGCAGTCGCCATGATTAGGGAAAGGTTGAAGATAGCCCAATCTCGGCGAGAAGAGTTATCCGACAATCGTCGCCGAGACTTGAGTTTTGAACCGAAGACTTTGTATACCTCGAGTTACGCCTCTCGGGAGTTAAGAGGTTCCATGCCAAAGGGAAACTTCGCACCCGTTATGTTGGACCATTTAAGATTTTGAGCCGCATGAGGCGGGTTGCTTACCACCGGAGTTGCCACGATCGTTGGCAGGAGTGCATGATGTATTCCATGTGTCCCGATTGAAGAAGTGTCTCCGAGTTCCTAAGGAACAGACACCGCTAGAGTCAATTGAGTTGCAAGAGGATTTGACTTATAAGGAGCATCCGTGAGGATTCTAGACACAACGGATCGAGAGACCGAGAAACAAGTCAACCCGTTTACTGTAGAGTTCGATGGAGCAACCATGAAGAAAGCGAAGCGACTTGGGAGCTTGAAGAGGATTTCAAGAAAGAGTTTCCAAACCTATTCCTTTAGTAAGCCACGAATCTCGGGGCGAGATTCTATTAAGGGGAGGTTTGTAACACCCCAAAATTTTGCTTTTCTTAAATTCATGTGTGGTTTGGCACTTTGGTGAATTTTGGAATTTTCTGAATTTATTTGGATTTATTTGGAATTTATTTGAATTTATTCCATTTTGAAATAATTGAAGAAATTAATTTTGCAAATAAAATTTTGTTGGAAATATTTTATTTGAGTCCAAAATGATCCAAAGTATTTTCCAGAATTTTTCCGAATTTTTCGAGTCATTTGCTATTTTTAATGAATTAAATGAATTATCGGGAATTATTTTAAATATTAAATCGCTGGAAATTCAACTCGGGTCAAATCTTGTTCATCCGACCGAAGTCGAACCAGTCGGACTCGAGTCAGACCGAGCCGATTGACTCGATCAAACCAGCTCAAAACCCTAATCAATCCCAACCGTTGGATCAAGATCCAACGGTGAGATCCGCCAGACGGTTCGAGCCGTATCGGCCGGATCCGATCACGCCGTCGCGATCGTGGCGTTGATCGTGCCACGTGGGCGGTGAGCGTCATCGTCTCCGCCGAGTCCGGCCGGACTCGCCGCCCGCGCTTGCCGCCGTGTAGAACTAGGTTTCCGTCTCGAGCACGAACGCCGAGGCTATTTAAAGCGTGAGGCGTCCCGAGGTTGCCCTCATCCTTGCGCACCTGCTTCCTCGAGCCATCTCGCTGAGCCGCCTTGATTGCTAGTGCGAGCTCGCCGTGAGTTGGAGGAAGTGACCGCGCGGTCTTTGCTCGATTCCGCCGCCGTCCGTCGTCTTCCGCCGAGAAGGAGCCCAGATCCGGAACCACCGTGACGAGACGCACCCGAAGGAAGGATTCATCTCGCCGGAGCAACCCCGAAACGCCGTCGGGCTCGTCATCGTTCTCGTCTCCGGTGCCCAAGCCTCGCCGCACCATCGCCGGACTTCGCGAGCTCGGTGAACCGTCGGATCTAGATCGGACGGTTGAGGTGAGTTCACGTGTCCCCAACCCGATTGGATCTGGACCGTTGGATCAAGATCCAACGGTTCACAATTGCCACATGCCGGAGTAGTGTTATTATAGGATTAGATCTGGACCGTCCGATCTAAATCGATGACGTCACAATGGGTCCCACATGTCAGCACCGTGGGCTGAGCCCCGCTGACGTCAGCGATGACGTCACAATGGGTCCCACATGTCAGCACCGTGGGCTGAGCCCCGCTGACGTCAGCGATGACGTCACCCGAGTGGGCCCACATGTCAGTCTCACGTGGAGTCGTGGACCGAGTCCACGGTGGACCCGAGCCGAGCGTGGACCACGTCCATGGACCGGCTGACGTCAGCCGACCAATCAGAGGCTGCCACGTGTCCATGCTGACGCAATAATTAATTTCCGAAAAAGAAAATGATTTATTAATTCGAAATAATGATTTCAGATTTTGATTCAAACTTCAAACGCTTATAACTTTTGCGTTTCAACTCCGATTTGAGTGATTCAAATTTCTAAATTTGTATAAAATTGAGATCTACCTAAATATGAATTTTATTTAATTTTTGGACTAAAGTTTTTCTCTGTAATATTATTTAATTGATTATTTAAACTTTAAATAATCATAACTTTTGCGTCTTAACTCCAAATTTGACGATTCCAGTTTCTAAAAATCCAGAAAATTATGTTCTCTCTGTTTATGGATTTTATTTGGAGTTTTGGGATGTTTTTGCCTATTGTTTATTTGCGTATTTGCTATTTGCACGCTTTACGAGTAGACGTTGAAGTACCGGAAGGATTCGAAGGAGAAGTATTGACTCAGGATCCAACTCAAGACCAAGAGCAAGTACTTTTTGAAGGCAAGTTGTGCTTTGACCATGTTGATCCTATTTCGAAATCTATTTTGATTTAAACTATTGCATGCTAGTTCAATTAGAAAGATACTTTGTTTAAACATGGGGGTTAGATAAATACCAATTTGCTATATGACACCTTGATTACTTAAGTATGTGCCATGACCCTTTGTCACCCTAGTTGTGGTTTACTAGTTGGACATTATTAAATTGCCAACGTGGGTTTAGATCGTTGTAGTATCTTGCTTGGGCACGCTGCGTGCTCATAACATGATTTTGGACAATCAAATGTTAATATTGACTTAATGATATATTGAACCTGTTTTGGAAAAGTATCATGTGATGTTGATGGCACGTGGTGCATGGTAATCAAGCGGGGTTTGATAAGCGGTTTTCGGCCAGGGCATGTGGCAAGAGTAATCAGGTGGGCCAGTTGTGGCATTGGGGATGTTGATTTGGTTTTTCGAGTAGTCTTGCCCTGGTCACTCTAAGGACTTAACCTTGCAAGCCTTTGAACTGGGTCATACTTGCAACCACATGGCTGGAATGGGGCGGCCCTAGTTGACTAAGTCGCTAAGGACTCACTTGTGGAGCCTCAGGTGTCGATTACACCGTTTGTGTGATTGTGCGGGGAGCGTATCGTGGCTGTGGCCAGATACCCATCTAACGGTGTGTTGGTCCCATACTTCGCCTTGGCTAAGGGAAGGGATGGTGTAGAAACCTGAGCAGGAGAGGACCACTGTGTTGTTTGAGGCTTCCAAAGGCTTTATTCTGAGGAACTTCGCCTTTGTGGTGTTTGACTGTATCTTGTGGGTAAAGTGCATAACCTCTGCAGAGTTTAGAATCTATTTAAATAGCCGAGTCCACTGTGATCGACAATGCTCGGGAATTACAGTCAAGGGTTAGATTTTCTGAAAATAACTTGGATTTGAAAAGTTGGGTTGGCTTAATAATGAAGATGATGGAAATGTGGTTTAGGATGGGGAAAAATGTTTGTTAAACTTCTTGAAAAGTTATTTATGCTTTACTTATTTCTACTTGCTTCGAATCTCTGTTATTACTTGTCAAAAGTCATTTCTTGCAAATATACCTTGAGCTATTCCTTTGTACCAAGCCATGCATATAGTATATTAGCTTTGCATTACATTGCATGACTTCTTTGAGTACCAAGTACTCACCCTTGCCTCAACACAATATCAGTTGAAGAGGAGATTACGCCCGGCTTTGGAGGAGGAACTCCAAGAGGACCCGTCTACTTAGGGATGCGAGCGGTCGATTGCCTGTGGTATACTGGATGGCGCCACGAAGTTATTTGATTTTCCGCTGCTATTATTTCTCTTTTAATAAGTTTCGCCTCGCAAGACATATATTTGTAACTTGACCATAAGGTCAAGTAACCAGTTTGGTTATTTAAATAAAGTACTTTGATAATATCGATTGGTATGATTGTGATATTTACCGATGTTAAGACTGTGTGCACTAGCGCGTTCCTGGACTAGTGCTGAATACACAGAGGGTCCGGATTTGCAAATTCGGGGTCCCGACAACGACCTCCCCAAGATGGCGTGGTAGGAGCCGGGAAAATCCACGACCTCAAAAGTGAGGCTCTCGGTGCGGAAGTTGTCCGGGCTCCCGAAGGTAACGGGCAGGTCGACCTGTCCGAGCGGATGGGCCTGTTGGCCGGGGACGACGCCGTGGAAAGGTGCCTTGCTCGGCCGAAGGGCTGAGCGAGGGACCCCTAGGGCGTCCAGGGTCTCAACATACATGATGTTGAGACCGCTGCCGCCGTCCATGAGCACCTTAGTCAGGCGCTTTGTCCCCACGATGGGGTCAACGACGAGCAGGTAGCGTCCCGGGTGCGGGACGTGGTCGGGGTGGTCGGTCCGATCGAAGGCGATCGGGCACTCCGACCACCTCAGGTAGCTTGGTACGGCGGGGGTCGCCGTATGGACTTCACGGTGGGCGAGCTTCAACCGACGCTTGTCGGCATAGCACTCCGCCCCGCTAAAGATCATTAAGCATCCGTCGAGTTGTGGAAACTCGTCGGTCGTCTCGTCACCCTTCGTCCGGGCGTCGGGCGCTGGGTCGCGCTTCTTGCCCTTGCCCCGCGACGTCGTGGGGTTTCCAGAGAGAAACCGCTTCAGGACTTCGTAGTCCTGGTACTTGTGTTTGACGGGATAGTCATGGTTCGGGCACAGACTATCCATCAACCTCTCGAAACGGTCGGGCGTCTGCCGAGCCTGCTGCTTGGCAGGGCGGTCGGTAGCGGCGACCATGCGACCTTCACGGCCTTGCTTCCCCTTCCGTTTCTTCTTGTCGGAGTGGTCGGAAGGGGTGCCGGCCTCAGAGCCGGCCGCTTTGTGGGCCACCTTCCTCTTGAAGATAGCCCCCACGGCCTCCTCGTCGGAGGCGTGGTTGGTGGCGATGTCGAGGAGCTCCTTGGTGGTCCGGGGCTTCGCGCAGCCCAACTTGTGGACCAGAGCCTCGCAAGTGGTGCCGTAGATGAATGCCCCAACGACATCGGCGTCACGGATGTCAGGGAGCTCGTTGCACTGCTGGGAGAAGCGCCGAATGTAGTCCCGGAGGGTCTCCCCCGGTTGCTGCTTGCAGCTCTTTAAATCCCAGGAGTTGCCAGGGCATTTATACGTGCCCTGGAAGTTCCTGACGAAGAGGTTCGTCAGGTCAGCCTAGCTCCCGATGGTGTCGGCAGGCAGGTACTCGAGCCAAGCCCGGGCGGAATCCGCGAGGTAAATGGGGAGGTACTGGATGATGAAGGAGTCATCCGTTGCTCCCCCCGCCCGGCAGGCGAGCCGGTAGTCCTCCAGCCAAACACTCGGGTTGGTCGCCCCCGTGTATTTGGCTATGTTGGTCGGAGCATGGAATCTGGCCAGGAAATCAGCATTGCGGATGACGCGGGTGAACGCCCGCGGTCCGGGGCCGTCGGGACCCGGGTCGGGGTGGTTGCGCCACCCGCTATCCGCAACTTGAGATGACGCCACCGCGTTGGCAACTCTCCTCCGCACCTCGAGGGTGGCGCGAAGGTCACGGTTGTCCCCCAGGCGGTGGCGCACCGGGGTGCGCGATGCCTGGGGAAGCTTGTGATGTGGGGCCATCACGGTCGGAGTCTGATTACCCCGCGAGGGGGAGTGGCCCGGGTGACCCGAGGCCGTACCTGAGCGCCGGGAACCGGAACCCTGGGCGTGCTGGACGACAGCACATTCCACCAGCCCCCGAAGGTTCTGGTACGTGGCCTTGGCGTCCAGGTCAGTCGACTCAAGCAGCCCGCGGAGCAGCATTTCTGCCGCGGCGATGTTTTGGTTGGCGTGGGGGAAGAACGGGAGATCGTCCGTCCCCTCGACCAGCTGGTGATGGACTTGACGCGCGCGTGCGCGCGCGCCAGAGGCCAGTGGTGGCTCAGGCTGACATCGCTCCAGGTCGGCCTGGAGTTTGTCGAGCTCGGCCTTGCGGGCGTCCAGCTCCTCGCGCTGACGCTGGAGGTCAGCGAGGCGAGTCTGGAGGCCCACATCGTCCTCGCACGGGAGGAGGGTTCCAGGAGTTGCAGGGGTGGCGGACGGCTCCGTTGCGCCCGCCATGTTGCACTCGCGGGAGAATGTCCTGCGCGGGGGATACTCCCTGTCGGAACTAGAGTCGTGGCTGGAGGAATCCCCCAGCAGGTCGTGCAGGGAAGTGGGCATGTAGCCGGTCATGGCCACGAGCCGGGAGCCCGTGGATGACGAGACCGTCGTCGGTTGTGACTCATACGCAGTGTCACCCGAGGCGACGCCGGTACGTGGTAAGCCCGCCTCTGTGGCCCGCACCGGGGCCTCGAGGCAGAGGTTGCCGAGGATGTCGGCAACTGCGCCCAGGCTTCCAAAGAAGACCTGGTCGCGAACTGCGGCAGGGACGAGCACGAGCTCTCCTACCGCCGTAGCGATGAAGCCGAGGGTGCCGAAACGGATCCAGCCCCTCAGCGCTGGTGCGCTGTCGATGCGCGAGGGAGAAGCCATCGAGGATGAAAGTGGTGGGAATTCGATGATGGATGCGACGATGACGCGCGAAGCGCCCCTACCTGGCGCGCCAACTGTCAGTGTTTCGTGCACTGGCAATACGAATTTTTGGTTAGTGGGGGTCGCGCGCTCCCTCTCCTCGAATGGTTGACTCAGGAAGTCAGCGATTTATACTGGTTCGGGCCGAATGTCCCTACTCCAGTTCGGGCCGTTGGGGTGTATTGTATTCGTGAGACGAACTGAGGGTTACAGGCGAGAAAGGGGCTCGAAAGGATCGAACTCCCTTGTGCTCGATTGGGTTTCGCTAGGTTGCTTACTTGCTTGTTCGTGTGTTCGCCTTTTCGCTTCGCTCCCCTCCTCGAGCCCTCGCTTCTCCTTATATACTCGGAGGCAAAGAGTTACATGGGAGTTTGAAGAGAAAAAGGAAGGGTACTATACGCCTTGGAGTTTGGTCTTCTGTCTTGTCGTCCGACCGGCCTCTGCCCACCCCATCTTTGGGTTGGTAGTCTGCGCGGCAGCGGTCTCATTGGTGATAGAGTGACGACCGCTCCGTCTTTAACGTCGGCTCGGCGATTAATGGTGTTTGACCTCAGCTTGGCCTCGGGAGGGAGTGCTCTCCTCCGTGGTGTGTCAGTGACGATGGGACCAGGGCTTGACTCCCCTGCACATCCTCTGACACTTCTTGGGAAGGGACCGCCTACCCCGGTACGGACGTCAGGAGACGTTGCGTGCACAGGGCAATTGGCCTGACACCAGCGCGGGTCCTGTCGCCTCGAGCGCTGGTGGAGCTGGCCGACCGTGCGCTCCGACCTGAGAGGTCGGACTCTGCCGGTCACCAGGGGCTGGTTCTGAACAGGGCCAGGCCCACTCTTCGCGGCCCGCGGACTTTTCGCCAGGACTGGGCTTCCAAGGAGGTCAGCCCATTCGTGATCCCGGGCTGATGGGGGTACCCATGGTATGTGTACTCGTCAATTAGCATAATTATATGTAGAAAATCCCAAATGAACTCGATTGAAAAAAAACATAAGATGCGAGGAGAAGGTCAAAACCTAACAGCCTAGGTGAACTAAGGAGCATAGATAAGATGGTGAAGAAATACTATAGCTCAGACTCGCTCTCATCTTCCCCATATGACTA
This sequence comes from Rhipidocladum racemiflorum, assembly GCA_036346355.1. NCBI lineage: Eukaryota > Viridiplantae > Streptophyta > Magnoliopsida > Poales > Poaceae > Rhipidocladum > Rhipidocladum racemiflorum. The sequence continues at coordinate 29,269,192 of CM070575.1, read as the reverse complement.
ACATAGGAAAGCTAACTCTACAGACTTGAGCTAGGGAGTACACATAGACCATGTCTACCTAGGGGGCTTAATACCTGCTAGACCCACAAGACTGTGATGGAACTCAACCTATAGAGAAGAGAGATAACTAATTGTGCATGATAGCAACCTATAGCATGATATGAGAGGTCTATGCAGAAGCATGCCAAAAGGCTAAGTGAACTAAACTCCAACGCTAAGACTCATCCCAAAAGCACTCAGAAAATGTAAATAGAAAAGGAAATGCTGAAAATAAATGTCATACATATAATACAAACTAGCTCCCCCTCAAATAATGACGTATGTGCTCAAGACACCAATTTCTCCTCTTAGGGCTACAAACCTAGAGCTATCCAAAGGCTTTGTGAAGATATCAGAAATTTGGTGGTCACTCTCCACAAATTGGAGCACTATATCACCCTTCTCCACATGGTCTCCAAGGAAGTGATATGTAATGTCAATGTGTTTGATCCTGGAGTGCTGCACTAGGTTCTTGGCAATATGAATGGCTGAAGTGTTATCATAGAAAAGTGAAACACTATCAAAAGATAACCCAAAGTCTCACAGAGTTGATCTCATCCAAAGAACCTGGCTTCAACAACTGGCTGTAGCAAAATACTCGGCCTCTATGGTGGACTGTGCAACTCTGGACTGCTTCCTAGAAGACCAAGAGACAAGAAAAGTGCCAATGAATTGGCAAGTACCCGGAGTGCTCTTCCTATCTATCCTACATCTAGCAAAATCAGCATCTGAGAAGGCTCAAAGGGATAGACATGAAGAGGAAAAGTACCATATACCATAGTCAATGGTAGCTCGTAAGTACCTGAAGTGCGCTTAACTGCTTGGTGGTGAGAGACGTGAGGAGAAGCTTGAAATCGAGTGCACAAACACATAGAAAAATGTATGTTCGGTCTCAAGGCACTGAGATACAAGATAAAGCCAATGATGCTCTGTAACTCCTTTTGATCAACTAGCTCACCATTCTCATCAGGCTTGAGGACAACAATGGTGGCCATAGGAGTCATCATCAGCTTCCCATCAGACGTATCAAAGCACCTTAGGTGGTCTCGAGTGTACTTGCCTTGATGGAAGAAAATACCCTCCTTGGTCTTCTTGATCTAGAAACCAAGGAAGTAGCTCAACTCACCTATCATGCTCATCTCAAACTCTATGCTCATAACTTCTGAGAATTGAGAGACAAGAGCATGCGAGGAGCCACCAAAGATGATGTCATCGATGTAGATTTGGACGAGGAGAAAGTTCGAGTCTACATGTCTAACAAACAAGGTTTTGTCTACCTTACCCATATCAAACCTATGACTAACAAGGTAGGACTTAAGCCTCTCATTCCAAGCTCTAGGGGCCTGCTTAAGCCCATACAGGTCTTTGTAAATCCTGTAGACATGGTTTCGGTATTTAGGGTTCTCAAATCCTAGAGGTTGCATTACATAAATGTCTTCCTTAATGTAACCATTGAGTAATGCACTCTTGACATCCATTTGATAATACTTGAAGCCCTTGAATGCCAAAAATGCAAACAGGATCCTAATGGTCTCTAGTCTAGCTACAGGGGCGAAGTCTCCTCAAAGTCAGGACACTCAACCTGAGTGAATCACTGAGTGACTAGCCTAGCCTTGTTCCTGATGACTACCCATCCTCACTTTGCTTATTCTTGAACACCCACTTGGTCCCAATGATATTATGACCAGATGGGGGCTCAACAAGCTGCCATACCTAGTTCCTCTCAAAGTTCTTGAGTTCCTCATGCATAGCATTAATCCAAAACTAATGGAATAATGCATGAGAAACGTCATTGGCTCAAAAGAGGCAACAAAGGCAGAGTGTTGGTAGAAAGAAGACAAACTTGATTTTGAGCGTGTGACTCACTCAAATAGATTGCCAATGATCTGATCAGGTGGATGATGTCTCTGAATATGGTGTGAAGTCTGTAACATGCCAATTTTTTGCTTTTCTTGCATTTATTGTGCCTTTTGAATTTTTGAGAATTTTCTAGAATTTATTCGGTATTAATTTGAATTAAGCCTTTTTATTGAATTAATTAAATATTTGAAAAGTTTAAATAAAGTTTTGTGGTAAATTTGTAAAATTATGCTCTATTTTATGGTAAATTTTATTTAATTTTTGGAGTTGAGTTGCTATCTATTTTTGGTATTTATTGCTTTATCTTATCGTTTCGCGTAGACGTTGAGTATCTAAAGAGTTTGTGAGCGAAGAACCAACTCAAAAACAAGGTCCAGAGTATAATCAAGAACTATTTGAAGGCAAGTCGTGCTTTGATTATATTAAGCCCATGTTTTAAAAGTTATATTGCTTTAAACTATTGCATGCTAATTAAATTACCGTTGTTTCAATTAAATTTGGGATTAGCGATTGAACCAATTGAATTTATATCTACCTTGTGACTTGTATGATATGATTCATTGTTACCTTTCTTTATTAATTGGTAACTATTAATTGCCAATCTGGGATGGTTAGAACGTGTTGACTTGCTTAGCCATGTAACGTGTTATTGATATCATTTTGGAATATCAAAAATAATCTTGCTAAATGAAATATGGAACATGTTTTATGAAAGGTGTGTCATGTGTTGTTGATGATGTTGATAACATGTGGTGCATGGTAATCAACTAGGGTGAAAAAATAATTTAGATTAGGGCAAGTGACAAGAGTTGTTAATTGGTGGGCCAGGTGTGACATTTGAGTGGTCGCATTTATTCTTTGGTAACTTGAATATTGTGAGTCTTTGGGTAAGTTGTGCCTCGGTCATTTAAGGACTAAACATTGCAAGCATTTGAACTGGGCTAAACATACAACCATATGTCTAGAATAGGATAGACCTAGCTGACTAATTTGTGATGTATAGATTTTGGTACTATTGTGATGGTATGGGTTCCGGGGGTACGGGTAGACCTAGTTGACTAATTTGTGATTTTGGTACTATAGGTTTTGCCTTTAGTTAGAATTGTCGTTCTTAGTAGCCTCAAAACTATTTTCTAAAGTGAAAACTAACTTAAAAGACCAATAAGTTATCAACATATCCCCTCTTTCTTATTTCCTACCCTTGCTGAAATTTTATTGTCTTTTCCATTATTTTAAGTTGAGGTCTCACTAGAGTTGTCTCCTACGGATGATGATGGCGCATACCTATGGAGAGCGCGAGAGAGGCTATGCCACTGAGCTGTGGAAGGTGTTGCAAGTACTCGGAGGCTTTGATAGACCCATCTACAGAGGTACTGGTTGGGTGGTCAATGGTAAGGGTCGTGGAATGATTTGCAAAGTTACAATCTATGCCCATGAGAACACCAAAGAAAGTCATCCCATCAACATCTCAGTGAGGAGGTCATCTTTCGAGGAGGGAATCCAGGAGTCAGCACACCTTGCACTATAATGTGTCACTCATGACTACGCTGATGAGCTTCATCAGATTGTATTCAGGTATCATCCCCAGGGAGGAGCTGTAACACCCCAATTTTTGCTTTTCATGAATTTAAATAAGATTTGGCACTTTTGTGAGTTTTTGGAATTTTTTGGAATTTATTTGGAATTATTTGGAATTTATTTGAATTTATTCCCTTTTGAAATAATTAAAGAATTTAATTTTGCAAATAAAATTTTGTTAGAAATATTTTGTTTGAGTCCAAAATGTTCCAAAATATTTTCTAGAATTTTTTTGGAATTTTTCTTAGTGTTTTGCTATTTTTACTGAATTAAATGAATTTCTGGGAATTAATTTGATTATTTAATCGCTGGAAAATCGAGTTGGTTTGCACTGTTCATGCGACCGAGCATGAGTCGGACTCGAGTCCGAGTCCGACCCGAACCCAACTCGAGCCACGTCTGAGCTGGACCCAGTCCAACCTAACCCTGGTCGATCCTAACCGTTGGATCTAGATCCAACGGTCAGGATTAGCCCATACCACTTCGGCCGGATCCGGTCCGGATCCGATCTCGCCCATGCCTCGTGGCCGCTGATCGCGCCACGTGGACGGCCGTCCGTCGTTGTCTCCGCTCGAGTCCGGGTCGGACTCCTCTGCCGCGTAGCCGTCGTGTTCGTTAGGGTTCCGCGGATTCACGCATGCCGAGGCAGTATTTAAAGCTTGGACCTCGGCGCCGTGTTCTCCGTTTGCTTGCGCATCTTTTGCCCCTAGTCTTCGAGCTCGAGCCACCGCCGACTGCCCGCAGTTGCTCGCCGTAGTTAGATCTCACCGTCGCCACGGTTTTTACTTCGCCCCGCCGTTGTCCGCCGTCCTCCACCACATCTGAAGCCGGATCTGGAACCCCCGCGTTGAGGCGCACCCGGACGTGTTCTTCTTCTCGCCAGAACACGCCCTGTACGCCATTTCGGGTGTCGTCCTCCTCGTCTCCGGCCAAGCCAGCGCCGCCGCATGCCATCAACCCCGCGAAGGTCCTCAGCCGTCCGATCCGCATCGTGTGATCCAGACGCGTCCACGTCGCCCGGAGGTAAATCTCACGTTTCAGTTTTTGGATCTATTTCCAACCGTTGGATCTAGATCCAACGGTTTAGATCGTGCCACGTAGCCGTAACTGCACCGTGCTAGGATAGATCTCAGCCGTTAGATCTAGATCGTACGGCTAGCGTTAACCCACGTTATAGCGTTAGATTAGATCTTGACCGTCTGATCAAGATCGAACGGTCCAGATCAGCCGAGTAGTTTTCCTATTGCGTTAAGCTAGATCCGATCTGGGCCGTTGATTTTCAAATCAACGGCCGAGATCTAGCCACATGGCTAGGAGGCTGACCGTCGCGGTCACGCCGGTCGCCGCTGACGTCAGCCGTGACGTCACGTGGGGCCCGCGTGTCAGCGGCTCAGCTGAACCGCACCATGACGTCACTGCTGACGTCACGGTGGGGCCCAACTGTCAGCCGTCCCTCAGCCGAGCGTGATGACGTCACCGCTGACGTCATCCGATGGGGCCCACATGTCAGTGGGACATGTTCTCGTGGACCGGGTCCACGGTGGACCCAAACCGAACCGTGGACCACGTCCATGGACCGGCTGACGCAATAAATCGATTTTTCAATAGAAAAATAATTCGGTGGAAAATCAAAATCCACGCTGACGTCATGCTGACGTCATTATTCGATTTTCAAGATAAAAATAAATGAATTAATTCGGATTATTGATTTAATTGAATTTTGAAACTTCAAACGCTTATAACTTTTGCAATTTAACTCCGATTTGAGTGATTCAAATTTCTAAATTTTTATAAAATTGAGGTCTACCTAATGGTGAATTTTATTTAATTTTTGGACCAAAGTTTTTCTCTGTAATATTATTTAATTGATTATTTAAACTTTAAACGCTTGTAACTTTTGCGTTTTAACTCCGATTTTGCCGATTCAAATTCCTAAAAACTCATAAAATTATGCTCTCTCTGTTTATGGAATTCATTTGGATGTTTGCACACTTTTTGTGTACTGTTTATTCATTTATTGCTACTTACACGCTTTACGAGTAGACGTTGAAGTGCCCGAAGGCTTCGAAGGTGAAGTGTTGACCCAAGAGCCAGCTCAAGACCAAGAACAAGTACTCTTTGAAGGCTAGTCGTGCTTTGACCATGTTGATCCCATTTTCAAATTAATTTGGTTTAAATTATTGCATGCTAGTTTAATTAGAAAATGCTTTACTTAATTATGGGAAATTAGATAAATGCCAAATTGCTGTATGACACCTTGGTTAATTAAATATGTGCCATGACCCCTTGTCACCCTAGTTGTGGATTATTAGTTGGACATTATTAAATTGCAAACATGGATAGTTAGACCGATGTAGTATGCTTAGCCTTGGCACGTGAAATGCTTTGGACAATCAAATGCTAATATTGACTTAATGAGATACTGCACCTGTTTTTTGAAAGAAGTATCATGTGTTATGATTGTTGATGGCACATGGTGCATGGTAATCAATTGGGGTTTGATAAATAGATTTCGACCGGGGCATGTGGCAAGAATGATCGGTTGGGCCAGTTGTGGCACCGGGAGCGTTGATTTGGTTCTTCGGGTAGTCTTACCCTGGTCACCCTAAGGACTTAACCTTGCAAGCCTTTGAAATGAGTCAAACGTGCAACCACATGTCTGTAATGGGACGGACCTAGTTGATTAAGTTGCTAATAATGTACCTGTGGGACCTCGGGGTGTCAACTATACCTTTTGTGTAGTTGTATGGGGGAGCGTACCGGGGCTGCGGCCAGGTTCCCATCTAACGGTGGATTGGCCTAAACTTTGCCTTCGCTAAGGGAAGGGTTAGTGTGCAATCACCAGGGAGGACCACTTGTGCTGTTAGAAGTTTCCGAAAGACTTTGTTACGGACACTCGCCTTTGTGGTGTTTGGCTGTATCTTATGGGTAAAGTGCATAACCTCTACAGAGTGTAAAATCTATTCGAATAGCCGTGTCTGCGGCATTGGACATCGCTCGGGAATTACAGTCAAGGGTTAGACTTTCTTGGAAATAACTTAGACTTGGAAGGTTGGGTTTGGTTTAATAATGATGTTGATGGAAATGTGGATTAAGAATGGGAAAGAAGTTTATTTAACTCATGGAAAAGTTATTGATCTTATACTTGTTTCTACTGCTTTCGAATCTACTTATGCTACTTGTCAAATGCTGTTTTACTGCGATTATACCCTGAGCTACTCCTTTGTACTAAGCCATGCATGTAGCATATTAGTTTGCATTCTGTGCATGACTTGCTGAGTACCAAGTACTCACCCTTGCCATAATACAACACCAGTTGAAGAAGAGTCTACGCCAGCTTTGGAGGAGGAGCTCCAAGAGGAACCGTCTAACTAGGGAGCGAGCCCAGTCAGTTGCCTGTGGTATACTGGATGGTTCCACGAAGTTATCTTATTTTCCGCTGCTGTTATTTCTCTTTATTAAGTTTTCGCCCTACGCGGCGTATATTTGTAACTTGACCTTAAGGTCGAGCAACCAGCTTGGCTAACTAATTAAAGTATCTTATTATTTCGTTGAGTATGATTGTGATATTTACCAATGTTGAGACTGTGTGCACTAGCGTGTTCCTGGACTAGTGCTGAATACATAGAGGGTCCGGATTTGCAAATTCGGGTCCCGACAGAGGTGGTATCAGAGCCATACTGACTGTAGGCTCACCAATAGTTAGAATTGTCGTAGTGAGGATAAAACCTATTTTCTAAAGGCTAAATTTGTCAAGATAATGAATGAATTCTCGACTTACCCCTTTCTTTCTTGTTCATACCCCTTGCTGAGTTCTTTTTGTCTTCCACATTGATTTTAAAAATGTTGTGTTCTTACACGTGTGTCTTTTGACAGATGATGATGAAGAACAACTACGCCGAGCGTGAGGGAGGCTACGCTGCCGAGTTGTGGCGTATGCTTCAGTTTCTTGGAGGTTTTGAGAGGCCGCTCTACCGAGGGACTACACTCGTGCAGGCAGGAGTGGTCATAGGATGGGACGTCCGGATCACGGTGTATGCCCGAGAGAAGACGAAGTTCAGCCGCCCATTCCACTTCACCGCCAGGAGGTCTACCTTTGAGATGGGAATCCAGGAGGTGTCACGTCGAGCAATGCAGCAGATCGCTCGCACTTACTCCAGGGAGCTGGAAGGCACGGTTTTCCGTCACCACCCACGCCGAGACAGCAGAGCTCAGCGGAAGCCGATAGAGGATGAGGATGCTACCATCACTCACTTAGCCAGATTCATCGCCGCTCAGGAGGAGCTTATCGAGGACACAATTCAGGAGTTGAAGAAGGCTTGCGAGCAGGTTGAGGAAGAGAAGAAGCACTTAGAGAATGCCCGTGAGTACGTCGCCTATGCTGCGGAAAGGATCGCAGAGCTGGAGACTGCACTGTATGGATAGGGCCCCGATCCCGTGTTGGAGTTGGACACCCCAGAGCCAGAGGAGGACCCAGAAGAGGCGCCACCTGCACCCGTGCCGCAGCCACAGCAACAGCCAGATCAAGAGCCAGAGGAGGACGCCGCGTCGTCAACCACAGCTGCAGTTGCAGGGCATGGCGATTGTTTCGCGCCTATGCCACCGCACCTACCCCGAGGAGGCAGTGGAGGTTTTCTCGACGAGTGAGCGTAGGCGTTGAGGTTGAGACTCCTTTGTCGAGTCGCGTTATAGAATAAAAGTCACCCCTTTAGGCGTTAGACTCCAGTGTAAGAGTCGATTTGGTTTTTCATTGTATGCTGAGTGAGCAGTATGTGTTGCAAGGCCTTTAGGCATTGTGAGCAACCATACCAAGTTATTATTATTAAATAATAAATTTGGATTTTTGAGCTACACTTTTTCCCCCGCATAAGTTTCCCTACTCCTTGTCTATTCTTGTTCCCTCTCATCTCTGAAACCTTGGAATAATCGACAGATGGTGAACACCTGCGGAAACCTTGGAGGCAATGGAAGAGATTCTCGCCCAGCTGGGAACCTCAATGATGGAGCACCTGCACCCCAACCAGCACCGCCGGTCGACATGCAGAATTTTGGAGCTTTTCTTGCTGCACAGACCCAGTTGATGCATGCAATGATGCAGAAGATGCAACAGATTACTGCCCACGCCACTGCTAATCAGAATAATCAAGTCAATCAGGGACAACGCCAGAATTCAAGACTTTCACAGTTCATGAGGACTCATCCACCCACTTTCTTTGGGAATGCCAATCCGTTGGAGGCAGATGATTGGCTAAGGTCAATAGAAAGGAAGCTACACATTGCCCAATGCATGGAAAATGAGAAGGTACTCTACGCTTCTCATCAGTTGGAAGGGACCGCCGCAGAATGGTGGGAGAACTTCTGCGCAACACGGGAGAACCCTCAGGACATCACTTGGGAGGAGTTTACCGCCGCATTTCATCAGTATCACATGCCGGAAGGAATTATGGACCTCAAGAAGGAAGAGTTTAGAGCACTAAAGCAAGGTAATCAGCCGGTGGCTGAATACCTAAATAAGTTCACACAGCTTGCATGTTACGCACCTGAAGACATAGCGACAGATAAAGCCAGACAGTCTCGCTTTATGAAAGGACTTAACTCAGGACTGCAGGTGGGGCTGATCACCCACACCTTTCCAGATTTCCAAGAGCTTGTGAACAAGGCGCTCATTCTTGAGGATAAGCGCAAGGAACTGGGTGAGAACCGAAAGCACAGGATGCAACATCAGGGATCGTGTCAGGGAGCGCAGCAACGTTTGCGGGTTGCACCAAATCAGTTTTTCAGATTCTAGCGCAGAATACAACAAGGACACTGTCACCAGCACCGAGACCCGTCAATCAGAATTATCAGACTCCAGCTCCAGCCAGAAACGCCGCTTCAGGCAGTCAACAGGGGACAGTGAGACGCTGCTACACATGCAACGAGCCAGGGCACTTCTCCAATAGTTGCCCAAAGAAGACAGCAGGAGTGACCCCAGTCCGCTTCAATCTGGGATCCACACCAGCCAGGACGCTTGCACCCAGAGCCAACCGCGGGACAGCACAGCCAGGAGCCATGCCCCAAACCGTGGTGAGAGGTCGAGTCAACCATGTCACCGCAGAGGCACTCCAGAATGCCACAGACGTCGTGCTGGGTAAATTACTTGTCAACTCGACTGCACCTTGATTTTGTTTGACTCTGGAGCTTCGCATTTGTTTGTTTCTCAAGGCTTTGCTGCTAAAAACGATTTGGAGATTGCAAGACTTAAATGCATGCTTTTAGTTCAAACCCCTGGTTCCAAACTCCGAACTAAAGTAGGATGTTCTGGGGTGAGAATATTAACAGATGGGGTAGAATTCCTAGCGAACCTTATTATATTGGAAACCCAGACCTTAGATATTATTTTGGGAATGGATTGGTTATCCAAGCACAAGGCTGTGCTGGATTGTGGATGAAGGATTATCTCAGTTGAAAGGCCATGTGGAAGGAAAGTGGAATTTCAAGCTACCGCCGTTAGAGATGGACAGTTGTTGGTTAACAGCGCAAAGTCAATCAGCATAGAGGATGTCTCAGTAGTGAATGAGTATCCAGATGTTTTTCCTGAAGATTTACCTGGTATGTCGCCAGACAGAGACATAGAGTTTGTGATAGAGCTTGTACCCGGTACAGCGCCGATAGCAAAGAGACCCTATCGGATGTCCACCGAAGAATTGGTAGAGATGAAGAAGCAGCTTGAAGAGCTGATGGAGAAATGATTCATCAGACCGAGTTCGTCGCCGTGGGGAGCGCCAGTTCTGTTCGTTAAGAAGAAGGACGGAAGTTTCAGGATGTGCATGGACTACCGTGCACTCAATGAAGTCACCGTGAAGAATAAGTACCTGCTACCCAGGATCGATGATCTGTTTGACCTGCTGAGAGGAGCCGGAGTTTTCTCCAAGATTGATCTGAGATCGGGGTACCACCAGTTGAAGATTCGGTCAGAGGATATTCTGAAGACCGCGTTCTCGTCAAGATACGGACATTACGAGTTTACAGTTATGTCATTCGGTCTGACGAATGCGCCAGCGTATTTCATGAATATGATGAATAAGGTGTTCATGGAATATTTGGATAAGTTTGTGGTTGTGTTCATAGATGATATCTTAGTCTACTCCAAGGCAAAGGATGAACATGCAGAGCACTTGAGGCGAGTTTTGGAAAAGCTGAGGGAACAGCAACTTTTCGCCAAGTTCAGCAAGTGTGACTTTTGGAAGGACAAGGTGGAGTTCCTCGGACATGTAATGACCGCAGAAGGAGTCGCCGTTGACCCGAGCATGGTAGAAGCTGTGTTACACTGGGAGCAGCCGAAGACCGTGACGCAGATTCGTAGTTTCCTTGGTATGGCAGGTTACTACTGCCGCTTCATTGAAGGCTTTTCGATAATTGTGAGACCTCTCACGCAATTGCTGAAAAAGGAGAAGAAGTTTGCATGGATGCCGGAATGCGAGAAGGGTTTTCAAGAGCTGAAGAAACGATTGACATCAGCCCCAGTGTTGGTTCTACCGGATGTTAATCAGAGCTTCGATATTTATTGCGATGCATCGCGCCAAGGACTTGGATGTGTGCTGATGCAGAATGGAAAGGTCGTCACTTACGCATCAAGGCAGTTGAGGCCGCATGAGGAGAATTATCCAACGCATGACCTAGAGCTAGCTGCTGTAGTACATGCTTTGAAGTTGTGGCGTCACTATTTGATTGGAAACAGATGTGAAGTATATACGGACCATAAGAGTCTTAAGTACATCTTCACCAAATCGGACTTGAATATGAGGCAGAGGAGATGGTTAGAGTTGATCAAGGATTATAATGTTGGAATCCATTACCATCCCGGAAAGGCCAACGTGGTGGCCGATGCCCTGAGTCGGAAAAGCCATACCGTGAACATGATGATAGCCACGAGTCAGGATGAGCTATGTAAGGATTTCCAAAGAATGCAGATTGAGGTAGTACCAGAAGGATTCTTGGCCGCATTAGAAGTGAAGCCTACCCTAGAGGATCAGCTTCGAGAAGGACAGAAGGATGATGACAAGATCCGCAGGATTAAGTCCAAGATGGATGAAGGCAAGGCAAAAGACTTCAGACTGGATGAGCAAGGCACATTATGGATGCAGGATCGAATCTGTGTGCCAAACAAGAAGGAGTTGAAGCAGTTGATCTTAGAGGAAGCCCATGACTCCAAGTACTCAACTCATCCGGGAAGTGCCAAGATGTACCAAGATTTAAAGGAAAGATTCCGGTGGCCGAGCATGAAGTGTGAAGTTGCCGAGCATGTTGTGTTGTGCGACATATGTCAGAGAGTCAAGGCAATGCATCAGAGACCTGCAGGATTGCTGCAGCCGTTACGGATACCTGAGTGAAAATGGGAGAAAATCGGAATGGACTTCATTACCGGTTTACCCAAGACTCAAGGAGGATATGACTCCATATGGGTTATAGTGGACCGCTTGACTAAGGTCGCCCATTTTATTCCTGTGAAGACCACCTATTCGGGAGATAAGTTAGCAGAATTGTATATGACCAGGATCGTCTGTTTGCACGAGGTGCCGAAGAAGATTGTATCGGACAGAGGTACCCAGTTTACCTCGAGGTTCTAGAATAAGCTGCATCAAGCCATGGGAACCCGTCTGAACTTTAGTACAGCATATCACCCGCAGACGGATGGATAGCCCGAAAGAATTAATTAGATATTGGAGGATATGTTAAGAGCGTGTGCATTGGCTTATGCTACCTCTTGGGATAAAAGTCTGTCGTATGCTGAGTTCAGCTACAACAATAGCTATCAAGCAAGTTTGCAAATGTCGCCATTTGAGGCACTATACGGTCGACCTTGTCGAACAACGTTGAACTAGAATGAGACAGGTGAACGCCGTGTCTTTGGGCTGGACATTCTTCAAGAAGATGAAGAGCAGATTGCCATGATCCGAGAAAGATTAAAGATAGCACAGTCAAGACAGAAAAGCTACGCCGATAACCGTCGCCGAGACCTGAGCGTTGAGCCAGAAGATTTCGTGTATCTCAGAGTCACACCACTCAAGGGAGTTAAGAGATTCCATGCCAAAGGAAAACTCGCGCCGCGATATGTTGGACCATTTAAGGTTCTCAGCCGTAGAGGTGAAGTTGCGTACCAGCTGGAATTACCGCAATCACTAGCAGGAGTACATGACGTGTTCCACGTGTGCCAGCTGAAGAAGTGTCTCCGAGTACCTGATGAGCAGACACCGTTAGAGTCAATTGAGCTACAAGAGGATCTGACTTACAAGGAACACCCCGTCAAGATTTTGGACACAATGGATCGAGAAACAAGAAATAAGTCAACCCGTTTCTGCAGAGTTTAATGGAGCAACCATGCAGAGAGTGAAGCAACTTGGGAGCGCGAGGAGGATTTGAAGAAAGAGTTTCCGAACTTATTCTTTAGTAAGCCCTGAATCTCGGGGATGAGATTCTGTTAAGGGGGGAGGTTTGTAATGCCAGAAATTTTTACTTTTCATGAATTTAAATAAGATTTGGCACTTTTGTGAGTTTTTGGAATTTTCTGGAATTTATTTGGATTTATTTGAATTTATTCCCTTTTGAAATAATTAAAGAATTTAATTTTGCAAATAAAATTTTGTTGGAAATATTTTGTTTGAGTCCAAAATGTTCCAAAATATTTTCTAGAATTTTTTCGGAATTTTTCTGAGTGTTTTAATATTTTTAATGAATTAAATTAATTTCTGGGAATTAATTTGATTATTTAATCGCTGGAAAATCGAGTTGGTTTGCACTGTTCATGCGACCGAGCCCGAGTCGGACTCGAGTCCGAGTCCGACCCGAACCCAACTCGAGCCGCGTCTGAGCCGGACCCAGTCCAACCTAACCCTGGTCGATCCTAACCGTTGGATCTGGATCCAACGGTCAGGATTAGCCCATACCGTTTCGGCCGGATCTGGTCCGGATCCGATCTCGCCTGTGCATCGTGGCCGCTGATCACGCCACGTGGACGGCCGTCCGTCGTCGTCTCCGCCCGAGTTCGGGTTGGACTCCTCCGCCGCGTAGCCACCGTGTTCGTTAGGGTTCCGCGGATTTCACTCATGCCGAGGCAGTATTTAAAGATTGGACCTCGGCGCCGTGTTCTCCATTTGCTTGCGCATCTTTTGCCCCTAGTCTTCGAGCTCGAGCCGCCGCCGACTGCCCGCAGTTGCTCACCGTAGTTAAATCTCACCGCCGCCACAGTTTTTGCATCGCCCCGCTGTTATCCGCCGTCCTCCGCCGCATCTGAAGCCGGATCTGGAACCCCTGCGTTGAGGCGCACCCGGACGTGTTCTTCTTCTCGCCGGAACACGCCCTGTACGCCGTTTCGGGTGTCGTATTCCAGGTCTCCGGCCAAGCCAGCGCCGCCTCACGCCATCAACCCCGCGAAGGTCCTCAGCCGTCCGATCCGCATCGTGTGGTCTAGACGCGTCCACGTCGCCCGGAGGTAAATCTCACGTTTTAGTTTTTGGATCTATTTCCAACCGTTGGATCTAGATCCAACGGTTTAGATCGTGCCACGTAGCCGTAACTGCACTGTAACACCCCGGCATTTACTATGCCTAAATGCTACCAAACATAAGCTAAACAACATCTAAATACCACATTTAACATAGAATTCCAGCAAAGGCGCATATGCTAAAAACCGATATTTCGGCAGCATCTCCTTTGTTTTAACATGAATTGAAGGAGCAACAACAATATAACAATATAAGGCAATATGAGAGACATCTAAAACAACAATAATTAGAGTCTTAACGACAATATAAGACTATCATCGAGCACTTAATGTCTCCAAGTGTAAAACGAACAATAAAACTCTCATAAAGCAAAGCTAAGCCTTAAATCAATGAGCATCACACGCAATTTATTATCAAACTAATAGAATGACTTGTGGAATCAATATGGTGAAGCTACGTGTGGGCGTGTGACTATTTCCCTTCCCCGCATGCCGTTCTCATGGTACCTAAAACAACAAGAAAACACAAGCGTGAGTTGAAACTTCGGCAAGCATATTGCAATGGACAACAAGAACAATATCATGGCAATAACATCTCCCATCATGTATATCATCTCATTCATGAACACTTAACAATATCATCATCATTATGTATGCAATGTAATGCAATGCTCATGTCTCCTTGGAAACTCATACCGGTATGGTTGAGTACACACCCGTCGGTGTGCACCCTCTCCCCCCTTCCATCCCGAAGATGGAGGGTGCCTACTCCTCACTTGCGTTCACCGCGGTGAATGGAATCACGATGTAGGACTTACTCATTGGCTCTCCGGATTAGTCATATCTTTCTCACCGACCTTCCCGGATTAGTTATGACTTTCTAACCGCCCGGGCCATGTAATATGTCATGTATGCAATTATGCCAACATCATGTTTAACTCACATATTAACACATGGCATCATAACATAATAAACATGCTCATCATATCATTGGCAATCATAAAAGCATGGCAAGTGATCATATATTATGTAGTCAATTCCATATATTCTCAACAAGCAACCTACAAATCGCTATCCATCACAACACACTTGCCTCAACCACGGGCAACGGATTGGCGGGAAGTACAGGTGTAACACCCCAAATTTTTGCTTTTCATGAAATTAAATATTATTTTGCACTTTGGTGAATTTTTGGAATTTTCTGGAATTTATTTGGATTTATTTGGAATTTATTTGAATTTAATCCATTTTAAAATAATTAAATAATTTAACTTTGCAAATAAAATTTTGTTGGAAATATTTTATTTGAGTCCAAAATGCCCCAAAGTATTTTCCATAATTTTTCTGGAATTTTTCTGAGTCTTTTGCTATTTTTAATGAATTAAATGAATTTCTGGGAATTAATTTGAATATTTAATCATTTGGAAAATCAACCCGGTCGATTCTTGTTATGCGACCGAACCCGAGTCTGACTCGAGTTCGAGTCCGACCGAGCCGGAATCGATCGGGCCGAACCCCAATCGCGCGAGACCATTGGATCAAGATCCAACGGTCAGGGATTGAGCCGCATCGCTTCGACCGGATCCGGTCCGGATCCGTTGCGCCCAGGGAATCTGGGCCGTTGAGCGGGACGCGTGGACGGCCGTGATTGCGTCGTCTTCCCGTGTACGAGTCGGGGAGCGCCGCCGTGTCCGTTAGGGTTCGCGGGATTCCCGCACGTCGAGGTCCCATATAAGGATCCGACCCCGCCGCCTTTTTGCTCCTTCCCGTGCGCGTGTTTTGCCCTGGATCTCCACGCTTAAGCCGCCACAGTCGCCTCACGATTTCTCGCCGAAGTTCGTGGTGTGCCACCGCGGTTTCCCTTCGTTTCCGGCGCCGTTCGTCATCCTCCGCCGCGTTCGAGCCCGGATCTGAGAACCTCGCGTCAAGGCGCACCTGTAGGGTGCACTCACTTGGCCGGAGACGCCCCGAAGCGCCGCTGTCGTGGTCTTCGTCCTCGGCGCCGGTGAACCCACGCCGCCGCGTGCCATCGTCGTCCGCAAGATCGGTGAACCGTCGGATCAAGATCCAACGCACGAGGTGAGGCCACGTCGCCCCGTCACTGTTCCCGTACCGGATTAGATTTCAACCGTTAGATTTAGATCGTACGGCTAGGGTTAGCCGCGTCGTCAGCATTAGATTAGATCTGGACCGTCCGATCTAGATCGAACGGCCCGGATCAACCGTGTAGTTTTGAACGTGAAGCCTAGATCCAATCTGGGCCGTTGATTTTCAAATCAACGGCCGAGATTGAGCCACGTGTGCCGAGCCAAGCCATGTGAACGTGAGGAGCGTGTCTCTGACACGTGGGACCCGCCTGTCAGCGACCGTGAGCCGTGGACCGGGTCCACGGTGAACCCGAGCCGAGCATGGACCGAGTCCATGGACCGGCTGACGTCAGCCGCCCAATCAGAAACTGCCACGTGTCCTCGCTGACGCAATAATTAATTTCCGAAAAAGAAAATGATTTATTAATTCGAAATAATGATTTCAGATTTTGATTCAAACTTCAAACGCTTATAACTTTTGCGTTTCAACTCCGATTTGAGTGATTCAAATTTCTAAATTTGTATAAAATTGAGATCTACCTAATTATGAATTTTATTTAATTTTTGGACTAAAGTGTTCCTCTGTAATATTATTTAATTGATTATTTAAACTTCAAAATGCTATAACTTTTGCATTTTAACTCCGAATTTGACGATTCCAGTTTCTAAAAATTCATAAAATTATGTTCTCTCTGTTTATGGACTTTATTTGGATGTTTGGATGCTTTTGTCTACTGTTTTATTCATTGGTTGCTATTTGCACGCTTTACGAGTAGACGTTGAAGTGCCGGAAGGATTCGAAGGAGAAGAATTGACTCAGGATCCAACTCAAGACCAAGAACAAGTACTTTTTGAAGGCAAGTTATGCTTTGACCATGTTGATCCCATTTTGAAACCTATTTTGGTTCAAATTGTTGCATGCTAGTTTAAATTAGAAAATGCTTTACTTAATTACGGGAAATTAGATAAATGCCAAATTGCTGTATGACACCTTGATTACTTAGATATGTGCCATGACCCTTGTCACCCTAGTTGTGGTTTACTAGTTGGACATTATTAAATTGCCAACATGGGAAATTAGATCGTTGTAGTATGTTGCTTAGACCTGCTACGTGCTCATGACATGATTTTGGACAATCAAATGTTAATATTGACTTAATGATATATTGAACCTGTTTTGGAAAGGTATCATGTGATGTTGATGGCACGTGGTGCATGGTAATCAACTGGGGTTTGATAAATAGCTTTTGACCGGGGCATGTGGCAAGAATGATCAGGTGGGCCAGTTGTGGCACTGGGAATGTTGTTTTGGTTCTTCGGGTAGTCTTGCCCTGGTCACCCTAAGGACTTAACCTTGCAAGCCTTTGAACTGAGTCAATCTTGCAACCACATGTCTGTAATGGGACGGACCTAGTTGATTAAGTTGCTAATAACGTACCTGTGGGACCTCAGGAGGTCAACTACACCCTTTGTGTAAGTTGTACGGGGGAGCGTACCGGGGCTGAGGCCAGGTACCCATCTAACGGTTGATTGGCCTAAACTTCGCCTTAGCTAAGGGAAGGGTTAGTGTGCAATAACCGGGGAGGACCACCTGTATTGTTAGAAGTTTCCGAAAGACTTTGTTACGGGAACTCGCCTTTGTGGTGTTTGACTGTATCTTGTGGGTAAAGTGCGTAACCTCTGCAGAGTGTAAAATCTATTCGAATAGCCGTGTCCGCGGTATTGGACATCGCTCGGGAATTACAGTCAAGGGTTAGACTTTCTCAAAAATAACTTGGACTTGAAAGGTTGGTTTTGGTTAAAATAATGTTGTCAATGGAAATGTGGACTAGGATGGAAAAGATGTTGATTAAACTCCTGGAAAAGTTATTGATGTTACACTTGTTTCTACTGCTTTCGAATCTACTTATGCTACTTGTCAAATGCTGTTTACTGCAAATATACCTTGAGCTATTCCTTTGTATCAAGCCATGCATATAGTATATTAGCTTGCATTACATGCATGACTTGCCGAGTACCAAGTACTCACCCTTGCCGCAATACAACACAGTTGAAGAGGAGACTACACCAGCTTTGGAGGAGGAGCTCCAAGAGGAACCGTCTACTTAGGAGCGAGCCCGGTCAGGTTGCCTGTGGTATCTTGGATGGCGCCACGGTTATCTTATTTTCATTTGCTATTATTTCTCTCTTAATAAGTTTCGCCCTGCGAGGCGTATATTTGTAACTTGACCATAAGGTCGAGCAACCAGTTTGACTATTTAATTAAAGTACTTTATTAGTATCGAGTGGTATGATTGTGATATTTACCGATGTTAAGACTGTGTGCACTAGCGCGTTCCTGGACTAGTGCTGAATACACAGAGGGTCCGGATTTGCAAATTCGGGTCCCGACAAGAGGGCACTCCCGGAGTCGCACCACCTCCACATAGGTACCACCCGCTCACAATCATGTCCACAAAACAGTACGCAAACCCTCATCTACCCCGACATTGCCAACTACTCGCAAAACCTAAAAACAAAGGTTCTGTCCCGTCGGGACAGCAGCCTTGCAAAAGGCATAACTTGAGTTCTGGGACTCCGAATCAATTAAACGAGTACATCCTCGCGTAGCTTAGGAAATTTCCCAACTTTCTCTAGGTATAGGGAAAGACTGATTCGGACTCTAAAGTCGTTTAATCTAAAGATTACCGTGATCTGTTCCAATCACGTCACAGATTTTAACACGCTCGGTAAAACAGCCATAACTTTCAAACGGCTGGGCGGAAATTTAACGTTCTTTATACCCACTGAAAGATAATGAAATTATCTACAACTTATTCAACATCTGTACGGACAGATTCGGATTCTAAATTGACGAAAACGCAAACCCTAGGTCGACTGCTCATGCTGTCCCAAAACAGTAACGTGGCAACATCTAGATCTAATCCAATATACTCAAATCCAGCACCACCAATTGATCTAAAAACTAGATAAACACCCTTAGAACAGTACCTAGATCAATCCCAAGGTTTCCCATGGTCATACCTTTGCCCGACGGACGAAAACTCCAATAGATCTCCTCGCTCCTCGCTCCTCGCTCCTCGCACCTCGCTCCTCGCTCCTCGGATGGATCCATGAGGATGCAGGGGTGGGGAGGCCACCCTAGGGAAGCAAGGGGGTGGAGGAGAGGTGGTGGAGAGGTTGAGAGGTGGAGAGCAATGGGGCAAAGGGGGCGCAAGGAAGAGGAGGAGGTGGGGAGGTGTGGGAGGTGAGTAGGGCACTTGGGGCGCAAGGGGCAGGGGGAGGATGCCCAAAAGGGCAGGATGAGGCCCCCCAAACAGGACTCCTACCCTAAATGGACTCGAACACCATCCCACCAAAGCCCACAGACCTTTCCCTTAGGCCCAAACTCCCCCGGAAAGGCCCAAAACCCCTGAAACGGCCCGGAAACGGCCCAGAAACGTTATTAACCTCCATACCTTATGGTTTTAACCTCCCATACCATATTTCATAAAGTTTTTGACCTTAACATGCACCATTTAAAAGGTTACGACACTCCGTGGTGACACATCACTTCAAAAGGCCCAAAAACGCGAGTAAACCTCAAGCCGAAAGATTTTAATCTCTAATTTCACATTCTATAATGTCACACCATACCGTAGTGTCACATTCTTCCCCCCTTCAACAGGATTCGACCTCGAATCCGAAGGATGCCATAATCAACAACGAAGTCCCCAAGGGACAAAAGGCTTCTCTGCAGCTCAAAACATTCGCACAATGACTAAAACCGGAACAAACGGCAAAGGAGTTCCCAAAACCAACACTTAACGAAAAAGTGTTGATCTAGCTCAACTAAGGGCAACCACTCACAGTTCGACCTTCACTTCAAATCCCAAACAGAATCTGCATTTCAACCGCGAAGGGGTCCAAACCCCCAAAACGCTCGAATCCTCACGACAAACACTTCACACTTGTATCACAACCAACCTGACTACACACTGCAATACACTCAACATGACACAATCAAGCGACTCACAAATCCTTTAACGACCTCTCTACATTCCCGAAAAATTTCCATCGAGGGGAATAACTCATTAAGGCACACTTGCCTTTCCGATACACGATCATGCTAACATTCATTCCATCCTCTCCCAGGCAAGACTCAAACCCAGAAACAACTAGTTAAGACAATTGCTCACGATAGGACAAATATCACCGAACTACCGTCAACTTCACTTCCAGCCATCGCTACTCTTAATAATGGTTAAACCCATACATCATCAACCTCCATCGCAAACCACCCTTATACCACTAAGGTTCGACACCTAGCCCCAAGCTAGGATCGAAAAACCTTACCAAACCACAATTGGTTCCTTTCTTAAGAGGGTCTCGCCCTCACACAAAAACACTTAGCTACCAAGCCCAAGTGTACACACGACAACTCAAACCCAAAGCGTTAACAACCATTTTGGAAAGAATTCGGCAACATCCAAGCCAAATCACAAAGGAAGCATAAATCCCCTACACCACAACCAAAATACCATAATTTCTTCATTCTTTCTTTTCATACTAGAAAGAAATGGACATCTCGATTCTTGACATGCATGCACACTTTTCGAGAGCACTCCGGATTAGTCATATATCCTTATATGACTTTCTCACCGACCTGGCTCATCGACTCTTTTATGATTAATTATGCATAAACAATGTCTTGTTTTCCTTTTTCACCCTTCATTCATCATGTAACAACGGCACCAAATAGTCATTCACCAAATGACTCCTTCCTCGGTATCAAATGATGGAAACACAATTAACGTCGAAGGTTGCGGAAATTCATATAGACTATGACAGCAGCATAGTTGACAGTAAAACACCATATCATAAAAGAACCACACCAATTGAAAACTGAACTTGCACAACATTGCATTTCATCCAAATTCAACATTTTGGAAGAGGACATCAAGATTCAAGTTGAGCATCTGCTCCCACAACCATCACAAACTTCCTCAAGGAGAGGGAAACTCATTCCCAAAAGGGGAACACCTCACTAACAAAATCACTTTGTAAAACTTTCATAAAGTCCACCTTTTTGAAGCACTCGCAAACATCACACACATTTTCAAAACAACTCCAACTCTAGCCCAAAAGAGTTACAAATTAAATCTCAAGAGTTTCCAACACAACCCACTAAGTCCATCTGTTTCCTTTAAAATTTATTCCAAAGATAATTCAGTGTGGACGCGAAGGAGCGCGATCCACTCAATTTTTGTTGTTGTAAATCCATACTCATAGCACTGACTAAACAAATTAGCCAAAACCAAATATTTGCACCAATTTTTACGAGTTTTAGGGAAACTCTGAAACACAGCATATGGAACACCTTGACCGAAAACCCTTCAACCAAAATGGCAAACAACCAAACCAGTCCAAAAGCTTTTAAACACAAGCTCAACATAAAAAGAACCATCTCTAGTACTCCACTACGCTTTCCATTAAAAGACTTCACAACAAATTCTTTCTCTTATTATCTTCCCCAAATTCTTATAATTAAGGTTTATGATGCTTACTAAAAGACATCCCACGAAGACTAAGTCAACAAGATCCCTATTGACCAACATAACAAATAACATCATATTCTAGAATTGAAACAAGTGCTCCAACAAAACTTTTAGCGGGACCAACCAATAACTTTCATACCACCTATATGTAAACGTCTCGACAATCGAAACTTATTCAGTTAACAAGCGACTTCAACAAGTAAATATTATCTCCACAAGACAAGGTTCGTAAATACGATTCTACGACATACATTCATTAAGGATGAAATTGTACATCATGTTAATTATCCAAAGCTCATTCCATCGCAACATGTTAAAATTTTCCTCTATTTTAACCATGGTTTTCAACAAGTAATCTAAACAATTACCACCACTACTAGATTATTAATAACAACCAACGAGCATAATCATCAAACGATAACATTACTTTTAGCTACCCTATAGACAGGTTACAACCAAATTGTCACTACACAACACACTCCAGCTATTAAATTAAATTTAATAAGTTAGACCAGCACGAAGTTCTTGCAATATCATCAAACTACAAAACACATATCTTTCCAATTGGCCTCGACACTAGCATTTTAGGAACATGACTGCATACTTCCAACCATGCTAATAATTTGCAACAACATAAATAGTAACTCTAATCAACTTCCAAATTAAAGCCACTAGTCAACCTGATTAAATTTCTCTATTAATCCATTAGATTAGAGCATCTTTAAACAACCAAAGAAAGTTTCTTTATCAATAACTTGAGTCTACATCATCTTAATGTTTTAACTATGCATCAGGGTTTAAAACTTTTAAACATTATCGGGGGTCATAAGCACTTTTTATAACAAAGCAACAGATTCTAAGCATGTACATTAACACATTTAATCATTCTCGCTAAGAGTAAACTACAACATTAGTAGTCTATTTATTCTCAAGCTAGAGATATTAATCACATTGAATTGATTCAACTCAAAATTTAACTTGGCAACACATCAATCCATAAACCACATTGTTACCTACAACATAACATGCTAAACATCAATTCTTTCTAGGGACAAACGATTTCAGTCAAAATACTACTTACTTTGTTTGCAGCATTTTAGTTTTAAAACTCATCCCCAAATTCATAAGGAAACTTGACTCTCAAAATTGCAATGAGACAAACCCAAACTTGGTCATGCAAAGGAATTCTCCCAAAACACTTTTCAATCTCAAAGACTCCCACAGGAGGGAACCAACCGATCAAATAAACCTTTGCAAATAAAACCTTAACACCAAACCCCAATCTTTCACGAAACAAGAAGGGTTTTTCAAAGATGATTTCTTAAACCAGTAAAATAACGAAATCAAACACCACGTACTACTACAAAGCCACGGAACTTCAGCCACGACAGCCAGTGTCCGCACAACTCCGCAATAACTCCTTTAACCTCAGAGAAAGACAAACACAGGGATAAATTGAATGCTTGTTCCCCATAATGCAATCAACAGGCATCGAAACTGGAAAGGCGCCAAAAGAAGCGCAACACTAGTCTCCTCTTCTTCGTTTTCAACCAAGGAAGACAAAACCACACACCGCATACGGAACGATCCGCGAAAACCCAACACTTTTCATTTGATTCAAATCTACTAAAGCCAAGAAAAATAGCGAACACCGACTTTCAGAACGGCAAAGAACAAACGAAGGAAACCATCATTAACTCTTCTATTTGACTCCAGTCAACTACCCGATCAACGACAGAAAGGATAAGCACTCTTCTCCTACAGGGGTCAATAGTTCTTCGGTGATGGCGCTAACCGGCCACACCGTCAAACCTCACCCTTACTATGAAAAAGAGAGGTGACCGAAACCCTTCGGCACCAAAACCCCACTTTTACCACCACAACAGGAATAATTCAATCATTTATCTCATAGACATAGCAACGCACTATATCAAATATAGCATTTAGCAACAAGGCTTAAATACAACATTTAAGCGTAAACAACGATACCCATACCCTTCCTACTGTGCATCCATGTGTGTCAAATTTTAGATTAGTTATACCACTTTTGCAAGTTTTAATGTTGCTATCCTATGACAAAATTTTAGTAAAAACCTAAGCCATGTTTCTAAGTTATTCCACATCACATTTTAGTTGTACCCTATAGCATGACACTAAAAATACACATTCCAAGGACCTACTGACCAGCTCTGATACCAACTGTAACACCCCGGCATTTACTATGCCTGAATGCTACCAAACATAAGCTAAACAACATCTAAATACCATATTTAACATAAAATTCCAGCAAAGGCGCATATGCTAAAAACCGAGATTTCGGCAGCATCTCCTTTGTTTTAACATGAATTGAAGGAGCAACAACAGTATAACAATATAAGGCAATATGAGAGACATCTAAAACAACAATAATTAGAGTCTTAACGACAATATAAGACTATCATCAAGCACTTAATGTCTCCAAGTGTCAAACGAACAATAAAACTCTCATAAAGCAAAGCTAAGCCTTAAATCAATGAGCATCACACGCAATTTATTATCAAACTAATAGAATGACTTGTGGAATCAATATGGTGAAGCTACGTGTGGGCGTGTGACTATTTCCCTTCCCCGCATGCCGTTCTCATGTGTCGACGATCGGTTTCGCCGGCAATGAGATTTGTGATTCTAGGGGATTTGTGCGGGATCTAAACTTGATGGTAACACAGGATGCGAGGGCAATCTGTTTTAGACAGGTTCGGGCTCTCTCGGAGGAGATAATACCCTAGTCATGTGTTCTTGGATATATGAGCTTCCTTTTTTTCCTTCTTTTTTTCTTGTTTTGTCCCTCCTCCCCTTATATACTGGGGGGAGGGTACATGGCAGATGGGCGCCACCGGGCCCTCTACATGGTGGCCTTACCAACACCTATTTTGTCTTCGTTGGCTCCGGCGCACTATGTCTTGGAGAGGTGGTTGCGCTTTTCCCGACCCACGCCTGCCGCCCTGTCAGGTTTCAGCAACCGCAGGCTCTGGCAGTGTCAGGCTGCATGCTTCGTTCTTGGCGGGTTCTTCGGGCGTGGCGCGAAGCTTCCCCGAAGGATCGGGAGTTGGCTTGGGGAACAAGGCGAGAATCTCCTCCGGGCCCGTTGTGGTGCTACTGGGCTTTGGGCCTACTGCTCCGCCCGTCTAGCCCAGTCGGATGTGGGTCCCACAGGTGGGACCCCTGTCTCTGGCATCCCACAGCAGCCCCCAAGTGCTTTAGGATCGGATTTCCGTCTCTTATCCTGTCATAAAGATCATACGGGAAAAGAGATCGTAAAGAACTTGTAGTGTGGAGCCACCGTGGTTTTTAGCTCGTGGCGAGTGGTACCGCGCCCGCTCACGGGCGCTGCAATCGCTTGTCGCTCAAGCGGCCTCGTGGGGCGTCTGCTTGATCTTTTGGCTCATGGCCGAGTGGTACCCGCACCCGTTTACGGTGTGCGGCAACCGGCTTATCGCTTAGCCGACCCTCTTGGGGCATACCTTGGTCGTTTTTGGCTCGTGGACGAGTGGTACCCGCACCATTTACGGTGTGCGGCAACCGGCTTATCGCTCAGCCGACCCTCATGGGGCATACCTTGGTCGTTTTTGGCTCGTGGCCGAGTGGTACCCGCACCCGTTTACGGTGTGCGGCAACCGGCTTATCGCTCAGCTGACCCTCATGGGGCATACCTTGGTCATTTTGAGTGATGCTCGTGTTCGCTATTTGCCAAGATCGCTCGTAACCTCATGGGGCGCATCCTCAAGACCGACTTGGTGAAAATCCTCCCACGGTACCCAATCACGCTAAGAGGCAGTGACCAGCAATTGACCCCAAATTATGGGGCATACCGCTCGAGGATGTTCGGAAAGTGCCCAGCCCCAAGCTTCCGTGGCGGCCGGCGTTCAGGCCCATCATGGGGCGCACTTTATCCCAAACTTCGAACCAGACTTGACACCTGGTTGCGTCTTGCGCAACTTCGGCTTCGGCCCGACATGAGGCGTGCCTAGATCTCGCCTTAATCGAAAGCGGAGGCCCTTGCTTTCCCCGCCGTAAGGCGAAAATTAAGGCTTGCTCCTTATAAATGAGGGAAAACTTGCTAGGCGAAGGTATCTCTGCCCTTCCCCCACCACAGTTGAGAAACCTTTAAGGCTCTTTCGGCAATTTGGGCGACTTAGGGTTTCTAGTTTCGTGCCCAAGGCCCCCGACGGTTCCTCCCTCCAGGTCTCCATCACAGAGATGTCTTCCTCTTCGGGATCCTCGTCAGCGTCGGGGGGCAGCACCGACCCTGCGACTGCGGGGTGGGAGACCTCCATCACCACGACGTCCCGCTTGGAGGAACTGGTCACCGCCGGCGTCCTTCCTCCGCTGGAGTTGATCTCCGCCCGTCCCGCCGCAGGTGACCCCTACCCCACACCTCTAGAAAACGAGATTGTGGTGTTCGAGTCCTTCTTCGGGCGCGGATTTAGTGTTCTGAGCGCCTTCTTAGGGCTCCTCCACTTTACAAATCGAGTGATCAATTTGAACCCCAACTCGATTCTTCACATCGCTATCTTCGTTCAGCTTTGCGAGGCGTATCTTGGGATACGTCCTCATTTGAACTTGTTCCGCTCCTTCTTCTTGCTCAAGCCTCATCCGAACTGGCCGCTCCCGGCGTCGTTAGAGGCGGCAGGGCTCCAGTCGCGGGAGGGCTCGAAGAAGCAAGATTCGTCGTTCCCCTCAAGACCTCCCTCAAAGGTTGGAGGCGGGAGTGGTTCTATTGTGCCAATGTTGACCCTTTCCTCGCCCCTTCTGGCCGCGCCCTAAAGCTTCCCGATCTTTGGAGCGACGCCCGGATGGAGGCGGTTCGGACCAAATTCGAGCTTCGGCATTGATTGGCGATCTGAAGAATTGAGGCTGACGGGTCCCGGGATCGCGATCGGCTTTGTGAAGCGCCGGTGCAGCCCTTGAAGGACAGAATCCATTTGGGGTTCGATGCAGCGGGTCTCGGGACCCCACTCGGAAACGGATACGTCCTTGTCGATGGAGGCGATGGCAAGACGGGTAGTTGATCTCTTCGTGCCTGGCACGATGATCACTGTGAGGGTTGCCCTCATAAATTTTCGACGGCAAGGCCTCCCTCCGTGAGTGCACTATTCTCTCGAAAAAGCTGTTCCATGATTTCTTGGTCGATGTGTGACTCAAACAGGTGCAATCGTTCCTTTTCGAGAACGCGTCCTTCCTCTCTCGACGCTCGGTCGTCGACCTCTCTGGCTGAAAAATGCTCAGCGAAGCGAGTGGTCGACACCTCGGTCGACAATTTGGCACGGAATCGGCGGAGGAGGTCCGGTCTTTCGTCACCGGGCCTTCGACCTCCGATGCACCGGATCACGGCCTGAGCCACGACCTTCTGTCCCAGGGGCAGCCCACCGCAGCGCCGACTTCCCTCCGAGTGGTCTTTGGGTCTCGGATGAGACACAGGATGAAATTCAAGAAATCCAAGAGGTATTCTTTTGGGGCGATCTTTGTCTTTTGTTATTGCCTGTCTTTGAGGTGTCTTCCTTTTGCCGATTCAGGACTCCTGCTATGGACGTCCGGTGGAGGGTCTCTGAAAAGGAGCCCGGCGCAGCTTCCCAAGGGGAGCCCCGGCGTCGGCTAGGTCACCCTCGCCTCCATCGCCGGGCGTCGCCACCGGGCGCCGGCTGCCCGACGGTCGAACCATCAGGTGGTCCGCCCGCCGACAAGATTGACCCGGCACCGTCTCCCGGAGTGGAGGAGGTGCCTCGAGAGCAACCGCCGCTCGGTCCTCTACCGAAGCCCCCGAATCGGATCGTATGGTGGGAGGGGGTTCCGACTGGAAAGGGATGGAAGAGGACGATGAGATGGAGAGAGCGGCTCGGACGGAGCTTTATGAGATCACCGTCAAGGTGAGTTTCTTGTCTTCAATTTGTTGCGTGCTGACTTCTCCCTGAGATTCTGCCCCGTTACCTAGGGCATGGGGGAGCGCTCGGAGCAGCGGTCGCAATTTTTTCGGAAGGTGCTCCCGAAGCTCAAGGAGCAGAAGCGATGCAGGACAAGCTCGGCCGAGATCGGGCCAGACGAGATGGAAAGAGGTCCACGGGCTCGAGGACCAATGTATGGCGATCCGGGAGGAGAAGACGAAGCTTGAGCATGCGCTCGAAGGTGGGATCCTCCCCTGGACTCGGTTTGGATGTCTTTTTGGATGGTTGGAGAGGATGATGACGCTCTCGTGTTTCAGAGCGACTGACCGTTCTTGGTGAGAGCCCGACTGGAGGCTTCGGAGAACTCTGGCCTCGAAGCTCGAGTCAGCTTGGAGAGGATGCAGCGGGAGCTGAAGGGTAAATTTCTTTGACTTGGGTTGAACATACTTGGCGTCGGGTGTGCTCTTGATGGCCGTTTGACTTTGTTGCAGAATGCAAGGAGAAGATGGCCGCTGCCGAACAGGGCCAGACTGAGCTGCGCGTCGCCTGCGAGCCAGTTCTGCACCTTCTGCGTATTGAAGGAGTTGAGCCGGGCCAGGAGGACGACGCTGTTCCGCTTCTCTCTGGAGGAGCCGACAGGATCAGAGCTTACGCCAAGGAGTCCGCGACAATGAGTGCGAACCAGGCATTGGCGGTGGTCAAGTCTCATTATCCGAGAGTTGACCTCGAAGCTGTGAAAGAAGGTTTTGCCTGTGATGAAGACAAGGCCAACGCGCTCCTCGAAGAGGTCTCCGGTGCATCGCAAGCCTTGTTAGAGAATCTAGAATTCGACTTGATGTGAACCTTGATGCCGAGTCTGGCCCTCCTTGTTTGAAATATTGTGTCTTCTCACTTGAATATAATTTATGCGTGTTGTCCTCTGCTAAATGAGCTCGGACCTCTTTAACTCCTTCTCCTTTGTCTGAGTTGCTAGAATATAGGCCTACAGACCTTTTGGATCCCGCTGCGCCTTTGCGGGTGGGTTTATTGACTGGTTTGGCTCCTAGGCGCCAGGTCTTGGCCCGTGGCTTTCTTGCCCCAGACACGCTTACGAGAGAGGTGGCGTGCAGCTCTCGGCGTCGGGACTTACGTTGTGGCCACCTGGTGAGTGGTTTAGCCCCAGTGCTTGCGTCGTTTCCTAGCTCTCCGGCCCGGGCTTTTCGCCTAATTTGAGCGAATTAAGCGGGAAGGCCGAGTGAGCTTGAACTGCTCATGACACGTGTCTGGCGAAATGCCCCTTGATTTTGTTCAATGTACCGATCTTCTTTGGCACTCCGAACGAATTGTCAGTCTTGCGGCGTCGCTTCGTCTTTTGTGTTTTTGAATGGCGTCGCCTCGATTCCGGAGCCAGGTACAGGTTATAAATGGGACGTCACCGCCCTCGAGTGATCGTCCCCTTCTTCTTCTTCTTCTTCTTCCTCTTTCTTTCCTCCCAGCCTTCCTCCATGGCTAGCATGAGGAGATTCGTTGGCCCCTACGCGGCATTCTTCCGCCAGCGATTCTTCGGGCTACTCCATAACTGGGAGGAGGCAGAGTTTTGGGAGGAGCTCGACTTCGCCACTCTAGAGGCGGAGGAGGAGGAAGGAGCCGCCCGGCCACGCCGCGCGATGGCCGCCTTCTTTGGAGGTGGCTCAGGGGCTCCACGAGGTGGTGAGATCATCATGGAGATGATCGGGCGCGGCGCCAGCGACGACACAGCCATCGGGACTCTCGTTCGCCTCATACCACCCCTTTGGGTGGTTGAGGACAGATCCTAGCGGCGCTTCGTCGCTCGCGTCGCGTCTGATCGGCGACCTCTCTCCCGAGCCTCCCGCGGCGAAAGAAGAAGAAGGATTGGCTGCAGGAGCCGCCCCGCCTTCCCCTTTTTTTTAGCGCGAGAAAATGAAAAAAGAAAGTTAGCAATGTAAATTACTAATACTAAGGAACAAAGTGTGAAAACTTGCCCGATCTATGTCGTCATATTTATTCCGAGTTTTAGGGTTCCGCCTGATCAAGCTGTTCTAGTCATTGCTCCAGCCAAGAACGCAGGCGTTGGGGCTCGAGCTTTTGATGGCTAGAAACTCACGATCAGGCGAATCTCGGTTAAATTCTGGCGCTGCGAATTGTAGTTCCCGAGTGGTTAATGCTTTCAGGCTCTACCCATTCCGTTATGCGCGCTGGTATAAACCGCCGGAGTTTTGTGCTCATCGCGGTTTTTATTTCCGTGCGTTTTGTACCGGCGCGACCAGGGTTAGGTGTTACACCAGTCGAGTAACAACCACTCGGGACTAGCATCACACAGAACTTCAGAAAATAAGACGGATCACCATTTTATTTAATATGTGAGAGTCGGGTACATAACTATGCGTAGAAGCGACGGAGCTGTTCGGCGTTCCAAGTATTCGCCAAAATCTCGCCGTCTTCACGTCTAAGTAGATAAGCACCCGGCCGGACCGTCTTCTCCACAATGTACGGACCTTCCCAAATTGGAGAGAGCTTGTGCTCACTTTTCTGATTCCTTCTTAGGACCAGATCTCCTTCTGAAAAGGTTCTACTTCTGACATTGCGAGAGTGGTAGCGCCGAAGTCCTTGGAGGTACTTAGCCGACTGGATGGCTGCAACGTTCCGAGCCTCCTCGAGTTGATCAAGCTCCACCATTCGGCTTCCCTCGGACTCGGCTTCGTCGTAGTTCCGAACCGTCGTAGATTCGAACCCTAGTTCGGTCGGCAGAACCGCCTCTGCACCATAGACCAGAAAAAAGGGTGTTTGGCCAGTTGCTTGGCTGGGAGTGGTTCTGAGTCCCCAGAGTACCGACGGTAACTCCTTCACCCATCGGGCAGCGTATGGTTTGAGGCGGTCGAAGATCCTGGCCTTAAGGCCTTGGAGGACCAGACCGTTAGCCCGCTCGACCTGCCCATTGCTTCGTGGGTGAGCCACCAAGGCGAAGCAGATCTTGATCCCAACGCCTTCGCTCCACTCTTGGAATTCTTCACTCCTGAATTGGGTGCCGTTATCCGTGATGATCCGGTTGGGCACTCCGAATCTGACCACGATATCCTGGAAGAACTCCTTGGCCTTAACCGCAGTGATAGTGGCGACTGGTTTGGCTTCGATCCACTTGGTGAACTTGTCAATAGCTACGAAGAGGTAGGCAAAACCACCTTGAGCCTTCTTGAGCGGGCCCACTAAATTGAGCCCCCAGACTGCGAAGGGCCAAGAGATGGGGATAGTTTGCAGCTCCTGCGCCGGCAAGTGTGTCTGCCTTGCATAGAACTGGCAGCCCTCGCAGGTTCGAACGATCTCCTTGGCATCCGTTACTGCCGTTGGCGTAAGAAGCCCTCGGGTAGGCTTTCCCAACCAAGGCGCTTGATGCCGCATGATGGCCACACATCCCCGAGTGGATTTCTTGGAGCAGCTCTCTTCCCACTTGTCCCGAAATACACCGCCTGAGGACACCTGAGGCACTCTTCCGGAAGAGCTCGTCGCCCACCACCACATAGGACTTGGCTTGTCGGGAGACGCGCTCTGCTAGAGTGGTCGCTTCCGGGAGTTTGTCCTTCAGGAGATAATCAAGGTACGGGGTAGTCCAGTCGGGATCGATGAGCAGGACCCCGGTCCCAGGATCCGTACTCGGCTCTCGTCGTTTTGTAACGGTTGGCTCGTGAAGATCCTGTACGAAGATACCACTCGGGACATCTGCCCGAGTGGCTCCCATTTTAGCCAACTCGTCAGCTGCCTCATTATTGCGGCGGAGGACATGAACCAGCTCCAGACCGTCAAACTTGCCTTCCAATTCTCGGACTTGCTGGCAGTATGCCGTCATGGTCTGATCCACGCACGACCAGTCCTTCTGTACTTGGTTCACCACCAACTGGGAGTCGCCCCAAACCGCCAGCCGTCGGATTCCGAGTGATGTGGCGATACGGAGCCCATGGATGAGAGCCTCGTACTCTGTGGCATTGTTCGAGGCCGGGAAGTGAATCCGAAGGACATACTTCAACCTGTCGCCCTTAGGCGAGATAAGGAGAATTCCGCCTGCTCCTCCAAGCATGAGAGATCCATCGAAGTGCATGATCCAATATTACGGCTCTTCTTCCGTGCGGGAGCACAGGATTGGTCCACTCGGTAGTAAAGTCGGCCAAAGCACAGGACTTGACGGTGCGGCGGCTTGAACGAGACGTCGAAAGCTCCAAGCTCGGCTGCCCACTTTGAAATTCTTCCAAGAGCTTCCCGATTATGGAGAACCTCTCCCACGGGAAAGAAGTCACTATCAAAATCGAATGTCCTTGGAAATAATGCTTCACTTCCGTGGACGAGATCAAGATGGCGTCTGCAGCCTTCCGGATTTGAGGATATCGCGTCTTGGATTCGCCAAAGACGCCGACAAAATAAACCGGGCGTTGCAGACGCCGTAGCGGTGTCGATTCTTCCCGCTCCACAACTATCACGGCGCTGACTACATGAGTTGTCGCCGCTATGTAGAGCAGAGAGGTTCACCTTGCACCAAATGAGACTAGAATTGGAGGGGTGGAGAGGAACACCTTGAGCTCTTCAAAGGCTTGCTGCGCCTCCGCCGTCCATTCAAAGCGGTCCTGCTTCTTGAGGAGCTTGAAGAAAGGCATTCCCCGAATTCCCAACCGGGAGATAAACCTGCCAAGCGCTACCATGCACCCAAAGTGAGCTTTTGGACCTCTTTTTGGTGGCGGCGGGGCCATCCTCATGATGGCCCCGATTTTCTCCGGGTTCGGCTCGATCCCGCGATGAGAGACAATGAACCCGAGTAGCTTCCCGGAGGAAACTCCGAAAACACACTTCTCGGGGTTTAGCCTCATCTGGAACGCCCTCAGACTTGTGAACATCTCGGCTAGATCGGAGGTGAGGCTGTCTTACGCCTCGGTTTTGACCACTATATCATCCACATAAGCTTCCACGTTGCGTCCAAGCCGATGGTGAAAACACCCAGTATCGCGATAAGTCGCGCGCGTTCTTCAGCCAAAGCGGCATGGTGATGTAGCAATATGCTCGAACGGGGTGATAAACGAGGTCTTCGCAATCCTCCTCTCGGCCGGATTTGATGATAGCCTGAGTAGGCGCCCGTAAAACTAAGTAGTCGGGATCCGCAGTGGAGTCTACCACCGATCAATACGGGGAGACCAAAGGGATCTTTCGGACAAGCCTTGTTGAGGTCGGTGTAATCAACACACATGCGCCAGCCTTTTATTCTTCTTACGGACAAGGGCGGGGTTTGCCAACGATCGGGGTGATACACTTCTTTGATGAAGCCTGCGGCTAGCAGCTTAGTAATCTCCTCCCTGATGGCTTGTCGGCGGTCTTGGGCGAATCACCACAGCCTTTGCTTGACTGGCCTGGCTGATTGGTCTACATTTAATGCGTGCTCGATCACCTCACTCGGAACTCGGGCATGTCCGACGGCTTCGGCGAAGACGTCTTTATTCGCCCGCAGGAAAGTGACGAGCACGTCCTCCTATTTGTCCCCGAGCCCTGTCCCGATCAAGGCGGTTCGCGACGGATCGGACGGGTCGAGGAGGATTCTTTTGGTACCTTCTTCGGGGCCGATCTCGGGGTTTCGCGCTTTGCGGGTGGGGACGCCGCCTTCCGGCTTCTCGGAATCCGCTTCTCGCCGGATCCCCCCTGACCTGCTCGCGCCTCCAGGGACTCGGCCATCTCGCAGCCTTTCCTCATCAGAAAAAAGCGCTTCATGTCACCGCGTGAAGCGATGATACCACTCGGCCGGCATCTTCAATGTCAAGTACGTGTAGTAGAATGCGCCATGAACTTGGCGGCGCCGGTCTCCCAAGATGGCATGATATGCTGTTGCGAAATCTGCCACCTCGAAACCAAGGTTCTCTGTCCGGTAATTCTCCCTCGCGCCGAAAGTGACCGGCAGAGTGATTTGTCCGAGTGGTGTCGCTGAAGTTCCAGGTATGACACCGTGGAAAGGCGACGATCCGCGCTTTAGCTCCGACCGTGGAAACCCCATATCGTCAAGGGTTTTGACAAAGAGGACATTGAGCCCGCTCCCGCCGTCGATCAATACCCTCTTGAGCTTGATGCCGCGGACGACAGGCACCAAGACGAGAGGATACCTGCCGGGGAACGGGATGTGATCCGGGTGATCCGAGCGGTCGTAGGTTATGGCGACCTCGGACCAGCGTACATATTGGGGCGTTTCCGGCCGTACCGCGTAGATGTCCCGGGCGGTGAGCTTTTGCTTCCGCTTGGACTCATATGCGGTGAGCCCCGAATATGTAGTTGAGCTCGAGATCGGCTTCCTGATAGTCCTCCTCGGCTTCGGGGGGAGGTGGCTTGTTGGCGGCGTGCCCACTCGAACCTTGTCCAGCCTGCTTCTTGCTCTCGCGGGCGAACCTCTTTAGGGTGAAGCAGTCCTTGGCGGCATGCCTCCCCTTCGGATGGAAAGGGCAAAGTGAGTTCATAACCTTATCATATCCATCCTCTTTGAGGTCGCGAGGGTGAGTTGGTGCAGCAAGCGCCACGACTCTCTTCACCCTTGCGCTTCTTTTCTTTCGGCGGGTTCGGCTGATCCTTCCTCGTCACGCCGTTCGCGAGCCTCGGAGGCTGAAGCGTAACGGTCCGCTAGGGCGAACAGCTCCCGGACCGACGTCGGTGGCTTCCGGGACATCTTCTTGATGAGGTCGGGGTCGCTGACTCCCTTCTGGAAGGCGGCTATCACAATCGCATCTGTGACATCCCGAACGGTGCTTTTCCTGTGCATGAAGCGCTGACGAACTCCCGAGGGGTTCGCTCCTCCTTTGGTGTAGCCGATCACAGTCCCAAGGGGTGCCTGGGCGCTCGTAGGTGCCCTGGAAATTTGAAATGAACTGCTCACACAGATCTCCCCAGGAATCTATAGAGTTCGCTGGAAGTCCGGTGAGCCATGCTTGGGCCAGGGGCGAGAGGGTAACCGGTAAGTAGTTTGCCATGACTTTCTGATCCCCCCCGGCGGCCCTGACTGCCAGAGCATATACTTGTAACCACGCCTCTGGGTCCCTCTCACCGTTGAACCTGGTGATGCCTTTAGGATTAAATCCATCAGGCCAAACCACTCGGCGTAGGTGAGGGGTAAACGCGCGAACCCCTTCAATGACCCCGCGACACCCTCCGGGTGGTGATCGACGCGGAGAGGATCGCGCTTGGCGTACTTCACGATCTCGCGGAAGAATGCCGTAGCGTTCATATTCGTCGGCTTGACGGCGTTGTTCCTCCCTTTCTCGGTCGCGGCGCCTGGCGTCGAGGTCTGAACGGAGGTCGCGGTTGATGCTGTGTGTCGCAGTCATCTCCGCTGAGGCGTAACATGATGTGTCTGGTCAAGCTTCGCCCCGACCGGGCCGCTGGCCGTCTGGGTCCTTTCCGGACCGCGTGATAGCTCCTTTGACGGTTGGTCGGTGCGGCTCTTTGGATCGCCGCCCGTCACCATGGCCTTTACTTGGGCCACGATCGGGCGATGGATCACCCGCCTCACGCATAGGGCCGTGGTGTCCAGGAGTGTCTTGGAGGCGACAATATTCTCACAAGGGGTACGAAAAACAGCTTGGTCCCCCATCTTAGCTTGCGAGAATGTCTTCATTGACAGCCGGCGCGATCCGGAGAAATGACGCACCAGCGTCGAGGTTCGATTGCTCGGCCACCTTCCAAGTCGGCGGCGGCGAGGCGTCGAGGCGGCTGCTGCGAATCCGCCGCGTGCCCTCGGGACACGCAGACTCTACGGAAATTCCAGCAGCTCTCTAGGCTTTCTTCTGACTCGGCCGCTGAGCTGGGTGAGCCTGGAGAAGATAAATCCAGGCGCTCGGAGGTGCCGAGTGGTTTGGCGGCGAGAACCCCCACCATTCGCACCTCGGCGTCTTCGAGTCCGACTCCCAGGCCGGAATGGGCCTTCGGTTCCCCATTCGGCATTTTAGAGCACGAGACAGGGGGACCCTCCGATCGGCGCGGAAGTCGTGGCGATGGCTCGCCGGAAACCTCGCCACTGGCAAAGACGGTTCCCTTAGAGAGGGAAAGGCTCCCGAGGTCGTTGGAGATGAAGGTCAGGCTTCCGAAACGGAAGACCTGGCCCGGGAAGAAGGCTGTGGAGGCTTCGCTCGTCGTAGCCATCAAGCTTGACGAAGATCTTGACACAAGCCCCTACCTGGCGCGCCAACTGTCGACGATCGGTTTCGCCGGCAATGAGATTTGTGATTGTAGGGGATTTGTGCGGGATCTAAACTTGATGGTAACACAGGATGCGAGGGCAATCTGTTTTAGACAGGTTCGGGCTCTCTCGGAGGAGATAATACCCTAGTCCTGTGTTCTTGGATATATGAGCTTCCTTTTTTTCCTTCTTTTTTTCTTGTTTCTCCCTCCTCCCCTTATATACCGGGGGGAGGGTACATGGCAGATGGGCGCCACCAGGCCCTCTACATGGTGGCCTTACCAACACCTATTTTGTCTTCGTTGGCTCCGGCGCACTACGTCTTGGAGAGGTGGTTGCGCTTTTCCCGACCCACGCCTGCCGCCTCGTCGAGTTTCAAAGAACCGCAGTTCGGGCAAAGGTCAGGCTGCATGCTTCGTTCTTGGCGGGTTCTTCGGGCGTGGCGCGAAGCTTCCCCGAAGGATCGGGAGTTGGCTTGGGGAAAAAGGCGAGAATCTCCTCCGGGCCCGTTGTGGTGCTACTGGGCTTTGGGCCTACTGCTCCGCCCGTCTAGCCCAGTCGGATGTGGGTCCCACAGGTGGGACCCCTGTCTCTGGCATCCCACATCATGGTACCTAAAACAACAAGAAAACACAAGCGTGAGTTCGAAACTTAGCAAGCATATTGCAATGGACAACAAGAACAATATCATGGCAATAACATCTCCCATCATGTATATCATCTCATTCATGAACACTTAACAATATCATCATCATTATGTATGCAATGTAATGCAATGCTCATGTCTCCTTGGAAACTCATACCGGTATGGTTGAGTACACACCCGTCGGTGTGCACCCTCTCCCCCCTTCCATCCCGAAGATGGAGGGTGCCTACTCCTCGCTTGCGTTCACCGCGGTGAATGGAATCACGATGTAGGACTTACTCATTGGCTCTCCAGATTAGTCATATCTTTCTCACCGACCTTCCCGGATTAGTTATGACTTTCTCACCGCCCGGGCCATGTAACATGTCATGTATGCAATTATGCCAACATCATGTTTAACTCACATATTAACACATGGCATCATAACATAATAAACATGCTCATCATATCATTGGCAACCATAAAAGCATGGCAAGTGATCATATATTATGTAGTCAATTCCATATATTCTCAACAAGCAACCTACAAATCGCTATCCATCACAACACACTTGCCTCAACCACGGGCAACGGATTGGCGGGAAGTAGAGGGCACTCCCGGGGTCGCACCACCTGCACATAGGTACCACACGCTCACAATCATGTCCACAAAATAGTACGCAAACCCTCATCTACACCGACATTGCCAACTACTCGCAAAACCTAAAAACAGAGGTTCTGTCCCGTCGGGACAACAACCTTGCAAAACGCATAACTTGAGTTCTGGGACTCCGAATCAATTAAACGAGTACATCCTCGCGTACCTTAGGAAATTTCCCAACTTTCTCTAGGTATAGGGAAAGACTGATTCGGACTCTAAAGTCGTTTAATCTAAATATTACCGTGATGTGTTCCAATCACGTCAGAGATTTTAACACGCTCGGTAAAACAGCCATAACTTTCAAACGGCTGGGCGGAAATTTAACGTTCTTTATACCCACTGAAATATAATGAAATTATCTACAAATTATTCAACATCCGTACGGACAGATTCGGATTCTAAATTGACGAAAACGCAAACCCTAGGTCGATCGCTCATCTTTGTCCCAAAACAAGAACGTGGGCAACATCTAGATCTAATCCAATATACTCAAATCCAGCACCACCAATTGATCTAAAAACTTGATAAACACCCTTAGAACAGTACCTAGATCAATCCCAAGGTTTCCCATGGTCATACCTTTGCCCGACGCACGAAAACTCCAATAGATCTCCTCGCTCCTCGCACCTCGCTTCTCGCTCCTCGGATGGATCCATGAGGATGCAGGGGTGGGGAGGCCACCCTAGGGCAGCAAGGGGGTGGAGGAGAGGTGGTGGAGAGGTGGAGAGCAATGGGGGCAAAGGGGGCGCAAGGAAGAGGAGGAGGTGGGGAGGTGTGGGAGGCGATTAGGGCACTTGTAGGGGTGGGCACTTTTAAACCCCTGAACTGGCCCGAAAACGCTATTAACCTCCATACCTTATGGTTTTAACCTCCCATACCATATTTCATAAAGTTTTTGACCTTAACATGCACCATTTAAAAGGTTACGACACTCCGTGGTGACACATCACTTCAAAAGGCCCAAAAACGCGAGTAAACCTCAAGCCGAAAAATTTTAATCTCTAATTTCACATTCTATAATGTCACACCATACCGTAGTGTCACATTCACCGTGCTAGGATAGATCTCAGCCGTTAGATCTAGATCGTACAGCTAGCGTTAACCCATGTTATAGCGTTAGATTAGATCTTTACCGTCCGATCAAGATCGAACGGTCCAGATCAGCCGAGTAGTTTTCCTATTGCGTTAAGCTAGATCCGATCTGGGCCGTTGATTTTCAAATCAACGGCCGAGATCTAGCCATGTGGCTAGGAGGCTGACCGTCGCGATCCACGCCGGCCGCGCCGACGCCACCGTGACGCCACGTGGGGCCCGCGATGTCGGCCACCGAATCGCACCATGACGCCATCGGCGACGTCACGGTGGGGCTCAACCGCCACCGCCCTCACCGGCGTGATGACGTCACCGCCGACGTCATCCGATGGGGCCCACATGTCGATGGGACATGTTCTCGTGGACCGGTCCACGGTGGACTAAACCGAACCGTGGACCACGCCCATGGACCTACCGACGAATAAATCGATTTTTCAATAGAAAAATAATTCGGTGGAAAATCAAAATCCACGCTGACGTCATGCTGACGTCATTATTCGGTTTTTCAGTATAAAAATAAATGAATTAATTCGGATTATTGATTTAATTGAATTTTGAAACTTCAAACGCTTATAACTTTTGCAATTTAACTCCGATTTGAGTGATTCAAATTTCTAAAATTTTATAAAATTGAGGTCTACCTAATGGTGAATTTTATTTAATTTTTGGACCAAAGTTTTTCTCTGTAATATTATTTAATTGATTATTTAAACTTTAAACGCTTGTAACTTTTGCGTTTTAACTCCGATTTTGCCGATTCAAATTCCTAAAAACTCATAAAATTATGCTCTCTTTGTTTATGGAATTCATTTGGATGTTTGGACACTTTTTGTATACTGTTTATTCATTTATTGCTACTTGCATGCTTTACGAGTAGACGTTGAAGTGCCCGAAGGCTTCGAAGGTGAAGTGTTGACCCAGGAGCCAGCTCAAGACCAAGAACAAGTACTCTTTGAAGGCAAGTCGTGCTGTGACCATGTTGATCCCATTTTCAAATTAATTTGATTTAAATTATTGCATGCTAGTTTAATTAGAAAATGCTTTACTTAATTATGGGAAATTAGATAAATGCCAAATTGCTGTATGACACCTTGGTTAATTAAATATGTGCCATGACCCCTTGTCACCCTAGTTGTGTGTTATTAGTTGGACATTATTAAATTGCCAACATGGGTAGTTAGACCGATGTAGTATGCTTAGCCTTGGCACGTGAAATGCTTTGGACAATCAAATGCTAATATTGACTTAATGAGATACTGCACCTGTTTTTTGAAAGAAGTATCATGTGTTATGATTGTTGATGGCACGTGGTGCATGGTAATCAATTGGGGTTTGATAAATAGATTTCGACCGAGGCATGTGGCAAGAATGATCGGTTGGGCCAGTTGTGGCACCGGGAGCGTTGATTTGGTTCTTCGGGTAGTCTTACCCTGGTCACCCTAAGGACTTAACCTTGCAAGCCTTTGAACTGAGTCAAACGTGCAACCACATGTCTGTAATGGGACGGACCTAGTTGATTAAGTTGCTAATAACGTACCTGTGGGACCTCGGGGTGTCAACTATACCTTTTGTGTAGTTGTACGGGGGAGCGTACCGGGGCTGCGGCCAGGTACCCATCTAACGGTGGATTGGCCTAAACTTTGCCTTCGCTAAGGGAAGGGTTAGTGTGCAATCACCGGGGAGGACCACTTGTGCTGTTAGAAGTTTCCGAAAGACTTTGTTACGGACACTCGCCTTTGTGGTGTTTGGCTATATCTTGTGGGTAAAGTGCATAACCTCTGCAGAGTGTAAAATCTATTTGTATAGCCATGTCCGCGGCATTGGACATCACTCGGGAATTACAGTCAAGGGTTAGACTTTCTTGAAAATAACTTAGACTTGGAAGGTTGGGTTTGGTTTAATAATGATGTTGATGGAAATGTGGATTAAGAATGGGAAAGAAGTTTATTTAACTCCTGAAAAAGTTATTGATCTTATACTTGTTTCTACTGCTTTCGAATCTACTTATGCTACTTGTCAAATGCTGTTTTACTGCGATTATACCCTGAACTACTCCTTTGTACTAAGCCATGCATGTAGCATATTAGTTTGCATTCTGTGCATGACTTGCTGAGTACCAAGTACTCACCCTTGCCACAATACAACACCAGTTGAAGAAGAGTCTACGCCAGCTTTGGAGGAGGAGCTCCGAGAGGAACCATCTAACTAGGGAGCGAGCGGTCTTGCACTGTGGTATCTTTGGATGGTGCCACGAAGTTATCTTATTTTCCAGCTGTTATTTCTCTTTTATTAAGTTTTAGCCACTGGGCGTATATTTGTAACTTGACCTTAAGGTCGAGCAACCAGCTTGGCTAACTAATTAAAGTATCTTATTATTTCGTTGAGTATGATTGTGATATTTACCAATGTTGAGACTGTGTGCACTAGCGTGTTCCTGGACTAGTGCTAAATACACAGAGGGTCCGGATTTGCAAATTCAGGTCCCGATAGGAGCACAGGGACAGGATCAGAGATAAGGAGGACATACTATTGTGCATCCTACTTAGTTTGCTGTAGCTCAGGAGGACATGATGAAGGCTACCACTCAGGAACTTAAAGAAGCATACGAAGCCCTGGAGAAGGCCGAGATAGATCTTCGTGGCACCAGGATGATGGCAGCACAGAAGATGTAGAGTTGGAGGAGGCCCTCTACATCAAAGAAGAAGAAGAGAAGCGAGAGCTTGAGGATGAGGAGCCAGACGAGGACCCAGAGGAGATAGAGCCCGAGGGGTAGGAGTCCACCTCTTCCAATGTGATTATTGGACATCGTGATCAGTTTGCACCGATGCCGCAGCAGCCACCACACTACTCCCCAAGAGGACCACACTTCGGTTGGATTAGTGATTATATGAGTCTTAGTCTAGTAATGGTGATTCAAGTGTGTGAGTCGAACCAGTTGAGTTAGTGAGTTATCCTTTAGACGATAGAGTCGTGTGCTTAGGTTAATAAGTGTCTTTATTGCTTTTTGAGTGTGAAGTATGTGTTGCATGGCCTTTAGGCAATTGTGAGCAACAATACCAAATTACTAGTAAAGATTTTGTTTTGGAGTTTTGATTTAAACATTTGCCCTGTATTAATTCTTTATTACTTGCCTATGCTATTCCCCTCTTTTCTCTAAACCTTGGAATGATCAAAAGATGGTTCAGACTCATGAAAACAATGGAACTAGTGGAAGTGGTTCCAAGCCCAGTGGAAACCCAGATGAGATGTATTTTCCCCAGCCCACACCCCAAGTTGATATGCAGAACTTTGGAGCTGTTCTTGACGTGCAGACTCAGTTGATGCATACTATGATGTAACAAATGCAGAACATCGCAACTCAAGCAACCGCTAATAATGCAAACCCAAGCAGTAACAATGGGAACCGTTCACACTCTAAGTTGTCGGACTTCATGAGAACCCGTCGACCCAATAGAAGCAGATAATTGGCTGAGAATAATTGAAAGGAAGATGCACATCACTCAATGTGTGGGGAATGATAAAGTTCTTTATGCTTGTCACCAACTTGAAGGAACATTTGCTGAATGGTGGGAAACTACTGTGCTTCCCATGAACATCCACAGGAGATTTCTTGGGAGGAGTTTACTGCTGCTTTTCACCAGTATCATGTGCCTGAAGGTGTTAGGGATCTAAAGAAAGAAAAGTTCAGAGCAATCAAGCAAGGAAGCCAATTAGTGGCTGACTATTTGAATAAGTTCACATAGCTTGCTCGCTATGGCCCTGAAGATGTTTCTACCAATAAGGCGAGACAGTCTCATTTTATGAAGAGACTAAACTCAGGACTGCAATTTGGTCTGCTTACCTACAATTTTCCTGATTTCGAAGAATTGGTCAAAAAGGCACTGATTCCGGAAGACAAGTGTCAGTAACTTCATGACAACCGCAAGTACAATTGGCACAATAGGGAGCTTGTCAAGTACAACAGAGAGTGAGGATTGCACTGCATCAGTTTGTCAGATTTCAAACAAAGGTTATGTTCAAGATACCATCCCCTGCACCACGTCCACTTGGTCAGAATTTTCAAACACCTACTCAAGCAAATAACGTGTCAAGCGGAAGTCAACAGACAATAGTGAGCAATAGTGAGGCACTATTTTAGTTGTAATTAGCCGAGACACTTTGCCAACAATTTTCCTAAGAGAGGAGGCGTTACATCTATTCGCTTCAACCTTGGCCCTACGCCTACCAAGACGCCTGCACTAGGAGTGAATCGTTGAGTAGCTCAAGCTAGAGCTACATCCTAAGACATGGTGAGAGTTCATGTTAATCACATCATGGCTGATGGAGTCCCGGATGCAATAGACATTGTACTAGGTAAGTTTCTAGTTAACTCAGTACCTACAATAGTTTTATTTGATCTGGAGCTTCGTATTCCTTTATTTATTGAGACTTTGCTATTGGGAATGGGTTGAATTTTATGAATCTTAAGTACATGTTACCAGTTCAATCCCCTGGATCAGAACTCCAATCTAACCTAGGATGTTTGGGTGTAAAGATGCTCATTGATGGCCTAGAGTTCCTAGCGAACCTTATTATTTTGGATACCCAGACCCTAGATGTTATTCTTGGCATGGATTAGTTATCCAAACATAAGGCTGTTTTGGATTATGGTTGAAGAGTTGTGTCGATTGAGAGCCAGAAGGGCGAAAAAGTAGAATTTCACACAACTACAGTTCATAATGGTCAGTGGATGGTTAACAGTGTAAAGGTTGCCAGTTTAGAGGAAGTACTAGTTGTTAGTGAATACCCAGATGTCTTTCCTATAGATTTACCTGGTATGCCACCAGACCGAAATATTGAGTTTGTGATCGAATTGGTGCATGGTACAGCACCAATAGCCAAGAGACCGTATCGAATGCCTACCGATGAGCCGGTAGAAATGAAGAAACAGATTGAAGAGTTGTTAGAGAAAGGTTTTGTAAGACCTAGTTCATCACCACGGGAGCACTTGTTTTCTTTGTCAAAAAGAATGATGAAAATTTAAGGATGTGCATTGATTATCATGCGCTTAATGAAGTGATGATAAAGAAGAAGTATCCATTACCCAGGATCGATGACTTGTTTGATCAGTTAAGAGGAGTTGGAGTTTTCTTCAAAATTGATCTTCAGTCAGGATATCATCAGTTGAAGATTCACGCAGAGGATGTGCCCAAGACTGCGTTTTCAATAAGATATGGACATTATGAGTTTACAGTCATGTTGTTAGGACTGAATAATGCCCCTGCATATTTCATGAACATGATGAAGGTTTTCATGGAATATCTGGATAAATTTGTTGTTGTATTCATAGATGACATTCTTGTCTACTCAAAGACAGAAGAGGAACATGCAGAGCATTTAAGGTTAGTTCTTGAGAAGCTTCGAGAACAATAATTGTATGCTAAGTTTAGTAAGTGTGATTTTTGGAAAAAGAAGGTGAAATTCCTTGGTCATGTAATGACGGCTAAAGGAGTTGCTATTAATTCATGTAAAGTAGAAATAGTGTTGCATTGGAAGCAACCGAAGTCGGTTACTCAGATTCGTAGTTTTCTTGGAATGTTGGGGTATTACCGTCGATTCATTGAGTGATTTTCGACAGTTGCAAGACCTCTTACGCAGTTGTTGAAGAAAAAGAAGAAGTTTGCATGGTTGCCAGAGTGCGAGAAGAGTTTTTAAGAATTAAAGAAGCGATTGACAATAGCACTAGTGCTAGTGTTGCCAGATGTTCGTAGTAGTTTTGATATTTACTGCGATGCATCAAGACAAGGACTTGGATGTGTGTTAATGCAGAATGAAAAATTTGTTGCTTATGCTTCTAGGCAGTTAATGCCGCATGAAGATAATTGTGAAATCATATGCTGAAAAATTGGCTTAGAATTGAATTTGCAAATGTGTGTGCATGTGGTTCTTTTAGCGCAGGACTGAATTTCACTAAAATAGTAAGTTTCGCATTGGCGCCGGACCAAACCTAGAAAAACAGTAAGCTCCCCATCTGCGCTGGACCGTTTTCCGTGTTTACGCCGGACCAAATTTTTGGTCCATCATGAACAGGATTTTGAGCGCTGTTTTCGTATCTACGCCAGACCATTTTTCGCTATTGCGCCGAACCATATCATTGGTCCGCAGTGAACGCATTTTGTGCAGAA
Source organism: Rhipidocladum racemiflorum (assembly GCA_036346355.1). Classification (NCBI taxonomy): domain Eukaryota; kingdom Viridiplantae; phylum Streptophyta; class Magnoliopsida; order Poales; family Poaceae; genus Rhipidocladum; species Rhipidocladum racemiflorum. The sequence continues at coordinate 29,224,964 of CM070575.1, read as the reverse complement.
CCAAGTTTTACAAAAATAGTAAGCTTCTATGTTACGCCATACCATGCACGCCGGACCAAATTATTGGTCCGTCGTGAACGCATTTTTTAGCGTTGTTTTTGCATGTATGCCGGACCAAAAAATTTGGTCTGTCATGAGCGTGTTTTTGAACATGTTTGCTTTGAATTGAACTGAGACTTTCGCATGTACGCCGGACCAAATATTTGGTCAAAATGCGTGAAACTCTTGCCGGACGATGTTTGGTCCGGCATGAGTGTTTTTTTGCTCGAGGTTGATTTTTGTGATTTTGAAAGTTGTTTGGTGATTGATCTGTGGTAATGAAATCTATTTGATTTTCATAATGCATGTTTTGAACTTATGCAATGCTCGTGTGAGTATTTACATAGACTAATGTTGAGTCAAGTCACAGACTTGTGCTCAGAGAATTTTGTGTTTTGTTCATGTGTAGGTATTGCTCGAAGACGAACGTGGTCGATGACGGGACCAGAACTATGTTCATGGAGGAACTGAGGTTCGAGACTAGGTTCAGGGAGGAACCAAGGTCTTGGTGGTCAAGGATGTCACACGGGACGTTCGGGCTAAGAGAATGGTGCACATGAAGAATGGTTAGTCACGTATGTATGGCATGGTGGCCATACGCGTGCAAGAGTTGTTAGTCACATGAGTATGGCTGGGTTGCCATACGCGTGCAAGAGCTGTATTTGGCCAAGTTGGTCCAAGTGGAGTTGTGTTGAATACATACTCCTTCTAGGATTAGGAGTGGGACTCCTTCTCGGATTAGGAGTAGGAATTGTATTCAGGACTCCTTGTGTTTTATTCCTTTAAATAGGAGGGGTTGTCTCCTGTTGAAGGGCATCAGTTATAGCTTTAGGGTTTTTAATCTTTTGATTAGAGTACTTTAGACAAAAAGAAATAAAGATCAATTCTTCCAGATCTTTTGCGTGCTACGATGTCTGAAGCTACGATTACCCAGCGTTGCTCTGATGTTTCCTATTTTGGCTCTTGTTTGCATGCTTGTTCTAGTTCTATATTGGTTTTTGTTCTTTGAGTTTCATCTTGATTTGATCCATAAAAAACCTTTCTAGGATATTGATTTAGGGTTCCTCAAAGTTTAGTTGATTAATCCTTTGTCGTTCTTGATTAATCTACAAATTTTGATTAGATCAGTTTTCGTCAAGTTTTGTCACAGCAAGCTTGCGAGGAAAACAACTTTTGATCTGTAAGTCCGATCGAGCTGATTCTTTTTGGGTTTGATTCGTATTGGTATCTAGTTGCTTTTGTACAAATTTCAAATCGATTCGATGGTTGGATCTTCAGGAATTCGCGTTTTACCGAATATATATCAATCTATTTTTGTCGAATCCGAGGCAGTTATTTGATTCCGTTTTCGGGTGAATTTTTAATAGATCAAAATTTTGGTTTTAGCATCCACACAATCATTCACCCCCCATCTGATTGCTATATTCGTATACTTCGATCCTACAAGTGGTATCAGAGCAAGGTTTTTCTAATCCATCTTAACCGGTGATCAGATTAATGGATCGTTATTCGACAAAACCGTGTGTGTTCGATGGTGTTGATTTTCAGTTTTGGAAGGCCAAGATTGAGGCGTTCATCTAGGCACAGGGCTTCACAATTTGGGAGAAGGTCTACAAGCCATACGAAGTCCCTGCAAACGACAACGTCAACGACACCAATCGCGCACAAGTTGAAGCAAACAGCAAGGCACGCAACTTGATCATCAAAGGCTTGGGACGCAGTGACTTTGACCGTGTGATCCATCTCAAATCAGCATATGAGGTATGGAAATCTCTTTGTGATTACCATGAGGGTTCTAACTGTTAGTGTTATGCCCTTGAGGCAATCATATGGATAATTGTAACATGACTATGTTTATGAATAATAATATGATTATTGGTCCAATGAATGTATATCATTGTTTTGATCAACAAGTGTGTGACTTGTTTATGAAGCTCTTTACTTATAGATATAACTGGATAAATATCTCTGATTGGATATCATCGTATAGGACAACGATGAATAGATCAGCACATGTATTGTTCGATGATCATGTTTCATAGATCATGGGATATAGAGATATCATCAATACATTGTGGACGCATATTGAAGAACATGTGTTAGATAGACCCACAATGGGACACTGCGAGAATGTTACATTCTTATGTGTCATCAGTGTATCTCATACATAGTAGATGTATGATCCTTAGACTTGAGATTGTCATATTCCCTACATGTGTAATAGTTTACCTTGGGGTTACCAAACACTATTTCCTAACCGGATAATTATAAAGGTAGCTTTCATGTTTACTATGAAACATGCAGAGGGAAGTGAGCAGTCAAGATGGAATTTGCCACTCCAATGTAACGGAGATATATGTCTAGGCCACTCGTGTGATATGATTAAGGAAGTGCATAGCCATGTCGTGATTGAGAAATCAATCACAGCTTATTAATATATCACGGATATGAGAGATGGATTGAACTGTCAAAGGATGACATGCTTCTCGCCTTGAGTTCGATCTTCATATAGTTTGGCAAAGGGATTATTACATCAGTACTTTAATCATATGCGTTTGGGAGTTGGCATGCTCTGCAAGGAGTCACATCGACTATTGGATTAGAAAAGGGTTTTCCGAATCCATGTCCAAATGCGCATGAACCTACAGGGTCACACACTTAATGGGCTGGGACGCATTAATTCGGATTGGATCCATAATTAATGGACCTCGTGGGCTTAGCGCGTAGATGGGCCCTAACTTCCTAGGGTTTCACCTCGTGGCTATATAAGGAGGGGAGGAGGCTAGACGCAGAATACACTTTCGTGCAGTTTAGAGGTGTTTCGCCAGAAACCCTAGCCACCTCCTCTCGTTGCCCCTGCCGAGCGACCCGGTGCTTGCACACCAACGCACGGCGTTCCATCCTCGGACGTGTGGACTGCTGTGGTGACGCTGCTGCTACTGTGGCGTGGAGAGGACGATCCGTGGCGAGGACGATCGCGGCGAGGACGATCCATTGCGAGGACGATCTGCGGTGAGGACGATCCGCGGCGAGGATGATCCACACCGAGAATGATCCACTACAACAACGTGCGAAGGATTCCGCAACTGCGTGTCTAGTGGTAATAGATCTATGATCCCCTTCTTGCGAGTAGCTTTTCTGGTTTGCGGTAGAAATTTTAATTTGTGCTAGTGTAGTATACCGCGTTCCCCTACAGTGGTATCAGAGCCATCTCGCGTAGATTTGTGATCTGGATGTTGCACATATGGTATGTGAGGATAGTAGATTGGATCTATTACATGTTCAACCAATTCATGTGATGAATTGGTGGAGGCAGCCGTCGATGAGATCGATCGGTTTAGGGTTTGAGGAAAGTACAAACTGAATCAATCTTGATTTGGGTGAGTCCGTTCATGGTATGACGTTGCCCTTACCGGTCGGGTTACCACCATCAGGGTTTACGAATCGCAACCATATGGGACCAAGCCAATCAGATTGAATCGGATTGGGTCAATCTGATTGATCCGTGGAGATTTTGAAGGCGTTTTCTTTTAACAGAACACAATCGGACCGCCACGGGATCGCTGCGCGCCGCTTTGATTTGGACCCTTGGCGCCGCTTATGAACCCCGCCTTAGGTGCTGCCTGGACTCAGAAGCGCCGCCTTGAATTGGAAGGGCGCCGCCTTGCTGGAACCCCACTATCGCAGAATCTATTTTGTTTAACACGTTTTTGCAGGATGTTATGTGAAATAGTATGGCCAATGTGTATGTGATGCATGTAATATTTACATGGCCTGCGTGCCGTGTCAAGCCATAAGGCTATTTCAATCTAAAATGTATAACGACCTGCGCGTCGACTTGTGATGTTTCAAACCCTCATGTAATATTCATTATCAAAGTTGTAAGGAGTTGCATCTACAATGATGAAGATGGTGGCATCAAGCATGACACCAAGGTGAACAATCAAGCAAGATGGCAAGGTGAACAATCAAGCAAGATGATGGAGATCCTAATGCTAAGGGCCATACTATTTCACATCTTAATTTGATTATATGTGGATGTGTGTTTAATCCTTGCTATTTTCTTTATGCTCATTGCATGTGATGCCATGTTCATAGTAGATATTGTTCATCCCTATAGTTAAAAGTTTAAATCATACTTGTCCATCCAATTGTTGCACCTATCAAGAATTTAGATCATTATTGATATGACTGCCAAAGTAGTATATCAATGACTATCTTAATAGATGATAGGGATGTGTTGGACACATCGCGCATAACATTGGTTGATTTAACTAAGATATCAAAACGGTTTTGGGCTTAAGGACATAAATGGTTGGAATATGATTTCAGTAATGAAGGAACGGATAGAAGACGATTGGTGTCTAGGAAAACACACATGAGGCTAGGTTTCTTAATTGGCATCCGAAAACGGGAAGTGCTCCGTCCCTCATGTGAGCCCTAGGGGCGAGTTAACCTGGCCATGACTCAAGTTGACGGAGGCATTCATTACTTGTTTTCATGCTCAACCAACAAGAGTTACATAAGATGTAATTAGCAAAGATGTTGCTTACCTATGTCATTAGATTTCTTGCAGTGATGCCAAAGCTCACTAGTGTTTGATGAATATGGATCTTGAATACTCACCATATGTCCATAAAGGGGGCACATGATAGGAGTTTCTTTTGTTAAAATGTTTAATAAAAGTATTACAGAAACATAGTGCTTAGAAACTTTGCATGTTTTTGTTGTAGTTCAATGGCACCTCCTGCAGCTCCTATTGCTGCTGCACCTGGTTTTGCTTTGAGATCGGTTTTGGAAAGAGAAAAACTAAATGGAACAAATTTTGTGGATTGGTGTCGCAACTTGAGAATTGTTCTCAAACATGAAAAGAAAGAATATGTTCTAGAGAGTCCGATTCTCGATGAACCGGTAGAAAATGCTCCTCGAATTTTAAGGCTGACTATGAAAAACATGTTAATGCCTCTCAGAGGTCAATTTGTCTCATGCTTGTCACCATGGACTCGAGTGCCAAAAGCAATATGAGGACCGAGGATGCTTACAATATGATTGTGGGCTTGAAGGGCATGTTTGGGAATCAAGCAAGGGTGAGAGGTATGGTATCTCAAAGCTTCGCTTTGCTTGTAAGTCGGGTGAAGGCGATCCGGTCAGCTCACATGTAATTAAGATGATTGGCTACATTGGGAGATTGGAAAAGCTTGAGTTTCCCCTTAGCATTGGTCCTGGCTGCAGACGTAATTCTCCGCCTCTCGCCTCGAGCTTTGAGCCATTCATTATGAATTTTCATATGAATAGCATGGAGAAGAGCCTGACCGAGCTACATGGGATGCTCAAGGCTGCCGAGGAAAGCATCAAGAAGAAACCCAATCATGTGATGATGGTTCAGAAGACAACTGCCTTGAAAAAGAAGAAAGTCAAGGCTTGGGGAAAGGGAAAGGGCAAGGGCAAGGCTCAAGATGAGATCACGAGCCTCAAAACTAAGCTTCAGAAGCTCAAAGTTGGCCCTCAACACGAAACCCAGTGCTTCTATTGCAAGAAGTCAGGACATTGGAAATGAAACTGCGAGAAGTACCTGGCAGATAAAAAGAATGGGAGTGTGACTTCCACTTCAGGTATTAATGTTTGATTCGTTATTTTGCTGGTTTAAGAAAATCATCTTTGAAGAACCCTTCCTATTTTGTGAAAGTTTGGAGTTAGGGTTTATTTGCAAAGGTATATTTGATCGATTGGTTCCCTCCAGTAGGAGTCTTTGAGATTTAAAAAGTGTTTTGGAGAATTCCTTTGCATGACCAAGTTTGGGTTTGTCTCATCGCAATTTTGAGAGTCAAATTTTCCTTATGAATTTGGGATGAGTTTTAAAACTAAAATGCTGTAAACAAAGTAGTCTTTTGATCAAATCGCTTTGTCCCTAGTAAGAATTGATGTTTAGCATGTTATGTAGTAGGTAACAATGTGGTTTATGGATTGATGTGTTGCTAAGTTAAATTTTGAGTTGAATCAATTCAATGTGATTAATATCTCTAGCTTGAGAATAAATAGACTACTAGTGTTGCAGTTTACTCTTAGCGAGAATGATTAAATGTGTTAATGTACATGCTTAGAATCTGTTGCCTTGCTTTAAAAGTGCTTATGATCCTTGTTAATGTTAAAAGTTTAAACTTTGATGCATAGTTAAAACATTAAGATGATGTAGATGCTTTGTTATTGTAAAAGAAACTTTCTTTGGTTGTTAAAGATGTTCTAATCTAATGGATTAATAGAGAAATTTAATCGTGTTGACTAGTGACTTTAATTTGGATGTTGATTAGAGTTGCTATTTATGTTGTTGCAAACTACTAGTATCTTTGGAAGTATCCAGTTGTGTCGCTACAATGCTAGTATTGATATCAATGGAGAAGACATAAGACTTATTGTTAATGATGTTGTTAATGGTAGTGTTAATGCTAGTATTCAGTCTATTTTAAATAGTGGGAGTATGTTGTGTGGTGGTAATTTTGTTATCACCTATGTATAGGGTAGCTAAAAGTAATGTTGTTGGTTGATGATTATGCCCATTTGTTGTTATTGATGACTAAGTAGTTGTGGTAACTGCTTAGATTATTCGTTGGAAAACCATGGTTAAAATAGAGGAAAATTTTAACATGTTGCGATGGAGTGAGCTTTGGATAATTAACATGATGTACAATTTCATCCTTAATGAATGTATGCCTTGGAATCCTAGTTATGAACTTTGTCTTGTAGAGATAATATTTACATGTTGAAGTTGTTGTTTAACTCGAATAAGGTTCGGTTGTCGAGACGTGAATATATAGGTGGTATGAAATTTATAGGTTGATCTTCTTTGAAAGATTTGTGGAAGTACTATGTTTCAAATTTAGAATAAGATGTATTATGATTCGGTGAGCCGTGGGGATCATGTCATTATAGTCTTGGTTGGGTGCCTTTTTGATAAGCATCATAAACCCTTATTAAAAAAATGTTGGGAATGGTAACTAGAGGAAGAATTTGTTGTGAAACTTTCGGTTGAATTGTGTTGGGGCTCCTCAGATAGTAAATAGTGATTATTGAAGTCTTTAATGGAAAGCGTAGTGGAGTACTAGAGATGGTTCCTTTCATGTCGAGTGTTGTCTAAAACCTTTGAAACTGGTTTGGTTGTTTGCCATCTCGGTTGAATGCTTTCGGTTGAGGTGTTCCTTATGTTGAGTTTCAGAGTTTCCACAAAACTCGTAGTGGTTGGTGTCGACCTTTGGTTTTGGCGAATTTGTTTAGTTCGTGTTGTGAGTTTGAGTTTACATCCAAAAGTTTTTGAGTGGATCGCGCCTTTCGTCAAGACCGATTTATCTTTGGAATTAATTTTAAAAGGAAGCAGATGGTCATAAAGGGTTGTGTTGGAAACTTTTGAGTTAAGCCCTTGGTGTGTAACTCTATTTGACTAGAGTTGGAGTAATTTGGAAAATGTGTCTAGTGTGCGGGTGTTTTACAAGTCTGGATTTTTATGAATGTTTCATAAGTGAATTTGGTTGGTGAAGAATTTTCTTTTTGGATTGAGTTTCCCTCTCTTTTGATAAAAATTTATGGCGCTTGTGTCTGCAGATGTTTGATTTTGGAGTCGATGTTCTATTCCAAAGGGTTGAGTTTGATTTTGCGATGTGTTGCAAAGCTAGTGTTAAATCGAAGATGGGTTTTCACACGATGTGGTGTTTTGTTGATTAACGATGTTGCCGTCATAGTTTATACGAATTAGCGCAACTCTCGATGTTATTCGAGAATTATTCATATGATACCGAGGCAAAAGTCATCATGTGAATGACTATTCGGTAGTGTGGTTACATGATGAGGGAATGGTGAAAAGTAAACATGACATCGTTTTTACATGTTAAATGATAAAAGAGTCGTTGAGCCAGGTCAGTGAGAAAGTCATATATGGAGATATGACTAATCCGAGTGCTCTGAAGAGTGTGCATTTATGTCATGAAACGAGATTTCCCTTGCTTTCTAGTATGAAAAGAAGCAATGAACAATTTCTGGTATGTTGGTTGTGATGTAGGGGATTTATGCTTCCTTTGTGTTTTGGCTTGGATGTTGCCGAATTCTTTCGAAAATGGTTATTAACGCTTTGGGTTTGAGTTGTTGTTTGTACACTTGGGCTTGATAGCTAAGTGTTTTTGTGTGAGGGCGAGACCCTCTTAAGAAAGGAACCAATTGTGGTTTGGTAAGGTTTTCGATCCTAGCTTGGGCTAGGTGTCGAACCTTAGTGGTATAAGGGTGGTTTGTGATGGAGGTTGATGATGTATGGGTTTAACCTTTACTAAGAGTAGCGATGGGTGGAAGTGAAGTTGACGGTAGATCGGTGATAATTGCCCTGCCGTGAGCAGTTGTCTTCACTAGTTGTTTTTGGGTTTGAGTCTTGCCTGGGAAAGGATGGAATAAAATGTTAGTATGATCGTGTATCGGAAGGGCTAGTGTGCCTTAATGAGTTATTCCCTCGATGGAAACTTTCGGAATGAAGAGAGGTCGTTAAAGGAATTGTGACTTCCTTTGACTTTGTCATGTTGAGTTTATTGCGGTGTGTAGTCAGGTAGGTTGTGATAGAAGGGTGAGGTGTTTGTCGTGAGGATTCGAGCGCTTTGGGTTGTTGAAGCCCTTCGAGGTTGAAGCGCAGATTCTGTTTGGGATTTGAATTGAAAGTTGAACTGCGTGAGCTGCCCTTAGTTGAGCTAGATCAACACTTTTTCTTTAAGTGTTGGTTTTGGGAACTCGCTTGTCGCTTGTTTCGGTTCTAGTCGTTGTGCGAATGTTTTGTGCTGCAGAGAAGCCTTTTGTCCCTTGGGGACTTTGTTGTTGTTTTTGGCGTCTTTCGGATTCGAGGTCGAATCCTGTTGAAGGGGGGAAGAATGTGACACTATGGTTTGGTGTGACGTTATAAAAGGTGAAACTAGAGAATAAAACCTTTCGGCTTAGGGTTTTCTCGCGTTTTGGGCGGTTGAAGTGTTATGTCGCCACGAGTGTCGTAACCTTATTTAACGTGCATGATAAGGTTAATAACATTATGAGATGTGGAATTAAGGTTAAAACTATAGGATATGGAGGTTAATAGCTTTTAAGGCGTTTAGGGCCGTTTTCGGGGTTTTGGGCCTTCCCGGGGGAGTTTGGGCCTTGGTGGGCTTTGGTGGGATGGAGTAGGTCTCCGTAACGGACTAGGATTGGGTGTGGGGGCTGGTAAAAGGGCTCCCCACCAGCCTTTTGGGCGTGCTCCCCCGGCCCGTGGGCGCCCCCACCGCCCCCGCCGAAGCCCGAGCCGCCACCCCCTCTCCCTCTCCCTCTTGTGCGCCTCCACCTCCCCCTTTGCCCCATTGCTCCCCACCTCTCCACCACCTCTCCTCCACCCCCTTGCTACCCTATGGTGGTCTCCACACCTCTGCACCTTGTGGATCCATCCGTTGGAGCGAGGAGCGAGGAGCGTGGAGCGAGGTGCGATCCGCGAGGAGATCTATTGGAGATTCGTTCGTTGGGCAAAGGTATGATCATGGGGATCCTTGGAATTGATCTAGGTACTGTTCTTAGGGTGATTATCAAGTTTTTAGATCAATTTGTGGTGCTGGATTGGAGTTCTTTGGGTTAGATCTAGACGTTGCCACGTTTCTGTTTTCGGGCAGATTGAGCAGTCAGGGTAGGGTTCGAGTTTTCGTCGATTTAGAATCCGAATCTGTCCATACGGACTTAAAATAAGTTGTAGATAATTTAATTATCTTTCCGTGGACATAAAGCACGTTAAAATCCGATCAGCCGTTTGAAAGTTATGGCCGTTTTACCGAGCGTGTTAAAATCGGTGACGCGATTGGAACAGATCGTAGTAATCTGTAGATTAAACAATTTTAGAGTCCGAATAAGTCTTTCCGTATAACTAGAAAAAGGTAGGAAATTTCCTAAGCTTCGCGATGGTGTACTCGTTTAATCGATTTGGAGTCCCAGAACTCAAGTTATGGCCTTTGCAAGGCTGCTGTCCCGCCGGGACAGAACCTCTGTTTTTAGGTTTGCAAGTAGTGGGCAATGTCGGGTTAGATGGGGATTTGTGTACTGTTTTGCGGGCATTATTGTGAGTGTGTGATGCCTATGTGCAGGTGGTGTGACACCGGGAGTGCCCTCTACGTCCCACAAATCCGTCGCCCGCGGTTGAGGCAAGTGTGTTGTAATGTATAGCGGATTGTAGGTTGTTTGTTGATATTGGGTTAAAGATTGAACACTTGCTATGCTCACTTGCCATGCTTGCTGTTTTCCAATGAAATATTGAGTATGATTATCATGGTTCGATGCCATGTGTTTATATTTGTCATGATGAGTTGCCATATGTTTATGTACATGTGAAATATGATAATTGGCATAGTTGCATGCATGACATGTTACATGGCCCGGGCGGTGAGAAAGTCATTAACTAATCCGGGAAGGTCGGTGAGAAAGTTATGACTAATCCGGAGAGCCATTAGAGTAAGTCCTACATCGTGATTCCATCTACCGTGGGTTGTGGAAGCGAGGAGTAGGCACCCTCCATCTTCGGGATGGAAGGGGGGAGAGGGTGCACACCGACGGGTGTGTACTCAACCATACCGGTATGAGTTTCCATGGAGATATGAGCATAATATTGCATTGCATTGCATTGCAATACATTTTTTTTTACTGATGATGATGTTGTTATGTGCTCAAGTATGAGATGTTATATGTGATGTGAGGTATTATTGTCTTGTAAATGATCTTGTTGTCCATTACAATATGCTTGCTGAGTTTTCGAACTCACGCTTGTGTTTTATGTTGTTTTTAGGTACTTTGAGATCGGCATGCGGGAAAAAGGGATCTAGCTACACTTCTACACGTAGCTCCACCATCATAGTCCATAATTAACCACTTGGAGACATGATTTTAAGGGTTGTGCCATAAAGTTAATGTATGGTTTAATCTAGCATGCTTGTGATCCCTTATTTGCTTCGTTATAGTTTATGAAGTGGTTGAGCGTGGTATTATTGGCGTAGTTTGATGATACATCCATTTATGTTGATGTTTTAGATGTCGTGTGCTATGATATATCTTGCCATGATATTGAGATTGTGTTAATTCATGGAAAAACAAAGGAGATGCTGCCGAAATATCGGTTTTTTAGCATATGAACCTTTGCTGGAATTTATGTTTAATTGTGGTACTTAGATGTTGTTTAGCTTATGTTTGGTAGCATTCGGGCATATTAAATGCCGGGTGTTACTGATTGGTATCGAGCTGGCTTTGTAGGTCCTTGGAATGTGAATTTTTAGTGTCATGCTATAGGGAAAAACTAAAATATGATGTGGAATAACTTAGAAACATGGCTTAGGTCTTAACTAAAATTTTGTTATAGGATAGCAACATTAAAACTTACAAAAGTGGTATAACTAATCTAAAATTTGACACACAATGGACGCACAGTAGGAAAGGGTATGGGTATCGTTTCTTTACGCTTAAATGTTGTATTTAAGCTATGATGTTGAATGCTTTATTTGACAAAGCATGTTGCTATGTCTATGAGATAAATGTTTGAATTGTTCTTGTGGTGGTGATAAAGTGGGGTTGTGGTGCCGAAGGGTTTCGGTCACCTCTTTTTGTTCATAGTAAGGGTGAGGTTTGACGGTGTGGCCGGTTAGTGCCATCACCAAAGAACTGTTAACCCCTGTAGGGGAAGAGTGCATACCCTTTCTGTCGTAGATCGGGTAGTTAACTGGAGTCAAATAGAAGAGTTTGGTGGTGGATTCCTTCGGATGTTCTTTATCGTTCTGTGATCGGTCTTTGTTGGTCTTCTTGGTTTTAGTGATGGAAACCAAAAAGGAAAGTGTTTGGTATTGGTTTTTCGCTGATCGCTCAAAGATGCGGTGTGTGGTTTTGTCTTCCTTGGTTGAAGACGAAGAAGAGGAGTCTAGTGTTGCGCTTCTTTTGGGCGCCTTTCCAGTTTTAATGATTAGTTTGTTGATGGCTTTATGGGGAAGAAGCATTCAAATTTATCCGCATGGGGTGAACCCCCCGCGGGGTATGCCCCCGGGGAGGCGTGGACCTCCCGCGGGACATGGGGAGAACCCCCCGCGGGGTATGCCCTCGGGGAGGCGTGGACCTCCCGCGGGACATGGGGAGAACCCCCCGCGGGGTATGCCCTCGGGGAGGCGTGGACCTCCCGCGGGACATGGGGAGAACCCCCCGCGGGGTATGCCCCGGGGAGACGTAGACCTCCCACTGGTCATGAGGAGAACCCCCGCGGGGTATGGGATCTCTCATAGCAGTCTCTTCGAGTACGAGAAGATCTCCCTTAGCACTCCGGTGACGAATCCCGGTGAGCGGGCACCACCCGCCATGAAGCATGTAGCCTCCCCTTGGGAGGCGGTCAGTTTTCCTCAACACTAGCCCCCCTGCCCCTTGGGTGGCCTCTCAAGCCTCCAAGGGGCAAAAGAGAAGATGGAACCTTATCGTGTATCTGCAAGGGCCTCGGGCCAAGGCTCACCGTCTGGGTAACAAGAGCAGTTTGGAATGGAAGTTGGGGCAACGACTAACTATTTTTTCCCCCTCTCTCTCTTTTTAGGTGCTATGTCCCCCGTCCGTACGAGCATAGGGAGTATGGGTTCCCTTAGCCTACTTATATCCGGGCTTTGTTGGGTGTTTAGGCAAACGCCCATGGGGGAGCACTCCGGGCGCTAAAAGAGAACGCCCCACGTGAGTGCTTCGGACGGAAGTTCAGGGCACAAGGATAGTCCCCGGCTTCCTTTGGCCAACCCCCTTTACCACTGGCTGTCTTGAGCGACGAGGGGGCGAACGTCTTAAATCCAAATGCCCGGAGATCCAGGCAAGGGAGGTCTTTTTGGGCGTTCTCATTAACACCCGACAACGCCATTCACAGGAGCCTTCAGGTGATACCCACTTACAGCGGAGGTAGCTAGCTGGGAGCGGCCTAGTGGAGCACGACCCCGTGGTCCCTCCCGGGTGTTGCTACTCCCGACCGCCCTTGCATTTAGCATGGTGCTCATGTCCAAGTCTCAAGTTGGTGCCCATATCAAGTCCCAGGCCCAACGGGCATTTATGCCAGTGCCCACTTCTCTGCCCCATCGCCAAGACTGCTTCTCCCCAACCCTTGGCTCAGTTCGGTCCTTAAGCGACGAGAAAAGGTGCATATCAGTTGGGCGCTAGCCTTGTCACTCAGAGGCTCTCGCCTGGTGGCCATACAGGGGGTGTCCAGGAGCGCCCATGAGACCTGAAGGCATCAGCCTTTTGGGCGCTTGGTCAAGCGCCCCAGCGTATAGGCCTTGAATTCCTTTGGCTTCTTTCCTTGCTCTTGTTGTGCAGTGGCCCGATCAGGTGGCCAAGGCTGGGGCGACACTGCCAGAGGGGCCCTCCCATCTCACCATACGCTGGTGCTGCCAGCCCGCCGTTGGCCTCTCCAGTCGGGTCCCACCCGCTCCGCGCTCGCCTCGCACCCATAGATCCTCCGCACGGTGCGAATCGGGGGAGCAGCCGTCAGGCCCTAGACCCATGTAGCCTACGATAGAGAAGGAGGGGCTCCACTGTCGGCTCTGTGCACGCCAGGTGAGTAGGTCGGTCAGGGGCCTGACCGGCACTGGAGAAGGACCCCCCACTGCCGGCCCGACGGCAGGCTGAACCGGTACTAGCGAAGGAAAGTGCGCCGTCCCGCGGGCCGGCGGGGAGCGCTGCTTCCTCGTGGGCCAAGGGGACCCCTGCCACCGCCGTCGTGCAGCCCGGAGGGAATCCACTGCGTGGGCAGAGGGAAAGCCGCCGTCGGCCATCACGCGGGCCGAGGGGCCCGCTGCCACCGCGTGAGCCGAGGGGGAGCCACCGCCGGCCGCCGCCGCCTGGCATCGCTGGTGAAGAAGCAGGTCATGGCTAGCTCTGTCCAGGTGAGTATTATTGGTAGGAGACAATAGACTCGGTTTATGAGCATCCACATGATCTCAGTGCATGATTATGCTCAGGGGTAGCCGGAGCAAGGCTATAAGAAGGGTCGCGCACTCTGTTACTGCGGCAGTAGGAAGCATTGCTATTGGTGTCTGGTCGCTTCAGGTAGCAGGTGGTTGGTAATGCCTCTCCACACTTCAATCTTGTTATTGGCTCATTTCACGCATGGGGGTTTTGCCTTGCGCATGCACACCTACTATTCTATTGGGGCGTTGGCCTCATGCTGTTGCCTTTCTGGTGTTACCCTCAGCGCCCGATGGAAATTGGGCTCGAGGATGTCCATTTGTGCGTTTCTCAACATTTTTTATATGATCTTGATCCTTTGTTTGACTCGGCAGGTTTGGGGAGTGCATCGCCCTCGTATTCACAGGTTTAATAGTCTCTCAAGCTCAATGGGTATGTTTGTTGAATCGATGCTACTCCGCAATCCTTCTTCACTCCCGTGGTTTGATTGTGTTAGTAACTCCACTCTTGCTTGCAGGTGATTGTCCCCGCGACGCCCTTGCAAAGGCAAAGTGAGCGAGGCGGCTCCCGCGGGAGGTAAGGGCAAAAGTAAACCTCCCCGCGGGGGGGGGGATCTTCACTCAGGAGATGTGGACTTGATGGCTCTTGTCGAGTTTACCGCCTCCATGGAGGCGGCGGGGGACGAGGGCGATGCCTCCGAGGAGACGAAGGTGGACCCTGGACCCTCAGAAATTACTAACGGGGAGAAGCTTTCTCTCATTCGGCGAGGGAGCCGCCTCTCTCCTGGGGACGTGGAGTTCCCGAAGATGGGGGAGAGCCATAATCCGCCAACGGGATTTGTGGTGGCGCTAAAGGCTTGGGTGGATGTTGGATTCGGGCTTCCAATGCACCCCTTCATCAAAAAGTATATTGAAGTGTTCGGAGTGGAGCTCTCTCATCTTAATCCAAACTTCTTTGTTCGGGTGAGGATCTTTTTGTGGTTGTGTGAGACGGCCATTCTTGGGACAGTTATGGAGCCAACAATCACCCTCTTTGATTACTACTTCCGCTCGCAGCGAGGGGACGCAAAGAGGGGACCCTTTGGGTCCATCTTCTCCATCTTGAGGCACAAGGATGAGTTCCCCATTCACACCACAAGGGACTGTTGGCCCTCCGCCACCAAGAAGTGGTTTTACTTGAAGGTGGGGAGCAACTTCATCTACACCGAGATGCATCTAAGCTTGACATCACGCACTTATCCCAAGATTGGTCACCCCTCCGATGGGGACTGGAGGCTGCGTAGTTCTATCCGAGAGGCGCGGGCGATGAAAGGCGCCCGTGACTTGATGGAGGAGATGACTCTCCTTAACCTAAGCACGCTTGTTCAACGCGCCAAGATGGGCTTCCATGAGGATCTTTATCCCGGTGTCGCGGAAGGTAGGGATCCTTGTGCTATGCCATTTACATACTACCCTTAGTCTTACTCTTTTTTGTGTGCAGTTTGCTCCATCGAGAAGGCCAGGGAGGAGGCCGAGCTACTCCTAGGGAAGTGGTGTGTCACTGAGGCATGGGGCTACGAGACCGAGGGCCTCCCAGTGACAGGGGCGAACTTCGTCGCCTAGGTGTTTGGCCTAGACCTACCCCCGCGAGGTGATCCTATTCCGGACCAAACAAAGCGGAAGAGAGCCCAAGCTTCATCCGTTGATGATGATGTACGACCCCCACCCGTCAGGACCCGAGCAAGGGGAGCCATGGGAGGGGGTACGGGTGGCACCTCCAAGTCAGGCACTGCCACGACCGCTCGCGCTGGAGGGAATGCGGCTCACGCCACGAGTGTGAGGGTCCCTCTCGGGCGTTACCCCCGAGGCCCTTGACATCGCCTACCGCCAAGGGCGAGGGCACCAGGGGCCTTGGGAAGAAAAGCGTGCCCAGAGGTGAGGGTGCGGGTCCTTCCATCAAGCGGGTGAGAGGGGCTCACCCTCACCCCCGTCATCCTCGCCCCCCAGCTCCAGCGAGTCTGAGTCAGGTTCTGGGTCGAGGGACTCCGGGGGAGGCACTCAGCAGCTCGCTCAAGAGATAGAGGATCTCCTTGATGTCGGTACTAATGAGCCAGCTCCTCCCCCAACTGATGCCATGGCAGTAGAGGGCGCTGGGTACACTTTCCCTTAGGACATTGGGTCTTTCTTCTTCTGCCCAGGAGGTACATGAGATTTGATACGGTTGGTTGTCATGGTACATGTTTTTGTTAACTTGGTCTCTTTCAGACGCTACGGAGCCTGTGGCGCCTGCGGCGCCGGTGGGTGCCCCCCAAGCTCCTGCACCTCCTGGGGCACTTGAGGGGAGGGCTTCGTCCCAACGGTCGCCTATGCGGGTAGAGCCAGAGCGAGAGGGCAACCTTGGAGGATCCTCCAGCGGGCTCCCGGAGTATGCCACCCCCCATACTCTGGATGCCGAGGCCATCGAGACAACCCGTCTTATCGTGACGCAGCGAGTACAGAGGTACATGGCCGACTTGGTACCCGATGATCCTCAGAAGTTTCTTGAGGCGCTAGGGGAGAAACTTGCGACCATTGTGACCCTCTAGTACCAGGTGACAAGGTTGCTCTTTGTTGATTTCACCATTTGGTGACCTCATATGTCTCGCTTGTCACCCTTTGCCCTCCCTCGCAGGCCACAGCGATGAGCCATGTACTCCACGACAAGGTCCCCAGGATGATACACGCGATGCTAGCGGCTATGCATTCGTGCCACCCTGAGGATGACCCTGAGGTCCTCAAGAGGGCCTTACAGGAGGCTCAAGAGGGTTGGAGGGCTGCTGAGGCCAAGCTAGAGGGGATCAAGGCTCAGCTGGAGAGGGCCGAGGCCGAGCTAGAGCGGTCTCGGAGGCAAGTTAAAGACTTGGGAGGTGACTTGGATAGGACATATGCGGCACTAGAGGCAGTCAAGTTAGATCGAGATGCCAATGACCAGAGGTTGGAGGCGGACTGGAAGATTATAAGTGTGACCCTTTCCAATCTCGCTATTTTTGTCCAGGTCACTCTGCGGGACCTCGGGGCTCAAGTGGAGGACCTCCCATCCTCCGTGGAGGATTGGGAGGAGTGGATGGTCATCTTGAGGAGCCGCATCGGCCTACTCGAGAGAGCAGCAGGGGACAAGGGCAAGACCTTCGCCAAGGTCGCCTTGACTGCGGGAGTCACTCGATCTCTTGCCTCTCTGACGACGTGGGCAAGGAGGCAGTTCTTGCCACACTTCACGGGTTGTACACACCGGAGGTGCGCTGGCACGCTGCTGAGTGTAGCTCCACCTAGGGCCCACTCGTTGGGAGTTTCGTGGAGAGCCTCCCGAGGGGTCCTCACGCGCTAGGGCCCCGGGCGTCCGGGGAAGGCCCGAGCTTGGAGAATGTATGATTTCTCCTGGAGTAACATCTTTTCCTAACTAGATGACATGACTCACTCTATAGTCATCATTTTACTAAGTGTAGAACAATGTTTTAGGGACACATCTCGAGTGGTGCCCATGATGGTAGGCAGGGGCGGCACCCCCGTTTTGTATAAACTTAATGTTATGGAATGAATGACTTATGGGTTTTAAAATGCTTTGTTTTAGGAGATGCCCCGGAGGGCGGTTGATATTCGTTATAAGCGAAGTGCGCGAAGTGCTCGGGCGCCTTTGCGATTATGCCCGCCCAAGAAGGTTTGTCGTAGGACCGGGCGATTTGATGGGGGCAAGATTGTGCCTTGGTATCCAAAAAGGGGCCAAGGCACAGGCGCTTTCCCGGGAAGTTTTTTGGTTGCCTCCCCCCAAGGGGGAGAGCTTGTTTTGCACTGTACTTTGAATAAAAAGGACATGTCCCCTAGGTCTATAAGGAGCGAGGGAACATGTACTCCCTCTCGCAGCGGAGAGGGAGGTTGACCCCGGTGTGGCAATAACAACCTTGCCTTGTTGAATTGCTTGAGATCCAGTTCTTGATCACCTCAGAAGGGTTTACATCATTACAAAGCAGGTGTCGTCACGGCGTACAAAAGAGCTTTAAATGTAAAATTTCTTCAACTTGTCGGCATTCCACGCGTGCTTGAACGGCTTGTCCTCCATGGTGGAGAGGCGGTAGGCGCCTGAGCCCAGGACCGCAGAGATGCGGTACGGTCCTTCCCATTTGGGGTGTAGTTTCCCTTGGGCACTCGGGTCTGTGACCCTTTTCAGCACCAGGTCTCCCAGGAGGAAGGCGCGCTCTCGCACCCGCTTGTTATAGAAGCGGGCAACTTCACGCTCGTACTAGGCATGCTTGATGAGGGCACGGTCTCGGGACTCCTCCACAAGGTCCACCTCGACTTTGTGGTTCTCTTCATTTGCCGCGAAGTCAATGGGTAGAGGCCCGGAGAGAATCTCCATGCGGAGGGAGCAGTGGCGTACCTCTGCTGGGAGGACCGCCTCCACTCCGTACACGAGCGAGAAAGGCGTCCGTCCCGAGGAGCGACTGGGAGTGGTGCGCATCCCCCAAAGCACTTTGATGAGCTCTTCTGCCCATAGCCCCTTCTTGAGTGCACTCTTTTCTAGTCTTCGACGGATGCCCTGGAGGATCATGCCATTGGCCCTCTCCACAGCCCCGTTGGACTTTGGGTGAGCCACTGAGGCGAAGCAAAGCATTGTGCCAATGGAGTCACAAATCCTTGAAGGAGGATGCATCAAATTGAGTCCCGTTGTCTACGGTGATTTCCCTAGGAACCCCGAAGCGACACACGATGTTTTTCCCCGAGAAGTAATTGATGCCAACGGCTCTGCCTCAACCCATTTGGTGAAGTAATCCACCGCTACCACCGCATATTTGTAGCCCCCCTTGGCCGGTGGGAATGGACCGAGTAGGTCCATGCCCCACCGGGCGAAAGGCCATGTGATGGGAATTTGGTGTATAGGTGCGGCGGGGGAGTTGCGAGCCAGGGCCATCCTTTGGCATCCTTCACAGGTTCTTAGCATATCGACGGCATCTTGCACCATAGTAGGCCAGTAGAAGCCTTGTCTTAACGCCTTGGCCGCTGTTGCCCTAGGTGCGATGTGCGAGCCACAGAGTCCTTCATGCACCTCTCGGAGGAGAGCAATGCCTTCCTCCCTCGAGAGGCATTTGAGCAGAGCAGAGGATCCTTTCTTGTACAAGTTTCCTTCGAGGATGATGTAGGACTTGGATTTGTGGAATA
Source organism: Rhipidocladum racemiflorum (assembly GCA_036346355.1). Lineage (NCBI taxonomy): Eukaryota > Viridiplantae > Streptophyta > Magnoliopsida > Poales > Poaceae > Rhipidocladum > Rhipidocladum racemiflorum. The sequence continues at coordinate 29,205,819 of CM070575.1, read as the reverse complement.
GTCTTCGGGCTTCAATATTGTCCTCTGCCTCGACCTCTCCTTGAATGTATTTTATGATTAGTATCATCCATGTGTTCAGGGAGGTCGAGATCTCGTTAAGCTTTGGGGGTGGCTCGAGGTCTCCGTCACTGGCAACGTCTTTGACGGAGGGTGCATCATGCACCTCCATGAAGACTTCCGGTGGGATCGGCTCTTGGGAGCTTGCTGCCCGAGCCAAACGGTCAGCTCGGTGATTGTCTCCACGGGGGATACGTCGAGCTTCCATTCCCAAGAAGTATCGCTCCATCTTACACACTTCTTTGAGGTAATTTATCATTTTAGGGTCGAGGCATTGGTAGGACTTGTCCATTTGATTAACGACGAGTTGAGAGTCCCCAAGGATGAGGAGGCGACGGATTCCCATGGCTCTTGCGAGATGCAACCCAAGAAGGAGAGCCTCATATTCAGCCACGTTGTTTGTGGGGTTGAAGGAGAGGTGCGCAGCGTGTTCGAGTGCCTTCCCTTTAGGGCTCACCAACACGACTCCAGCCCCCCCGCCGTTTAAGCACTTGGAACCGTCAAAGTAAAGGGTCCAATAGGGGTTGGGTGGGCTGGTGTGCTCCTTCGCCTCCCCCTGGCCAGGTTGGGGGGTCATCCATTCCGCCATGAAATCTGCAAGGCCTTGAGACTTGATGGCGGTTCTCCCTACGAGCTTGAGGGAGAAGGGCGCCAGCTCGGCCGCCCACTTGGCTATCCTCCCGGTCACTTCTCTGTTGCCCATCACCTCAGCTAACGAGTAGCTAGTCGGAACAGTGATGGGGTGCCCGAGGAAGTAGTGCCGAAGTTTCCAGGACGCCATGAGGAGAGCGTAGCATATCTTCTCCACCTCTGTGTATCTTGTTTTTGCACTTGCGAAGGCCTCGCTGACATATTAAATGGGGTGCTGAACCCCGTCCTCCTCCCTGATTAAGACAGCGCTCACGGCGACCGGAGTCGCAGCAAGGTACAGGAGGAGGTGCTCCCTAGGACTCGAGCTTGCGAGGAGTGGCTGATGAGTCATGTACAACTTGAGGTCTTCAAAGGCATTCTGAGCCTCGGGGGTCCAAAGGAAACCTTCGAACCTGCGAAGTATCTTGAAAAACGGTAGCCCATTCTCGGCTGACCGCGACATGAAGCGTCCCAGGGCCGCCATGCGCCCCGTGAGGTGCTGAACTTCCTTGATAGATCGGGGGGCTTCCATATCGAGGATAGCCCAAATCTTCTCTGGGTTGACTTTGATACCTCTATGGGACACTAGGAAGCCCAAGAGCTTACCTCCTTTGACCCCAAAGGCACATTTCTCAGGGTTTAGCTTGAGGTCAAACTTGCGAAGTCTCCCGAAGGTTTCACGAAGATCTTCAATGTGTGTTGAAGCCAAGGGGCTTTTTACGACGGCGTCATCGACATACACCTCCACGTTTCGGGCAAGTTGGTCCTTCAGGATGAGACACATGAGGCGCTGGAAGGTTGACCCTGCATTCTTCAACCCGAAGGGCATGCGGAGATAGCAATAGGTGCATACGGGGGTGATGAAGCTTGTCTTGTCCTCATCTTCTTGGGCCATATGAACTTGGTGATAGCCTGAGTATGCGTCTAAGAAGCTCATCAATTCGCACCTGGCGGTGGAGTCGACCAACTGGTCGATGCGAGGAAGCGGGTAGTCATCCTTGGGGCACGCCTTGTTGAGGTCGGTAAAATCGACACACATACGCCACTTGCCATTAGACTTTTTGACCAACACAGGGTTGGCAAGCCACTCCGGGTGCTAGACCTCCCGAATGAGGCCGGCACTTAAGAGTTTTTCAATCTCTTCCTTGATGGCTTGGCATCGCTCAACGGAGAGTTTAAGGAGCTTTTGCCTCACCGGGGAGCGTCTGGGCTTCACTGCGAGGCGGTGTTGAATTACTTCACGAGGTACGCCCTTCATATCCGATGTCGTCCAGGCGAAGACATCCGCATTAGTCCACAGGAACTCAAGGAGTTCCTCTATCGCCAACTCTGAGAGTTGAACTCCGACCCGGACGAAGCGCTCATCGTTCGGGCCAAAGAGACACATATCACTTAGCCCTCCTTCAGGACGAGGCTTCGGGGAGTACTTCGCCCAAGGGGGCTCATCTCTCGTGACCCCCCCTTGGGGTGAGGGGGAGGCAGTCCCTTCTGGACCTCCCACTTCGAGGAGATTGACTTCATCAAGGTGGATGGTCTCCTTGTGATAGAGACGTCGCGCCAAGTCTTGGTCGCCCCTCACGGTGATAACCCCGCGAGGCCTCGGTATCTTGAGGCATAGGTAGTTTTGATGGACTGCTGCACATAAGAGGTTGAGAGTCACCCTTCCCATGATGACGTTGAACGGTGACTTGACGTCAACGATGTTAAACCTGACCGCCTCCGTGCGATGGTTCTCCCATGATCCGAATGTTATGAGGAGCTCAATCTTCCCCAGAGGTTGGGTAGACTTTCCTAGGACGAAGCCCGTTAGGGGGCGGTCAGATGGAAGCTGAATGCCGGGGTGGTAGCCCCCCCGTGACTCCCACAACTCCTTGAGCGCTCGGAGATAAAGTATGTCCGCAGAGCTTCCCCCGTCGACGAGTATACGAGAGACTTCGCAATTGAATATCGTGGCGGACACCAGTAGGGCATCATCATGGGGGAACCTCACGTCTTTCGCATCCTCGGCCGTGAAGCTCAGAGGGATGTTAGCCCACTTGGGAGGGATGCTTCGAGGGGCCACCCCCACAACATTGACTTCACATGTGTATTCCTTTCTTTGCCGCTTAGACTCATGCCCGTAGGCCGAGCCCCCCATTATGACGTTCACCTGTCTTTGCGGCGCTTGGAAGGGAAGCTCCCGCTCGCCTCCCTGCAAGGGCTCCCCCGCGGAAGCCCCATTTGGGGGCAACACGGGCGCGGGATGAATGGCTTGGAGAGGCATGGCCTCCGCGGCAGCAAGGCGGGGCGGTGATCTGCGGCGTGGTTTAGGCCCCCTTTCAAGGAGTTTCACCACCTCGGCGGCGTATTAACGGCACTCGTTCGTATTGTGCCCACCCATCTTGTGGTAGGCACACCAACGACCCTCCCCTTGGTCTTGGTTGCCCTTCCTCTCGCTAGGACCCTTGTCTCGGGCACGAGGATCCTTGGGTTTGGGACCCTTCTTTGGTCCTTTGGAAGAACCGTCCCCCCGAGGTGGAGCGTCGGCCACAGTGAGGACCTTGGAGTCGTGACCCCCCTTGGAGCGGTCCCTCCAGTCTTTGCTTCACCCGGAGGACCCTTTCAGCACCCTTCCAGGGGAGTTGCCTCCAGCTTGTGGAAGGAGACCTTTTTTGGCTAGGTCATCCTTCTCTCCCAAGCGCCCGATTCAGCTCTCCCGGGAGTAGCCCTTCTTTGCACGCATTGATGACCGTGGAGTCCGCGGTGTCTGCCACCTGGCTCTGCACTCGGGAGAAGCGTTTGAGAAAGTCCCGAGTGGACTCGTCTTTCCGCTGCTTGACGGTAAAGAGTTGGTTGGGAAGCAAGGGACGTTTTTAACTTCCTTGAAAGTTTGCATTGAACTCTTCGCGTAGTTGAGCCCAAGAGTGGATAGAGCCCCTTTTTTGGTTGAAGAACCATGACCGGGCAGTCCCCAAGAGGAAGAGCGGGAGGCAATTGCACATCTCAGCCTCCCCGCCTCCCCCAGCGCGGATAGCCGTGGCGTAGACCTCAATGAATTGCATGGGATCTGAATCCCCGTCGTATGGGCCAAGGTTGGGCTGGCGAAACTTGTGCCGGAACGGTGTTTCGGATATGCCTCGAGCGAGAGGGTTTCCAGTCTTGGGGTTGCTTCCGCAACCACGCCCACGGGGGGAAGGCGTTCTTGCGGGGCGGTGGTGGTGACGATAGGAAGTTTCAGAACTGGAGGAGCCGGAGTCCCGAGGGCGTTGACAGCATCTGCATTCAGGAGAAGGGGAGTACCCTCATCGATGTGCAGTCCAGGTAGGTCGCGAATCCCAGGACTCTGCCCCTGGCCCCCTAGACGCAGGGTCACGGTAGCCAGGAGAGGAGGGGGCACGCCCAGTGTAAGCAGAGTGAAAACTTCTTCCTCCAATTTGGCTTCACTGGGTCGGCCGAGGGTCCCTCGGGACTTGTGGTCGCTCGGGAGCAGCTGTGGGTGGGACTCTCTGCTCACCCAGGTGTGCCACTTGGGGTGCAGCTACCTTCGGCCTGATGGGTTCCCCTTCCGCCATGGGCCATGTTGCACCTTGAGGTTGCGAGTCCGCCCTGACCGATGGGAGCCGATTCACCATCTCCGGGTGCAGGCGCATTTGCCCGGGAGGAGGATCTTGGAGGGGAGGTCCCGGTACCTCCGCACGTAGGGGCGCGAGATCAGGCCTTGAAGGGTGTGGTGGTGGCACGAACTGCAATGGAAAGGGAGGAGTCCCCCCAAACTCCGTAGTCGATGGGCAAAGTGGCCAGAAAGGGGCCCCACTTGAGACCACCGCGTGGGCGAGTGGGGGGAGGTTGAAAGGGTTCCCCACATGCTCGCCTCCGTAAGTGAAGGGTGCACCTCCACGCGCCCTCGGGTTAGTGGCCACTTGGACCGAGGGAGGTGGCAGGAGCGGAGATGGGAGCAGTGAGGACGATAAGAGGACATCGTGTAGTCTACCGTCTATCTTGCAGTGGCCTCCACTAAGGCTTGCCATTGGGTGAGGTCCAATGCCTCTAGAGCGATGGTTAGCTCTGGAGCACCCGACCCCGTGGCTGCAAGTGTGCCGCGAGCTTTCGGCCCTTGGACCATAGCGGCCAGCACCCGGGAATATGAAGAGCCTTCAGGCCCCGAGACTTGCAGGACATTCCCCTAGGGTGGATGGCACCGACCCCAGAGGGCAGTGCGCGCCGGGGGTTCTGTCGGGGAGGATGATCATCCTTGTGCTCCTTGCGCTTGGGAGCTGGGGGCTTGTTTTGAGTTTTCTTGGGAGGAGCCATAGCCGTTCTCCCCACGGACGGTGCCAAGTGTCATAGGTTCGGAAACTGGACACGGAAATGAGAGCGGACACTGGCCGTTTCACGGGTCACCGTCCACGAGAGTAAATGTGACACAAGGGTTTATACAGGTTCGGGCGCTTAAGGAAGACGCCCTACTCCTGTCGGTGTGTTCCCCAGGGGGGAGTAGAGGGATGTCTCTTTGTCCAGACTCCCCGAGGGACACTCCAGTTTTTTGGTTTTGCATTCAATGAGAGCTCCCATTACATGAGGGGGTTACAGTGAGTATTTATAGGCACTCAGCCTGTTACATAAAAATACCATTCTACCCCTACTAGCCAGCCTAAGTGGGGGTGTCTTAGTCATTCCGACGGGGAGGTAGTGGACCCCATGGGGTCGCCTCGAGGGAGTAGACCCCTGACTTCGGGCCCCACAGGGAATTTGGTGATGTCACTCAAGTCTCCTGTGAGGAGACTTCCCACGGGACATGAGAACCCCCCGCAGGGTATGCTTCCGGTGAGGCGTAGACCTCCCGCGGGACATGGGGAGAACCCCCCGGGGGTATGCCCCCGGGGAGGCGTGGACCTCCCGCGGGGTATGCCCCCTGGGAGACGTGGACCTCCCGTGGGACATGGGGAGAACCCCCTGCGGTGTATGCCCCAGGGAGATGTAGACCTCCCGCGGGTCATGAGGAGAACCCCCGCGGGGTATGGGATCTCTCGTATCAGTCTCTCGGAGTACAAGAAGATCTCCCGTAGCACTCCGGTGATGAATCCTGGTGAGCGGGCACCACCCACCGTGAAGCATGAAGCCTCCCCTTGGGAGGCGGTCAGTTTTCCTCAACAATCATCAATTTTCATCACCTAGAGTGCCTCAACAAAATGGTGTAGTTGAAAGGAAAAAAACATAACGTTGGTTGAGATGGCTAGAACTATGCTAGATGCACATCTCACTCTTAGGAAATTTTGGGCTGAAGCAATTTCAACTGCATGTTATGTTTCAAACCGTGTGTTTTTGAGATCAAAACTGGGTAAAACTCCTTATGAACTTCAGTTTGGACATAGGCCTACTGTTTCTCACTTTCGAGTTTTTGGATGCAAATGCTTTGTCTTGAAATCTGTAAATCTTGATAAATTTGAAGCTAGATCAATGGATGGCATTTTTTTTTGGATATCCTACTCATACTGTGGCTATCGTGTGCTTGTTTCGGAGACTAACAAAATTGTGGAAACTTGTGAAGTTACTTTTGATGAGGCTAGTCCAGGCACTAATCCAAGTGATGCAGGTACAGGCGCATATGTTCAGGGGGAGAAAATCTTTGAAGACAATGATGATGTTGATGTTGATGTTGAAGATGAGGTCTTGACTCTTCCTAATGAACAACAAGCTGTAGCACCTTTAGCACCTACTACTACATCACCTACAGCTAACCATCCTCAAGCTACAACATCATCTGTACATGCTGAAAATGAAGGAGAAGGAGAAGTTTCAAAAGCCAAAGCTCCCTTGCACATTCAAAAAATGCATCCATCTGAACAAATGATTGGAGACCTAAATGAGTGTAGGCCCCCGGATCGGCTATCCGGAGTCCTCTGTGTATTTCTGTACTAGTCCCAGATCAGTAGCTAGTACACACAGTCAAAAGTGATGAATCAACAACCATATCACGAATACATATAACTAAATCAGAATAATACCAAATAAAAGCAAAGACCTTATGGTCAAGGTTTACCATTACGGCCTGGACAGGCTGAACAACTTGAACAACTGTAGCGGAAGACGAAAACGCCAATGCAACCCATCCAAATGCCCACAGGCAATCGAGTGGAGAACGCACCCTAATCGTTGGAAATCTTGAACAGCTTCTTTCACTTCTGAGAGAGGATTAGAAAGTAGCACGTGAGTACATAAAGTACTCAGCAAGTCTGGGAAATTATGCACCATGTAGGCTATTCAAAGATGGCTTAATATGGTTCTTTTGCATAAAGCCAAGTTTCAACAAAACATACTTGTTAATAATTTTCACAAAGCATAATTGAGCAATTCTTTTTAATAATTGAATTATGTAATATTGTAGTGAAGGTTCTAACCACCACTCACTAATATACAGGCTCTATCCGCCACAGCTCAACAAAAACAGGGTTCAATCCAATGACATGGCTCTGTCCGCCATGGTTCACAAAATCAGGTTCCTTCCACCTACCTGGCTTTAGCCGCCAGAAGCACACCCGAGAGTTCTAACCGCTCCCGGATCCCAAAACAAAACATTGTTTAGTTTGAAATCAAAACCCAAAGTCTACCAGTATGAAAGCATTCTTCGCTTTGCCTTTGACTGTAGGCACGGCTATTCGAATAGTTTTAACTCTGCAGAGGTGTACAACTTTACCCACAAGACATGATATTCCCTTGATGCCAAGCTATTAGCACACTTCCTTAGGTGTGCCGGCAGGGATATCATGACAAGGCCTTTACAAGGTATACGCCTAACCCGACTCACCCGCTGAGGTTTCACCGCTGTTAGGGTTCTTTCCACCCAGTACAGAAGCCCCCTCTTGCGCCGTGTGAGAAAAACAACAACAACAACAATGCCTCTTTCCGGCTCTCACACAACAACCGAGTGGTGAGTCTAAGTTAGGTTTCTACAAATTATTTAGCCAGGTCGTACCATTATAGACATGTGGTTGTACGGTAATGCTTAGAATGGAGACAGTCATAAGCGTCGGTCCTTAATTGACATGGGGCGGTACTTGCACAAAAGAACCAAGGCTTGGTCCGCTTCCACCCGACATTCCATGCCGCCCAAGTCGAAATCATTTTTCATTTTATTTTTATTTTGTAAACCATTGGCAATACTCCTTGCCTATAACTTCCAATACAAATTTTCAAGAGATAATTGAAAGTCCCACCCATAGGTGAATATTGACCGACAGCGAGGCTAAGCATTTCTACTGTACTATTCTATTCCACCAATAGTTTATTTTATAAAATACAAATCTCGGTGTTTGATAAAAATTATGATAATCCGTTCTATCATCTCCAAAATTCATGAGACCACCAAAACTCCCTCATTATTATCATGGCACTATATAATCCAATCCAATTTAGTACTCCAACAAGTAAAATCTATACCACGTGCCATCATAACTCCAAAATCATGCTAAGCTATTGACATCATTGTATATGAAACAATCTCCTCAAAATATAAGTCTTCTTAGGGGTTACCCATCATCTATACATCGCTAAATCTTGTAATCTACTTGATCCACCGAGAATAATTCATAATCTCATCCTCGAGCATATTTCATGAAAGATTCTACAAATCCAAGATTTCATTGATTCATTGCCTATAGTCATTTGTTTCCTAAACAATGACACCAAGTTGGCTAAACAAATCACATACAATCCTCATTATTCATAATCCCACCTAGATGGTTATCGCAACACCATACTTCACAAAATCATCTACTAAACCACCGAGTACGATTCTCAATATTATTCACTGAATCCATCGAGTACATTTGATCATATCATTGACTGAATCATCGAGAATACTTCACGATATCGACTCTAATCATTTAGGCTACAATCCATCGATAGCACTTCATAACGTCATGTATTAAATCCTTCACATTATCACCTCTAAATCATCTACTTTAATCCACCAAGAATACGTAATATTATCATTCAATAAACCACCAAACATTCTGGATCATTCACAATCTCCATAAATGATTATCATATAATATTATTTTTAAGATCCACCGAAATATAATTCACCACTTATTCTATTTGATCCACAAGTATGCCTCCCAATATTATTTATTTAACTTTACCGACCATTATTCTTCATATCATACCTCTTCCCACTCTTCCCCAGTTCATACTAATCATACTGCGATTCGCTACCACACTCCAACTCCGCAATATTGAAACTACCACCATTCCCAGGTTACTTTCATAACGACTATTACCACATCATCACTAATAGTCATCTAACTCCAATTTGTATTCCATCCCATTTGATTGATCTAAAATGTCTGTCAAATAGTCTTTTCCCTTAATTAAAGAATACCTTTCCAAAAACATTTATATGGGTGGAGTACTTATACTAGGGCGACAAAGGGTCAGGGATAACAATATCAAAGAGGTATGGACAACAGGTATAACTAATAGTCTAACGTTAACATCATCATTTTAGGTAAATAGCAATGCAGTTTATAAAACATTGGAAAGCATTTATAAATCATGGGATCAACGTGCGTCAAGGAGACTTGCCTCGATCACAGCGAGAAAGTTGCACTCTTTGAAGTCCGGCGGCGGGGTCGGCGGACTCGGCGGAAGCGTCGACTACGCGCAAAACGAGACAACAAATAAATAAAAGAAAAATAAATAAAATCCAAAAAAATTATAAAACTAGTACTGGCAGGAAGGTATTGATTTTAGATGAATTTAGGAATTTGAATGGGGTCAAACGGAGTTTGGACGAAGAAGTTATGAGCTTCCGAAGTTTGAATTTCGAATAAATCGGAAAATCAGGAATATTCTCGGAATATTCCTTCTCTGGTTGACTGGTCAAACGTTGACTTGGCTTTGACTGGGATTAGGTCTATGGCAAGTGGGCCCATATTGTCATTGAGGTGGCCTTCTTCCTCAAGAGCTTTGCCATGGCAAAGAAGAACAGAGGATGGGGAAAATCAAGGGGCGCCGGCCATGGAGAGGGCTAGGGTGGCCGGCGGGTGGCCGGTGGCAAAGCCGGCAAGGCAACGCCGGCGGAGCGGCGCCGGCGGCGGTGGGCGATCGCACAGAAGCGGGCGCGATAGGCGACGGCGGGCGGCGACCTCGAGCGGCGCGGCGCAAGGCGGCGGAGGCTCGCAGCGGCGCGGAGGCGGCTGAGGTGACGGCCTGCCGAGCGGCGGCGAGGTGGCGGGCGGGCGTGAGCCCGCGGCGGGCGGCGGCGTCATGCGGGCGAGCTTCGTGGGGCGGCCAGCGCCGGCCAGCGCGGCCGGGCGCGGGAGGCGCGGCGGGTCGTCGGTGGCGCGCCGAGCGGGCGGCAGCAGAAGAAGCGGCCAGCGGGGCGTGCGCCGCCGAGCGGCGTCGCGACGCCAGAACCTGGCGTCGGCGGGAGCCGACGGCTCGCCGGAAGCGACGCTGACTACGAGGAATCGCCGGCGAGCACGCGCACAGGAGGAACCAAAAACAGAGCACCCCACTTTGCTCCAAAATTTGAGATTTTTGATATAAATTTGCATATAACTTCACACACTAATTGATGGAACACCTAGAGAACATCCTTAGGTCCTTAAGTTTGCGAGGAATTGAAAGATTTCTCACCGGGGAGGATGAATTCGACGAAGAACGGAGCTCCGGCCGAAAGAACAAAAGCTCAAACTTCGTCGTTAATCCGCGAGGAAACCTAAAATTGATAGATGAATAAGAATCTAGTCTTCCTCACGAACACAAAGAAACAAACGGGAAGAAGAATGATCCACCGAGGAAGAAACAACAACGATGAACGCGAAGAACTCCGAAAACGGAAGTGCTCGTCGGTTTTCTTGATCTCCTATGCAATGGAGTGAGAGGGACAAAGAAAAGGCCTATGCTCTGGGAAGGGGACTCCCTCGCGCAAACAATGGAAGTGGTGGTGCGCGCTTCGGAGTTGAAACGGCCAATTAATTGCCAATTAAGCCAATTTTGGTTTTCCATGAATAGCGCCATTTCCGGCAGGGATTAGGGCTCATTAATCCCATGGATGGAAAGAGGAGGCCGTCGTGATTCCAACGGATTCGGCGGTTCGCGATTTGAGGCAATATGGAAGGAGTTACATGCATTTGAATAAGGGAAGGAGAGCATAGAGGCTTGCTGTTCTTTCCTCCCAGGCAACCATCGTGCAAGCTCTCCAAGGTTGAAGAAGCCACTGTAGCATCGCCACGTGGCGAGCCCTGGTTGGTCGGTTAATACGCGAATGATCCGCCCTAGAGAAAAATAAGGAAAAATGGCCTAAAAATCCCGGAAAAATTCCTAGAGCCATTTTAGAATATTTGGGACTCAATGGAACTGGTTTGGTTGAATTTGGATGATTTTTGTGGAATGGAATATTCGGGCGCGGATCGCAGGCATTAAACAAAAGCCGCGCGAGATAAAATAGGAACGGAGGTCCAAAAATCCGGGGAATGATTCCTAAAACCATTTTGGAATATTTGGAACACAATTGAAGTGATTTTGGGATTTTTGGAACATTTTTGGACTCGGGTGAAATTTTGGGTACCGGCGGGAACTGGCAAATCCGATTTTTCGACCGGAGGGGAATTGAATCTCGATTTCGGAGGGGAACGGATGCCAGGTTAATATAAACACCAAGTAAACTCCAAATTTTGAATTTAATTTATTTAAATTAGGTTTTTCTCTAGAAAGCGAAAACTAGGGTGTTACAATGAGAGAATCACCCAATCCAGGTTTATTCATTCTGACACCCATGTTGATTCTGCTTTAGTTGCTTCTTTTGAACCCAAAGATATATCTCATGCATTATCTAACGAATCTTGGATCAATGCCATGCATGAAGAATTAGAGAATTTTGAACAAAATAAAGTTTGGAAGCTAGTTTCACCACCTCCTGATTTTAATGTTATTGGAACTAGATGGATTTTCAAAAAATAAACTAAGTGAGGATGGTGTTGTTGTTAGAAACAAGGATAGATTGGTTGCTTAAGGTTTTACTCAAGTTGAGGGCTTAGATTTTGATGAAACCTTTGCTCCTGTTGCTAGAATTGAAGCCATTAGAATCCTTTTAGCATAGGAAGTATTTGGTTGTTTCCGTCCACACCGATGGCCGTCAGGATTTGGCCCTTGTACTTGCTGGTGAGGAAAGTCTTGTCCACGCACATGACTGGGCGACAATGCCTGAAAGCCTCCACACATGGCCAAGTGCGATGAAAGCACGCTCCATAACCAGAAAACCGGGGGTTCTGAGATTCTCTTTCATGTACAACAGTATATGTCCTGGGGTTTCTTTCCTTCAGGATGGTCAGTAGTCGGGGAAGGTTGTCATAAGATGCCTCAAAGGTCCCAAAGCACTTCTCCAATGCATTCTGCTTCACCCTCCATGCTTTAGCATAGCTGATTTGGTATTTATAACTGTTCATGGCAAGTACTATGTGTTGTGCCTCCATTTCAATCTTCTCGACAATCTCTCTATACATCATGTTTGTAACACCCCAAAATTTTGCTTTTCTTAAATTCATGTGTGATTTGGCACTTTGGTGAATTTTTGGAATTTTCTGGAATTTATTTGGATTTATTTGGAATTTATTTGAATTTATTCCACTTTGAAATAATTAAAGAATTTAATTTTTGCAAATAAAATTTTATTGGAAATATTTTATTTGAGTCCAAAATGTTCCAAAATATTTTCCAGAATTTTTCTGGAATTTTTCTGAGTCTTTTGCTATTTTTAATGAATTAAATGAATTACTGGGAATTATTTTAATTATTAAATCGCTGGAAAATGCGAGTGGGTTTGTACTGTTCATCCGACCGAGCCCGAGTCAGACTCGAGTTCGAGTCCGACCCGAACCCGACCCGAGCCAGCTGACTCGACCGAACCGACTCCAACTCGGATCGATCCAACCGTTGGATCGAGATCCAACGGCCAGGATCAATCCGCGCGATCCACGCCGCACGAGCCAATCTCGGCCGATCACGCCACGCGGGCGGCCATCGTGCGCCCACGTCACCTCACCGTGTTCGAGCGGACTCCGGCCGCCAGACCGCGGCTCGCCGCGAAACCGAAGTGGATCTCGACGCCCGCGCCGGTATTTAAGGCGTGGATCGTTGCGAGGATCGCCGACTGCGGCGCATCGTCTTCCCCAACTCCGGAGCCTTATCCGCTGCCGTCACCTCGCAATTGCTCGCCGGAGTTCTCTCTCCCCATGATTTGCTGCTTCATTCCGTCGTTCGCCGTCTTCCGCATGGTTGAGCCCGATTCAGAGACCCCAAGCCAAGGCGCACCTGCGGTACCTCTCACTCTGCCGGGCGACCCGAAACGCCGTCGGGCTCGTCGTCGTTCTCATCTCCGGTGGCCTTGCTCGCCGCTGCCGCCATCGTCGTCACTTGGCGAAGGCGCTGAGCCGTTGGATCTCCATCGCACGGTCCAAGATCACGCCACGTCACCCGACGGTGAGATCCCGCCCAAAATCCCAGATCCGTTCTCAACCGTTGGATCTAGATCCAACGGTCGGATCAATCAAGCGTTCACCCAAACGCGTGAGTCCAGATTCATCCGGACCGCTGATTTTCAAATCAGCGGCCGAGATCTATCCACGTGGCGCGGGAGATCGACCGCCGCGGCCGCAAGTCAGCCACGCAGCGTGGCGTGTCTCGACACGCCGGGCCCGCGTGTCGGCGGACAACCAAACCGCACCATGACGCCAGCGTCAGCTGGCGTCATGGCGGGCCGCATGTCGATGGTTGTCCCAGCCAAGCGCCGACGCCAAGAATGACGTCACCCATGGGACCCACTTGCCGACCGTGGCCGAGCCCACGACGTCGGCGATGGCGTCATCAGAAGGACCCACATGTCGGGCCGACGCAGAGATTCGTGGGCCGAGTCCACTAGAGACCCGAGCCGAAAGTGTGGACCGAGTCCATGGACCGGTACCGACGCCAGCAGACCAATCCAGTGCTGCCACGTGTCCATCTGACGCATAATTAATTTCGAAAAGAAAATGATTTATTAATTCGAAATAATGATTTGATTTTGTTTCAAACTTCAAACGCTTATAACTTTTATGCGTTTCAACTCCGATTTGAGTGATTCAAATTTCTAAATTTGTATAAAATTGAGATCTACCTAAATATGAATTTTATTTAATTTTTGGACTAAAGTTTTTCTCTGCAAAATTATTTAATTGATTATTTAAACTTTAAATAATCATAACTTTTGCGTCTTAACTCCAAATTTGACGATTCCAGTTTCTAAAAACTCATAAAATTATGTTTTCTCTGTTTATGGATTTTATTTGGATGTTTGGACACTTTTTGCCTATTGTTTATTCGTGGTATTTGCTATTTGCACGCTTTACGAGTAGACGTTGAAGTGCCTGGGAGGATTCGAAGGAGAAGTGTTGACTCAGGATCCAACTCAAGACCAAGAACAAGTACTTTTGAAGGCAAGTTGTGCTTTGACCATGTTGATCCTATTTAATCTATTTTGATTTAAACTATTGCATGCTAGTTCAATTAGAAAAATACTTTGTTTAAACATGGGGGTTAGATAAATACCAATTTCTTTGTATGACACCTTGATTATTTAAGTATGTGCCATGACCCTTGTCACCCTAGTTGTGGATTACTAGTTGGACATTATTAAATTGCCAACATGGGTTTAGACCGTTGTAGTATAACGCTTAGACTCACTACGTGCTCATAACATGATTTTGGATAATCAAATGTTAATATTGACTTAATGATATATTGAACCTGTTTTGGAAAGGTATCATGTGATGTTGATGGCACGTGGTGCATGGTAATCAAGCGGGAGTTTGATAAACGATTTCGACGGGGCATGTGGCAAGAGTAATCAGTGGGCCGGTTGTGGCATTGGGAGTGTTGATTTGGTTCTTGGGTAGTCTTGCCCTGGTCACCCTAAGGACTTAACCTTGCAAGCCTTTGAACTGGGTCTAACGTGCAACCACATGTCTCAGAATGGGACGGACCTAGTTGACTAAGTTGCTAATAACGCACTGTGGGACCTCGGGAGGTCAACTACACCCTTTGTGTAAGTTGTGCGGGGAGCGCATGGGGCTTGAGGCCAGGTACCCATCTAACGGTTGATTGGCCTAAACTTCGCCTTAGCAAAGGGAAGGGTTAGTGCGCAATAACCAGGGAGGACCACTTGTATTGTTAGAAGTCTCCGAAAGACTTTGTTACGGGAACTCGCCTTTGTGGTGTTTGACTGTATCTTGTGGGTAAAGTGCATAACCTCTGCAGAGTTTAGAATCTATTCGAATAGCCGTGTCCGCGGCATTGGACATCGCTCGGGAATTACAGTCAAGGGTTAGATTTTCTCAAAAATAACTTTGGTTTGAAAAGTTGGGCTGGACTAATAATGAAGTTGATGGAAATGTGGTTTAGGATGGGAGAGATTTTTACCAAACTTCTTGAAAAGTTATTTATGTTTTACTTATTTCTACTGCTTTCGAATCTACTTATATTACTTGTCCAATGCTTTTCTGCAAATATACCTTGAGTTATTCCTTTGTACCAAGCCATGCATATAGTATATTAGTCACGCATTGCATTGCATGACTTGTCGAGTACCAAGTACTCACCCTTGCCTCAACACAACATCAGTTGAAGAGGAGACTACGCCAGCTTTGGAGGAGGAGCTCCAAGAGGATCCATCTACGTAGGGAGCGAGCCCAGTCAGTTGCCTGTGGTATACTGGATGGCGCCACGATGTTACCTTATTTGATTTTCCGCTGCTACTATTTCTCTTTTAATAAGTATCGTCCTGCGAGGCGTACATTTGTGACTTGACCATAAGGTCGAGTAACCAGTTTGGTTATTTAAATAAAGTACTTATTTAGTATCGAGTGGTATGATTGTGATAATTACCGATGTTAAGACTGTGTGCACTAGCGTGTTCCTGGACTAGTGCTGAATACACAGAGGGTCCGGATTTGCAAATTCGGGGTCCCGACAATGTTCGTGATGAAAGAGGATGTGAGGTTATGATGTCTCGATGTTACATTACTCAGAACACAACTGTGCTGCACCACCTTCGTGACAACCCATTTCAACTCATACTTGGGCTTGTGAGCATGAACACGCCAACCCCATTCTGCATTTTCACATTTGACTGTGTAACAGTCTTTATTGGATTTCACAACTCTCATCGGTCGCTGCAAGCTCATCGCCCAGACCCTTATAGCATCATGCAAAGTAGAATTCTCCGAATACATTGTGTGCACAAGAACCTCAGTTGGTTGGTACTCACATGTCGAGTCATGGGCATCGTCGACTACTAGGTCTTGCGCTTCACCCCTATTCCAAGCAGCGGGCACCTCTACAGACGTATTTCCATCATCGTCTGAGGAAGATTCAATATGTTCCTCTATCGCCAGTGCCTCTTCTTCCTCTGCCGCTCGCTCATTGTCTTGCTCTAGCACATCAACTAACCCTTCCAACTCCTCCCCTTCATCTACTTGTCCCGTCGGTGCAGCACATGACCGAATATTCTCATGGACTTCCGCCACACTTTCTACGTGCACCGTGATAGGGGTTTCATCACTTGGCAAGTATATTTTGACCGTCGCCTGCACAAAGAGGATGAAACCCCAACCATACCATTTTGATGAATTGACGTAGTTCCTCCAAGACTGAGACCGCTCCAATGGTCTAAGCACCCATACTGAGTCCTGTGTACCTCTCAGCCACAAGCATTTAATGTTCACGTCATGCACCACATAATTCAATGAAAGACTGTGACAAAGCCATCCGCACAGATCTTCAAAACTCATGTCTTCTGTATTCTGGTGGTACAAAACACACTGCTAAAAACTACTCAAATCAACCCCATATGGCCCCTCCTGAACTTCTCCTTCACCATAAAACACTTTGAATGCATCCGTAGCAGACATACCTACTCAAATATGAAAGTAATATTTTATAGCATGCGCAAGTAATATTTGACATATGAAATAATGGCCATAGTAATAGAGTGATTTACATTTGAAAAATTATGTATACATGTAATTTTTTCCAACCGTAGTTGCCACCTTGTTTATTCCTTATAACCAACAACTAACGATTTCATTGGGGAAAATAAGATCTAACATACCGACATTATTTACGTACATACATAAATGATCCACACCAACAACTAACAAGTCATTCTAGCCGATGAACATTGGCATCGGCAAACGGCAACGCTGCCAAATTTTCAGCGTGAAACCCCGCCGTGACAACTTAAACCAACGCATCGTTGGTGTTTTTGCTGCCACCTCAACCATTCTCATGTTGCCAAAGTTTTCCGTCGAAACCCTGCCGTGGTAACTGAAACCGTTATGAGGCCACAGCGGCACTAGTTGTTCTAGCCGCCAAACATCAACATCAGCAAACGGCAACACCGCAAAATTTCCCACCGAAACCACGCCGTCGCAACTTAAACCGATGCGCCATGGCAAGTTAAATGACGCACCGTGAGGTGAGTCCCAAACCTTTCACAATCTGTGGTGGCCTTCCACAAACACTTTGGACAGGTCGCACCAGATCACTCCCAAGCCATCTAGGAACATGAAGTTCCGAGAGTAATAGACTATCTACAAGTCCTAACCCTTGGTTCACTAACTCAATACAGTCTAGACTAAGCTTGGAGCAAAATCACTTTAGATTTTTTATCAAACAGTGAAGTTCAATCTCTTTGATGGCTTTTGAGCTCAAGGATGCTAAAAATGTCAAAGAGATGCAAAAGTTCTTCTAAAAGAAGGTCCTAGCATAGCTTATATAGCCCTCAAATAGGAAATAACCGTTACAGGCATTTACTAGCCATTGGGCTTTGTCAGAATGAAAAAAATATTCTAATGTTCCATGGACTTAGGTTACAAAGATCTGCAATATCATCAAGGCACGACGGACCAATATCTGAAAAAGTCCCATTTGTGCCAGACCGAAACACTCGGTCCATCGTAAAACACAATGAATCAACGTTTGTGCCGGACCACAAAACTTGGTCCGACGTACACATGCTTTTAGCAAAAGTTAGTGTGTCGTGAAACATTTAAAGCACAAATTGCCTTGGACCGAAAAATATGGTTCGGCGTACAAGGTAAATATACTGGAAGTTTGTCCAATGAACCAACTGAATATCAAATGGACTTCCAGAGAGTATTCTACTTGCGCTGGACCAAAAAACTTGGTCCGGTGATCAATTGAAAAACACGGTCCAACGTGAATGGCACACACTCAGTTTGATACTGAACTGAAACAATCTCAGCGCCAAATTGAAAAAGCTGGTCCGACGTAGATGGTGTACACTCAGTATAAGACTTTGAGTGAGGATTTCAGTGCCAGACTGAAAAAGTCGGTCCAGCGTGAATGGTTTCTAGTCTTACTGAATGAAGGACTTTTGATTCTGAGGGAAAAGAATGAAGTGACCTTTACTCCAAGTAATCTTGACATATTTTGCCTAGGAACCAAGTTACTTACTTGTGCATAATCCCTCTTAATATTACGGCTTCACCAAAATAATCCTAGCTATATGACTTGAACTACTCCCAAGCCAAAACTAGAAATAAGAGTCCTTAGCCTTTATTCTTCAGTCATAAAAGTCTTCAAACCACCAAGAGTACTTTACTTGATCATCAACACCAAAACCATATAAAGCATAATTAAAGAATTGTGTGTGTGTGTGGGGGGGGGGCTAGATACTTTTGATCTCCCCCTTTTTGGTGATTAATGACAACAACCTTGATAATCCATTATTTTGGATAGAATTGATTTATCTTTTTCCGCAAAGAACTGTTAGTCTAACAGAACAAGAGTAATATTTGTAGAAGTAAGTATAACAGTTTATGCTCCCCATGAATAAGTGCTTGGATTGACAAGAACATATGAGATCATAAACACAATAGTTTAACACAAGCCTTATCAGAGCAAAAACAGAGCATAACTGAAAAGACTTATTAGAGCAAAAGGAGTCATTTTAGTGCAAATTTTCAGAGTAATTCGAACACAAATTTCACAAAACACAAAGCATTGAAATAACTGAATAGCCAAGTCAAGTCCAGAGCAGAGAATGCAACATATTACAATAACACAAAATAGTAAATAGATTTATGGCTAGTTTATCCCCTTCATCAGACTAAGACTAAGACCAATCTTCCAACTAATTTCTCCCCATTTCGCATCAATTGCGAAAAAGAGGTCACCTCTTGTGCCTGGAGAAAGTCCTCTTGAACAAACTTGAAGCCCTGGAGCTTGTGCTCTGCCTTGGAGGAGACAAACGTTGCCACTGTGGAGATTGTTCTTCAGATTGATGAGCAGCCACTGCCTGATCATGCCAGGTAGGGTAATTTGGATCCCCAGGCTGAGGAGAAGAAGTGTGCTACTATTGTTCAAACTCAGCTTGTTGTAAACCCATAGCTTGATCATGCCAACTTGGATAACCAAGATCTCCAGGCTGAGGGCCAACTGTCTAGTTTTGGAAGTCTTCTTGAAGTTGGTGTAAGGACTCAAGAGCTGGGTTTGTTTGGTCAAGAATGAGTTGCCCAAGCTGCTCTTGATTAGAGACCAGATTTGCTCGAGTGTCATCAAAATAGTCTAAATGATCATCGAAGGACTTCCCAAGCCAATTCAGTATACCTCCATGAGTGTTCAGCTTGGTATTCACTGAACTTGCAAACTGATCAAACTTGGAATCTTGAGCATTCTGCTTCTTGTTTATACCATACAGTCTGTCCTTGATTGTCAGCTCATTTGTCTTGATCTCACCAATCCACTTTCTCAAGTCAAACTGATTGCTTCTAAGCATTTCAAATCTTTTTTAACTTTCATTCTTGATCAAGTTTTGCTCTTCATGGATTTTCTTTAGCAGTTCTTGAGTTTGTTGAACCTAATCATGATATTGTTGAAGTGTAGTCATATGTTCATGATGCTTGAGTGTTGCCAAGTTTCTTTCTTCAACAAATCTTTCTTGGGCAGCTCTTAGATCAGCATTGTATTGTTGCTCAAAAAGTCCAAACCAATCTGGTTGAGTGCTCCATGCTGATTGTTGTTCATACTGAGGTGGAGGTGGTGGTTGCTCATACTGTTGTGGAATAGGTGAATGATGAGAACCTTCAACTCCTTGTGGGAATGCTGATCCCCCTGCCTCATAGTCATGTGCTGCAGGTCTGAATGCTTGAGCTTCATAAAATCTAGTTGCTACAGCAAGCTCCCAAAGTTTCTGAACTTCTGGTTCTTCTCCTTTCTCTTGAGATTCTGAGCTAAGAATGATTTCTGTAGCCACATATTGCTCCTCAATAGGTTCTTCATGCTCAGATTGTGCCATAGGTGGTTTATCAGGAATGCTCAGATTGAAGAAGAGGACCATGACTGAAACTGTGATGACTATGATCAGAGTGGCTAGGTATCTGTTCTCCTCCCATATCTGCACCATCCGAGTCATTATTGTTACTGTCATGATGAGCATTTGGCTCATTTTCTTGTGGTGCTGGAGGTGGAGTTGGTACTCTTGCTCTTCTGGCAGCTTCTTCAGTAGACAACTTGTGCATCTTATACTGCTTTGGAAGAGAGAATCTTCTATTCAATTCTATTTGAGAAATGATCCCTTGGGCCAAAAGCATCTGAGAAATTTGCTGTGCAAAAGGGAGTGGACTGCCCATTCTTCTGTAGATGGCTTCTTCCATTTCTCCAAAGATATAGTATGTTAGGTCAATGGGTTGTCTTGACAGGATCAGATGTAGTAACCATGCTAGATTAGGTGTGACACCCTCCTTATAACCAGTCTTTGGGTAAATGGTATGTTTGAGCAACAGCAAAAGGATCTTGCCTTCAGCAGACAAACAATTTTCCCTATTTGCATTGAAGTTTGCCTCATTGATGTCTCTGTATATGTGATCTGATAGGTTCAAATCAGGCATGTCACCCACTTGCCTCCATCTGTTCCCAGGGAACATTTTATCATGAATTCTAGTCCTGTTTACTAAATGACTGTTTGCTCCAATGGCTGCTTCAAAGTGAGGAGATCTAACTTTTCTGATTTTCCCATCTATAGTGAAGAGGATGTAGTGTCTTTTCTTATTCACTAGTAGAGAGGCATAGAATTCTAGGATTATGTCTTCATTCCATTGAGTGGCTCTATTTGACAAAAGTTCTGCCAATCCAGGAGTTGATCTTACACACTCATGAATTCTATTGGAGCCAATTACTGAATTTACCTGATTCCAATCCACATACTGCTGCTTACAAAGAGCAGATACAGATTTTCCCCTTTTGTTACTTTTGCTCTTGTATCCTAAAAAGATGTTTTCTGTGCAGAGTTGCAATGAAATTTTCATCCAAAGGAGGTCTGGTGAAGGGAAACCAAATCTTTTCATTCACTAGTCTAATTGATCTTAGCTTTTTACCTCCTAGAGTGGCTAACTCATGTCCAACAAACATATCCACTTCAATGCTTAGTTCTTCTTCTTCATAACTAGATTGCACACTTGGTTCATATTCACTATCTTCAGAAGATGATTCATGGTCAAACAATATGGGTTGCTTATCTTTTCTTGGAGGTCTAGTGGTTGTCACTTTTCTTTGAACTCTACCAGAAGTTTGAGTATCTTGCTGTTGTTCAGGCTCTTGAGATTGTTGTGGCTGAGAGGAACTAGAGGTCCTTTGTTTCTTTCCCTTAACTTTGCTGATCAATTTGCCCAACAAACCCCTTTTGTCTGAATCATTGGTCATTTTTACAGAGCACTACTGAACTCAAACACAGTTCTTTAACTCTTTTCATAGGCACAAGAACTGACCTAATTTACAGGAGAAGAAAAGTCCTTAAGATACAAACAACTAGGTCTAAGGTTTAGTTTTTGTAGAAAAGAAAAGAGAGAACTGAAGGACTTACCGAACCCTAGAGAGGCCTTTTGAGCAAAACACCGTTGACACGCCCAAATGGGGTTGACTTTGGTAAAGAGAGAAGTTCTTGCTCGAGAGGATGAGAGTTGTTTGAGGATTTTGGTGGTTTTGGAGAATGTGAGTGATTTGGGGAAACTGAAGGTAAAAACTGACAGGAGAAAGTATGAAACTCATACAGTGCAAAGAAAAACTACTGCGTTGGGAAAGGGTGCCTTTAACAGGGGTAGTTGGTGGTAGACAGGCATCCTCTTTTTACTCTGGTTGGTGAAACCCATAGAGAATGATTCTATGAAATGCTTGGGTCTCGAAATCAATAAGGTTAGCATATATGAGTCCTAAAATTAGATAGGATTTTGAAAATTTTGAACTTAGATGAGTACTTTTCAAAAGAACAGATTGAAAACTTTTGAAATAGACAAGAGATTAAGAGACAATTTTTTGCAAGTGTACGCCGGACCAATTTTGGTGAAAAATAGAGAGTTTTCTATTTACGCCAGACCAAGTTAGCACAGAAACATGCTTACTCCAGACTAAGTTGAAACGGTCCGTCGCTAATGGTTTTTCATCAAGACTTGGTCCATGGTGAAAGTACCATTTGCGCCGGATTGAATTTTTCAGTCCATTGAAGACTTACTTATTTGCTAAGTTGTTCCGTCGTGAATGGAAACTTACTGTTTTTACACATTTGTATTTGGGAACATGGTCCATCATACACATGCAATTTTCTGAATGAGAAGTTAAGAGATATCTAGACTCATAGAGATTTTCAAAGATCCTCTTGAAGATCGAATTAAGACTAAAATGGGATCTTAGAATAATCTTAGATTTAAGATTAATCAATTACAACCAAAGAGAGATGGAAGGATTTTGAAACCTTTTGGAGATATATGTGCCCTCTAATCAAGTGAGCAAGAATATTAACAAATTCAGGCTCATAGAGATAGACACATGTGCTGAGTGGTTAGATATTTGAGTTTTTGCAAACATTTTTCATTTGAAATCAATTTTGACCTATTTTCTATGGTTTTAGATAGGATAAGATAGAGACATAGAAAGAGAAGGTTTTTAGCAACCATTTGGGAAATTTTAATTAGAAGACAATTTTTGTATTTAGTAAAATAATCTTATGCCACTCAAGCATTTTAGAATTGATTTGTTCAAAGTGGGTTGCAAGAGATGCATAGCAAGCAATCTTGGTTCCCCCTTAATGTGATAATCCTTCCAAGAACCAAATCAATGAACACCAAATAAAAACACAGATAGAATCAATCATGGTGCACAAGCTTAAGCAACATTAGAGAAGTCTATGACATTTAACTCATTCCTCAATTTGCAAAACCGAGCTTCATCTAAGGGCTTGGTAAGGATATCCGTCAATTGATCTTCAGTTCTAATGTGGCTAATAGTGATATCTCCCTTAGTCACACGATCTCTTAGGAAATGATGGTGAATATCTATTTATTTGGTTCTAGAATTGTGACACCACAGAGTGTCGTAACCTTATTTAATGTGAATGTTGAGGTCAAAAACTTTATGAAATATGAAATTGGAGGTTGAAACCATACGTTATGAGGTTAATTTGTGTTTTGGGCCTTCCGGGGGACATTGGGCCTAGGGGGAAAGGGTCGTGGGCCTTGGTGGGGTAGAGTTTGAGTCCAAATAGGAGTAGGAAACCTGGTTGGGGGCCTCCTCCACCCCTTTTGGTGCGCCCCATCCAGCCCCTTGCGCCCCCACTCCCATGCCCTAGCCGCCACCTCCCACCTCCCCTCTCCCTTGCTTGCGCCTCCCCTCCCCCATTGCTCCCCATTGCTCCACCACCCCTCCACCACCTCTCCACCTCCCTTGCTGCCCCTAGGGTAGATCCCCACCTCAGCACCTCGAAGATCAATCTGTTGGAGCGCTCCGCGACGAGGAGATCCGGCGGGATTGGAGCGAGGAAGGAGATCGCGCGAACCGGGAGGAGATCTATTGGGTTTTCATGCGTCGGGCGAAGGTATGGCCATGGGACTCCTTGGGGTTGGCCTAGGTACTGTTCTTAGGGTCATTATCATGTTTTTAGATCAATTGGTGGTGCTGGAATTGAGTAGATTAGATAAAATCTAGAAGTTGCCACGTTGAGCTCGGTGACCTAGGGCTATGGGTGCGCACGGAAACGGAGAACACGACACAGGTGACGGTGCATTAAATACGGCCCTCGGCGTCCGTGAAATCCGCGGAAAACAAAGCCCACTCGGGCGCAGCGGCAGAATCCGGCGATGACTCGGAGAGGGTGACGTGGCTCAATCTCAGCCGCACACGTGTACACGTTCAATGGCTGAGATCGCTCCGAGCGCGAACGGATCTGGACCGGATCCGGTCGAGGTGACGTGGCGCAACGTCGGCCGTTGGATCGAGATCCAACGGTCACGTGGGTTAGGGTTTAGGTCCGGCTCTGTCTGGCTCGAACGCGGCTCGGTCGGACTCGAGTCAGACTCGGGTCGGATGAACAGTGAAACCCATTAGGGTTTTTCCAGCGATTTAATATTTAAAATAATTCTAGAAATTCAAATAAATCGAGAAAATAACAAAATGCTCAGAAAAATTCTGGAAAATACGTTGAAACATTTTGGACTTAAATAAAATATTTCCAACAAAACTTTATTTAAAACTGTTAATTATTTAATTTTCTCTAAAGGGAATAAATTCAAATTAAATCAAAATAAATCCCAAAAAAATTCCAAAAATTCTCAAAAGTGCAAAACACCATTAAAATACATGAAAAGCAAAAATTGGGGTGTTACAGGGGGGCTTGATGCTTTCAACCTTTCGCATCGGCAAACGGCAACACCGCCAACGTTTCCCGTCGAAACCCTGCCATGGCAACTGAAACCGTTCTGAGGCCACCGCGACACTAGTCGTTCTTGACGCCGACTGTCGACATTAGCAAATGGCAACGCCGCCAAATTTCCCACCGAAACCCCGCCGTGGCAACTTAAACCGACGCGCCGTTGGCATTTTTTTTTGCAGCCACGTCAGCCGTTCTCACGCTGCCAACATTTCCTGTTGAATCCCCGTCGTGGAAACTGAAACCGTTTGAGGTCACCGCGGCACTAGTCATTCTAGCCGCCAAATTTCCCTCCAAAACCCCGTCGTGGCAACTTAAACCGACGCGTCGTGGCAACTTAAACGATGCGCCGTAGGCGTTTTTCGCTATCGCAGCAGACGTTCTAACGCCATCGTGGCACCACCCCCTAGTCACGTACCGATGGCACGGGATAACAATATTCTGAGACTACTTATATTTTTTCTAACTAAATGTCAACAATATATGCATAAAATATAATTAATTAGGTACTACATTTTTTTTACTACCCCTAACAGTTTTCTGAGATTACCTAGATTTTTTCTAACTACATAGCAATTATTCCGACGAAAAAATAATTATAGAAATTACTAACCGATGAACGAAGAACGAACAAAGAACTGCTTCCTCTTCCTTCTCTCTTCTCTCCTCCCTCTTTGGCCATGGCTCCCTTTTTCTTCTCCACTCCCCACTCTCTTTCTTCTTTCTTTCTTCTTTCTTCTCCTCTTTCAGACGGCGCTCTTCTCTTCTTTCTTTTTCTTTCTTTGCCGCCGCACGCTCTCTCCCTCTCCTTTTCTTTCTCGGCCCGGCCGAACGTCTGCCGCTGCACTACCACACCAACGCTCACGTTGCGCTCTGTCGCGGCAGCAATCTACGATTGAAATGTCTGTCGTGACATCAATTTGCGATTGGAAACCAGCCGCACCATGTGGTGCGATTGATGTCCTGTCGCGCCACCGTGGCGCGACAGATGGTCATTTTTGCAAAAATAAAATTTCATAGTATATTTTTGTATTTCACGAATAAAAAATGATTATTTCAAAAAAAAATCGAGAGGCACCCATCTCCCCCTCTATTTATAGTATAAGGGAGTCAATCTCCACTCTTGATGACCTTTTTGGCTCTCAAGAAACTGTCATGGGTTGAGATGCACTCCATCTCTCATACATGGGCTACCCCGTAACCCAATAGTATCACGGGTTTTGCACGCTTCTCAAAGCGAGCTAACTTGGCCGCTACTCCATGCTCTAAATTGCAACCAAACGGCTCTCTTTGATCTGACCAGCTCTAAGATAGAATCCCAGCTGTTCCCTTGCCTTCATGGCTTGTAGCGACTCCATCTCTGGTCATCCTCCGGTGATCCCCAACCGTCTGGACCTTTGGCGCACCTCACCTAGTCCCGGTCATCCTTCGCCTCACTATGACCACACGCCTTTGTCCTGCAACCATCAAAAACAAGGAGACCCATCACATAGCATTGTCCAATAATTTATGCACATTAATCAATCACATGAAGAATATTGCATTTATTTCAGATCATGTCTTGCAGTAAAAGTCGGCACTACCGCCCATCTGGAATGGGTAGTACCACTCGGCCGGCACTTCCACTCCCCAGAGGCCGGTAGTGCCGCTCACGCTAAAGTCTGTGTGAGAACACCTCTCTGAAAAATAACTACTGCCGTTCTACGGCTGGTAGCTCCGATAGGCCAACACTACCGCCATCTCATGCTTGTAGTGCTGCCCTACGGTGACAACACCTTAAATTGCTTTCTTTTTAAAATCCATTTCAAATACAAACTCAAACCTAAGCAAACCTAGCTCAAATAAAATCAAATACTCATCATAAATATGGATAGACCTCCACGTAGTCTTTCGTAATAATTATCATTTGTTTGCTAGTTAGTTATAGTTCCCCGGATAATTAGGCACAATTTTGACGCTCTAGTGTTCAGGTGTGTTGCACTTTCCTTGTTCGGTTTATTCCTGCAGATTACTCGTGAGCAAGCAGGCTGCCATTGAATCACATATTTGGCTATTTGATTAAGGGTGCTTACAATGGATAATGTAATGTAATATATCAGATATTGCTGACTGATAGGCCAACCTGCATTACCATGTGACCTTCAATTGAAGTCAGTCCAGTGTGTCGATCAGATGTGGTTCCTTCTTGAAGCTTCTGTCTAGCATGATCCTAAAGACTATTTCAGAACAATCCTTGCACATTCATTACTTCCTGACACACTCATGTGTCAATTTTAATCCTCACTCCCAACTACAGAGTTGGTGAGAGACAGATTATATATATATGTTTTGATGGTGGCAATAGTATCTCTTGCCTTGCATAGCCCTTACATAGTCCCTGTTGTTTTCTCTTCCAGGAATTAGTACATGAGTGGTCACTTTACTGAAGCCCATCTCTGTGGCTTCCACTATGTTGTGGTCTGCAGTTTGCATGACACAGCCCATATTATTACAGGTGTTGTGCCTTTAAGGACCTTATCACTTTACAGTGTTTATGGAGCCCTTGTGCCACCATCTTTGCCACCAGCTGTAGTGGTTGATCTATCACCTCAAGCTTGTGTGTTCATGGGAGGATTCACTGGTTTTAACTTCCACCCCATGCTGCTCCTTTCTCCTTTCAATTAAGTTGAGAGTTGAGACCCTGTTCCTGATTAACCAGTCGAGGTGATTGGTTTAGTACTCACATCCATCAGTTACCTCCATGAGCTTGCTTGTCACCATGTAGTTAGCCCTTCAGAGTTCGCACTGCACTGCGTACATGGCCCCCCCTGGCCGGCGCATGGTTTGGTACAAAGCTCACATTGCACATGCAGGGCCTGTTCGTGGTCACCAGGCAGGACCCTCTGTTCATTGTCATGCGATCCTGTACCTCACCATACTAACTAGATGCCATTTCGCTCTCATGAGCAGCGTACATTGCAAATTTTCTTTTTGTTGGTTTGGACAAGGCCCCGTGATCTTATCGCTCTGTCGATAACAGCTTTCGCAGGAAGCTTTGCATCATCATCTCATCTGACGTGCCCATCTGGGATTATCGCAATGCTTTATGTCTCCATTTGTGCTAGCTTACCTCTGATTAAGTTTTTTCTAGCATGTCCCAATTAACATCGCCGCTCTGAAAGATGCTTTCATATACCTCCTTCGAAACGGGATGGGAACACAAATTAGTACTGCATTTGCCTGCAATTTCAGCTTATCTTCCTTTGTTGTCATTTATATTGTAATTCACAAAGAATGTAGGCAGCTGCTTCACTATATATGCATGGAATCTATCTGTCCCTGTCAATCTGAGTTCAGTCTCAGCTTCTTCTTTGTTTCTTCCCTTTGTCTTTTGAGGGGAAAGCTACATGCATATGCTAGTTTCTGCGTGGAAATTCCTATTTTTGGAACATATGTGTTGTATGTTTCTTTTAAATTAGTGCCTTCCTGTTCGTGATCACTGATTCTGGATGTACATGCAAGGACTGACAGAGAGATTCTGATGGCATCATTTACCTTGTCTATATAAATAATTGTCATTTTTGCAGTGTAACAAACACTGCATTTGAAGAGTTGGCTGGTACTGGTAGTGATCCACTGAAAATGCTGTCAGATTTTCCATCCCAACTTTGGTCAAGTTATGGCATTATATAAGGTGATCATAACTTTTGCCGCAACCTTGTCTATCCTTTTGCTGCATTTTCACAACTGTACAAGAAACATGGGTACCGGCAGGACACAGTACATATATGTGCTGTACCGAGGCGGAGCCAGCCCAAGCCTAAGCCCAAGCCTCGGGCTGGCCTATGTGTTCTTGCGCTGATTTGCAATTTATATAGGCTTTATTTGGTAGCTTTACATGGGATTTTTATGCGAGGCCCCGATGATCCGAGGCCTGACTCCACCCCTGTGCGGTACCATGTTATTGTT
Source organism: Rhipidocladum racemiflorum (assembly GCA_036346355.1). Classification (NCBI taxonomy): domain Eukaryota; kingdom Viridiplantae; phylum Streptophyta; class Magnoliopsida; order Poales; family Poaceae; genus Rhipidocladum; species Rhipidocladum racemiflorum. The sequence goes on along the minus strand of CM070575.1, from coordinate 29,177,450 downwards.
CGCTAGCTTGCATAATTTCGTGCAGTATGTTAAAGTAAGTATTTGTACTCTTCAACCGAGCGTAATTTTGCGCATTTTTTTTTTAGAAAAATGTGTTTTACAGGGAAAATTCACTTGGGAGTACGTGTAGGTTGCCTGGTTCCACAACGTAGGGCCTCTTTGATTCGCAGGAATTTTACAAGAATTTCACACGAAACCATTCAATTTCCACAGAAAATGAAAACAAATTCCCACGGACCAAAGAGGCCTGTAATTACTTCGGTGGAGTCGTGGAGAAACTTGCATCAATGATTAGGGCAATAATGCTGTTACGCTTGGGGGCATGATTCAGCAATCTTTGTAGAGAGATGGGGATGAAAAGTGAAAACGAAATTACAACATGGATGTGATTTTACAGTAGCATCATGATGTTATCTTGACGTTACGCTGTGGTACCTTCTGAAAAAAGGGCGCTGCACTTGTGTCTTAGGAGCCAGGCTTGTAGGGAACTTATGCAAATGAGAACTGGTAACTTTTGTCTGGTACTGTGCCGCGACATTGTATGCTCGATCGATGACGACGACCAAACTTCGTCGCCTGTGCAGCTGGTAGGTCTCTGGGAGGGTACAATCCCTGCAGCCCTGCTGCAATACCATCCTTTACCTGGCACTGTTCTGGCAGGCTACCTCGTCGCCCCCTGCACTGCAGGTCTGTATAATCTGTATACGTATATATAAATATGCTTTTGTCCTAGTATGCATCGAGTTATTGCTTTCTTTGCAGTGGTGTTGTTCATGTGGAAGTCCAGTCCATCAGCTTGCATTTCTTTTTCTCTCTGTTGTTGGTTGCTTCTTTAATTTTTCTACTGTTTGTTCTTAACCCCCCAAAACCATACAAGAAGGAAGAAGCTGTGCCGCTACAGAATTTTTGGAAACCCTCTCCGTTGAGACGACATCGTCGATCGTTATGCCGGCATAAACAGTGTGTAATTATAGCATCATGTCAGTCTTTTCCCAGGTTGTAATTAACTGTTTAATAATGTGAGTTTGTGGCTGAGTACCATGCAGTGAATAATTCAAAGGTGACTGAGATTTCCATTGTGAGAAGAATTAATGCAATGACTTCTTGTCTGATTTTCTCACTCACCTAGTAGTCTCACCAAAACATCATGGACCAATATTAATTTTGTCAGACTGCACTCCACAGTGTAAGGGCTCCAACCTCAGTCTAGCAAATAGAAGAAAAAAAAAAACTAATAAAGAGATGCAGTTACATGCATACCTCTAACCAGTCTCTTCAACAATTCGTTTATCATGTAAAATTAGTTTGATTTGAGAACTCAACTCTTTTTTTTTTTGCTTGTTTCTTTAAGGCAGGCTTTAAATTAAGCATTTACAAGAAAGACAATAGAGAAGCATTTCCTTGATGCATGCATCAACCAGGTGATCATCATCTCAAACTGAACATTGACATGGCACTCACAGAAGCTAGCTGGAACTGGAAGCTATGAAAGAGTTACAGCAATGGCGACCCGATCCAAACCAACAATATATGCGCACATCAGTGTCACCATGTCGATGCATGCTTCCTACGGATGGAAGCGCTGCATGCAGGCGTGGCAGGTGATCTCGAGCGCCGCGGCGGACGCAGCGGATCCGAGCCGCCGCGCGGCGATCTCCTTCATCCGCTCCACACGCTCCACCTCCTCGCGCGCGCGGTCCCAGATCATCCTGGCGCGCGCAAACTCCTTCTCGGCGAGCTCCAACTCCCGCTTCGCCAGCTCCCGGACGCGCTCCGCGTAGGCGCGCTCGGCCGACGCCAGCCGCACCTGCTCCGCCGTCTGCTGCTTCACCGCGCGCACGTCCACGGTCACCTGCTGCTGCTGCCTCGCCGCGCTAACCGCCACCATCGCCGCCGTCCTCCTGTTCTCTTTTGCAGGCGGCGACGGGGCCGGCGGCGGTGGCAGCTGCTGCCTCGGCCCAATGCTCATCGACAGGTCCAGGTCCAGCTGCGGGTGGTCGCCGGCAGCGCTCGCCTGCCCCGCCGGCACGTCGCGGAGGACTCGAGCCGCCCTTGCGGGGAGCAGCAGCAGCTGGAGCTCTCTCTCCCCTTGCTTCTGATCCATGGAGGAGAAGCACGAGGTATTTCTTGCTTTCTTAGCTGTATGTTTAGCTGCTTTGTTTTAGCCTAGCTTAGTTTTGGTGTTGTGTGTCATGCTGTGTAAGTATATACTATATATGAGCGAGGGAGCAGCTAGCATGTGATTTTACCATAATGCCCCTGGTCTTATCTGTAAGACTACATGTTTGTTTGGTTTGAAGCTAACTTTATGGGTCTAAACTTAGACTGCTACAGGTTATTAGCAGTTATTTGGTTCTTTGCCACAACCGTGGCGTATGACACTTTATTAGCCACATGTCCCACACGTCATAGACTCAGTTTTTTGCCACACTTATGGCGTTGAATTTTGTTGTCACAAAAAACATAGCAAGACACACCTGCATAAAGTTAGTTACGGTAAATTTGGCTTCAAACCAAACAGGTTCTACCACTGTAACTAGCTAGTGACTTTGTACTCGCACGAGGGTATCACTACCACGAAATAGTGATTCCCTTACGGTCTTAGTTTTTCTTGAAAAATCCTCAGAAGCATGTCAAGGATTCATATTTTTCTTGATAGGAATTATAATGACATCAGGAAAATTGTAATATTTCTGAAAGGTACCGCACAACTGTTAGGAAAAATATTTTTGAGGGATGGTTAGAAAAAACCATACGAAAAATTAGTTTTTTTACCAGTATAAGCCGTTAGGTTTATACTTTGGTCATTTTACCACATTAGGTGTTGTTCGAGCGAGAAAAAATTGGCCACTGCACCCATAATAGCTATGTTGCCACGCCAATCTCTACTATGCCGCGCTAAGGATTATAATTTTCCTGAGTGTAAAGCGATACCGTCAAAATAAGTTTAGGATTGGTATGGAGGAAATATCCCAAATCCCCTCTACGCACTTCTTCTCCCCAAATGCACTTCTTCAATCTCCCCCAAATCCCATCTACACAATTCTTCTCTTGCTGACACACTTCTTCTCCCCCAAAATCCCTAGCTCCATCCTTCGCTTCGTTGATGCCATCTGTAGCCGCCCCACCACTCCCATCCAATCTCTGAGCACCCCCAACTAGAACCGCTTCCTTATCCACCCACAACCTCTGCGACATCGAGTCATGTTCGCCGCCATCACCAGATCAAGATAAATCCATGGCATTGGTAGCCTCCCTAGCATGGATTTCCTTTTTTGACTGGTGTGTTCTCCATGTCCTCGCTAGCGACCACCATCCACCAACGCCTGCCTCAGCTCGTCTCCTTATAGATCTGTAACCGTTGCATGCCTGGTTAGAACCTTCGTCTATGCCTGGTAAGTACTCTCTTCCACGCATTCTTCTCTCTCTCTCTCTCTCTCTCTATATATATATATATATATATATATATATATATCTATATATCTCTCTCTCTCTCTTTCTCTCTCTCTCTCTCTCTTCTTTGTTTGTGGTACTAGCTACTTAATCTAAGTGGTGATTGGCCAGTTCACCTTCTTGCTGTGCTAATTGAAGTTTGAGAAGTGGTTTAAGAATTTTTTCTAGCCAAGAAGTATCATAATTTCTGTACTTTTATTACACATTGTCTCTCTGATGTAACTTACAAGTTGTCTCCAGTGAAAAAGAACAATTTTTGATTTTGTTCAAATAACAGCAATGGTGGTTTGAACCCTCCTGAAGGACGAACATAACAAATAGAGTTCTATCAGGAGGACGGTTTGCAAGGCACCTTTCTTATTGACTTAGGGAATGACTTTGAAATCCCACTTCCATTGATCTTGGATGAAATAAGAAATCCAAAAGATTTAGAATTTTTACAAGGCCAGAATGTTCATCCTCAAGAAGATGAGCAAGAAATTATGAAGATGAAGATGAATATGATAAGGACAAAGATGATGAGCTTCAACCTCCAAATTATGATAGATTTCTGACTTTTGTGTAGTTGTCATTTAATTGTTTACCTTGTGTAGCTTGTACTTGTGATTTTGATTTATGCAGCGGGACTACTAATTTACTTATTCTCTATTTCAAGCTATCTCTTTGTTTTGATGTTCCATGTGGCATTGACAAAGGCAACATATCCAGTGCAATTAAAGTTTTCGTGCAACCACCGTGCAAACCTACTAAAAAAAGTTTCAAAAAATTCTGAAAAAAATCATGGATGTACATCTCAACTTTCCCCATCTACATATAAAATTTTATGATCAAATACGTACTATGCTATAAGTTACAAAAAAGACAAATTTTGTGCTGTCTATTGTAGCAAGATTCCAAGCGAAAATTTGTCTTTTTTGTAACTTCTAGCATAATATGTATTTGATCATTAAATTTTATACGTAGATGGGGTAAGTTGAGATGTACATCCATGAATTTTTTTAGATTTTTTTGAAACTTTTTTTATTAGGGTTGCACGGTGGTTGCACGAAAATTTTAATCTAAATGCATATTTTGCCATTGACAAATGCCACATTTAATTGCACTCAATTTCATACCATGTATATCTAAATGGTGATAAAGTGGCACTAACTTCAAATTGTAACAATGTAGGATATGAATCATATTCATCCCATTCGACGTGGTGGTCGCCAACATGGAAGTACCGCCTCCCAAAGGAAAAGTGCTTATAGCACCAACAATATTGACAATGCTTCGCAAAGGACTAGTGGTGGTGGTAGTACTTGCATTGGCAGTGGTTCTCAAAAGGAGCAATGGAGCTGCTCAACAAGGGGGGGGGGAGAAGCAGTCACAGACCATATTACGTACATATGCCTTCGTGGGCTAGCAAGATTACCCTGATACCGAAGGGTGACAAGTGAGTACAGACTTGTATACTTACGCATTTCGTAGTTACTGCATTGGTGCATTACAAATATTTAATTATTATTAACATATATATGACTGCAATGCCAATTAACCTTGCCATGATTAATTCATGTGTAGGCAATTCAAATATACCAATTACCAACTAAATAAAGAGTACACATATCAAACACAGCTTGGAGTTATTATGAAACATGAGTACCTAGGTGTTGTGGAGGACAAGGATGAGCATGATAATATCTTCAATACCCGTCCTACGTTGGCATGGGATGATTATTATGTCTATAAAGACGATGAGGGAATAACTACTCAAGATCGAGTAAAGCGAGAGTTTTGGGTATGGACATACTTGTAGTTCATATAAACAAATACTTTAGTCGACTACTAACTGCCCTTGCCCTCTATGTAGCATTTGTTTGAAGTTGACACAAACAACAAGGCATAAGCAGACATTGTGCTCGAAAATTATGCTATGGACCTGTGAAGTATATGATGTATAAGACACGTGTTGATGCCGTAAGGGGTACTATAGAAATCAAGGAGAGGATATCGATGACACGCTGGCATGGCCAAGAGAAATCGAGTATGAGAAATACTTGAATGGTAAGATTTGGTGGTGCAATGACCTAGTATGGTCACTTCTTTGTCATAACTAGTGTACCAATCGGTTCAAGACAAAACGAAAGAGAGGCCAGGAAGCATGGTTCAAATCTGACGATGCTACTCAAAACCGAGGTGGTTCGTGACCATACATAGAGACTAAACAATACCTGATTTGAAATCTTATCTACCATGATTTTGTTTAACTCATTTATCTCTTGGTTTTCCATTGTGTTCCATTGTTATGATTGTACATATCAATCTGAAGATATATCATACATGTGGTTCTCTCAGTTTTTCTCTTTTTCGATATTAATAAGCTGGTAGGTTGTAACTGGGTTCATTGTTTGCTTCTCCATGCCATAAAAACACAAATATGGAACACAGAAGGCTACTTGGCTTAACAGATATGTTGTAATGAAGTCAGACATGAAAAATGTGGATGATAGTGGTAGTAGTGGTCCAGTCAGCAACCAAAAAGCATAGAAACACATTGTAAGTTCTCCCTTGTTTGTATTATTTCAAGTTAACTCATATTTTAGGAATGAAGCTTAAATGTTGCTTTTATTCTAGAATAATTACTCTGCAGCTGCTATTGCTTAATATCCAGATGATTGAGAGCAGCATCCACTTGATGGAAGCATATTGTACAACATCAATGGCGGCATGCCCCATGGCCATGTACCAATTGGGAATGGTGCTATCAAGAAGCTGTTATTCAATCAACTGCCAAATCAAGGAACATCAGGCCATCCAATTCCACCTATTATTGAAATATGGTCTAACCTAATCAAGAACTACTCCAAAAAGCAGAAGTTCATCGCCAAATGATCTTGGTAATAATGTTAATTCACACAAATTTACAATTGATGTCAATGTTGCATAGTTCAACTTCAAATGGTACTTTCCAAATGTAGATGCTTTTTGAGAAGATAGGAGAATAACCACCACCCGAGATGCTACACCATGGAACACCTACACAAGCATGGGTAACAACATTTACTACATAGAATTATTGCTTTGTGTACAAATAAAATCCCCTATGAGCTTACTACATTTGGCACCTCTATGATAATTTGGAGGACCAATTGGATTAGACAGCTAATTTTTTTGGTGTCAAAGTGTCAACAAGCAGTGCAGCAATGAACGAGTAGACTCATGTTAAATGTTCTAAACATGGGCATAACCTAAATCTCATTTAATTATAGTTGACGGTAAGGTGGCAAAGGACTTTTTTGCTAGTTAATACTAGAGGTGAGCATCGGGCTAGGCAATTTTGGGCTAGCCCGAATCACAAATGACCCAACATAGCCTAAGGCCTAGCCCAGCACAAAGATGAATGGGCCGTGCCAAGCCTGAGAACTGGGCACGATGGGCGGCACAACCTAGCACAACGGTTTAGGCCGTGCTCGTGCCCATGTGGCATGCCATAGTGCATCCATTTCACGCCAGAGAAGCACACACTGACACAACAGACCTGCTGCAAGGCCACGGCAGGGCACAGAGTTGGGGGACAAGAGGAGGCGGAGGTGGTACCTTGCCACGCCTTTCCTATGCCGTGCTCTGCCGTAGCCCACCTCGCCCTCACCATGCCATTCCCTTGCCCCACCTTGCCCTGGCCACCTGGCAGTGAGTCTTTCCCTTGGCCCCACCTGCTAGTGTCGCTCTCCTTCCCCATTCATTTTCCCCCTTCGCGCAGAGCATGCCCTACTCAACCCCTGCCTTGGCAATGCTCGGGCCTCGCTTTCCCTGTAGGTCAGTCTCACCATGTTACGGCCATCACCTGCCACGGCAGACTCTTCCCCCACCCGCACTATGCTGCAGCATGATAGAAGCGCCAAGCTTTGTGGAACTTATGCCACACCACACGGGATCTTGCAACGTGATTGTGCTACTAAGCCCACCGAGCTCATTGTCGCCTCCTCCCTCTAAATCACTAACTCCCTTATTTTGTGCGGGCACTTCCCCCAACGGTTCCCCATGCCATGACCCTAAAGTCATTGCCTCTCTGGACATGAAGCCATTATCTGAAACTTGAATTTGGCTACACAGTCACATCCATCTGTAGATTGTGCTTTTCCAGCCTCCAAGCCAGTTGGCTTTTCCCTCTTCTCTGCCAACTTTTGAGGTCATGTGCGCACCATCCCCATCGATCTCCCTGCCACTGGTGTCCTCTTCCCCATGTTGCCCGAACCAAACTCACTCCCTACAATGCCAAACTCCCTTTTGGCTATAAAAGCCGCATCGTGGCCTTGACTACCATTCCCACACTTGCCTACATCTTCTCCAACCCCTAGCCAAGGCACGAGCACCACCAAGACCCCCTCCATTGCTGTGGTGAGCTCCTAAGGGAGGAATTGTGATTGAGCTTCTTCGGTAGGACAATTTAAAATTCATCTCTCACAAAGCCTTGCCTTGGTCCCCTGAACTCACCATTCCTTTTGATTGTAGCTCCGAGAACTAGAAGCACCACCGCCACATTCCATTTCTTCCCTAACCACGGTGAACGACACCAAACCTCCTCAGTCACTCCTCGTCGCACCAAGGTACTAAAATGGAGACCCAGAGCCCCATGGATCCTTTTCCCTTCCTTCCTGAGGATAAGCACCCTTAGATTGTCCCCACGGCCAACCGCCATTCCAGCCACCACTTACTGCCACTGCTGGCCTTCTCCGATGATTGCCGACCACCACCGAGCCATCCACTAGCTTCCCTAGATGTAACACCCCAAAATTTTGCTTTTCTTAAATTCATGTGTGATTTGGCACTTTGGTGAATTTTTGGAATTTTCTGGAATTTATTTGGATTTATTTGGAATTTATTTGAATTTATTCCATTTTGAAATAATTAAAGAATTTAATTTTGCAAATAAAATTTTGTTGGAAATATTTTATTTGAGTCCCAAATACCCTAAAATATTTTCCAGAATTTTTCTCGAATTTTTAGTCATTTGCTATTTTTAATGAATTAAATGAATTATCGGGAATTATTTAAAATATTAAATCGCTGGAAATTCAACTCGGGTCAAGTATCGTTCATCCGATCGAAGTCGAACCGAGTCGGACTGAGTCCGACCGAGCCACGTGATTCGATCAAACGACTCAAAACCCTAATCAATCCTAACCGTTGGATCAAGATCCAACGTGAGATCCGCCAGACGGTTCGAGCCGTATCCGGCCCGGATCCGATCGCGCCAGGCGATCGTGGCGGGATCGCGCCACGGACGTGGGCCAGGCGTCGTCGTCCGTCGAGACCGAGCCGGACTCCGCCGCGCCCGCCGCCGTGGGAAACTAGGTTTCCGTGTTCCGCGCGAACGCCGAGGCTATTTAAAGCGTGAGACGTCCCCCGAGGTTGCCCTCATCCTTGCGCACCCGTTCCCCCGAGCCATCTCGCCTGAGCCACCGCCAGTTGCCCGTGCGAGCTCGCCGTAGTTGGAGGAAGTGACCGCCGCGGTCTTTGCTCGGTCCGCCGCCCGTCTTTCCGCCGAAGGAGCCAGATCTGGAACCACCGCGACGAGACGCACCCGAAGAGACCCTTCACTTCGCCGGAGAAGCCAGCGCCGTTGGACTCGCTGCCGTCTTCATCTCCGGTGGCCTCGCTGCGGCCGCTATCGCGCCGTCGCGAGCTACGCTTAGCCGTCCCGATCGTAATCCAAGGGCTCGAGATCGCGCCACGTCACCCGCGGTGAGATCTCACGTGCAACCTCTCGGATCTATTTTCAACCGCCGGATCTAGATCCAACGGCTTAGATTGTGCCACGTAGCTAGAATCGCACCAGGTTAGATTGGATCTTGACCGCCCGATCAAGATCGAATCTGGCGGATCAGCGAGTTGTTTTTCTAAAGCACTACGCTAGATTTAATCGCGCCGTTGATTTTCAAACCAACGGTCGTGATTCGCCACGTGTCGGAAGTTGGACCGACGCGTCGGCCGCGCCCACGCTGCGAAGGCGTGACGCCGACACGGGGCCCGCGTGTCAGAGGGCCCGCATGTCGGGCCGGCCGACCATAAGCGCCGACGTCCACCCATGACGCAGCGGTCCCACCTGCCGACCGTGGCCGAGTCCCCCGACGCAAGAATGACGCTACCCGAGTGGGTCCCACATGTCAGTCTCACGTAGAGTCGTGGACCGAGTCCACGGTGGACCTGAGCCGAGCGTGGACCAAGTCCATGGACCGGCTGACGTCAGCCAACCAATCAGAGGCTGCCACGTGTCCGTGATGACGCAATAATTAATTTCCGAAAAAGAAAATGATTTATTAATTCGAATAATGATTTCAAATTTAGATTCAAACTTCAAACGCTTATAACTTTTGCGTTTCAACTCCGATTTGAGTGGTTCAAATTTCTAAATTTGTATAAAATTAAGATCTACCTAAATATGAATTTTATTTAATTTTTGGACTAAAGTTTTTCTCTGTAATATTATTTAATTGATTATTTAAACTTTAAATAATCATAACTTTTAAGGCCTTAACTCCAAATTTGATTTATTCCAGCTTCTAAAAATCCAGAAAATTATGTTCTCTCTGTTTATGGATTTTATTTGGAGTTTTGGGATGTTTTTGCCTATTGTTTATTTGTGTATTTGCTATTTGCACGCTTTACGAGTAGACGTTGAAGTGCCGGAAGGATTCGAAGGAGAAGTATTGACTCAGGATCCAACTCAAGACCAAGAGCAAGTACTTTTTGAAGGCAAGTTGTGCTTTGACCATGTTGATCCTATTTCGAAATCTATTTTGATTTAAACTATTGCATGCTAGTTCATTTAGAAAAATACTTGGTTTAAACATGGGGTTAGATAAATACCAATTTCTTTGTATGACACCTTGATTACTTAAGTATGTGCCATGACCCTTTGTCACCCTAGTTGTGGATTACTAGTTGGACATTATTAAATTGCCAACATGGGTTTTAGACCGTTGTAGTACATCGCTTAGACTGCACGTGCTCATGACATGATTTTGGACAATCAAATGTTAATATTGACTTAACGATATATTGAACCTTGTTTTGGAAAAGTATCATGTGATGTTGATGGCACGTGGTGCATGGTAATCAAGCGGGGTTTGATAAGCGATTTCGGCCAGGGCATGTGGCAAGAGTAATCAGTGGGCCAGCTTGTGGAATTGGGGATGTTGATTTGGTTCTTCGGGTAGTCTTGCCTGGTCACTCTAAGGACTTAACCTTGCAAGCCTTTGAACTGGGTCATACTTGCAACCACATGGTGGAATGGGACGGCCCTAGTTGACTAAGTCGCTAAGGACTCACTTGTGGAGCCTCGGGTGTCGATTACACCGTTTGTGTGATTGTACGGGGAGCGATCGTGGCTGTGGCCGATACCCATCTAACGGTGTGTTGGTCCCATACTTCGCCTTGGCTAAGGGAAGGATGGTGTAGAGCACGAACCGGAGAGGACCACTGTGTTGTTTGAGGCTTAGAAGGCTTTGTTACTGAACTCGCCTTTGTGGTGTTTGAGTATCTTGTGGGTAAAGTGCATAACCTCTGCAGAGTTTGGAATCTATTTAAATAGCCGAGTCCACGGTACTGGACAATGCTCGGGAATTACAGTCAAGGGTTAGACTTTCTGAAAATAACTTGGATTTGAAAAGTTGGTTTGGTTTAACAATGAAGATGATGGAAATGTGGATTAGGATGGAGAAAAAGTTCATTAAACTTCTTGAAAAGTTATTTACGCTTTACTTATTTCTACTGCTTTCGAATCTACTTATATTACTTGTCAAAAGTCACATTTCTTGCAAATATACCTTGAGCTATTCTTTTGTACCAAGCCATGCATATAGTATATTAGCTTTGCATGTGCATGACTTGCTGAGTACCAAGTACTCACCCTTGCCTCAACACAATATCGGTTGAAGAGGAGATTACGCCAGCTTTGGAGGAGGAACTCCAAGAGGACCCGTCTACTTAGGGAAGCGAGCCATCGATGCTGTGGTATCTTGGATGGCGCCCGAAGTTTATTTGATTTTCATTTGCTACTATTTCTCTCGAATAAGTTTAGCCTTGCGAGGCATATATTTGTACCTTGGCCATGAGGTCAAGTAACCCTTGGTTATTTAAATAAAGTACTTTGGTAATATCGATTGGTATGATTGTGATATTTACCGATGTTAAGACTGTGTGCACTAGCGCGTTCCTGGACTAGTGCTGAATACACAGAGGGTCCGGATTTGCAAATTCGGGGTCCCGACACTAGATGCCACTCTAGCTCCCCGTGTCCTCGGTCGAGCACGGCCGGCTCTCCGTCACCGCCAATGAGATCCCCCAAGCCTTCCTCTGTTTGCCGGTGCCAACACATGGCACCCCTTGTCAGTAGCTATGTAAATTTGAAAAAATCGCTAAAATAACAATAGGCACTTCCTCAGTTAGAAAGTGTATTTTCCTATTGTGTGAATTTCTAGAACCGATCCTATTAATTGATTATATATTTTGTAAATTAAATCCAAATTTAGTCAAACAAGTTTATACATTTTTCTAAACTCATGAAGTTTCCAATTCTGTGAAAAACCTAGCATATGTTCTGTTTAAAATTTTTACATATAGACTCCAAATTTAATAAAAACAATTTTTTTAAATACTTCTTAGATCATAAGATTTATATTTCTATAAAAATATTTGAATTTGGACTTAGTTTGAACTAAATACCTCAATATGTTAATTTCTAATGTATTCAAAATTCCAATACATGTATCTATTGCAAATAAACTCCAAAATTAGTGAACTAAGTTTCTAAATTCTCCTAAAATCTTAACTCCATGTATATGTAAAAATATTTGAGTTTAAGCTTTGTTCACAATTAAGTATTATGTGGGAAGTATCCTTTCTCAATTAAAAACTCAAATAGCCATAACCTATGCAAATAAATCCCAAAATTTGTGAAACCAATTACTAAATTCTCACAAAATTTAGATACTCCTATTTCTGTGAAGATTTTTGGATTTGATACTATAAGTAATTTTTTTTAATGCTTATTATTCCTTTGCGTTGAATTGGTATAGACACCAATGCTCCAAAATCTGCGACCGTTGACCTCGACTCGAATCATGAATTCAATGAGCAAGACAAACACCCCTTTTGATCATATTAATCCTACTATTTCATGTAACTTATGTTGTTTTCGTCAATCTATGTACGCATGCGTTTATATTTAGTAACGTTGCTATATTTTGGGTATTGGTAGCTATCACCGTTATTTCATAGAACTTCCTAAATAAAATCAGTGAAGTACACATGTGTACTCACCTGAGTCGGATTAAGGACCGAACGTAGTGTTGTATAATCCAAGATAATCAGTGCAACCATAAATGCTATTATGCGGTAGCCTTAACCAATTAAGTTGTCTGGATTTAGCTTTGCACATTGGAAGGCTATAGTAGCACGGGCAATGTGATGTAGGTTTGTTCGTAGGGGTATCCACACAGAAGGTGTGGGTTCAATACATACCAATGCAACAATATATGCCTTGCCATGGGGGAAATGGTTATGACACGGATGGACTATCATGGTTACTGTGTATATGAATTTTATGTTATTTTCGCCACCATATCAAGGGTTTGACATCAACGGGATGGTGCAAAGTTGGTTTAGGTGATGTAAAGGTTCATTTCATGACCACTTGGTCACATGCTAAAGGAAGCATGAAAATAGCAACAAAAAGAGTTGTTCATGTCTTGTGGGTAAAGATGTACACCTCTATAGAGTGTAAAACTATTCGAAAAACTATTCATGCGGTTATGGGAGACTTGGTGCACTTACACTAGTTAGAGTTTTGTGTTTTTATAAAAAGGGTTGATTGGAAAATATTTGTTGGAAATACTTTGTTTCAGATTTTATGCCAAGATTTGGCAGGGATTGGTTCGATGCTCACATTCATAGAGGATTGTGAGTTGTTACAATTTATGCTATTCATACTTGCTATTTACTTATCAGTCAAATTGTTCATACAAAATTCAACTTGCAATCTACTAATCAGTATTTACGATTCAATTTCACTTTATGAAAATAAACATTGTAGTATTCTCCTTTGATTTAGCCTACATTTATTATAAATTTGTGATACACTACAAGTATTACTGAGTACGAAAGTACTCAACCTTGCTATTATTGAAATTCAATTGGTGAAGAAGTTAAAGCTCCCGACAAAACATACCTTATCACAGGATATGGGGATTACACTAATGAATTCTTCTAGGTTATCCTTGTCAGTCGCGTGTGGAAATCTTTTGGGCTTAGGCATACTGTTAAGCTTTTGTATCTTTCGTTGCCTCTACTTGGCATTTTCAACTTATTGTATGAAACTTAATTCCGTTAATGTATTTAAGATTTTGTGTATGGATATGATGACAATGTTGTAAATGTGTGTACTAGCCACTAATCATGGTACTAGTACATAATGCACATGGGCCCTTCTTAGTATTCCAAGCCAAAAAAGAGGGTCTCCACAGCATTGGTATCAAAACCACACTGACTATAGGACGTACCCTAGATAGAATGGCCATTAGCATAAGGATTGGAACTTAAAACTCTATTTTATAAAATGATACATATGAAATATAGAACTAATGCTATTCTTACCTCTTCCATAGAATCTTTCCTCTTACCCATGGATTTCCATCTAATTTACTAACAAATCCTCTTTAAATGATCATATATGTCACGGTGGGAGCTATGCCATCATTCAGCCGAGAGGGAATCATGTGGATTGCCAGGTGCCATGACTACTGTGCTCCAAAATGCCCGATTTGCCCAAACTCCGAAGTACTCGATATACCTTACCATGACTAGCCCAATGATAGACGAGTATCATGCTGTAGTGCACCTTCCACCCCGAGCTCACACTGGAGGACCTCCCCTTCACTTTGTAGGGTAAGGAGCTACACTTGTTATGTCCATGAATGCTATGGCATACATGGCCATAGTTCGTCTTCACTAACTGCTTCTGGAGTTGTTTATGTTGTACCACTACCAACCTTCTGGCCTAGCTGTCAGGGACAACAACCTCTACGCCAACAACCTCAAGGAGATGGATGCGATGCTCCGCCACTTGTCTGACTTCATGACCGCCTTGGATAGCTACCACCAACAAGTGGCGTGAGAATTAGAGGAGACCTGCCACCAAGTGGCTTACCTTGAGCAGACAGTGTTGCCCAGACCTCATGGGACTGCCCATGGCAAGACCAGGATATGTCGTCCTTGAAGGGATACCCATGCTGCGGACCCAACCAAAACATGCATCCCCATCACCCTTGAACAAGGCGAGATCGTGCCATCCCCTTATTGTGATACTCCATGAAGAGCTAGTATTGTTAGGCCGAACAAGAGTACACTAGGTTAGGCTAATAGTAGGAAGAATCTTAGAACCCTTGTGTACTAGTCTAAGTATTTGGTCACTTTGTACTTATCGAACTTCGTTGTTGTAATATTTTTTGTACTGCTATTTAGGTTACACTCATGAATGCTTAACCCTTAGGTTAAAGTTTCATGATGAGGTAGCCCTTAAATTTATGAAGAAATTCTAATTATGAAATGTTAATGAATGGAATGTTGCTTAGTAACCTAAGCTTGACTCTCATCAAAGTATCCTTATCTTATTCAAGATCTTATGAATGGATGACATGTTGCAAGATGCATGTAACTAGATTCGTAAGGGAACTTTTGAAAAGCAAAGAAACCTTTGACTCTCAACTTCCTAGAGGCGACATTCCTGCTCCACCTCAACCGAACCCTTTGCACCCGACTACAAGGGCGTCTTCATCACAACATGGCGCTCGCCATGAAGCCCCTCCATCAACTCAAGACCCTCATGCAGTTGTCCCTAAAGAAGAGCTACCAAGACCTCCAACCATGGTACAAGTGCTTGCCATGATTGAGCAAGGTCGCCAGAGTAATACTCTTCTGCTCCAGCAATTGGTGCAGAACACTGCCAACCTTAGTGTAGATACCGCAAGAGTTGGGAACGGTGATGCTCTGCATCAATCTAAGCTAGGCAAGTTCTTAAGGACCTTACCACCAACCTTCAACGTACCATCGAATCCTCTTGATGTTGATGATTGGCTCTGCTCCATTGAGGGCAAGCTAGTCATTGCACAATGTGATGACCGGGAGAAGATGCTCTACACATATACCAGCTCTAGGGAGCCACAACAGCTTGGTGGGAGAGCCACCAAGCAATAATTTTGGAAGGCCAGGTCATCATCTGGATGGCCTTCAAGGAGGCATTCTGTAGGACTCATATTCCAGTGAGCCTCGTGGAGATTAAGGAGTTGGAATTCCTAGAGCTCAAGCAAGGAAGCATGACAGTGATGGATTAATTACCTCTATCATTTCAACTACTTATCTCGCTATGTCATCTTGGTGACGAGACAAGGAAGATCGAGTGCTTCTTAGAGAGCTTAAATGAGGATATTAAGTAGACACTTGCTACCAACGATATCTTTTACTTCCAGTTCCTAGTGGATAGGGTTGTTCTTGTTGAATATAGCACCCATGCCATCGTAGAGAGCCGTAATCGCAAGTGGCTAGAACAAAAATTAGCAAGCGCTGGTCCATCATGGCCATGCATGTGACAACCATCCAATGTTCGTCCACCTATACCGTAACCTCATAGGTACTTAGGGCAAGCTCCTCACCCTCAACCACCCTACCAAGCCAGGCAGCCTTTTGGTATCCAAAACCAGGTGGCCAATGTCTCCTACTTTAGCCATTATCAACGTGGGCACTTTGCCAATGTTTGCCCAAGGAGAAACTCTGCTCCATCTCATCCTCAACCTCAAGGAATCTAGAGTGACCCCAAGGACCTGGAAGGCCACAAGCTCACCA
Organism: Rhipidocladum racemiflorum; assembly: GCA_036346355.1. Lineage (NCBI taxonomy): Eukaryota > Viridiplantae > Streptophyta > Magnoliopsida > Poales > Poaceae > Rhipidocladum > Rhipidocladum racemiflorum. The sequence goes on along the minus strand of CM070575.1, from coordinate 29,161,115 downwards.
TGTGACTGCTAAGGAAGAACATGACACACCTAATGTAGTGTTTGGTACGTTCCTTGTGCATTCAATACCCACCATGATTTTATTTGATTCCGAAGCATCTCATTCCTTCATATCCAAAAGATTTGCTAAAAAGAATAAAATCGTAATTGAACTCTTACCTGCCAATAAGATAATCCACTCACCTGGAACCATCTTGAAAGTAGCAAGCCTATGTTCAAGAGTTGATATAGAAATTAATGGAGTAGTATTCCATGCTGACCTTATCATGATAGAAACCCTGGGCCTCGATGTAATTCTTCAGATGGATTGGTTGTCTAAGAACAAAAGTTGCATCAATTGTGGTAGCCTGTCCATATCACTCGTCAACCCTGATAGAACTCAAGTTGAATTCTCTTCCATTCATGGTGTTTTAGTGCAACAGCCATTACTCAATTCCATTTTGGTCACAAGACTTGGCCAAGTATATGTGGTGTGTAAGTACCCCGATGTATTTCTTGAACAATTGTTGGGAATGCCTCCAAACCAAGACATAGAGTTTGTCAATGACCTCCTACCGGGAATAGCTCCTCTGTCCAAGCGTCCCTATTGTATGCCCCAAATGAGTTGGTTGAATTAAAGAAGCAACTCAAAGAGGAGCTGAACAAAGGTTTTATCCATCTTAGCTCATCTCCATGGGGAAGCCCTGTGCTCTTTATCAAGAAAAACAAAGGTAGTTTGTGCATGTGTGTAGACTATCAATCTTTAAATGAAGCACTATCAAGAACAAGTATACGCTTCCTCGGATTGATGACGTGTTCAGCCAAATGAATGGTGCCCAAGTATTCTCCAACATTGATCTGAGTCTTAGGTATTTCCAATTGAAAATCAAATATGAGGACATTCTGAAGACTACCTTCACCACTTGTTATGGTTTATATGAGTATATCGTAATATCTTTCATACTTACCAATACTCTGGCAAGTTTTATGAACCTCATGAATAAGATCTTCATGGAGTATCTAGATAAGTTCATGGTGGTATTTATTGATGATATTCTCATCTATTCTAAGAATAAGGAAGAGCATGTGCAGTATTTGTGCATGGTGCTCAAAAGACTCTGAGAGCACGAACTTTATGCCAAATTCGAAAAATGTAAATTCTAGCCAATGGAAGTTGCATTCCTAGGTCATGTTTTTTGTAAAGGGGGGTCGCAGCAGATCCAAGCAAGGTTCACAATGTGCTAGCCTGGAATCAACCCCAATTAGGGATGTGATCGGATCGGATACGGTCGAATATCATCCTATTCATATCCGTATCCGTATTTTTTATCGAATACAAAATCGAATACGAATAGTATCAAATACAGAATCGAATACGAATTATACAGGATAATATCGGTTACGAATACAGATCGAATACGGATCGGAATCAACATGGATACGGATAATATTAGTCGTATATTTTAAAATCCAATTTCAGTTTTTTTCTAAAATCGGTCCAAATTTAAATTCAAAATTCCAAAAGAAATATATTTGTATGTCTTTTTTTTGCCTTTTTATCCCTAGCTTGTCATACATGTGACTCTGTGAGTAACAATGTACCCCATTGCAATAATTGAACCAAATGATTTGCATTTGGCATATCTTCTTGAATCCTAAGTAGCCCTCTGAAACGCCACTTGCCAATTTCTCGTACCACCTTTACCCAAATATCACCAAATTAGCATCTAGCACACATGAACACATTATATCTTGTCATCCAATGCACTTACCAAACAAGAAACATGTTAAATTGTTAATGTTTTATTCTGAAACGTGTTATTCGGATAATATCCGTATGTCATATTCGGATATTATTCGAATAAAAACTTGGATATTCCGTATCCATCGGATAATCAGTGTTCCATATCCGTATCCGTATCCATGTAAATTATCTGTATCCATATCCTTATCCGAGAAATCAATTGGATATCTATGAAACTATCCAAATCATCATCCAAATCAATTCGGTCGGTCGGTCGGAAAATATCCGTACCAGTTCCATCCCTAACCCCAATCTATTCCTAAGGTCCGAAGTTTCCTCGGTTTAGCCGGATATTACCATCGGTTCATCGTAAACTTCTCCAAGATTACTAGACCAATGACTCAACTCCTAAAGAAGAAAAAGAAGTTTGAATGGTCTCCCGAATGTAAAGTAAGCTTCCAAGAGCTGAAAAGGAGGCTAACCACAGACCCAGTGCTGGTGTTGCCCAACATTCACAAAACTTTTGACATTTATTACAATGCATCCCACCATGGACTTGACTGTGTGCTCATGCAAGAAGGCAAAGTCATACTGTAACACCCCGGCATTTAATATTCCCGAATGCTACCAAACATAGACTAAGCAACCTCTAAATACCACAATTACAAGTAAATTACAGCAAAGGAGCAAATGCTAATACCGAAAATTTCGGCAGCATCTCCCTTGTTTTTCCATGAATTGAAGCAACAACAATCTTAACATATCAAGGTAGCATAAAGAACGATAGCAATAACTTCAGAAAACAGGAATTTCAGCCATCATACAGCTAAGGATATAAGCCTATCCTTCTCATGTCAAATATGAACTAATCATTTACTCATGGCAACCAACAAGCATCAACACCACAGTTTAGTTCAGTGAATTAACCATCACAATTAAAGGAAGGAACATGTCATTGTTTATATGTGTGATGCTAAGTGATGACGTGTGACTAGCTCCCTTTCCCGCATGCCGGTTTCATGGTACCTAAGAAAAACAACATAAACACAAGCGTGAGTTCATCACTCAGCAAGTATATTGCAATGGAACAAGAAAATACATTCCAATACCTTCATCACCACTTTTCACATACGATATCATACACATCTCATATTCATAGTGTAAGCATATCATTGACATCATCATATATCATCATCATATAACATCCTCATATAATGCAAAGCAATGCAATGCGATGCACATATCTCCTGGAAACTCATACCGGTATGGTTGAGTACACACCCGTCGGTGTGCACCCTCTCACCCCTTCCATCCCGAAGATGGAGGGTGCCTACTCCTCGCTTCCATACACCGCGGTGGATGGAATCACGATGTAAGACTTACTCATTGGCTCTCCAGAATAGTCATAACTTTCTCACCGACCTTCCCCGGACTAGTTATGACTTTCTCACCGCCCGGGCCATGTATCATGCCATGTATGCAAACATGCCAACATCATAAATAACTTGTACATTAACACATGGCATCATAACATAATAAGCATATTCATCATATCAATGGCAATCATTAAAGCATGGCATGTGAACATATCATATATTAAATTTCAATCTCAACTAATCTAGCAAACCACAACCCGCTACCCATTCCAATACACTTGCCTCAACCACGGGCGACGGATTGGCGAGACGTAGAGGGCACCCCCGGGGTCATAAGACCAGCACATAGGAACCACACACTCAAAATCATGCCCACAAAACAATACGCAAACACTCTTCTACCCCGACTTCGCAAACTACCCGCACAACCCAAAAATAGAGGTTCGGTCCCGTCGGGACAACAGACTTGCAACGAGCATAACTCGGGTTCTACGACTCCGAATTGATTAAACGAGTACATCCTCGCGTAGCTTAGGAAATTTCCTAACTTTTTCTAAGTATATGGAAAAACTTATTCGGATTCTAAAGTGGTTTAATCTACAGAATACCGTGATTTGTTCCAATCACGTCACAGTTTTTAACACGTTCTGTAAAACGAGCATAACTTTCAAACAGCTGGGCGGAATTGGACGTTCTTTATACCCACTGAAAGGCATTGAAATTACCTACAACTTCCTCAACATGCGGCTGACCAAAATACGATTCTAAATTGTCGAAAAACCAAACCCTAGGTCGACTGCTCATGCTGCCCGAAACAGAGAACGTGGCAAACTCTAGATTCCATCTAATCTACCCAATTACAGCACCACCAATTGATCTAAAAACATGATATTAACCCTTAGAACAAAACCTACACCAACCCCAAGGATCCCCGTGGCCATACCTTCGCCCGACGAACGAAAACCCAACGGATCTCTTCCCAGTTCGCGCGATCTCCTTCCTTGCTCCAAATCCACCGGATCTCCTCGTCGCGGAGCGCTCCAATGGACGGATCTGCGGGGTGGTGAGGTGGAGAACTCCCCTAGGGGCAGCAAGGGAGGTGGAGAGGGGAGGAGAGGGGTGGTGGCGCCATGGGGGAAGATGGAGAGGAAGGGGAAGGGTGGAGGCGCATGGGGGGGCTAGGGGGTGGCGGCTAGGGTTGGGAGAGGGAGTGGGGGGCGCACCAAGGGGTGGGGGCCAGATTTGGCTGCCCAAAAGTCCCCCCCTTGGGCCCAAACCCTTCTACCGGAGGCCCAACTCAACCCCCAAGGCCCAAAGTCCCCCGGAGAGGCCCAAACACCCGAAAACGGCCCAAAAACACGCTATAAACGGCATAACATAAAGTTTTAACCTCCATTTTCCCATTTTATAAAGTTTTTGACCTCAACATTCACATTTTATAAGATACGACACTCCGTGGTATCACATTCTCCTCCCCTTCAACAGGATTCGACCTCGAATCCAAGACACACCAATACGCAACCCAACAAAGCAAAAGATAGCTAGGTTTCACATCTCATACCTAAGGCGAAAAGCTCGGGGTACTTCTCGCGCATGCGAGACTCCAGTTCCCAAACCGCTTCTCTCTCTGACTAAAGCCACTGGAACTACACTGATCGAGACCCGATGGTAAGATGCTTAGGCTCGAAGACCCACAGTTCTAACGATAACCCACGATCAACCTCTTGCAAGAACTTTACTCAACATTGAAACCCAAAGCACCCATACAAGGCCTCGGCATGACCCAAGCGATAGGATAAAATCCCAAACAGACCACGAAAGGAAACAGTCTCACACTCCTCCTTCGATACATCCCTTGGCACTAAAGTGCCCGATCCCTTTAACCAAAGCCACTCTCCAGAAGGACATGGTACCAACTTCTAGATCCATCTTCCGCTCCCACGCACAATAGTGATTCACGTCTCAACCTCTCAACTGTGGTTCGTCGTATTCACGACGACGCAAACCAAGTGAGACACAACACTCTAAGATTACTAACTGCTTGAACCATCGGGGTTACATTCTGATGTTTTACAACAAGACCAACACCCACCCCACTACCACCGAAAGGAGAAGCCTACTTTATGGCCAGGGTTCTGAAAACCCGCAAAATCAATAACAACCGAACATTCCACTTTGGTTGGCACAACACGCTCAATAGCCCGGCGACAAAAAGATCCAATACTCTTCGAAAACCGAAAGCAGTTACTACTTACTAGCAACCACCAAGTGGTTCACTAATAATTTGATCAACCCTATCGAGGGACACATAAACAGAAACAATTCTCCAAGAAGGTTTGAATTGGGACATAGACAACCTTCCTTTACTCTTCACTTCTACACCATTTACGATCAACTACTAGCCACACCAGATTTCTCATACTAAGAAAGCCTCGCCCTCACATCCTTCCACTTAAAGGACCAGGACAAACAGTACCATTGATGAGTCAGCCCAACCGTAACATGAACCCAATTGGTCCACATACAACAACTCGAACTCCAAAGCGCTAAAAGCCACATTGGAAAGAGTTCGGCAACAACCAAAGAGTACTCATTTTATTTTTCCTAAGCCAAGATGCAAAGAAAGCTCAGATCTCTTACACCACATCCAACATACCAGAAGATATTCATTCTTACTTCTCGTACTAGAAGGCAATTGAAATCTCGATTCAGGACATGCATGCAGCTTTCCAAGAGCACTCCGGATTAGTCATATATCCATATATGATTTTCTCACCGACCTGGCTCAACGACTCTTTTATCATTTAACATCTATAAACGATGTCATGATTACTTTTCACCATTCATTCATCATGTAACAACACTACCGAATAGTCATTCACAAGACGACTTCTTCCTCTGTATCACATGAATAAAACTCGAATAACATCGAGGATTGCGCTAATTCATATAAACTATGACGGCAGCATAGTTAATAGCAAAACACCACGTCGTGTCAAAACCCACCATCCATTTAAAGCTAACCTTGCAAAACCTCGCATTCTAACCAAAATCAACATTTTGGAACAGAACATCAACTCCAAAGTCAAACGTCTGCACACACAACCACCGCAATTTTTTTTTCCAAAGAGAAAGAGAAATTCATTTCAAAAGGGAACACTTTACTAACAAAATCACTTATGAACCATTCATAAAATCCACCTTGTGAAGCATTTTCAAACACCACACACATTTTCAAATAACTCCAACTCTAGCCAAATGGAGTTACAAATTGAATCTCAAGAATCTCCAACACAACCCACTAAGACATTCTGCTTCCTTTAAAATTTACTCAACATATGATGCAGCGCGAATGCGAAGGAGCGCGATCTATTCAAAGACTTTTGGGTGTAAAACCATACTCATAGCATAAACTGAACAAATTAGCCAAATCCAAAAATAGGCACCAATTTCTACGAGTTTTAGGGAAACTCAAACACAAAGATAAGGAATACTTTGACCAAAAGCATTCAACCAAGATAGCAAATACCAAACCAAATTCAGGAAGGTTTTAAACACCAGCTTAGCATAAATACAATCATCTCTAGTGTTCCACTACGCTTTCCATTAAAAACTTCAAAATTCACTACTTACTCATTGAGGAAGTCCAACCGGATTTAACAAAATTTACATAACAATTTCTTCTCTAGTTACCATTCCCAGCACTTATAAATAAAGTTTACGATGCTTATAAAAAAAAAACATCCAACCAATAGTACTTCATCATGTTCCCCAAAGACAAACACATCATACAACATCCTATTCTCATTCTAAAACATAATACTTCAACAAATACTTTAGCATGATCAACCTATCAATTTTATACCATCCATAAGTCAACATCTTAACAATTGGAACCTGTTCAATCAATAAATGACTTCAACAAGTAAATATTATCTCCACAAGGCAAAGCACGTAACTATGATTCTAAGACATACATTTATTAAGGATAAAATTCTACATCATATTAATTATCCATGGTCCACTCCATCACAACATGTTACAGTAACCTCCATTTTTAACAAGGATTTTCAACCATTAATCTAAGCAATTACCACCACTACTAAGCCATCAATATCAACAAACGGCATAATCATCAACCAACAACATTACGTTTAGCTACCCTATACATAGGTTATAACAAAATTACCACCACACAACATACTCCAACTATTGAGAATAGATTGAATACTAGCATTAACACTGCCCTTAACAACATCATTAACAATAAGTCTTATGTCTTCTCAATTGATATCAATACTAGCATTGTAGAGACACAACTGCATACATCCAAATATACTAGTAGTTTGCAACAACAAAAAATAGCAACTCTAATCAACTTCCAAGTTAAAGCCACTAGCCAACACGATTAAATTTCTATATTAATGTGACACCTCGGAGTGTCGTAACCTTATTATTGAGCATGATAAGGTTAAATACAGTATGAGATGTGGAAATAAGGTTAAGATCATAAGGATCGGGGGTTAATAACGTTTCCGGCCGCTTCCGGCCGCTCGGGTTTTGGGCCTTCCCGGGAGTTTTGGGCCTTGGTGGGCTTTGGTGGGATGGATTAGGACTCCGTAACGGACTAGGATTGGGTTGAGGGCTGTTAAAGGGGCTCCCCTGCCCCTTGCGCCCCACCTCAGCCCCTTGCGCCCCACCTCCCCCTCTTGCGCCTCTCCTCCCTCCCTCCCTAAGCCCTAGCCCCCATAACCGTGCAAGCATCCCCTTCCCTCTCCTCCACCTCCACACCACCTCCCCTCCACCCCTTGCTGCCCTAGGGTGGCCTCCCCACCCTGCACCTTGTGGAGTCATCCCGTGAGCGAGGAGCGAGGAGCAAGGAGCGAGGAGCGAGGAACGTGGAGCGAGGAGCGATTCGCGAGGAGATTAGCGGAGATTGATTGGAGTTTTGGCGCTCGGGCAAAGGTATGATCTTGGGGATCCTTGGGGATGATCTAGGTACTGTTATTAGGGTGTTTATCAAGTTTTTAGATCAATTGGAGGCGCTGGTTTGAAGTAATTTGGGTTAGATCTAAACTTGTCCACGTTTCTGTTTTCGGGCAGATTGAGCAGTCGAACTAGGGTTCGAGTTTCCGTCGATTTAGAATCCGAATCAGACCGTACGGACTTCTAGGAAGTTGTAGATAATTTAATTATCTTTCCGTGGACGTAAAGCACGTTAATTTCCGATCAGCCGTTTGAAAGTTATGGCTGTTTTACCGAGCGCCTAAAAATCTGTGACGTAACTGGAACAGATTGTGGTAATCTGTAGATTAAACAATTTTAGAGTCCGAATCAGTCTTTCCTATAACTAGAAAAAGTTGGGAAATTTCCTAAGCTTCGCGACGGTGTACTCGTTTATTCGATTTGGAGTCCCAGAACTCAAGTTATGCCTTTTGCAAGGCTGCTGTTCCGCCGACAGAACCTCTGTTTTTAGGTTTTGCGAGTAGTAGGCAATGTCGGGTTAGATGGGGCGTGTGTACTGTTTTGAGGTTATGATTGTGAGTGTGTGATGCCTATGTGCAGGTGGTGTGACCCGGAGTTCCCTCTTCTTCCCGCCAATCCGTTGCACGTGGTTGAGGCAAGTGTGTTGTGATGGATAGCGAGTTGTAGGTTGCATGTTGTGATTAGATGGAATTGTTTACATGATATATGTTCACTTGCCATGTGTTAATAATTGATATGATATGATGAGCATGTTTAACATATTATGATGCCATGTGTTAATATGTGAATTGAATATGATAATTGGCATGGTTGCATGCATGTCATGAGATAGGGCGAGGGCGGTGAGAAAGTCTTAACTAGTCCGGCAAGGTCGGTGAGAAAGTTATGACTAGTCCGAACGCCATTGAGTAAGTCCTATGTCGTGATTCCATCCACGTGGTGTTTGGAAGCGTAGTAGGCACCCTCCATCTTCGGTTTTGAAGGGATTAAAGGGTGCACTCCGACGGTTGTGTACTTGCCATAACTGTATGAGTTTCCAGAGGGTCAGGAGCAATGCATTACATCGCATACAAATTGATGATGATATTGATAAGTATTCATGAATGAGATGTTATACATGATGAAAGATGATATTGACTTGTTGTTATGCTTGTTGTTCATTGCAGTATGCTTGCTGAGTTTTCGAACTCACCCTTGTGTTTTCTTGTTGTTTTAGGTACCATGAGAACGGCATGCGGGAAAGGGGAATAGTCACACGCTCACACATTGTTTCACCTTAATATTTCCCCAAGTCAATTCATTTAGTTTGATAATAAATTGCGTGTGATGGTCTTTAAAATTAAGTCTTAGCTTGGTTAATGAGAGTTCTATTGTTTGTTTGACGCTTGGAACCTTAAGAGCTTAATGTTAGTCTCTTATTGTCGTTAAGACTTTATTTATTGCTGTTTTAGATGTTTCTCTTATTGCCATATAATGCTATATTGTTGCTGTTCCTTAAACTCATGATAAAACAAAGGAGGTGCTGCCGAAATCTCGGTTTTTAGTCTATGCACCTTTGCTGGAATTTGATGTTAAATGTGGTATTTAGATGTTGTTTAGCTTAGGTTTGGTAACATTCAGGCATAGTAAATGCCGGGTGTTACTGATTGGTATCGAGCGGTCGTAGGTCCTTGGAATGTGAATTTTCGTGTCATGCTATAGGGTACAACTAAAATGTGATGTGGAATAACTTAGAAACATGGCTTAGGTTCTAACTAAAACCTTGTTATAGGATAGCAACGTTAAAACTTGTAAAAGTGGTATAACTAATCTAAAATCGACACACTTGGTTGCACAAGAGGATGGGTTTTGGTTCATCATTGCATCGCGCTTGATTATGTGATAAGGAATATGCTTATAATGATGTTTGATCTATGATCTTGATTGTGTGCTTTCGTGTTTGGGTGGTTGTCTGCCTAAGCAGCCATGCCGAGGGTAGAAGCCGTGGACGCCGTGGGTCGTGGAGGCCAGGGGCGAGGCTCCCAGAGAGTTGCGTGAGTCTCGTCTGTATAAATGATTGGATTGTTCCTGTTGTGGTGATAAAAGTGGGGTTGTGGTGCCGAAGGGTTTCGGTCACCTCTTTTGGTTCATAGTAACGGTGAGGTTTGACGGTGTGGCGGGTTAGCGCCATCACCGAAGAACTATTAACCCCTGTAGGAGAAGAATGCTTATCCTTTCTCGCCCTTGATCGGGTAGTTGACTGGAGTCAAATAGAAGAGTTGATGGTGGTTCCCTTCGGTTGTTCTCTGCCGTTACGACGGTCGGTTTATTTGTTTTTCTTGGCTTTAGTTGAGCTGAACCAAAAGAAAAGTGTTTTGTATTGGAATTTCGCGGATCGTTTCCGAGTGCGGTGGTGAGCACCGTGCTTCAGAGTGTGGTTGGACCGGAGTTGCAACCACCGTGGGCAAGCCTGGCCATATGGGTCGAGTCTGCCGGATGAACCCCTGTGAGCATCATCAAGTGGGAGACGGTGCCTTCTCCTCCCACTCCAGCCGGGCGTCTTCTAGAGGATCGGTGCACATGATGGCTGCGCCTCGCTTCTCACCACCCTTTGCGTGGCGCCACCCGGGCCATCGGTGCCCGCAGCTGCCGTGCTTCCTCCTCGCTTGCCTCCTCCGCCCCAACCTTGATGGGGCATCACCGAGTCGGGGCTCCTTCTACGTCGGCGCCACCAGAGTGTACGCTTTGGCCGACCGCCGAGTCACCGGGCATCCAGAGGTGGTTTCAGTACTCGCCGTGGATTCCGTTGATGCCTTTGTTCTATTTGATTCCTGAGCATCCTATTCTTTTGTGTCGCCGGAGTTTGCTAGTAGAGCTAAGTTGGGAGTTCAATGGATTTACGAGTCCGTGTTAGTCGGGCTTCTCCTGGGGTTTGATTGCTAGTTCTTTGGTTTGCCCTGGTTGCACCATTGCCATTGATGATGAGGTTTTCTTTGCCAATCTCATGGTGATCCAGTTGGCTCCTTTTGATGTCATTTTGGGCATGGACTGGCCGCTGCATCGCACTGCTAAGATCTGTTGTTTCGGAAGACGCTTTCCTTGCAGGCCCGTCCTGGGGAAGAGTTGACCTTTCAGGGTGGTATACCCTCGATTCCGTCTTTGCTTTGACTAGTTTGTTTTCTGGTCGGCGCTTGAGGCTATTGGGTTTCCTCATGACTTTGTCTCGAGAAGCCATCTTCCTCGATTCCCATTGAGGAGATTTCGGTAGTGAAGGAGTTCGTTGATGTGTTCCCCGACGAGTTGCCTCGGTCTACCTCCTGTGAGGAATGTGGAGTTTCGTATTGATCTTGCTCCGGCACTCGACCTATTTCTATCTCTCCATACCGCTTGGCTCGACCTTTTCAAGACGAGTTGAAGAAGCAGCTTGAGGATCTCATGGCCAAAGGCTTCATTCGGCGTAGCGTATCGCCATGGGGAGCACCCGCCCTCTTCGCCTCAAGAAGGATGGAAGTTGGCGATGTGCATTGATTATCGTGCTCTTAACCAAGTGACAGTCAAAAACAAGTATCCTTTGCCTCGCATCGAGGATCTGCTTTGACCAATCAAGGGAGCAAAGGTGTTCTCCAAAATTGATCTTCGATCGGGGTATAATCAGATCCGTGTGAGGGAGCAAGACATTGAGAAGACCGCTTTCTCCACTAGGTATGGGCATTATGAATTTAAAGTTATGTCTTTTGGACTAACTAATGCTCCTATTTGTCTTTATGGAGGCGATGAACAAGATGCTACACAAGTACCTTGATGAGTTTGTGGTAGTGTTCATCGATGACATTCTGATTTACTCTAAATCGAAGAGGAGCATGAGCGACACTTGAGGCTTGTGCCGAGTACCCGAGGAGAATCAATTCTTTGCTAAGCTGAAAAAGTGCGAAGTTCGGATTTCGTAAGGGTTTTCTTGGCCACATCATCAATCCAGAGGGCATATCTCAGTAGATCCTAGCAAAGTCTCAAAGATTTTGGATTGGAAGAGGCCTTCCAATGTCAAAGAGGTGCGTAGCTTCCTTGGGTTGGCTGGCTACTATCGGCGTTTTGTGCAGGATTTCTCTATCATTGCCAAGCCACTTTCACACCTGACTCGTAAAGGGATGAAGTTCCAAAGGATCGGCAGAGTGTGAGCACAAATTCTTCGCACTTTGAAGGAGAAGTTAGTGGCTGCTCCTCGTTCTTACCCTTCCCGAACCAGGGAAGCGCTTCACCTGCTTATTCTCGATGCTTCTCGGTTGGGACTTGGTTGTGTGCTCATGCAAAATGGCAAGGTGATTGCTTATGCTTCGAGGCACTGAAAAAGCATGAGCGTAACTATCCCACCCATGATCTTGAGCTAGCCGTGGTGTTTGCATTGAAGATATGGAGGCATTATTTGTACGGCGAATCTTGTGATATTTTTATCGATCACAAGAGCCTCAAGTACATCTTTACTCGTAAAGATTTGAACTTGAGGCAGAGGAGGTGGCTAGAATTGATAAAGGATTATGACCTCACTATCCAAAGATCATCCGGGAAGGCAAATGTGGTGGCCGACGCTTCACCGCAAGACAATGCCCCTGTTGTTGATTGTCTTGTTGCTGATTTTGAGCGCTTGGGAGTCTCCTATCGCTTATGGGACCGTGCAAGCTGAAACTCAATTGATTCTTGAGTCGCCGATTCCCGAGCTGCAGGGAGGCACAAAGAAGATGATCGCTTTGCTCCAGCAGGTGAGGAAACGCTCGAGGATGGCAAGTCGGGAGACTTTACCGTTGATGATGCGGGAGTTTTGAGGTTTCAGTGGCCGTCAGGCGCGTCCCGTAAATCTCAAGTGAAAGAAGACATTCTCGAGAGAAGCTCATCGCACTCAGACACGGTCCATCCCGAGAGACCAAGATGTACAGGACTTGAAGAAGAATTTCGGTGGAAAAGGATGAGAGTGGATATTGCCAAGTATGTGGCGTCTTGTGGGATTTGCCGGAAGATCAAAGCTGAGCATAAGCGCCCTACGGCCTCTGCGACCATTGGAGATTCTGTGTGGCCATGGGATGACATCTCCATGGATTTTGTGGTTGGTTTACCTCGTTCTCCACGAGGGAAGGATGCTGTTTGGGTTGTGGTGGACCGCCTCAAAGAAGTCGGCGCATTTTCATTCCCATCCGCACGACCAATTCAATGAGCGAGTTGGCTCCCATCTATGTGCGGGAGATTGTGAGATTGCATGGTGTACCCAAGACCATTATCTCTCGATCGGGATGCGAAGTTCGTCTCCAAGTTCGGGAGAGTTTGCAGAGTGCTTTGGGTACGCAGCCTTTGCCTTAGTACCGCTTTTCACCCTCAGACAGATGGGCGCCTGAGCGTACCATCCAAACTTTGGAGGACATGCTCAGGGCCTGTGTGATGGCTTGGAAGGGTAGCTGGAAGACCATTTGCCCCTTGCAGAGTTTGCTTACAATAACAGCTATCATTCCAAAGATCCTGGCTGCTTCCTTATGAGGTCTTTGTATGGCCGGAAGTGCAGTCGCCGCTTTGTTGGGATGCTGTGGGCGAGAGAGCTATTCTTGGGCCGGATTGGGTTCAGCAGATCGTTGATCGCGTGTCGGAGGTTCGGCAAAACCTTCTCGCAAAGACAGAGCGCATGTAAGAGCTATGGCCGATGTGAGGCGGCGAGACTTGGAGTTTGAGGTGGGTGATAGCGTACTCTTGCGAGTATCTCCCACCAAGGGTGTGGTGCGTTTTGGCACCAAAGGAAAGCTCACCCAAGGTATGTTGGGCCTTTTCCTATCCTTGCCCGAGTTGGCAGGTTGGCCTATCGCCTAGAGCTACCTAATCCATGCAAGGTGTGCATGATGTGTTCCATGTCTCGATGTTGAAGAAATACTTGCACGATCCGGAGTTGGTGGTTCCATTGGAACCATTAGTGCTTCAAAGAGGACCTCACCTTCGAGTCCCGTCCTGTGGAAATTCTGGGGACTTCAGAGCGAGTGATGAAGAACAGGACGCTTAAGTTTGTCAAGGTCCTGTGGTCACATCAGACCGAGAGAGAAGCGACTTGGGAGCTGGAATCTCGCATGCGCGAGAGGTATCCCGAGCTGTTCGCCTCAGGTATGTGATGTGAAAATTCGACCTTTGGTTTTGCTGGGTTTCGTGATTGGTGCGTTTAGATTCGAGGTCGAATCCTGTTGAAGGGGGGAAGAATGTGACACCTCGGAGTGTCGTAACCTTATTATTGAGCATGATAAGGTTAAATACAGTATGAGATGTGGAAATAAGGTTAAGATCATAAGGATCGGGGGTTAATAACGTTTCCGGGCCGTTTCCGGGCCGTTTTCGGGGTTTTGGGCCTTCCCGGGGGAGTTTTGGGCCTTGGTGGGCTTTGGTGGGATGGATTAGGACTCCGTAACGGACTAGGATTGGGTTGAGGGCTGTTAAAAGGGGCTCCCCCTGCCCCCTTGCGCCCCCACCTCAGCCCCTTGCGCCCCCCACCTCCCCCTCTTGCGCCCCTCTCCTCCCTCCCCCTCCCCTAAGCCCTAGCCCCCATAACCGTGCGCATCCCCTTCCCTCTCCTCCACCTCCACACCACCTCCCCTCCACCCCTTGCTGCCCTAGGGTGGCCTCCCCACCCCTGCACCTTGTGGAGTCATCCCGTGGAGCGAGGAGCGAGGAGCAAGGAGCGAGGAGCGAGGAGCAAGGAGCGAGGAGCGAGGAACGTGGAGCGAGGAGCGATTCGCGAGGAGATTCGCGGAGATTGATTGGAGTTTTGCGCTTCGGGCAAAGGTATGATCTTGGGGATCCTTGGGGATGATCTAGGTACTGTTATTAGGGTGTTTATCAAGTTTTTAGATCAATTGGAGGCGCTGGTTTGAAGTAATTTGGGTTAGATCTAAACTTGTCCACGTTTCTGTTTTCGGGCAGATTGAGCAGTCGAACTAGGGTTCGAGTTTCCGTCGATTTAGAATCCGAATCAGACCGTACGGACTTCTAGGAAGTTGTAGATAATTTAATTATCTTTCCGTGGACGTAAAGCACGTTAATTTCCGATCAGCCGTTTGAAAGTTATGGCTGTTTTACCGAGCGCCTAAAAATCTGTGACGTAACTGGAACAGATTGTGGTAATCTGTAGATTAAACAATTTTAGAGTCCGAATCAGTCTTTCCCTATAACTAGAAAAAGTTGGGAAATTTCCTAAGCTTCGCGACGGTGTACTCGTTTATTCGATTTGGAGTCCCAGAACTCAAGTTATGCCTTTTGCAAGGCTGCTGTTCCGCCGGGACAGAACCTCTGTTTTTAGGTTTTGCGAGTAGTAGGCAATGTCGGGTTAGATGGGGGCGTGTGTACTGTTTTGAGGTTATGATTGTGAGTGTGTGATGCCTATGTGCAGGTGGTGTGACCCCGGGAGTTCCCTCTTCTTCCCGCCAATCCGTTGCACGTGGTTGAGGCAAGTGTGTTGTGATGGATAGCGAGTTGTAGGTTGCATGTTGTGATTAGATGGAATTGTTTACATGATATATGTTCACTTGCCATGTGTTAATAATTGATATGATATGATGAGCATGTTTAACATATTATGATGCCATGTGTTAATATGTGAATTGAATATGATAATTGGCATGGTTGCATGCATGTCATGAGATAGGGCGAGGGCGGTGAGAAAGTCTTAACTAGTCCGGCAAGGTCGGTGAGAAAGTTATGACTAGTCCGGAACGCCATTGAGTAAGTCCTATGTCGTGATTCCATCCACGTGGTGTTTGGAAGCGAGTAGGCACCCTCCATCTTCGGGATGGAAGGGAGGAAAGGGTGCACACCGACGGGTGTGTACTTCCCATACCGGTATGAGGTTCCAGAGGGTCAGGAGCAATGCATTACATCGCATACAAATTGATGATGATATTGATAAGTATTCATGAATGAGATGTTATACATGATGAAAGATGATATTGACTTGTTGTTATGCTTGTTGTTCATTGCAGTATGCTTGCTGAGTTTTCGAACTCACCCTTGTGTTTTCTTGTTGTTTTAGGTACCATGAGAACGGCATGCGGGAAAGGGGAATAGTCACACGCTCACACATTGTTTCACCTTAATATTTCCCCAAGTCAATTCATTTAGTTTGATAATAAATTGCGTGTGATGGTCTTTAAAATTAAGTCTTAGCTTGGTTAATGAGAGTTCTATTGTTTGTTTGACGCTTGGAACCTTAAGAGCTTAATGTTAGTCTCTTATTGTCGTTAAGACTTTATTTATTGCTGTTTTAGATGTTTCTCTTATTGCCATATAATGCTATATTGTTGCTGTTCCTTAAACTCATGATAAAACAAAGGAGGTGCTGCCGAAATCTCGGTTTTTAGTCTATGCACCTTTGCTGGAATTTGATGTTAAATGTGGTATTTAGATGTTGTTTAGCTTAGGTTTGGTAACATTCAGGCATAGTAAATGCCGGGGTGTTACAATTAACCCGTTAGATTAGAACATCTTTAAACAACCAGCAAAGTTTCTTTAACAATAACAGCAGTCTACATCATCTTAATGTTCTAACTATGCATCAGGGTTTAAAACTTTAAACATAATCGGGGGTCATAAGCACTTTTAAAGCAAAGCAACAGATTCTAAACATGTACATTAACACCTTTAATCATTCTTGCTATAGAGTAATCTACAACACTAGAAGTTCATTTAATCTTAAGCTAAAGATAACAATTACATTTAATTGATTCAACTCGCAATTTAACTAAGGAGCACATCATTTCCATAAACCACATTGTTACATATTACATAACATGCTAAACAACAATTTTCACTTTTGACAAGTAATTTCAGTCAAACGAATACTTACTTTATTTGCAGCATTATTCTTTTAATACTCAACCAAAGCTCACAAAGAAGCTTGACTCTCAAAGTTGCAATGGGACATGACTCCAAAGCACATTTAAATCTTAAAGACTCCCATAGGAGGGAACCAAGCGACCATGTAAACCTTTACGGACAAAGGCACAAAACATAAATCAACACAACTTTCCCTTTTTTTGCACACGTTTCAATAACTTCTTTTAAACTCAGAGTAAGACACACAAGAACCAAAACTATACTTTTCTTTGCAAGGCAACCAACATAACCGGTGTCAAAGAAAAAAGGCGACCAAAAGACGCGCAACACAAAACTCTTCTTCTTTGTCTTCACCTAAAGAAGATAAAACCAAGAAACACTGAAGGGACACTCCGCGAAAATCCAATTCCAAACACTTTTGTTTTGACTTCAATCAACCAGAGCCAAGAAAACCAACCGAAACCGACCGTCAGAACGATAAAGAACATCCGAAGGAATCTACCACCAATCTCTTCTATTTGACTCCAGTCAACTACCCGATCTACGACAGAAAGGGTAAGCACTCCTCCTACAGGGGTTAATAATCCATCGGTGATGGCGCTAACCGGCCACACCGTCAAACCACACCCTTACTATGAACAAAAAGAAGTGACCGAAACCCTTCGGCACCACAACCCCACTTTATCACAATACCAAGAACAATACAATAAAATCTCTCAATAACATGGCAACATACATTACCAACTTTAGCATTCAACATCAAAGCTTAAATACAACATTTAAGCGTAAGCAACGATACCCATACCCTTTTCCTACTGTGCATCCATGTGTGTCAAATTTTAGATTAGTTATACCACTTTTGCAAGTTTTAATGTTGCTATCCTATGACAAAATTTTAGTTAAAACCTAAGCCATGTTTCTAAGTTATTCCACATCACATTTTAGTTGTACCCTATAGCATGACACTAAAAAAAAATACACATTTCAGGGACCTACAGCCCGCTCAGATACCAACTGTAACACCCCGGCATTTAATATGCCCGAATGCTACCAAACATAGACTAAGCAACCTATAAATACCACAACTACAAGTAAATTACAGCAAAGGAGAAAATGCTAATACCAAAAATTTCGGCAGCATCTCCTTTGTTTTTCCATGAATTGAAGCAACAACAATCTTAACATATAAAGATAGCATAAAGAACGATAGCAATAACTTCAGAAAACAGGAATTTCAGCCATCATATAGCTAAGAATATAAGCCTATCCGTCTCATGTCAAATATGAACTAATCATTTACTCATGGCAACCAACAAGCATCAACACCACAGTTTAGTTCAGTGAATTAACCATCACAATTAAAGGAAGGAACATGTCATTGTTTATATGTGTGATGCTAAGTGATGACGTGTGACTAGCTCCCTTTCCCGCATGCCGGTTTCATGGTACCTAAGAAAAACAACATAAACACAAATGTGAGTTCATCACTCAGCAAGTATATTGCAATGGAACAAGAAAATACATTCCAATACCTTCATCACCACTTTTCACATACGACATCATACACATCTCATATTCATAGTGTAAGCATATCATTGACATCATCATATATCATCATATAACATCCTCATATAATGCAATGCAATGCAATGCGATGCACATATCTCCTGGAAACTCATACCGGTATGGTTGAGTACACACCCGTCGGTGTGAACCCTCTCCCCCCTTCCATCCCGAAGATGGAGGGTGCCTACTCCTCACTTCCATACACCGCGGTGGATGGAATCACGATGTAGGACTTACTCATTGGCTCTCCGGAATAGTCATAACTTTCTCACTGACCTTCCCCGGACTAGTTATGACTTTCTCACCGCCCGGGCCATGTATCATGCCATGTATGCAAACATGCCAATATCATAAATAACTTGTACATTAACACATGGCATCATAACATAATAAGCATATTCATCATATCAATGGTAATCATTAAAGCATGGCATGTGAACATATCATATATTAAATTTCAATCTCAACCAATCTAGCAAACCACAACCTGCTATCCATTCCAATACAATTGCCTCAACCACGGGCGACGGATTGGCGAGACGTAGAGGGCACCCCCGGGGTCACAACACCTGCACATAGGCACCACACACTCAAAATCATGACCACAAAACAATACGCAAACACTCTTCTACCCCGACTTCGCAAACTACCCGCACAACCCAAAAACAGAGGTTTTGTCCCGTCGGGACAGCAGACTTGCAACGAGCATAACTCGAGTTCTACGACTCCGAATCGATTAAACGAGTACATCCCCGCGTAGCTTAGGAAATTTCCTAACTTTTTATAAGTATATGGAAAAACTGATTCGGACTTTAAAGTGGTTTAATCTACAGAATACCGTGATCTGTTCCAATCACGTCACAGTTTTTAACACGTTCGGTAAAATGAGCATAACATTCAAACGGCTGGGTGGAATTGGACGTTCTTTATACCCAATGAAAGGTATTGAAATTACCTACAACTTCCTCAACAATCGGCCAACCAAAATCCGACTCTAAATTGGCGAAAACCCAAACCCTAGGTCGACTGCTCATGCTGCCCGAAACAGAGAACGTGGCAAACTCTAGATTCCATCTAATCTACCCAATTACAGCACCACCAATTGATCTAAAAACATGATATTAACCCTTAGAACAGAACCTAAGCCAACCCCAAGGATCCCCGTGGCCATACCTTCGCCCGACGAACGAAAACCCAACAGATCTCCTCCCGGTTCGCGCGATCTCCTTCCTTGCTCCAAATCCACCGGATCTCCTCGTCGCGAAGCGCTCCAATGGATGGATCTGCAGGGTGGTGAGGTGGAGAACTCCCCTAGGGGCAGCAAGGGAGGTGGAGAGGGGAGGAGAGGGGTGGTGGCGCCATGGGGGAAGATGGAGAGGAAGGGGAAGGGTGGAGGCGCATGGGGGGGCTAGGGGGTGGCGGCTAGGGTTGGGAGAGGGAGTGGGGGGCGCACCAATGGGTGGGGGCCAGATTTGGCTGCCCAAAAGTCCCCCCCTTGGGCCCAAACCCTTCCACCAGAGGCCCAACTCAACCCCCAAGGCCCAAAGTCCCCCGGAGAGGCCCAAACACTCGAAAACGGCCCAAAAACACGCTATAAACGGCATAACGTAAAGTTTTAACCTCCATTTTCACATTTTATAAAGTTTTTGACCTCAACATTCACATTTTATAAGATACGACACTCCGTGGTGTCACACATACCTTAAGCTTCATGCCAATTGCGATATCATGAAATGAACTATCCCACTCATGATTTAGAATTGGTAGCCACGGTTCATACTGTCGGGACCCGAATTTGCAAATCCGGACCTTCTGTGTATTCAGCACTAGTCCAAGATCACACTAGTGCACACAGTCTCAACATTGGTAAATATCACAATCATACTCAGCGAAATATTAAAGTACTTTATTGAAAGGAAATATAGCTGGTTGCTCGACCTTATGGTCAAGTTACAAAAGTACGCATCGTAGGGCTAAAGACTTATTCAATTAAAATCTGCAGCGGAATAAAATAGACTTCGTGGCGCCATCCATTATACCACAGGCAACTGACTGGGCCCGCTCCCTAGTTAGATGGCTCCTCCTGATACTCCTCCTCCAAAGCTGGCGTCGCCTCTTCTTCAACTGATGTTGTTTTGTGGCAAGGGTGAGTACTTGGTACTCAGCAAGTCATGCACGGAATGCAAACTAATATTCTACATGCATGGCTACTACAAGGAATGTTTCATGGTTCATTTGCAGTAAATAGCAACCTAACAAGTAACATAAGTAGATTCGAAAGCGGTAGAAACAATATATTATCAATAACTTTTCCAGGAGTTAAATAAACACTTTCCCTTTCCTAATCCACATTTCCATCAACGTCATCATTAAACCCAAGTAAACTTTTCAAGTCCAAGTTGTTTTCAAGAAAGTCTAACCCTTGACTGTAATCCCCGAGCAATGTCCAATGCCGCGGACACGGCTATTCGAATAGATTTTACACTCTGCAGAGGTTATGCACTTTACCCACAAGATACAGCCAATCACCACAAAGGCGAGTGATCGTAACAAAGCCTTTCGGATACGGCTAACTACACAAGTGAACCTTTCCAGTTTTTGCCATACACCATACATTCCCATAACAAAGGCGAAGTATGGGACCGACATACCATTGGACGGGTACCATGCCATAGCCTTGGTACGCTCCCCTTTCAAGCTACACAAAAGGTGTAGTTGACACCCGAGGTATCACATGCAAGTTATTAGTAACTTACTCAACTAGGACCGTCCCACTCCGGTCATGTGGTTGCACATTTGACTCAGGTCAAAGGCTTGCAAGGTTAAGTCCTTAAGGTGACCAGGGCAAGACTACCCGAAGAACCAAATCAACGTCCCCGGTGCCACAACTGGCCCACAATAACATTCTTTCCACATGCCCCGGTCCAAATCTATTTATCAAACCCCAGTTGATTACCATGCACCATGTGCCATCAACATCATCGTTAAAAACACATGACACTTTTCCAAAACTGGTTCCATATCTCATTAAGTCAATATTAACATGTAATTGTCCAAAACATTTCACGTGGCAAGGCTAAGCATACTACATCGGTCTAACTACCCATGTTGGCAATTTAATAATGTCCAACTAATAATCTATGACTAGGGTGACAAGGGGTCATGGCACATAATTAATAATCAATGTGTCATAGTGCAAAGCTGGCATTTAACTAACTTCCCAAAATTAATTAAAGCATTTTCAAATTAAACTAGCATGCAATAATTTAAATCAAAATAATTTCAAAATGGGATCAGCATGGTCAAAGCACAACTTGCCTTCAAAAAGTACGTGCTCTTGGTCCTGGGCTGGCTCCTGGGTCAACACTTCACCTTCGAAGCCTTCGGGCACTTCAATGTCTACTCGTAACGCGTGCAAATAGAAAAAAAAACAGTAGGCAAAAAGTATCCAAAAATTCAAATAAAGTTCATAAACAAAGAGAGCACATTTTTATAAATTTTTAGAAATCTGAATCGTCCAAATCGGAGTTAAAATGCAAAAGTTATAATCGTTTAAAGTTTAAAGAAACTATTAATTAAATAAAAACAGAGGAAAATTCATAATCAAAAATTAATTAAAATTCATATTTGAGTAGGTCTCAATTTTATGAAAATTTAGAAATTTGAATCACTCAAATCGTAGTTGAAACGCAAAAGTTATAAGCGTTTGAAGTTTGAAGCTATATTTAAAAATCAATAAACCGAATTAAATAAATAGTTTCTTTTTCGGAAAATTATTTATTGCGTCAGCATGACACGTGGACCAATTAGAAGCCGCCACGTCGCCTCGGGTCCATGGACCCGGTGCATGGCTCGGCTTGGTCCACCATGGACCCGGTCCACGGGCACGTGTGCCTCTGACATGTGGGACCCCCCAGCTGACGTCAACATGTCTCGGCCGCAGGGTTCTCACACGTGGGCCCCACCATGACGTCATGGTGCGGTTTGGCCCGGTCGCTGACACGTGGGCCCGGCGTGTCAGTGACACGCATGCACGCGCTCGCGTGCCGCACGGTGCGGCTTGGACACACGTGGCTTAATCCCGGCCGTTGGTTTGAAAATCAACGGCGTGGATTGGAGCTGGATCTCACGCGTTGTGAGCAGCGCGGTGAATCTGGATCGCATGATCTAGATCTAACGGCTGAGATCTAACCCTAGCACGGTGCGGTTCACGGCTACGTGGCTCAATCGTGAGCGTTGGATCTAAATCCAACGACTGAAAATAGATCTAATCACCGCAACGTGGAATTCGCACGGTGACATGGACGAACGTGGGCCGTTGGATCTTGATCCAACGGCCCAAATCTAATCTGGTTTCTACGGGTTCTTGAAAAACGTGGACTCACCATAGCGGTTCGATCTGGATCGAACAGTTGTCCGAGCTAGAGGGCGACGATGGCGACGAGGCGGGGCTGGCTCACCGAGGCTGGGGAAGACGACCAACGTGACGGCGCTCTGGGGCTATTTCAGCGAAGTGCGTGCACCCTACAGGTGCGCCTTGACGCAGGGGTTCCGGATCAGGGCTTGAACGCGGCGGAGGACGACGAACGACGCCGGAAACGAAGGAAAACCGCAGCGGCCACTCCTACGAACTACGGCAAGCGATTGCGGCTACGCGGCGGCGGCTAGGGCTCGGAAACTTGGGGCAAAAGATGCGCAAGGGCAGGGCGACCCTCGGGCGACGACTCACGCATTAAATACCCTCGGCGT
Source organism: Rhipidocladum racemiflorum (assembly GCA_036346355.1). NCBI lineage: Eukaryota > Viridiplantae > Streptophyta > Magnoliopsida > Poales > Poaceae > Rhipidocladum > Rhipidocladum racemiflorum. The sequence goes on along the minus strand of CM070575.1, from coordinate 29,137,890 downwards.
GCGCGCACAAATCGGAAACCTAGACCCACACGGCGGCGCAGTCCGTCCCCGAGTCGGAGACGATGGTGGCGCAACGTGGGCCGTTGGATCAAGATCCAACGGTCGCGGGGGTTTGGGCTCAGGTGACTTGGCTGGCTCGGTCGGACTCGGGTTCGGGTGACGTGGCGCAATCGTGGCCGTTGGATCTCGATCCAACGGTCACGCGGATAAGGTTAGGTTGGACTCGGGTCTGGTTTGACTATGGTTTGGGTCGGGATCGAGTCTGACTCGGACTCGGACTCGGTCGAAGGAATAGTAAAACCGATTCGATTTTCCAGCGATTAAATATTCCAATTAATTCCTAGAAATTCATTTAATTCGTGAAAAATAACAAAATACTCAGAAAAATCCTAGAAAAATTCTAGAAAATATTTTCGGGCATTTGGGGCTCAAATAAAATATTACCAATAAAAATTTATTTGAAACTTTTAATTCCTTAATTATTTCAAAAGGGGATAAATTCAAATAAATTTCAAATAAATCCAAATAAATTCCAGAAAATTCCAAAAATTCACAAAAGTGCAAAATAACATTTAAATTCATGAAAAGCAAAAATTGGGGTGTTACAAACCTCCCCCCTTAACAGAATCTCATCCTCGAGATTCAGGGCTGACTAAGGAACAGGTTTGGAAACTCTTTCTTCAAATCCTCCTCGCGTTTCCAAGTTGCTTCACTCTCTGCATGGTTGCTCCACTGGACTCTGCAGAAACGGGTTGACTTATTCCTTGTCTCTCGATCTATGGTGTCCAGAACCCTAACGGGGTGTTCCTTATAAGTCAGATCCTCCTGCAGCTCTATTGACTCCAGCGGTGTTTGCTCATCTGGTACTCGGAGACACTTCTTCAGTTGTGACACATGAAACACATCATGCACACCTGCCAATGATTGTGGTAACTCCAATTGGTATGCAACTTCGCCTCTGCGGCTCAAAACCTTGAAAGGTTCGACATATCGCGGTGCGAGCTTCCCTTTGGCATGGAATCTCTTAACTCCCTTGAGTGGTGTGACTCTGAGATACACGAAATCTTCCGGTTCGAAACTCAGGTCTCGGCGACGGTTATCAGCGTAACTCTTCTGTCTTGACTGAGCTATCTTTAGTCTTTCTCGGATCATGGCAATCTGCTCTTCGGCTTCTTGAAGAATATCTGGTCCAAAGACATGTCGTTCACCTGTCTCATTCCAGTTCAACGGTGTTCGACAGGGTCGACCATATAGCGCCTCAAAGGGTGACATCTGCAGACTGGCCTGATAACTGTTATTGTAACTGAACTCAGCATACGGTAGACTCTTATCCCAAGAGGTAGCATAAGCCAATGCACACGCTCTTAACATATCCTCTAGTATCTGATTAACTCTTTCAGTCTGTCCGTCCGTCTGCAGATGATATGTTGTACTGAAGTTTAAACGAGTCCCCATGGCTTCATGCAGCTTATTCCAAAATCTCGAGGTAAACTGGGTACCTCTGTCCTATACAATCTTCTTCGGCACTCCATGCAAGCAGACGATATTGGTCATATACAACTCTGCTAATTTATCTCCCGAGTAAGTGGTCTTTACAGGGATAAAATGGGCGACCTTAGTCAGGCGATCCACTACAACCCATATGGAGTCATATCCTCCTTGAGTTTTAGGCAAACCGGTAATGGAATCCATTCTGATTTCCTACCACTTCCACTCAGGTATCTTTAGTGGCTGCAGCAATCCTGCTGGCCTCTGATGCATTGCCTTGACTCTCTGGCATATATCGCACAATGCGACGTGCTCGGCAACTTCTCGTTTCATACTCGGCCACCAGAATCTTTCCTTCAAGTCCTGATACATCTTCGCACTTCCTGGATGAATTGAATACTTGGAGTCATGGGCTTCTTCTAGGATCAACTGCTTCAGCTCCTTCTTGTTTGGCACACAAATTCGACCCTTCATCCATAGCGTGCCTTGCTCGTCCATCTTGAAGTCTTTTGCCTTGCCTTCATCCATCTTGGACTTAATCCTACGGATTTTGTCATCATCCTTCTGTCCTTCTCTGATCTGATCCTCCAGAGTAGGCTTTACTTCCAATGCGGCCATGAATCCTTTTGGCACCACTTCAATCTGCATCCTCTGAAAATCCCTGCATAGCTCGTCCTGACTCATGGCTATCAATGCATTCACGGTATGGCTCTTCCTACTCAAGGCATCAGCAACCACATTGGCTTTCCCGGGATGGTAATGGATCCCGACATTGTAGTCCTTGATCAACTCCAACCACCTCCTCTGCCTTATGTTCAGGTCTGATTGGGTGAAGATGTACTTAAGACTCTTATGGTCCGTATATACTTCACATCTGTTTCCGATCAAATAATGATGCCACAACTACAAAGCGTGCACTACGGCAGCTGTCGGGACCCCGAATTTGCAAATCCGGACCCTCTGTGTATTCAGCACTAGTCCAGGAACACGCTAGTGCACACAGTCTTAACATCGGTAAATATCACAATCATACCACTCGATACTAGTAAAGTACTTTAATTAAATAGTCAAACTGGTTACTCGACCTTATGGTCAAGTTACAAATATACGCCTCGCAGGGCGAAACTTATTAAGAGAGAAATAGTAGCAGCGGAAAATAAGATAACTTCGTGGCGCCATCCAGTATACCACAGGCAACCCGGGCTCGCTCCCTAAGTAGAAGCGGTTCCTCTTGGAGCTCCTCCTCCAAAGCCGGTGTAGTCTCCTCTTCAGCGGTGTTGTATTGTGGCAAGGGTGAGTACTTGGTACTCGACAAGTCATGCACAGAATGCAAGCTAATATACTATATGCATGGCTTGGTACAAAGGAATAGCTCAAGGTATATTTGCGATGCTTGACATTTGACAAGTAGCATAAGTAGATTCGAAAGCAATAGAAACAAGTAAAGCATAGATAACTTTTCAAGGAGTTTAGTAAGCATCTTTCCCATCCTAATCCACATTTCCATCAACATCATTATTAATCCAACCCAACCTTTCAAATCCAAGTTATTTTTGAGAAAATCTAACCCTTGACTGTAATTCCCGAGCGATGTCCAATACCGCGGACACGGCTATTCGAATAGATTGTACACTCTGCAGAGGTTATGCACTTTACCCACAAGATACAGTCAAACACCACGAAGGCGAGTTCCCGTAACAAAGTCTTTCGGAAACTTCTAACAATACAAGTGGTCCTTCCCGGTTATTGCACACTAACCCTTCCCTTAGCTAAGGCGAAGTTTAGGCCAATCAACCGTTAGATGGGTATCTGGCCTCAGCCCCGGTACGCTCCCCCGTACAACTTACACAAAGGGTGTAGTTGACCTCATGAGGTCCCACAGGTACGTTATTAGCAACTTAGTCAACTAGGTCCGTCCCATTACAGACATGTGGTTGCACGTTAGACCCAGTTCAAAGGCTTTCAAGGTTAAGTCCTTAGGGTGACCAGGGCAAGACTACCCGAAGAACCAAACCAACATTCCCAATGCCACAACTGGCCCACCTGATTATTCTTGCCACATGCCCCGGTCGAAAAACTATTTATCAAACCCCAGTTGATTACCATGCACCACGTGCCATCAACATCACATGATACCTTTCCAAAACAGGTTCAATATATCATTAAGTCAATATTAACATTTGATTGTCCAAAATCATGTCATGAGCACGTAGCAGGTCTAAGCAGTATACTACAACGGTCTAAAACCCATGTTGGCAATTTATTAATGTCCAACTAGTAAACCACAACAAGGGTGACAAGGGTCATGATACATATTTAAATAATCAAGGTGTGATACAGCAAATTGGTATTTATCTAATCCCCCATATTTAAATAAAGTATTTTCTAATTGAACTAGCATGCAATAGGTTAAATCAAAATAGGTTTCAAAATAGGATCAACATGGTCAAAGCACAACTTGCCTTCAAAAAGTACTTGTTCTTGGTCTTGAGTTGGATCCTGAGTCAATACTTCTCCTTCGAATCCTTCCGGCACTTCAACGTCTACTCGTAAAGTGTGCAAATAGCAATACACGAATAAACAATAGGCAAAAAGTGTCCAAACATCCAAATAAAATCCATAAACAGAGAGAACATAATTTTATGAATTTTTAGAAACTGGAATCGTCAAATTTGGAGTTAAAATGCAAAAGTTATGATTATTTAAAGTTTAAATAATCAATTAAATAATTTTACAGAGAAAAACTTTAGTCCAAAAATTAAATAAAATTCATATTTAGGTAGATCTCAATTTTATACAAATTTAGAAATTTGAATCACTCAAATCGGAGTTGAAACGCAAAAGTTATAAGCGTTTGAAGTTTGAATCAAAATCAAATCATTATTTCGAATTAATAAATCATTTTTTCGGAAAATCATTTATTGCGTCGGCTGGACACGTGTCGACCTCGATTGGTCTGGCGTCGGTGATCCATGGACTTGGTCCACGCTCGGCTCGGGTCTCACAGTGGACTCTGGTCACTACGGCTCCACGCAGTCGCCGACACGTGGTCCTCGGGTGACGCCATCGCCGACGTCCGGGCTCACCACGGTCGATTGTGGGATCACCGATGACGCCATGGGTGACGCCACGGCGTCGCCGGCCGACACGCTGCCCGCTGGCGGTCGCTGACTCCACGCGCGACGCCTGCGTGGCGCGCGATTCGGCCTCCGGACACGTGGCGCGATCGTGTCCGCGGATTTGAAAATCAGCGGCGCGATTAGATCCAAGGTAATCACGTTGAAAACTACTCGATGATCGTGGGCGTTCGATCTAGATCGGACGGTCGAGATCTAATCCTACATTAACATTACTACGACGCGTGGTGATCGTGGGGCCGTTGGATCTTGATCCAACGGTCCAGATCTAATCGGGTTTGAAACACTTGAACTCACCTCAACCGCACGATCAAGATCGGACGGCGCCTGAGCTCGCGAGGTCGATGGCGACGCGGCTGAGCCGGCAAAGAAATGGGAGGCGGAGACGATGACCACTCCCGTGGCGCTTCGGGGCTCCTCCGGCGAGATGAGTTGGCTCCACGAGTGCGTCTCGGTCTGGGGATTCTAGATCTGGGCTCAACGGTGGCTAGGGACGGCGGGTGTAACACCCCAAAATTTTGCTTTTCTTGAATTCATGTGTGATTTGGCACTTTGGTGAATTTTTGGAATTTTCTGGAATTTATTTGGATTTATTTGGAATTTATTTGAATTTATTCCATTTTGAAATAATTAAAGAATTTAATTTTGCAAATAAAATTTTGTTGGAAATATTTTATTTGAGTCCAAAATGATCCAAATTATTTTACATTATTTTTTTGGAATTTTTCTGTGTATTTTGCTTTTTTTTTTTATGAATTAAATGTATTACTGGGAATTATTTTGAATATTAAAATCGCTTCGGGTTTAATCTTGTTCCTCGTCCGAGTCGGACTCAGTCCGACCGAACAGACCGAGCCAACCGCTTCGATCAAACCAAGTCACCGAACCCAAACCGAACCCTAATTCTCCGGCCAGTTGGATCAAGATCCAACGGCCGAGAATCGCCCGTCTGCATCGGCCGAGCCGTGGTCCGACCGAACCCGTTCACGCCATGCGATCCCAAAATGGCCCATCTGGGCACGCGGATTCGCTCCTACCATCGTCTCCGATTCCGACTGGCACGAACGGCTCGCCGTGTGGGTCTTGACCTCCGGGTTCGCGCGAACGCCGAGGCTATTTAAAGCCCCGCCTCGTCCGAGGATCGCCACCGCTTCGCACCGCTTGCCCTAGGTTTCGCGCTCAAGCCGCCGTCGCCAAGGAATCCTCACCGGAGTAGTCGAGGGTTGGCTACGGGTTTTAGAGCGATTCCGCCGTTAGCCATCCTCCGCCGCGCCGAGGCCGGATCTGAAACCCCCACGTTGAGGCGCCGAGCGTGTTTCTCTCCTTCTCGCCGACACGCCACATGCACGCCGTTTGGTGTCGTCTTCCCGGTTCCGCCTGCCACGCCGCCGCATCACCGCGACCTTGGAGCTCCACCGCCGTTGGATCATCATCGGCGCTTGAGGTGAGTCCACCTCTCTGTTTGGCGTATTAGATCCCAAACCGTAGGATCAAGATCGTAGGGCACCGATTAGATCTGGTTATTGCTTATAGGGTAGTCTCGGCGAATCTCGGTAGTCCATCCAAACTTGTGCGGCCAGAGATTGCGCCACGTGTGCCTAGTCGCACCCACGCTGCGTGTGAGCGTGTGTCCTCGACACGCAGCCCCGCATGTTAGTGGGCCCACGCGTCACCGCGCTTATGAGACCCTCGTGACCGACAGTGGGTCCCACTGTCGCCTCACCCGAGCCAGGACCGGGTCCACTATGGACCGAAGCGCCGTGGGCTGAGCCCATGAGCCGGTACCGACGCCAGCCAGCCCAATCAGAGCCGACGCGTGTCCTCGCTGACGCAGTAATTAATTTCCGAAAAAGAAATGATTTATTAATTCGAAATATTGATTCAAATTTAGATTCAAACTTCAAACGCTTATAACTTTTGCGTTTCAACTCCGATTTGAGTGATTCAAATTTCTAAATTTGTATAAAATTGAGATCTACCTAAATATGAATTTTATTTAATTTTTGGACTAAAGGTTTTCTCTGCAAAAATATTTAAATGATTATTTAAACTTTAAATAATCAAAACATTTACGTCTAAACTCCAAATTTGATTTATTCCAGTTTCTAAAAATCCATAAAATTATGTTCTTTCTGTTTATGGATTTTATTTGGATGTTTGGACACTTTTTGCCTATTGTTTATTTGTGTATTTGCTATTTGCACGCTTTACGAGTAGACGTTGAAGTGCCGGAAGGATTCGAAGGAGAAGTATTAACTCAGGATCCAACTCAAGACCAAGAACAAGTACTTTTTGAAGGCAAGTTGTGCTTTGACCATGTTGATCCTATTTCGAAATCTATTTTGATTTAAACTATTGCATGCTAGTTCAATTAGAAAAATACTTGGTTTAAACATGGGGTTAGATAAGTACCAATTTGTTGTATGACACCTTGATTATTTAAGTATGTGCCATGACCCTTGTCACCCTAGTTGTGGATTACTAGTTGGACATTATTAAATTGCCAACCTGGGTTTAGACCGTTGTAGTATCGCTTAGAGCACACTACGTGCTCATGACATGATTTTGGACAATCAAATGTTAATATTGACTTAATGATATATTGAACCTGTTTTGGAAAAGTATCATGTGATGTTGATGGCACGTGGTGCATGGTAATCAAGCGGGGTTTGATAAGCGATTTCGGCCAGGGCATGTGGCAAGAGTAATCAGTGGGCCATTGTGGCATTGGGGATGTTGATTTGGTTCTTCGGGTAGTCTTGCCCTGGTCACCCTAAGGACTTAACCTTGCAAGCCTTTGAACTGGGTCTAACGTGCAACCACATGTCTGTAATGGGACGGACCTAGTTGACTAAGTTGCTAATAACGTGCACTGTGGGACCTCGTGAGGTCAACTACACCCTTTGTGTAAGTTGTGCGGGGAGCGATCTGGGGCTGAGGCCAGGTACCCATCTAACGGTTGTTTGGCCTAGACTTCGCCTTAGCGAAGGGAAGGGTTAGTGCGCAATAACCGGGGAGGACCACCTGTATTGTTAGAAGTTTCCGAAAGACTTTGTTATGGGAACTCGCCTTTGTGGTGTTTGACTGTATCTTGTGGGTAAAGTGCATAACCTCTGCAGAGTTTAGAATCTATTCGAATAGCCGTGTCCGCGGTATTGGACATCGCTCGGGAATTACAGTCAAGGGTTAGATTTTCTCAAAAATAACTTTGGTTTGAAAGGTTGGGTTGGTTTAATAATGAAGATGATGGAAATGTGGTTTAGGATGGGGAAAATGTTTATTAAACTTCTTGAAAAGTTATTTATGCTTTACTTATTTCTACTGCTTTGAATCTACTTATATTACTTGTCAAATGTCATTTCGCAAATATACCTTGAGCCATTCCTTTGTACCAAGCCATGCATATAGTATATTAGCTTGCATTACATGCATGACTTGCTTGAGTACCAAGTACTCACCCTTGCCTCAACACAACATCGGTTGAAGAGGAGACTACGCCACTTTGGAGGAGGAACTCCAAGAGGATCCGTCTCACTTAGGGAAGCGAGCCCGATCGGTTACTGTGGTATACTGGATGGCGCCACGAAGCTATTTGATTTTTCGCTGCTATTATTTTTCTCTGAATAAGTTTCGCCTTGCGAGGCATATATTTGTAACTTGACCATAAGGTCGAGTAACCAGTTTGGTTATTTAAATAAAGTACTTTGATAGTATCGAATGGTATGATTGTGATATTTACCGATGTTAAGACTGTGTGCACTAGCGCGTTCCTGGACTAGTGCTGAATACACAGAGGGTCCGGATTTGCAAATTCGGGGTCCCGACAGAGGTGGTATCAGAGCCATACTTGACTGTAGGCTCAACCCTAGCTAGAATGGTCGTAGTGAGGATAAAACCTATTTTCTAAAGCTAAAAAGTTGTCAAGATAAGAAATGACATCTCAACTTATCCCCTTCTCTCTTTTCTTGTCTCTTGCTGAAATTTTTTTTTCTTACCTTGTCACAATTTAAAAATTCCGAGTTCTTACGTAAAGCACTCTTGTGACAGATGGAGGAAGAGTTCAACTACGTTGATCTGGGAGTTGGTCACGCCGCGGAACTTTGGCATATGCTCTGAGACTCGGAGATTTTGAGAAGCCCCAATACCAAGTGGAAGTGATCGAGACAAGCGGGATTGATCAAGGCTTGTGACGTGAAGATTGAGGTACTGCTAGGAAAAAGGGCCAGGCAATCGCCTGATACACCAGACCGCCAGGAGATCTACAATGCAGATGGGTATCCAAGAAGTATCACGACGAGCAATGCGGCACATTACCCGTATCTACGCCAGAGAGTTGGAGAGTACGGTGTTCCGTTATCATCCGCGCAGCGATAACCTTCTTGACCCGAAGGCGATTCAGGATGAGGATGCCACGGTTACACAGTTGGCACGATTTGTCGTCGCCTACGAGGATGTACTAGATAATACAAGCAAGGAGCTACAGAAGGCCCGCAAGGAGATCACGACAGAGAAGAACAGATGGCGGGAAGCTCAAGAGTATGTGGCACACCTTCTGCGAAGGATTGACGAGTTGGAGATGACCTTGTACGGACCAGACCCAGAGCCAGTACTCGAGCTACACGAGCCGGATCCAGAGGAGTCAGATCTCGATGAGGACACTGCTTCTTCGACTACCACAGATGACACGATTCTTTGGACATGGCGATCGTTTGGCGCCTATGCCACAAAGACCCGTACCCGTGCCGTGGAGGTTTTCTCGATGAGTGAGCATAGGTTCTATAGTGAGACTCCTTCGCCGAGTCGCGTCATAGAATAAAGAGTCACCCTTTAGGCTTTAGACTCGAGTTAGTTCGATTTGAATTTGCTTTGTTTCTTTGAGTGTGCATTATGTGTTGCAAGGCCCTTAGGCATTGTAAGCAGCCATACCAAGTTATTAATAATAAAGTTGGACCTTAAAGTTACCCCTTTCGCCCCGCATAAGTTCCATGTTACTTGTCTATTCTTGTTTCCCTCTCATCTCTAAACCTAGAGCAAACCGATAGATGGTGAACACCCGTGGAAACTTTGGAAGCAATGGGAGTGGTTCTCGCCAGAAAACCCCAATGATGGAGCACCGCACCGCCACCGGATATGCAGAATTTGGAGCTTTTCTTGCTGCCTGCACTCGATTGATGCATGCTATGATGCAACAAATGCAACACGTCACCGCCAGGCCATCGCTAATCAAGTTAATCATGGACAACGCTGTAATACAAGACTGCCGAGTTCATGAGAACTCACCCACCCACTTTCTCCGAACGCCAATCCATTGGAGGCCGATGATTGGTTAAGATCAATCGAGAGGAAGCTACACATAGCACAATGCATAGGAAATGAGAAGGTACTTCACGCTTCTCATCACCGGAAGGGACAACCGAATGGTGGGAGAACTTCGTGCCACGCAAGAGAACCCTCAAGATATCACTTGGGAAGAGTTCACCGGTGCATTAAGCGATATCACGTGCCTGAAGGAATCATGGACCTTAAGGAGGAGTTCAGAGCAGAAACAAGGTAATCGGCCCAATGGTCGACTACCCGAACAAGTTCACACGGCTAGCACGCCACGCACTGAGGATGTAGCGACAGATAAATCCGCAGTCTCGTTTTATGAAGGGACTTAACTCAGGATTGCAAGTAGGATTGATCACCCACACCTTCCCAGATTTCCAAGAGTTGGTGAATAAGGCGCTTATTCTTGAAGACACGCGCAAGGAACTGGATGAGAACAGAAGCGCAGGATGCAACAAAGAAGGATCACGCCAGGAACGCAATGGCGCTGAGAGTTGCACCAAATCAATTCTTGATTCCAACCACGAATGCAACAAGGACACCATCCTCAAAGACCAAGACCTGTCAATCGTAACTACTGCACTTCACCCCGCTAGAAACGCTTACTCCAGGCGTCGGCAAGAAGGAACAGTGAGACGCCGCTACAATCAGAACGAGCCAGACACTTTGCCAACAGCTTGTCCAAAGAAGACAGCAGGAGTGACCCGCCTCGCTTCAATCTAGGAACCACCCAGCTAGGGCGCCAAAGATCAGAGCCACACCCTGCATCGTGGTGAGAGGCCGAGTCAACCATGTCACCGCAGATGCAACTGCGAGAATGCTACTGACGTATCTTGGGTAAGTTACTTGTTAACTCGATACACTGCAGATTTTGTTTGACTCTGGAGCTTCGCATTCGTTTGTTTCGCAAGGCTTTGCTACTAGAAATGATTTGAGGATTGCAAGACTTAAGTGCATGCTTTTAGTTCAAACCCCGGTTCCAAACTCCGAACGAAAGTAGGATGTTCCGGGTGAGAATACTAATAGATGGAATAGAGTTCCTAGCAAACCTTATAATTTTGGAGACCTGCACCTTAGACGTCATATTGGGAATGGATTGGTTATCCAAGCACAAGGCCGTATTGGATTGTGGACGAAGGACTATCTCGATTGAGAGCCCGTGTGGGAAGAAAGTGGAATTTCAAGCCACTGCATTAGAGAGGGACAGTTGATGGTTAACAGTACCAAGGCAATCAGCATAGAGGATGTCCCAAAGAGTGAATGAGTACCAGATGTTTTTCCCGAAGATCTACCCGGTATGCCGCCGACAGGGGACATAGAGTTTGTGATAGAGCTTGTATGCACAAAGACCGATAGCAAAGAGACCCTATCGGATGTCCACCGAGGAGTTGGTAGAAATGAAGAAACAGCTAGAAGAGTTAATGGAGAAAGGATTTATCAGATCGAGTTCGTCGCCGTGGGGAGCACCAGTTTTGTTTGTCAAGAAGAAGGACGGGAGTTTCAGGATGTGCATTGACTACCGTGCACTCAATGAAGTCACCGTGAAGAATAAGTATCCGCTACCCAGGATTGATGATTTGTTCGATCAGCTGAGAGGAGCCGGAGTTTTCCAAGATTGATCTCGAGATCGGGATACCATCGATTGAAGATCCGATCGTAAGATATTCGAAGACCGCATTCTCGCCAAGATATGGACATTACGAGTTTACGATTATGTCCTTTGGATCGATTTAATGCGCCAAATTATTTCATGAATATGATGAATAAGGTGTTCATTGAATAATTTGAAAAGTTTGTCGTCGTTTTAATAGATGATATTCTAATCTACTCCAAAGCGGAGGATGAACATGCCGAACACTTAAGGCGAGTTTTGGAAAAGTGAGGAACGACAACTTTTCGCCAAGTTCAGCAAGTGTGATTTTTGGAAGGACAAGGTGGAGTTTCTTGGACATGTATTGACCGCAGAATGAGTCGCCGTAGATCAAAGCAAAGTAGTAGCTGTGTTACATTGGGAGCACCAAGATCGTGACCTTATTCGAGTTTCCTTGGAATGGCAGGATACTACCGCCGCTTTCATCGAAGGCTTCGACAATTGCGAAACCTCTTACGCAATCTGAAGAAGGAAAAGAAGTTTGCATGGACGCTTGAGAATGTGAGAAAGGATTTCAGAGTCGAAGAAGCGATTGACATCAAGACCGGTGTTAGTTCTACGGATGTTGCTCAAAGCTTCGATATTTATTGTGACGCATCGCGCCAAGGACTTGGATGTGTCGATGCAGGATGGAAAGGTCGCCGCTATGCATCAAGGCGATTGAGGCCGCATGAGGAAAATTATCCGACACATGACTTAGAGTTAGCCGTAGTGCATGCTTTGAAGATATGGCGTCACTATCGATTGGAAACAGATGTGAAGTGTATACGGATCATAAGAGCCTTAAGTACATATTCACCCAGTCGGATCTGAATATGAGGCAGAGGAGATGGTTAGAGTTGATCAAAGACTATAATGTTGGAATCCATTACCATCCCGGGAAGGCCAACGTAGTAGCCGATGCCCCGAGTCGGAAAAGCCATACCGTGAGTACGTTGCTAGCCACAAGTCAGGATGAGTTATGTGAGGATTTCCAGAAAATGAAGATTGAGGTAGTACCTAGCGGATTCTTGGCCGCATTAGAAGTAAAGCCTACCCTAGAGGATCAGATCCGAGAAGGACAGAAGGATGATGACAAGATCCGCAGGATTAAGTCCATCAAGGAGGAAGGCAAGGCAGAGGACTTCAAGTTGGATGAGCAAGGCACGTTGTGGATGAAGGATCGCATTTGTGTGCCTAACAAGAAGGAGTTAAAGCAACTGATTCTGGAGGAAGCCCATGACTCCAAGTACTCAATTATTGCTGGAATCGCCAAGATGTATCAGGATCTTAAGGAGAGATTCTGGTGTCAGAGTATGAAACGTGAAGTTGCCGAGCATGTTGCATTGTGCGGCGTATGCCGAGAGTCAAGGCAATGCATCGAGAGACCAGCAGGATTGCTACAACTTGAAAATACCGAGTGGAAGTGGGAGGAAATCGGAATGGATTTCATTACCGGTTTGTCGAAGACTCAAGGAGGTTATGACTCCATATGGGTTATAGTGGATCGCTTGACTAAAGTAGCCCATTTTATCCCCGTGAAGACCACTTACTCGGGAGATAAATTAGCGTAATTGTACATGATCAGATTGTCTGCTTGCATGGAGTGCCAAAGAGGATTGTATCGGACAGAGGTACCCAATTTACCTCAAGGTTACGGAATAAGTTGCATGAAGCCATGGGAACCCGCTTGAACTTCAAGATGCCTTATCATCCATGCATCGGATGGACAGACCGAAAGAGTCAACCAGATTCGGAGGATATGTTGAGAGCTTGTGCATTGGCTTATGCTACCTCTTGGGATAAGAGTTTGCCGTATGCCGAGTTCGATTACAACAATAGATTATCAGGCTAGTTTACTGATGTCACCTTTTGAGGCATCAGATGGTCGATACTGTCGGACGCCATTGAATTGGAATGAGACCGGCGAGCGCCGTGTCTTTGGGCCTCGATATTCTTCAAGAGGTCAAGAGCAGATCGCTATGATTAGGGAAAGGTTAAAGATAGCCCAATCTCGGCGGAAGAGTTATGGCCGACAATCGTCGCCGAGACTTGAGTTTTGAACCAGAAGACTTTGTTTACCTCAGAGTTACGCCTCTCAGGGGAGTTAAGAGGTTCCATGCCAAAGGGAAACTCGCACCCCGTTATGTTGGACCATTTAAGATTTTGAGTCGCAGAGGCGGTTGCTTACCACCGGAGTTGCCACAGTCGTTGGCAGGAGTGCATGATGTATTCCATGTGTCCCAGTTGAAGAAGTGTCTCCGAGTTCCTGAGGAACAGACACCGCTAGAGTCAATTGAGTTGCAAGAGGATTTGACTTATAAGGAGCATCCCGTGAGGATTCTAGACACAATGGATCGAGAAACTAGAAACAAGTCAACCTGCTTCAGAGAGTTCAAAGTGGAGCAACCATGAAGAAAGCGGCGACTTGGGAGCGAAGAGGATCTCAAGAAAGAGTTTCCAAACCTATTCCTTAGTAAGCCTGAATCTCTGGGACGAGATTCTATTAAGAGGGAGGTTTGTAACACCCCAAAATTTTGCTTTTCTTGAATTCATGTGTGATTTGGCACTTTGGTGAATTTTTGGAATTTTCTGGAATTTATTTGGATTTATTTGGAATTTATTTGAATTTATTCCATTTTGAAATAATTAAAGAATTTAATTTTGCAAATAAAATTTTGTTGGAAATATTTTATTTCAGTCCAAAATGATCCAAAATATTTTCCAGAATTTTTCTCGAATTTTTCGAGTCTTTTGCTATTTTTAATGAATTAAATGAATTATCGGGAATTATTTTGAATATTAAAATCGCTCGGTTTAGTATTGTTCTCGGTCCGAAGTCGGACTCGAGTCCGAATTCAACCCGACCGAGCCAACCGCTTCGATCAAACCAAGTCACCGAACCCAAACCGAACTCCTAATTCTCCGACCGTTGGATCAAGATCCAACGGCCGAGAATCGCCTGCACGGCCGAGCCGTGTCCGACCCGAACCCGTTCACGCTGCGGCGATCCCGGCCCATCTCGGGCACGTGGACGATTCCTACCATCGCCTCCGATTCCGACCGGCACGACCCGCTCGCCAAGGGTCTTGACTCTCCGGGTTCGCGAACGCCGAGGCTTATTTAAAGCCCCGCCTCGCCCGAGGATCGCCACCGCTTCGCACCGCTTGCCCTAGGTTTCGCGCTCAAGCCGCTGCCGCCAAGGAATCCTCACCGAGTAATCGAGGGTTGGCTACGGTTTTAGAGCGATTCCGCCGCCGTTAGCCATCCTCCGCCGCCGAGGTGGATCTCGAAACCCCACGTTGAGGCGCCCGAGCGTGCTCTCCTTCTCGCCGACACGCCTGCACGCTGCTTCGGTGTCGTCTTCCTGCTCGGTCACGCCACAAGACCGCCATCATGCGACCTTGGAGCTCCACCTGGCGTTGGATCATCATCGACGCTGAGGTGAGTCCACCTCTCTGTTTGGCGTATTAGATCCCAAATCGTAGGATCAAGATCGTAGGGCACCGATTAGATCTGGGTTATTGCTTATAGGGTAGTCTCGGGCGAATCTCAGCCGTCCATCCAAACTTGTGCGACCGAGATTGCGCCACGTGTGCCTAGTCGCACCCACGCGTGTGAGCGTGTGTCCCTGACACGCAGGCCCCGCATGTTAGTGGGCCCACGCGTCAGCCGCGTTTGCGTGAGACCGCGACCGACAGTGGGTCCCACCCGCCGGGCCTCACCCGAGCCGTGGACCGGTCCACCATGGACCGAATCGCCGTGGTCGAGCCCATGAGCCACCGACGCCAGCCACCAATCAGAGCCGACGCGTGTCCTCGCTGACGCAGTAATTAATTTCCGAAAAAAGAAATGATTTATTAATTCGAAATATTGATTCAAATTTAGATTCAAACTTCAAACGCTTATAACTTTTGCGTTTCAACTCCGATTTGAGTGATTCAAATTTCTAAATTTGTATAAAATTGAGATCTACCTAAATATGAATTTTATTTAATTTTGGACTAAAGTTTTTCTCTGCAAAATTATTTAAATGATTATTTAAACTTTAAATAATCATAACTTTTAAGGCCTTAACTCCAAATTTGACGATTCCAGTTTCTAAAAATCCATAAAATTATGTTCTTTCTGTTTATGGATTTTATTTGGATGTTTGGACACTTTTTGCCTATTGTTTATTTGTGTATTTGCTATTTGCACGCTTTACGAGTAGACGTTGAAGTGCCGGAAGGATTCGAAGGAGAAGTATTAACTCAGGATCCAACTCAAGACCAAGAACAAGTACTTTTTGAAGGCAAGTTGTGCTTTGACCATGTTGATCCTATTTCAAAATCTATTTTGATTTAAACTATTGCATGCTAGTTCAATTAGAAAAATACTTGGTTTAAACATGGGGGTTAGATAAGTACCAATTTGCTGTATGACACCTTGATTATTTAAGTATGTGCCATGACCCTTGTCACCCTAGTTGTGGATTACTAGTTGGACATTATTAAATTGCCAACCTGGGTTTAGACCGTTGTAGTATACTGCTTAGACCTGCTACGTGCTCATGACATGATTTTGGACAATCAAATGTTAATATTGACGTAATGATATATTGAACCTGTTTTGGAAAAGTATCATGTGATATTGATGGCACGTGGTGCACGGTAATCAACTGGGGTTTGATAAACAGTTTTCGACCGGGGCATGTGGCAAGAGTAATCAGGTGGGCCAGTTGTGGCATTGGGGATGTTGATTTGGTTCTTCGGGTAGTCTTGCCCTGGTCACCCTAAGGACTTAACCTTGCAAGCCTTTGAACTGGGTCTAACGTGCAACCACATGTCTGTAATGGGACGGACCTAGTTGACTAAGTTGCTAATAACGTACCTGTGGGACCTCAGGAGGTCAACTACACCCTTTGTGTAAGTTGTGCAGGGAGCGCATCGGGGCGAGGCCAGGTACCCATCTAACGGTTGATTGGCCTAGACTTCGCCTTAGCGAAGGGAAGGGTTAGTGCGCAATAACCGGGGAGGACCACCTGTATTGTTAGAAGTTTCCGAAAGACTTTGTTACTGAACTTCGCCTTTGTGGTGTTTGACTGTATCTTGTGGGTAAAGTGCATAACCTCTGCAGAGTTTAGAATCTATTCGAATAGCCGTGTCCGCTGTATTGACATCGCCGAATTACAGTCAAGGGTTAGATTTTCTCAAAAATAACTTTGGTTTGAAAGGTTGGGTTGGTTTAATAATGAAGATGATGGAAATGTGGTTTAGGATGGGGAAAATGTTTATTAAACTTCTTGAAAAGTTATTTATGCTTTACTTATTTCTACTGCTTTCGAATCTACTTATATTACTTGTCAAATGTCAAGCATCGCAAATATACCTTGAGCTATTCCTTTGTACCAAGCCATGCATATAGTATATTAGCTTGCATTCTGTGCATGACTTGCTGAGTACCAAGTACTCACCCTTGCCTCAACACAACATCAGTTGAAGAGGAGACTACGCCAGCTTTGGAGGAGGAACTCCAAGAGGATCCGTCTACTTAGGGAAGCGAGCCCAGTCAGTTGCCTGTGGTATACTGGATGGCGCCACGAAGCTATTTGATTTTCCGCTGCTATTATTTTTCTCTGAATAAGTTTCGCCTTGCGAGGCATATATTTGTAACTTGACCATAAGGTCGAGTAACCAGTTTGGTTATTTAAATAAAGTACTTTGATAATATCGAATGGTATGATTGTGATATTTACCGATGTTAAGATCGTGTGCACTAGCTGCGTTCTGGACTAGTCTTGAATACATAGAGGGTCCGGATTTGCAAATTCGGGGTCCTGGCGGGATGAAGCAAAACCGTGGCGAGCGGCGCTCAACTACGGCGAGCTATCGCGGCTTAAACGGGCGGGCGCTCGCCTTGGTGAGTAGGGGCTGCAGGTGCGCAAGGTCAGGGCCGACCTCGGGGTGTGACCCGGGCCTTAAATAGCCTCGGCGTTCGTGCCCGAGGCGGAACCCTAGATCTTCGCGGCGGCGGAGTCCGGCTCGGTTTCGGCGAAGACGACGACGCACAGCCGTCCACGTGGCACGATCGACGGTCACGATCGCGTGGGCTCGATCGGATCCGACCCAGACTCAGCTCGAACCGGTGCAGTCCAATTTGGACCGTTGGATCTCGACCAACGGTTAGGATCGAATGGGGTTCGGTCAAGTCACGTGGCTCGGTCGACTCAGCCTGACTCGGACTCGGGTCCGGTCGGATGAACAGTACTTGAACCGACTTGATTTTCCAGCGATTTAATATTTAAAATAATTCCCAGAAATTCATTTAATTCATTTAATTCATTAAAAATAGCAAAAGACTCAAAAAAATTCCATAAAAATTCTGGAAAATATTTTAGGGTATTTGGGACTCAAATAAAATATTTCCAACAAAATTTTATTTGCAAAGTCTAATTCTTTAATTATTTCAAAATGGAATAAATTCAAATAAATTCCAAAAAATTCCAAAAATTCACCAAAGTGCCAAATCACACATAGATTTAGGAAAAGCAAAATTTTGGGGTGTTACAGCAGCTAACTCTAGGTCATGCGTCGGATAATTCTCCTCATGTGGCCTCAACTACCTTGATGCATACGCAATGACCTTCCGATTCTGCATCAACACACATCCAAGTCCTTGGCGTGATGCATCACAATAGATATCGAAGCTTTGATTAACATCCGGTAAAACCAACACCGGTGCTGATGTCAATCGCTTCTTCAGCTCTTGAAAACCTTTCTCGCACTCTGGCGTCCAGTTGAACTTCTTCTCCTTTTTCAACAATTGCGTAAGAGGTCTCGCAATTGTCGAAAAGCCTTCAATGAAGCGACGGTAGTAACCTGCCATCCCAAGAAAACTCCGAATTTGGGTCACGGTCTTCGATTGCTCCCAATGTAACACAGCTTCTACCTTGCTTGGATCAACAGCGACTCCTTCTGCGGTCATTACATGTCCAAGGAATTCCACCTTGTCCTTCCAAAAATCACACTTACTGAACTTGGCAAATAATTGCTGCTCTCGCAACTTCTCAGGAACTAGCCTCAAATGTTTAGCGTGCTCTTCTCTTGATTTGGAGTAAACGAGAATGTCATCTATGAACACGACTAAAAACTTATCCAAGCACTCCATGAAAACCTTATTCATCATATTCATGAAATAGGTCGGGCGATTCGTCGTAATCAAGGACATAACAGTAAACTCGTAATGTCCATATCTTGACGAGAATGCGGTCTTCGGAATATCCTCTGATCGAATCTTCAGCTGGTGATATCCCGACCTCAGATCAATCTTGGAGAAAAATCCAGCTCTTCTCAACTGGTCAAACAGATCATCGATCCTTGGTAGCGGATATTTGTTCTTCACAGTGACTTCATTAAGTGCACGATAATCTATGCACATCTTGAAACTCCCATCCTTCTTCTTGACGAATGTAATCGGTGCTCCCATGGTGACGAACCTTGGCCGATGAATCCTTTATCCATCAACTCTTCAAGCTGTTTCTTCATCTCTACCGGTTCCTTGGTTGACATCCGATAGGGTCACTTTGCTATCGGTCTTTATTCAGTACTAACTCGATCACAAACTCTATGTCTCTGTCTGGCGGCATACCTGGCAGATCTTCAGGAAAAACATCTGGATACTCATTTACCACTGGAACATCTTCTATGCTGTTGACCATCAACTGTCCATCTCTAATGGCGGTCGCTTGAAATTCCACTTTTCTTCCACACGAGCTCTCAACTGATATGACTCTTCGTCCACAGTCCAATACGGCCTTTTGCTTGGATAACCAATCCATTCCCAGGATAACATCTAAGATCTAGGTTCCCAATATAATAAGGTTCGCTAAGAACTCTACCCCATCTATTAATATTCTCACCCCAGAACATCCTACTTGAGATCGGAGTTCTGACCCAGGGGTTTGAACTAAAAGCATGCTTAATTCACAATCTCCAAATCATTCTTAGAAATAAAATCTCGGGAAACAAACGAATGCGAAGCTCCAGAGTCAAACAAAACTATTGCAGGTACTGAGTTGACAAGTATCTTACCCAGTATGACGTCCGTGGCATTCTGGAGTGCATCTGCAGTCACGTGATTGACTCGGCCTCTCACCACGGCAGGGTGCGGCTCAGTCTTTGCCCGCGGTTTGCTCCTGGTGCAGGTGTCCTGGCTGGTGTGGAGCCCAGGTTGAAGCGAACTAGGGTCACTCCTGCTGTCTTCTTGGGGCAATTGTTGGAGAAGTGCCCTGGCTCATTGCACGTATAGCAGCGTCTCACTGCTCCTTATTGACTGCTCGAAACGGCGTTTCTGGCTGGAGCTGGTGTCTGATAATTCTGGTTGACGGGTCTCGATGCTGGTGATGGCGTTCTTGCTGTATTCTACGGCTGGAATCTGAAAAACTGGTTCGGCGCAACCCTCAGACGCTGTTGCGCTCCCTGGCGTGATCCTTGCTATTGCATCCTGCGCTTCCGGTTCTCATCCAGTTCCTTGCGCTTGTCCTCAAGAATAAGCGCCTTGTTCACAAGCTCCTGGAAATCTGGAAAGGTGTGGGTGATCAGTCCCACCTGCAGTCCTGAGTTAAGTCCCTTCATGAAACGAGACTGTCTGGCCTTATCTGTCGCTACGTCTTCAGGTGCGTAGCGTGCAAGCTGTATGAACTTATTCAGATATTCTAACACCGGTTGATTACCTTGCTTCAGTGCCCTGAATTCTTCCTTCTTTAAGTCCATTATTCCTTCAGGCATGTAATACTGACGAAATGCGGCTGTAAACTCCTCCCATGTGATGTCCTGTGGGTTCTCCCGTGTGGCGCAGAAGTTCTCCCACTATTCTGCGGCGGTCCCTTCCAACTGATGAGAGGCGTAGAGCACCTTCTCATTTCCCATGCATTGGGCAATGTGTAGCTTCCTTTCTATTGACCTTAACCAATCGTCCACCTCCAGTGGATTGGCATTCCTAGAGAATGTGGGTGGATGAGTCCTCATAAACTCTAACAACTTTGCTCCTTGTCGCTGTCCCTAATTTGCTTGGTTAGTGGTAGCCTGAGCAGTGACCTGCTGCATCTGTTGCATCATCGCATGCATCAACTGCATCTGTGCAGCCAGAAATGCGCCAAAGTTCTGCATATCAACTGGCGGTGCGGGTTGGGGTGCAGGTGCTCCATCATTGGGGTTTACTGCGGGGCGAGAACCACTTCCGTTGCCTCCAAGGTTTCCGCGGGTGTTCACCATCTGTCGATTACTCCAAGGTTTCAGAGATGAGAGGGAACAAGAATAGACAAGTAGTAGAGAAACTTGTGCGGGGGAAGGTGTAACTCAAAATCCGACTTATTATATAGTTAATAATAACTTGGTATGGTCGCTCACAATGCCTAAGGGCCTTGCAACACATACTGCACACTCAGCAAGCAATGAAAATTCAAATCGACTAACACTAGAGTCTAACGCCTCTAAGGGTGAGTCTTTATTCTTAGACGTGACTCGACGAAGGAGTCTCCACTGAAAAGCCTACGCTCACTCGTCGATCCACCCTCCACTGCGTCCTTGTGGTGGGTGCGGCGGCATAGGCGCGAAGTGATCGCTATGCCCCACAGCGGCAGTAGTCGAAGAAGTGGCATCATCCTCGTGCTCGTGCTCGCCGCAGCGGCCGGGCCGGTGCTCCGGCCAGTCTTTGGTTCCTCCGGTGCAGGCGTCCAACTCTAACACTGGCTCCGGGCCCTGCCCATACAGTGCGGTCTCCAGCTCTGTGATCCTCTCCGCAGCATAGGCAACGTACTCACGAGCATTCTCTAGGTGCTTTTTCCCCTCCTTGACCTGTTCGCGAGCCTTCATCAACTCCTGGACTGTGTCGTCGACAAGCTCCTCCTGGGCGACGACGAATCTGGCCAAGTGTGTGACGGTAGCATCCTCATCTTCTATCGGCTTTCGCTGAGCTTTGTTGTCTCGGCGTGGGTGGTGACGAAACACTGTGCCCTCCAGCTCTCTCGAGTAAGTGCGAGCAATCTGCTGCATCGCTCGACGAGACACCTCCTGGATTCCCATCTCAAATGTTGACCTCCTAGCGGTGAAGTGAAAAGGGCGACTGAACTTCGTCTTCTCTCGGGCATACACCGTGATCTTGACGTCCCATCCTATGACCAGTCCTGCCTGCACAATGGTGGTCCCTCGGTAAAGCGGTCTCTCAAAGCCTCCAAGCAATTGTAGCATACGCCACAACTCCGCGGCGTAGCCTCCCTCACGCTCGGCGTAGTTGTTCTTCATCATCATCTGCCAAAGACACTCATGTAAGAGTGCAACATTTTGAAATCAAAGTAGAAGACAAAAGAACTCAGCAAGGGGTATGAACGAGAAAGAAGGGGATGAGTCGAGAGTTCATTCATCATCTTGTCAAATTTTAACTTTAGAAAATAGGTTTTATCCTCACTACGACCATTCTAACTAAGGGTAGTCCTACAGTCAGTATGGCTCTGATACCACCTCTGTCGGGACCCGAATTTGCAAATCCGGACCCTCTGTGTATTCAGCACTAGTCCAGGATCACACTAGTGCACACAGTCTCAACATTAGTAAATATCACAATCATACTCAACGAAATATTAAAGTACTTTATTGAAAGGAAATATAGCTGGTTGCTCGACCTTATGGTCAAGTTACAAAAGTACGCCTCGCAGGGCTAAAGACTTATTCAATTAAAATCTGCAGCGGAATAAAATAGACTTCATGGCGCCATCCAGTATACCACAGGCAACTGACTGGGCCCGCTCCCTAGTTAGACGGCTCCTCCTGATACTCCTCCTCCAAAGCTGGCGTCGCCTCTCCTTCAACTGATGTTGTTTTGTGGCAAGGGTGAGTACTTGGCACTCAGCAAGTCATGCACGGAATGCAAACTAATATTCTACATGCATGGCTTAGTACAAGGAATGTTTCATGGTTCATTTGCAGTAAACAGCAACCTAACAAATAACATAAGTAGATTCAAAAGCGGTAGAAACAATATATTATCAATAACTTTTCCAGGAGTTAAATAAACACTTTCCCTTTCCTAATCCACATTTCCATCAACGTCATCGTTAAACCCAAGCAAACTTTTCAAGTCCAAGTTGTTTTCAAGAAAGTCTAACCCTTGACTGTAATCCCCGAGCATGTCCAATGCCGCGGACATGGCTATTCGAATAGATTTTACACTCTGCAGAGGTTATGCACTTTACCCACAAGATACAGCCAATCACCACAAAGGCGAGTGATCGTAACAAAGCCTTTCGGATACGGCTTTCTGGTTTTTGCCATACACCATCCCTTCCCTTAACAAAGGCGAAGTATGGGACCAACATACCGTTAGATGGGTACCATGCCATAACCTTGGTATGCTCCCCTTTCAAGCTACACAAAAGGTGTAGTTGACACCCGAGGTATCACATGCAAGTTATTAGTAACTTACTCAACTAGGACCATCCCACTCCGGTCATGTGGTTGCACGTTTGACTCAGGTCAAAGGCTTGCAAGGTTAAGTCCTTAGGGTGACCAGGGCAAGACTACCCGAAGAACCAAATCAACATCCCCGGTGCCACAACTGGCCCACCATAACATTCTTACCACATGCCCCGATCCCAATCTATTTATCAAACCCCAGTTGATTACCATGCACCACGTGCCATCAACATCATAATTAAAAACACATGACACTTTTCCAAAACTGGTTCCATATCTCATTAAATCAATATTAACATGTAATTGTCCAAAACATTTCCCGTGGCAAGGCTAAGCATACTACATCGGTCTAACTACCCATGTTGGAAATTTAATAATGTCCAACTAATAATCTACAGCTAGGGTGACAAGGGGTCATGGCACATAATTAATAATCAAGGTGTCATAGTGCAAAGTTGGCATATAACTAATTTCACAAAATTAAATAAAGCATTTTCTAATTAAACAAGCATGCAATAATTTAAATCAAAATAATTTCAAAATGGGATCAACATGGTCAAAGCATAACTTGCCTTCAAAAAGTACGTGCTCTTGGTCCTAGGCTGGCTCCTGGGTCAACACTTCACCTTCGAAGCCTTTGGGCACTTCAACGTCTACTCGTAACGCGTGCAAATAGCAATAAATAAATAAACAGTAGGCAAAAATTATCCAAAAATTCAATAAAGTTTATAAACAGAGAGAGCACATTTTTATAAATTTTTAAAAATCTAAATTGTCCAAATCGGAGTTAAAATGCAAAAGTTATAATCGTTTAAAGTTTAAAGAAACTATTAATTAAATAAAAACAGCGAAAAATTCATAATAAAAAATTAATTAAAATTCATATTTGAGTAGGTCTCAATTTTATGATAATTTATAAATTTGAATCACTAAAATCGGAGTTGAAACGCAAAAGTTATAAGCGTTTGAAGTTTGAAGCTATATTTAAAAATCAATAAACCGAATTAAATAAATAATTTCTTTTTCGGAAAATGATTTGTTGTGTCAGCATGACACGTGGACCAATCAGAAGCCGCCATGTCGCCTCGGGTCCATGCACCCGGCGCACGGCTCGGCTTGGTCCACCGTGCACCCAGTCCACGGGCACGTGTGCCTCTAACATGTGGGACCCTCGCTAACGCCAAAGATGACTTCAAAGATGGCTCTGGCCGCACGGCTCGACACACGGCCCCACTGCGGATGCCGCGATGACGTCACGGGTGACGTCCTTGTGCGGTTTGGCCCGGTCGCTGACGCGCGTGTGTGCCGCACGGTGCGGCTGGGACACACGTGGCTCAATCCCGGCCGTTGGTTGGAAAATCAACGGCGTGGATTGGATCTGGATCTCACGCGTTGTGAGCAGCGCGGTGAATCTGGATCGCACGATCTAGATCAAACGACTGAGATCTAACCCTCACACGGTGCAGTTCACGGCTACGTGGCTCAATCGTGAGCGTTGGATCTAAATCCAACGGCTGAAAATAGATCTAATCACCGCAACGTCGAATTCGCACGGTGACATGGATGAACGTGGGCCATTAGATCTTGATCCAATGGTCCAGATCTAATCTGGTTTCTACAGGTTCCTGGGAAACTTGGACTCACCGTAGCAGTTCGATCTGGATCGAACGGTTGTCCGAGCTCGAGGGCGACGATGGCGACACAGCGGGGCTGGCTCACCGAGGCTGGGGAAGACGACCAACGCGACGACGCTCTGGGGTCGTTTCCGGCAGCGCGCGGCACTCCTACAGTGCGCCTTTGACGCAGGGTTCGATCCGGCTTGAACACGCGGAGGACGGCGAACCGCGCCGAAACGAAGGAAAACCGCGGCGCCACTCCTACGAACTACGGCGAGCGATTGCGGCTCACACAAGGCTAGGCTCTAAACTTGGGGCAAAAGATGCGCAAGGGCAGGGCGACCCTCGGGCGACGACTCACGCATTAAATACCCTCGGCGTGTGTAACACCCCAAAATTTTGCTTTTCTTAAATTCATGTGTGATTTGGCACTTTGGTGAATTTTTGGAATTTTCTGGAATTTATTTGGATTTATTTGGAATTTATTTGAATTTATTCCATTTTGAAATAATTAAAGAATTTAAATTTGCAAATAAATTTTTGTTGGAAATATTTTATTTGAGTCCAAAATGATCCAAAATATTTTCCAGAATTTTTCTGGAATTTTTCTGAGTCATTTGCTATTTTTAATGAATTAAATGAATTATCGAATTATTTTAAATATTAATTCGCTGGAAAATCCAACTCGGGTCAAGCATCGTTCATCCGACCGAAAGTCGGACTCGAGTCCGAATTCGAGCCGCTTGACTCGACCGAACCCACTTAACTCCTAATCGATCCCAAC